>CM060902.1:334881204-336081204 GCA_030737815.1 Allium fistulosum | reverse complement strand
TTCGATTATGACTGTTTGGGTGCCTTTACGATATTTCCTTATCTTGGCAAAATATCCTCACCTCATACTTAGCCAACCAATCCATACCCAAAATGATCCTGAAATCTACGAAATTAAAAACATACAAACTACATGCAGACTTATGACCTAACAAATCAAGTTCTAACTAGTCACATCTCATCTCTAGAGTTCCATACCCTCCTATTGTATTCGCAACCCTTAACGAAGTAACAAGGTATATAGGTTCTATACATAACCTATCAACCAAATACTATGATATAAATGAATGTGATGCACCGATATCAAACAGTACCCTAACTGGTATACTCTGAATCAAGATCATACCTTCCATCACGGTTTTCCCTTTCTCTACTACAGTAGGTCTAGAAGAAGATGGTAGTCCAATAGCAAACACCTTCCCTCTGTCCGCCCTGACTGGCTTTGGACACTGGTTCTTATAATGCCCAACTTGGTCGCAGTTGAAGCATTTCACATTCTTCTTCTCCGCAGGCTTCTTCCCCTTGCCTGTCTGGCACTCATGAGCATAATGGACCTTCTTATCACACTTATAACACACCAAATCAGCCTTTGCCTTCTTGGCAACCTCCCTTTTCTAGGCTCCCTTCTTTTTAAAGAATTTTCTTTTCTTTCCTTGAGGATCCTGGGATTCAACTGGCTTCTCTTTAGCTGAAACAGTAAGCATCTCCTCATGGCGAATGGCCATCTCCACTACCACATTACAAGGCTTTTTGACATGTGTCATGGTCATTCTACCTAGTTCCGGCCTCAATCCATGAATAAATCTCTCATTCCTTCTGATATCAGTATCTACCAAAGCATATCCATATCGAGATAGCTCATCAAACTTAGCAGCATATTCGATCACTGACATCTCTCCCTGAACAAGATCCATGAACTTCCTCATCAATGCCGACTTGGCAACCTCAAATAAGAACCTCTGCTCAAACCTTCTTCTAAAATTAGCCCATGTTAGCTCTTCTTCCGGAACTCCTACTATCACATTGTTCCACCAGTGAAGCACTAGCCCATGCAACTGTCTAGAGGCTAGCCTTCTCTTTTCTCCATCATCCAAGCCTAAATCAATAAAGATCCTATCATAGTTCAAAAACAATTCTCAACTTCAATAGCATCCTTCATCCCAACAAACGGCTTTCCACCCAAACTGGTGTAGTCTCTGCTCAGCCTAGCATAATTGTATCCAGTTGGAACTACAAGATTAACTCCACCAACATTACCAGCATCTTCTGCTTGCAAAATATTAGCTAGCAATTGATACATCATCCCCACATCTATTGGCGGATTTCCAGCACCTACATTGGCTTCAGCATTTTGGTTAGCATTAGCTTGTCGACCTTGGTTCTTCCGGGTATTAGGTCGAGCATTTTCATTGGTTGTGGTGCTTCCTCCACATAGATTTTCCCTTCCATTTAATGCTTCCATATCCTCTTTCTCGTAAATCTGCATACGATCCTTAGTAAGATACAGAAGAACGGTTTAAGAGAGAGGGGAACACGTACCTAGATATATATACACATCAAATACAAGTACGTTACTATAGTGTTAACCCAAACCCCGATCATATTTTCAAATTCATTAGATTATGTTTCAAAAATCTTTTAGGTTTTACTTATCTTTTAAAGTTACATAAACTATGCTCTGATACCAACTTGTAACATCCCCCTACTTGGAGGCCCAAAACTAGCGGTTACGGATGCTGCAGTCATCCGTAGTTATTAATCCTTGGTGACCAAATACGGCGGTGCTAGATACATTAATACACATATCACAAGAACATGGAAAAAAATTTAACAATTCAAAAACACATTTCCACATTCCATTCAAAACATTTGATGTTCATTACATAATCCCAAAACGTAAACCACGTTCAACAAAATATAATTATTACACATACGCCAAGAGTGACATATGAAGATGCCCCCTTGGTTGATCGGAGTATACAATAGGGCTAGTAAATCTGTCTTTATATCAAAATACACAGCGGAAAAAAAGAAAGCACTAAATAACTAACTACCTCCTGCACACCTCCGGAAGCTTTATTCGTCTAATAAGAGAACATGAAAACCTTAAATCTCAAACTACTCAAAATCAATTGAGTAACCGAGAGTTTAAGGGGAAAACAAAAACTTCGAGTCAGACATAAAGTCTGGTATGAATAATAATCTAACATCTCAATCCTTTTAGATATCTAGTGAGACCACCCCGCTTAGTGGAATGGGTTTTCCCCTCACTAGTATCCCAAAACCTTTATAAAATCATTTACCGTGCTCCTGCATCCACAATGGTTAAAAACATACATTTCAAAATATTATGATGATACACATACATGTAAACATTTTGGCCCATCCCTAGTTTAATTTGACATCCCGTCATAATTATAGTTTCTAGGGTCACTATTAACATGTTAGTTTTCATGGGTTTAATAATAGCCTTTTTTGTAATTCATGGACACCCTGTCCTATTCATAGTTTTCATGGGATCACTAAGAACCTAATTAACTTAATTAACTCATGGGTCCCCATGAACCTATTAGTCATTCCATTTACCAATCCCCTTATCCTAGTTTTCATGGGTTGACTTGGAACCTATGGATTTATTCAGTAACCCACTTCTCATCCTAGTTTTCATGGGATGACTAGGAACCTACTGATACTTTCATGAACCTTTTTCTTATCCTAGTTTTCATAGATTGACTAGGAACCTATTTGCTGATGTCAATTCATAATTCGGATATAGTTTTCATGCGTTCACTACAAACCAATTAGCCCATGCCAACTGTCCTTAATACATAGTTTTCATGGGTTTACTATGAACCTGTTGATTACCACCAATAACTACCTTATCATAGATTTCATGGGTTTAATATGAACCTACCTCCTAGACAACTTCAAAGTTTAAGCATCCTATGTTTTGGTCTCCCTGACTCTCTGGATGCAATTCTACTCATTCAGGAGTTTAATCAATTCATATTCACCACTGGGTTAACCTAGCTAGTTCTTCTATCCCTTTATCCCCAAAATATAATTATGGGTCCTTTATCATGTGAATATATTCATATTTGAAGAAGCAAACATAATAATTTAACAATACCACTACTGTGGATTTAAGATCCTTGGAATACCGTTCATATAAAGCATAGTAATCCCTTTAACTTATTTTTTTTCAAGGAAATACTTCTTCAAATTTACATACTTAAAGTCATTACAAAACTCCTTTATATAAGGCATGGGTTTTTCCTTTAAAAATTTGAGTTTGGGTTTTTAAAACCATTCAACACCTTCAAAACCGTTGCTTTCGACCTCATAGAATGGCCTCCGAAAGCATAAAAATCCATCTTTAAAACATTAGGCTCTTATCTTTCGAATACTTCAAAACATCCCTTTCGAAACCATTCTACCATGTTAAATTATTATCATATAAATATAGAAGCATAGCTTCGAAACCATTTGAAAGTACTCTTTCAAAACCAATGAAGGCTACCCTTCGAAACCATTGAAAGTCCACTCTTTAGAAAGCATTGGGTTTATACTTAAAACATCATTTTGGGTCAAAGTGAACATAGGTGAAAGCATCTCTTTTGAAACCATTCTTTATTTCAAAAAGTATTGAGGATGCTTGATGTTGTCGAAACCATCCTTTCGAAAGCATTAAAATATCTGGGTAAAACAATTGAAGGTTAGCTTCGAAACTCCTAACCCCTTTCGAAAGCATTAGAAAGTGGCTTGTACTTATAAAAACAACTAAACCTTTCGACATCATTGATGTTTTCAATACCATCGGAAGGTCATCAATTCTCAGAAGGGTTTTGACTTGGTCGAAACTACCTCTTTTGAAAGCTTTAAACAAAACCTAAGTAACTCCTTCGAAAGCTACTTCTTTAAAACAAAGGCGGTGGCTCTCTTTTGAAAGCTTCTTTTGGAATACCTTTCGCAACCATAGGTTTCGACTAAGCTGAAACCCCTTTATAAACAGGCAAGCACTTTTCTTTCAAAACCAAATAAAACAAAGGAACCAACCCCTTCGAAAGCAACCTTTCGACACCCTACCTTCCGCCTTTCTCCAATCCACTACGTACCATCTAAATGGTACCATATTGGTTTACTGGTTTCGACCTAGAAGGTTTCAAGTAGGTGGGAGGCAGAAGCTTTGGGTCGAAAAGTCCTTCTAAAAAAGGCGGAACCCACTTTTTTGAGCTAAAGGCTGTTTTTACCAAATAAAGTAAACTTTTTGTAACTAACTTGCCCACTTGTAAATACATGATTGGTTATATTAAACTTTCAAATTATTTTACTAAAATTTTCCGCATTTTCTCAGATCTAAAACTAAACAACATTTAGCACATAAGTCCTTCCCATTAACAAAACAATTAAATCATTTAGGTCCTCCTTTTAAAATAATTAAATTTCCATACTAAATCACTTAGTAAAAATCTCCAAAAAATAGAGAAATTCATTTTGATCATGTTATCTAACATATCAAAATTTCAGACCCAATTCTCAATCTATTTTCCAAAATAATTTATAAACCCAAATAACCATATTTTCCTTTGAAAATTCATAATAATTCTCCACGGCTTGGAAAATTATAAAAATTGAAACCCAACTCTAAAATCATGTTTTATGTTAACCATAAAATGTAAATGAAGATAAAGAAAGCACTTAAAAAACCTTCTGCATAGGTAAAGATTACTAGAAGAACTCACCTTCCGACGACACCGAAAGGGTTGTATGGCACAAATGAAGGAGAAGCACATGGTAGCTTCAGGTAAGGCTTTGCAAGCGCGAAGGAATGAACTACCATAGCGCAACAAAATTTTTAGATATAAAACTACTAAGCAACTCCTGGACAAAATATAAAAATGGTCACAGAGCCACCCAACGTAACACAACGTCTAAGGAAAAAGAAGGTCACCCCAAACCTTTCTGAAAGGATTAAGGGAATGCGGATAACAGTTTGCAACAGTTTTAAACCTTTCAGAGTAGACGGAGGGTTTCACCTCTCATCATTCGAAGAGTCATTACCTTCCGAAATGGGTAGAGAAGTCAGGACAAGGACATGTGACTCAATAACAACCCTTTCAAAAGCATAATAAGCCTTTCGGACCGGTTAAAACACATATTAGGTACCTTTTGACAATACCGAAAGTTTTAAGTAAAGGCAGCATCCATAACGCAACAGAAGACAGTCTTCTGACAACATTTAGGAAGAGTGCAGCTCTTGGTGGTAGTCAAGTAAGGGAGCAACTTTTCGGCAAGGTCGAAGGGTTTACAATACCTTATAAGAAACCAACCCTTTGGGAAAGATGAGGAGTTCATACATTCATTGGGAAATACAAACCCTTCGACGACATTTAGCGGTCCATGATGATGTACAATGAAACAACCTTCGAGTATATGCCATGAAACTGTCGATAGACATTTTCATAAGTTTCATTCTCCTTTAGTTAGCATCAACCACAAAAAGGAGGAATACGACTTGTGAATTAATTCCAGATAAGAGTCTCATGGCATATCAAATCAACTCTTATTATTATCTAAATATGTTTGGATGATACATTCTTTTCGAAAGGTTTTTCACAAAAGGAATATCAACCAAGGAAGCCGAAAGCATCCAGAGAGCAACAGATAAAGTAACATCTCTTTTAGATGACTCCAAAGGGTTCATAACCTTCCGAAGGGAGTCAAAAGAGAAGTTGTTCAATGGTTAATTACTTTCGATTTTCGAAGGTGATAGAATACAATGAAGTGACAAAGCCGGATGCCAAGTAATGAGTATAATCAGGTCGAAAGGTTTGAGTTACCTCTTAAATCCTCTAGCCAGAATGGAAGGATGAGTAATTCCTTAACTCTAGTCAAGCCGAAAGGTTTGGATGGAACTTTAACCCCTCGACCTGGTTAGAAGTTAACAAATTCCTTCCTTAATTTCTTCAAAGGATAAATAGTCTCCTAAAGTCTTCCGACATTGATCATCTCAAACAAAGGTCAAAATTAAGACCTTGGAACCTTTCGACTTAGTCGTTTCATTCAAAAATGTGAATTCACTCGACTAAAAGGTTGAGCCCATATTAAACAATTTTGTGTAAAGCATCGGGAATGTTAACAGGTAATCTTGTTAACATTTTTGGCGCTAGAAGGAGGGCATGAACCTCCGACCTTGTGGTTAACACGACTAATTATGGAAATTTGATTTGTTGTAGGAAAATGAGATCAAAAAGGCTTTTTCCCATTAACGAAAGGGATGAACCTATAACTTCACTGGAGGAGAAAATTTCGCCATCTTTCAACCTTGAAAATAAGGAGCAGGGGCAATCTTCCACCCCAGTTCAACCAACTCCACCTCCGGCTTAGATTCTACTATCACCACAACTGGCTCCAACTCAAAATCTTTAGCCGGAGGAACGCATTGCTAAAATCGCATATCTAGAACGGCAAACGACAGAGATGAAAGGTCTCTTGAATGAGGTGTTATCTCACAGATCATCCATGAAAGCTGCTATGGCGGAAGAAGAAGTTATCTCTCCAAGAAAGAATCTGAATATCAACATGGATGTCACAAAGAGTAAAGTTCATATTTCTTCATCTAAACAGAAAGATCGTCTTCCACTAAAGGCCAATTATCAAGGAAGAGTTCAGGCGAAAGATAAGGATTGTTCCGCAAGCTCAACTTCAAATGGTTACAAGCCAGACAAAAGGAACTATTTAAGCAGTGAAGCCTACCTTAAAGATGTAGCTGAAAAGGCTGTAAAGGACCTATTGAATGTCAAGTGTAAGAGAACTGAAGATGAAAGAGTAAATAACAATGAAAGGGTTGCCCCTTTTATCAATAAAATCATGTCAGCACCTATACCACCTCATGTAAAGGTCCCAACTATGAAATATCATGGGACAACTGACCCAGATGACCATTTGATGGCCTTTGATGGTCAGATGGACTTATACAATGCTTCCAGCACTGTTAGATGTCGGCTCTTTCCGGTCACACTACAAGGAGCTGCTGCTAAATGGTACCTACAGTATCGTGATAACATGATATATTCTTGGAAACAATTCTCCTACGAGTTCTCTACTTGGTTCTGCATATGTAAGGATCCCTCTATTGACTATATTGTGCTTGCTAACATCAAACAAAACCAAGGAGTGTTATTAGGAGATTATTTAAAGAGGTTCAATACCGAAGCCTTGAAGTCCAAAGGAATGAATGAATCGAAAGCATTAAAACATATGGCTAAAACAATTGAAGGCTAGCTTCGAAACCCCTTTCGAAACCATTGCCTTCGAAACCCCTAACCCCTTTCGAAAGCATTAGGAAGTGGCTTGTACTTATAAAAACAACATAACCTTTCGACAGAATTGATGTCTTCAATACCATCGGAAGGTCATCATTTCTCAGAAGGGTTTCGAATTGGTCGAAACTACCCCTTCCAAAAGCTTTAAACAAAACCTAAGTAACTTTGTCGGTAGCTACTTCTTTAAAATAAAGGCGGCGGCTCTCTTTTGAAAGCTTCTTTTGAAATACTTTTCGCAACCATAGGTTTCGACTAAGCCGAAACCCCTTTATAAACAGGCAAGTGCTTTTCTTTCAAAACCAAATAAAACGAAGGAACCAACCCCTTCGAAAGAAACCTTTCAATGCCCTACCTTCCGCCTTTCTCCAATCCACTACGTACCATCTAAATGATATCATGTGTAATGGTTTACTGGTTTCGACCTAGAAGGTTTCGACTAGGTAGGAGGCGGAAGCTCTGGGTAGAAAGGTCCTTCTAAAGAAGGCGGAACCCACTTTTCTGAGCTAAAGACTGTTTTTACCAAATAAAGTAAACTTTTTGTAACTAATTTGCCCACTTGTAAACACATGATTGGTTACATTAAACTTTCAAATTATTTTACTAAAATATGCCACATTTTCTCAGATCTAAAACTAAACAACATTTAACACATAAGCCTTTCCCATTAACAAAACAATTAAATCATTTAGGTCCACCTTTTAAAATAATTTAATTTCCATACTAAATCACTTAGTACAAATCTCTGAAAATTCCAGAAATTCACTTTGATCATGCTATCTAACATATCAAAATTTTAGACCCAAATTCTCAATATATTTTCCAAAATAAATTTATAAACTCAAATAACCATATTTTCCTTTGAAAATTCATGATTCATTCTCCATGGATTGGAAAATTATAAAAATTGAAACCAACTCCAAAATCATGTTTTCCATAACATATAATTTTTCCATGGCATTTAAAAATCATTTAACTTCGGTTTCACCCTAAAACCGTGCATATCTCCATTTAAACCATCTTGTTTAAACAACATAAATCATAAACCAAGCATATCATCATTCAATAAATCATAAAAATGAACTTATCCCTTAAATTCGAAACCATGGATTATAAAACAAAAAATAGAGATGTAGTGATTATTATTCACCTTAGATTGGATAAGAAAATTGAAGATTGATTTCTTCTAGCTTGAATCCTAAGCTTTACTTTGATTTCCTCTTCTTTGCCATCTCCTTAATGGCCGGCTCCTTTCTTCTTACCTTTGAAGAAGTATTGCCTTGAAAAAAATAAGTTAAAGGGATTAACTATGTTTTATATGAAAAGTATTTCAAGGGTCTTAAATCCATAGGAGTGGTATTGTTAAATTGTTATGTTTGCTTCTTCAAATATGAATATATTCACATGATAAAGGACCCATAACTGTATTTTAGGGATAAAGGGTTAAAAGAACCAGCTAGGTTAAGCCAGTAGTGAATATAAATTGATTAAACTCCTGAATGAGTAGAATTGCATCCAGGAAGTCAGGGAAACCAAAACATAGGATGTTTAAACGTAGAAGTTGTTCAGGAGGTAGGTTCATATTAAACCCATGAAATCTATGATAAGGTAGTTATTGTTGGTAATCAACAGGTTCATAGTAAACCCATGAAAACTATGTATTAAGGATAGTTGGCAGGGGCTAATTGGTTTGTAGTGAACGCATGAAAATTATATCCGGATTAAGAATTGACATTAGTAAATAGGTTCCTAGTCAATCCATGAAAACTAGGATAAGAAAAAGGTTAATGGAAGTATTAGTAGGTTCCTAGTCATCCCATGAAAACTAGGATGAGAAGTGGGTTACTGGATAAATCCATAGGTTCCTAGTCAACCCATGAATAGGATAAAGGGATTAGTAAATGGAATGACTAATAGGTTCAGAGGGACCTGTGAGTTAATTAAGTTAATTGGCAGGAGCCTGTAGATTCTTAGTGATCCCATGAAAACTATGAATAGGACAGGGTGTCCATGAATTACAAAAAAGGCTATTAGTAAACCCATGAAAACTAACAGGTTAATAGTGACCCTAGAAACTATAATTACGACGAGATTCCAAATTAAACTGGGGATGGGAAATCCAAAATGTTTACAAGTATGCATATCATCATAATATTTTAAAATGTATGTTTTTAACCATTGTGGATGTAGGAGCGCAGTAAATGGTTTTATAAAGGTTTTGGGATACTAGTGAGGGGAAAACCCATTCCGCTAAGCGGGGTGGCCTCACTAGATATCTAAAAGGATTGAGATGTTAGATTATTATTCATACCAGGCTTTATGTCTAACTCGAAGTTTTTGTTTTCCCCTTAAAATCTCAATTACTCAGTTGATTTTGAGTAGTTTTAGATTTAAGGTTTTCAGATTCTCTTCTTAGACGAATAAAGCTTCCAGTGGCATGCAGGAGGCATTTAGTTATTTAGTGCTATCTTTTTTTTGCTGTGTATTTTTATGTAAAGGAAGATTTATTAGCCTTATTGTATACTCTGATCAACCAAGAGGGCATCTTCATATGTCGCTCTTGGCGCATGTATGATAATTATATTTTGCTGAATGTGGTTTATTTTTTGGGATTATGTAATGAACATCAAATGTTTTGAAAGGAATATGGAAATGTGTTTTTGAATTGTTAATTTTTTTTCCATATTCTTGTGATCTGTATATTAATGTATCACCGCCGTATTTCGCCGCCGGGGATTACTAACTATGGATGACTGCAGGATCCGTAGCCGTTAGTTTTGGGCCTCCAAGTAAGGGGATGTTACAACTTACATCTCGAGTACCATTGGTGGAAGCATGGAGATGCATTACGGATGAAGAAGTACTCCTTAAACATGATGTACTTGGAGTATAGATCCTTTACTTGTCTGAACTTGCTCCTCTTCTCAAGATAAGTGAAAGGGGAGCCTTCTGCCTTGCTCTTAATAGTATAGAGGAACCTGATCTAATGATGGGTAGGAGGAACCTGAAATTTGTAGGATCGTTTTCACCCTAGAAGGGGGGTGAATAGGATGATACTAATAATAATAAAAATTAATGTGGAAATAAAAACGATAACAGAAAAATTATGCAGTAGAGATCATACACAAATTTACCCAGCTTCGGAAATAACCTGCCTATGTGCTGCCCCAAGGTTTCTACTAGAAATTAAGTAGTCAGACGCTTACAAACACACGTAAACTTGCGACACCCGCTAACTTGACTAACCTAACTTTAAGCTTAAAACCCTGCCACAACTCAGCCATTGAGTTGCGAATTCTCAAACTATGCCCCGTAGTTTGTATCTAGTCACACGACTAGAAAGTTACACAATTTTAAAAAGAAATTACAAATAAAAAACAAGAACAAGAAAAACCCTATATATTTAATAATTTGAAGCCCAATATGATTAAAAGCACCGGCCCACTAAATAATTCAATAAAGAGAACGTCTTCCCTTTTTTTTGTTCGAACTTCCTTGGTCGTTCCTTTGTTTCTATCAAACAACTAGGGTTCTGTTAATTTGATGCCCCTGCTTGAAATTGTTCGATTGGAGTATGCTTTCGCTTTGATATGCTTTGTCAATCAAATTTTTGGTTTTGATCACTTACAACAGCTTCAAATGTCGAGCTCGAATTGCTTGGATTAAATTGGCACGTGATTTTCCTTTTTCGATTTCAATTATGCTCGACTTCGATTCGAGTTATTGGTTTGTGATTTACTTCAATGGCTTGCTATGGTATATGCTTGAACTCGAATCGCTTGAATTTCCGGTGATGATAATTGGGTAATTTATAGGGTTTGATTACCTATATTCTCGTTCGTATATATTTTGTTTGAATCTGTCCATTTCTTTTCTCAGCCATACATTTTTGATCGTGCGATTAAGATGATTTTTGACTTGATCTTCGGTTGACTATATTCGAATTTGAATGAGTTTGAATCCGTTCTTTTCTCTTCGACTTGAAATTGAGGAGTTTATTGGTTTACTATCTTCGTTCCATTCTTTGCTCTGATTTCTGATATATTCAAATATGTTTAAATATATTCGAATTTGTTAATTCTTCAACTGCGACCTTTGTGGCCTTGACTTTTTGAAACACAACTGTTTTTTACTATTCTTTTATATGCGTCGTCCACCCGAGTGTGTTGACTTGTTTATCATGTTTCACTTGATTGATTTCACTACAACATTAAACTGGGTTGATCTGGTTGAACTTGAACTCCAAGTGCTCCGGTTGCATTCGCTATATACATATATATATATATATATATGTGTGTGTGTGTGTGTGTGTGTGTGAACTGCTTCATGTTAAACTTCCAGTTGCTTCGAGTCAGTTCATTTCTTTTGATCTTGTTACTGTGCTGTAGACTGGTTCTATGTTTCGGTTTGTATGCATGTACATTTTGTTGTCTGCACTTGTTTCTGGTCTGTGTTTGCATTGCTTTGAGTCATTTCATGGTTCTATTCACTGTTTGCCTCTGAATGACTTGCTCTGACCATTCACCTGTCTGAATGTAGCTTGTACATGTCTGGTTTTGTTATTTCATTTCTCTGGTCTAGATTTGTTGTTAATGCACTGACTTTGTTTCGTGTTTGGTGTGGTTGCTCCCATACCTGAACTGATGTTGCTGCTTCATGTTTTGCATTTATGTTTTGGTTGAGGCTTCAATTGTAGTCAAGTTCATGCCTGAACATTGTATTTGCTTCGAGCTTCATCTGTGCAGTTTGATTGCCTTTGTTTGGTTCATCACTTTGTTATGTGAGCATGTTGAACTTGAGTGATTGTATGTCCATTGTGCACCATATGTTACTCTGACCATATGCATGTGTATACTGTGCTAGTTCATGTTGTAACTAGACTTGTCCCACTTGAGTCTCTACTGTTCATTTTATCTTGACCCATTTGAGATTTGTTCCGTGTTCACCTCAGTTTTGTATTGTTCGAGCCATACTTGCTTTTCTCATGTATTCTTGCCTATGATGCTCCTAACTATTGCTTTGAACCTGATCATGCCTTGAAACTTTGTCTAGTGGTAGCTACATGTTTGTATTGCTGGTTATTGCTTTAATTGAGCATTTTCACTTGAGTTGAATCCAGCCTTGGCTCGGGTTTGATCTTGTGCTCACCTTTCCCTGCAGTTTTAACAAGCAAGTGTATATCGGTGTGCACGGCCTTCTAGCATGTACAATGATGCACTGTGCATGTCCCAAGTTGTTCGTGTAAGATGAATTCAAAAAAAAATGATGATGGACAACCCAAATAACTGAGGCAAACAATATTTTCAAACACACACTTCATTGTACACTGCAAAATTTCTTTTTCAATTTTATTGCGTCGGTGTTTATTTTGCATATAGTTCAGATGCTGGATACAGACTGGAACAAAGTTGAAGATCAAATACGAGTGTCGAGTGAATATGTAATGAGGTGTAATATGTAAATTGAAAATTGTGTTTTAATTGAAATTTTATTGTAATTGAAATGTGTAAATGTAGCGAGAGCTCAAATTTGTACTATTTGAATTTGTAATAAAATATTTATTTGAATAAAATATTTGTTTGAATAAAATATTATTTTGAATATGAATTCTGAGTTATTTATTTTATTCAACAAATACTTATTTAATTATGTGAAAAATAAAATGGTACAATAACAAATACATTAAAACAAATATATATATATATATATTTATTATCATCAAACAAAAATCATAAGCTATTGTATTCTACAATCTCCCCCTTTTGATGATAACAAACATATTAAGATTTTGACTCTATTAAATGTATTTGGTCTTGATGAATTCCATGTGCTCCCCATATATGAATACTCCCCCTACAATAAAGCCCCCCTTCACATATGCATAAATAAATAATAAAAGATGCAATAAACCTAGATGGGAATATGCAAATATAAAATTTGAACTTATCTGCCAAAATCTTAACTTCTCTTCCCCTTTTGTTATCAGCAAACGAGTAATAGTATTAGAAAATAGAGATAAAGTGATAGACACTAATACTTAATCGAGTATAAATATTAAATTTCAATAAAAAATCAAACAAAAATCATAAATACTCTATTAGGCGTATATTCCATTTTATAGTGATAGGGGTGATGTCGGTATAGAAAACCATATAGTCGTGTCCATTTGTGGTATATTTATGATAGGAATTTGAATACTTACTAACCATGCATAAGCATTAGGACTTTTAAATGAGATTAGTAGTATTTCCAATTTTTAGTAAAAAATGAATTTCAAGCATCTTCTAACCACGCATAACCTTGAGGACTTTTAAATGGGGT
The DNA here is from genome assembly GCA_030737815.1 of Allium fistulosum. Classification (NCBI taxonomy): domain Eukaryota; kingdom Viridiplantae; phylum Streptophyta; class Magnoliopsida; order Asparagales; family Amaryllidaceae; genus Allium; species Allium fistulosum. Next base: position 336,067,562 of record CM060902.1, on the reverse strand, counting down.
TAGAATCAACTCGTCTAATTAATAATCAATTTTGATATGTGTTCCATACATGCATAACCGTGAGAACTTTTAAATTAACATGAAAGCACATAATCAAAGATTCCAAGTACTTCATCTATGCATAACAGTGAGGACTTTTAAATGAGAGTGAGTACTTTTGGATAATTTTATTGCTAGTTAGTTAAAAAAGGAATAATTTCCTGTTTAGATACCACATTTTGACATACTATATTGATTTTTGATGAGTAATGGTCCTTAGAAATATGATAGAAATAGAGATGGTCACGGAATTTTTATCAACCAAAGTTATTACAAATTTTGTTTAAATTTTTAAAGAAATTTACTAAATATACCATCTCAAGTCATAATATATGATTAATATCAACACTCATCACTATTTATCTTTTTAATAATCAGTAGGGAATCAGATTAGTTAATGTAGTCATTTAAGATCAAATCCAAAAATATAAAATCAAATTTCCAAAATGCCTAATCTGAGACGAAGTCGACAAAAACTATTTTCTCAAAGGGATTTTTGTAAAATGTCTACCAATTGAAAATCAGTTGAAATGAAATTTATGCAGATATTTTCTTTGGAAATGTGATGCAACTAAACGAATGTCTCAACATAAAAAATGTTTCACTAGTAATTTTTCTATCAACTAGACTACCTGCATAATCTACATCTGAATACCCCTTTAAACTCAAAGTTACCATTAGTTGGAAACCAAAGACCAAAACGTGGGGTGTGTAACAGATACCTTATAATCCTTTTTACAGTTTTTAAATGAGATTCTTTTAGATTAGATTGAAACCGTGCATATAAGCAAACAAAAAACATAATGTCTGAAGCAGTAAGATAAAGAAGTATACCCACGTGTATCTAGATTAATCATCAACATATACAGACCAATATCTCTTACCACAGTGTTCTTGGCATGAAAAGATGATTTTTTTTTAAATTTTCCCATTTGATCACTGACTGATTGAAATCAGATTATGGTGTAGATTTTCAATATATAATACATTGTTGTTGCCCATTATGACTCCGCCACCTTTGTATTTCTCTAGGCTAAGGAACTTTGATTTGTCGCTCGTCATGTGCCTGGAACAGCCAGAATCCAGGTACCACTCTTGTTGTTCCTTAGCTTACCAACACACTTACACGAGGAAAGATTTTTGTGACCTATTTGTTATTATAGGTCCATGACTATTAGTGACAAAATTTTTTGGAAAATAAGTTTGTGTAGAATCAAAACAGTTTATGTTTGTTCCTTTTGACATCCAGATTTGTTTGACTTTAAGGAATTTTACATTTGTGCCTTTAGGAACCCAAATTGGTATGGTTTTCACGCGTTTGGGTCTATACCAGCAATTGTTTTGATTGTGTCTATTTTTTCCACAAATCGTGCACTTGGAGTTGACATGATTAGTTTCACTTCTACCTTTTTCAGATTGAGTACACCCAAGTCCTTGTCTAATACTATTAACATTTTGTCTCCCTAATAGCATATTTAGCGGTCTTTCTCCTTTGAAGAATTTTCCTAAAGTTGTAGACAAATGTGAGACTTGCGTTTTAAGAGATTCAATTTCATTCAATAACAAAGTGCATTTTTAATAAAATTTTCTCTCCTGGTATTTTCACTTTCTTTCAAATTCAGAATTTCATTTTCAAGTGATTTAATTTTAGTTTCTGATTTTTTTGTTTCCTCTTCAAATGATGGACACTTATCACACTTAAAGCACTTATATCTATAGTTTTGAACCATTTGATTAAGCTGCATATTTAGTTATATCAAACTATCCTTTTGTGATTCTATTTTAGCGTACTTCTCCTTAAGTCTTTCAAAATGCCTATTTACTTCATGAAAGTATATAAGTAATTGTGAATACTTCGCTTGGCTCGTCATCATCACTGTCACTTGTTTTGCCTCGAAGACACAGATTTGTTCTTTCACTCTCACTACTAGTGCTTTTATCATCTTCATCACTTTTATCCCAAGTTGCTGTAGAACTTCTCCTTTTCGGTTTCTTTCCTTTGCTGAATTGATTTTGATGACAAGTTAGCTTGATATGACCAGGTTTATTACAGTTGTGACGAATGACTCCTGCTTTTCTGAGTTGTTCATTTAGGGTAGGATTTCCATATTTGCGGTTCCACTTTTTTAATCTCTTTATTATCAGTGCCAGTTCAGCTGCTTCTTCATCATCACCATCACTTTCAGTTGTTCCTTTAAGAGCTATAGATTTCTTTTGTATATCTCCTCCTTCACGTTCTTCCTTGAATTTTATTTCTAGCTCATAAGTGGTAAGATTTCCGATGAGTTCTTCAACTTTAATCTATTTCAGATCCTTTGATTCTTGAATGGCGGTCACTTTTACTTCAAAATTTCATGGAAGAATTCTGAGGATTTTTCGGACTATTTCCAGCTCTGTGTATGGTCTTCCTAGAGATTTTGATTTGTATACGAGATTAGAAAGTCATCCGTACATTTCTTTGACACTTTCATCCTTTGCCATTGTGAAGTTCTTGTACTCGCTACTAAGCATGGCAAGGCGTGATTCTTTAACCTTGAGGTTCCTGAGTCACTTCAAGCGTGTGCCAAATTTCCTACACAGTTAGACAATGTGAGACACGATTAAATTCAATTTGATCTAATGAACAAATAATAGAATTCATAGCTTTAGCATTAGCATTTTGCAATTTATTTTCGAGAACTGTCCATTGATCCATAGGTTTTCAACTTCTTGATTATCTACCATTATTGTTGGTATCCTATATCTCGTTTCAACAATATTCCATGCATCTATAGTTTTCATAGAAATTTCACTCTATTTTTCCAATAAGTATATTCACCATTGAACATGGGTGGTCTAACTATGGGCTGACCCTCAGCAAAAGCATTATTAAAAGAAGCCATTTAAAAAATCAAAATTTTAAAACAAAAAAATGGTTTTTGTTCCTAGCTCTGATACTACTTGTAGGATCGTTTTCACCCTAGAGGAGGGGTGAATATGGTGATACTAATAAGAATAAAAATTAATGCGGAAATAAAAACAATAATAGAAAAATAATGCAGTAGAGATCACACACAAATTTACCCAGCTTCGACAATAACCTGCCAACGTGCTGCCCCCAAGGTTTCTACTAGAAATTAAGTAGTCAGACGCTTACAAACACACATAAACTTGTGACACCCACTAACTTGACTAACCTAACTCTAAGCTCAAAATCCTACCATAACTCAGCCACTGAGTTGCGAATTCTCAAACTACACCCTGTAGTTTGTATCTAGTCACATGACTAGAAAGTTACACAATTTTAAAAAGAAATTACAAATAAAAAACAAGAACAAAAAAAACCCTATATATCTAATAATTTGAAGCCCAATATGATTAAAAGCATCAGCCCACTAAATAATTCAATAAAAAGAACGTCTTTCCTTTTTTTCGTTTGAACTTCCTTCATCGTTCCTTTGTTTCTCTTCAAACAACTAGGGTACTGTTAATTTGATGCCACCTCTTGAAATTGTTCGGTTGGAGTATGTGTTCGCTTCGATATGCTTCATCAATCGAATCTCTGGTTTTGATTACTTACAGCAGCTTCAAATGTCGAGCTCGAATTGCTTGGATTAAATTGGTACGTGATTTTCCTTTTTCGATTTCGATTATGCTCGACTTCGATTCGAGTTATTGGTTTGTGATTTACTTCAATGGCTTGCTCTGGTATTTTCTTGAACTCAAATCGCTTGAATTGCCAATGATGATAATTGGGTAATTTATAGGGTTTGATTCCCTGTATTCCGTTCGTATATATTTTGTTTGAATCTGTCCGTTTCTTTGCTTAGCCATACTTATTTGATCGTGCGATTAAGATGATTTTTGACTTGATCTTTGGTTCACTATATTCGAATTTGAATGAGTTCGAATCTGTTCTTATCTCTTCGACTTGAAATTGAGAAGTTTATTGGTTTACTGTCTTCGTTCCATTCTTTGCTCTGATTTATGATATATTCAAATATGTTTAAATATATTCAAATTTGTTAATTCTTCAACTACGACCTTTATGGCCTTGACTTTTTAAAACACAACTGTTTTTTACTATTCTTTTATATGCGTTGTCCACCCGAGTGTGTTGACTTGTTTATCATGTTTCATTTGATTGATTTCACTACAACATTAAACTGAGTTGATCTGGTTGAACTTGAACTCCAAGTGCTCCGGTTGCATTCGCTATATATATATGTGAACTGCTTCATGTTAAACTTCTAGTTGCTTTGAGTTAGTTCATTTCTTGTGATCTTGTTACTGTGCTGTAGACTGGTTCTATGTTTTTGTTTATATGCATGTACATTTTGTTGTCTGCACTTGTTTATGGTCTGTGTTTGCATTGCTTCGAGTCATTTCATGGTTCTATTCACTGTTTGCCTCTGAATGACTTGCTCTAACCATTCACCTGTCTAAATGTAGCTTATACATGTCTGGTTTTGTTATTTCATTTCTCTGGTCTGGATTTGTTGTTTGTGCACTGGCTTCGTTTCATGTCTGGTGTGGTTGCTCCCCATACCTGAACTGATGTTGCTGCTTCATGTTTTGCATTTATGTTTTGGTTAAGGCTTCACTTATAGTCAAGTTCATGCCTGTATTTGCTTCAAGCTTTATCTATGCAGTTTGATTGCCTTTGTCTGGTTCACCACTTTGTTATGTGAGCATGTTGAACTTGAGTGATTATATATCCATGTGCACCATATGTTGCTTTGACCATATGCATGTGTATACCGTGCTAGTTCATGTTGTAACTGGACTTGTTCCACTTGAGTCTATACTGTTCATTTTGTCTTGACCCATTTGAGATTTGGTCTATGTTCACCTCAGTTATGTATTGTTCGACCCATACTTGCTTTTCTTATGTAGTCTTGTCTATGATGCTCCTAACCATTGCTTTGAACCTGACCATGCCTTAAAACTTTGTCTGGTCGTAGCTACATGTTTGTATTGCTGGTTATTGCTTTGATCGAGCATTTTCACTTGAGTTGAATCTAGCCTTGGCTCGGGTTTGATTTTGTGCTCACCTGTCCCTGCAGTTTTAACAAGCAAGTGTATATCGGTGGGCACGGCCTTGTGGCATGTACAGTGATACACCGTGCATGTCACAAGTTGTTCGTGTAAAATGAATTCAAAAGAAAATGATGATGAACAACCCAAATAACTGAAGCAAACAATATTTTCAAACACACACTTCATTGTACACTACAAAATTTCTTTTTCAATTTTACCGCGTTAGTGTTTTTTTTGCAGATAGTTCAGATGCTAGATACAGATTGGAACAAAGTCGAAGATCAAATACGAGTGTTGAGTGAATATCTAGTGAGGTGTAATATGTAAATTGAAAATTGTGTTGTAATTGAAATTTTATTGTAATTGAAAATGTGTAAATGCAGTGAGAGCTCAAATTTGTACTATTCGAATTTGTAATAAAATATTTGTTTGAATAAAATATTTGTTTGAATATGAATTCTGATTTATTTATTTTATTCAACAAATATTTATTTAATTATGTGAAAAATAAAATAGTACAATAATAAATACATTTAAACAAATATATATATATATATATATATATATATATATTATCATCAAACAAAAATCATAAGCTATTGTATTCTACAAAACTCACTCATAAAGATGGCATAGAGGCTGGTCATAATAGCATAACCGTTAGGGTGCATCTGGAAAGGAGAAATTTTTAGGTACATAAGAAGTTTGTGATCCACTAACAAAGAGGAGGTGGGGCCTTAGCCATGCAATGATATCTTGAGTAGACAATGTATCCTTCCATTGGAGCATGAGCCTGTTGTTCAAAAGCAGGCAAGGGCATATCATCTTTGGGAAGGACGTAGGTACCCACGATAGTGTCCAACTACTTAGCGTATAACGTGGAAGCTACAAATTCAATGGGTGCCCTAGTAACTATGACAGTCGATATCATTGTACCAGAGAGCATGAAGAGCTAGGCCGGCTAGTCCAGCTCCCAAATGGTGCAGGATCAAGAGGAGTAGAAGAAGATGGAGCCAGGTCTCCAAAAGCACTCGACGAGCGAGTCTTGCGACGACTTGACCTACGTGTCCGATACAACAATCTATCTCGGTACTATCGCAGAGTGTTTATTTATGTGGTCATGTGTGTACACATCTGCAATAGGAAATATAGTAAATTATTAGACAACGTTGGTCTAAAACTCCTAGAAAAAAGTAAATTATCAACTAAATAGCAAGGCGTAATCCGCTGCATTGCTTGTCCACGCAGAGTTTTGGTTCAATGATCGAGTTGTAGATAGCAAGTAATCCTAAAATGTGTATCAAAATATGACTGTGAGAGATAACAAAAGATTACCAGCCAACTGCCTAACCAATTCCCGTATGCCTTGACAATGTAATATCAAATGTCAAGGAAGATTTCATATGCACAGCATAAGTATGCTTCACATCCTACATGTAGTTGCCTCTCTTCGGTTACTGAGAAAATAACCCAACCAAGCTCTAACTAGAAACCCTAATTCTTCCTGAATCAAAAGCACTTTGGATTTATGATCTATAACATAAACTTATCAAATTAATAACTTTATCTCAACCCTTAAAGTTTGACAAGGACCAAACAGCCAGAAACCCTAGCCCATTGAAGCAATACCAAACCAAGGAAAATCATAGCAAGCAAATTTAAAGAACATTAGAGATGATTAAGTCATTAATAGAAGACTTACTATAGTGAATTTCTAGTAGAGATGACGATGACAACAACCTAAAAGTGCTTGAAATGAAATCAACACGGCAGCAACTTCGGGAGATGGACAGGTGCCAGAAAGTGAGGGGGTTGAAAAGTGAACAGAAGTGTTCAGTTGGAGGAAGACGCAGACTATATATAGGAAAGTTGCTATATTTGGTACCGAATATGAATATTTTTCAACAAATCCCCACCAAAATAAGAATACAGAACATAGGAACACCTAGCCCATCTCTAGCACTGAACCAAGCATGCCATACCAGAGCAAGTGCAAGCCTAAATGCTTGTAATTAATGGTGGGATGCATAGGTAGGTAAGGTGCTCGGGAAGGGCAACCCGGGATTTGCATTACCGAAAAAAAATGAAATGAGGCGATGTATTATTTTGGAACAATTAAAAGTTAATGGGAAATTTAAGAAGGGGATTTGGTTAAGTATGGGTTTTCATGGCTATGTTAACACTTAAACAATTTTTATACATGTTTAGAGCCACTCTCTCTTAAGGGGTCCATTAGCCTAACCCAAACCCACTTACCATTCTATAAATCATCTCAAACTCCTAAACCTCATTCTTTCCAACCAAAATCAAATTCCTAAAACCCTAAACCTAAAAATGGCCTCCATGCTTAGGAAAGCTCCATCCTCTCTTATATTGGCTTAAGCTAGTTAAAGTAAGGGAAGGTAATGCAAAAACCCTCTTGTAATCCGTTTCTAACTCTCTTTAATTTTTGGAATTAGCCTAGTAACACTTGATTTGTTGTGTTGCATGAATATCAAAGCTTGTTGATTATCATTTCTTCCATTTGGACATTGCACACAAGTTGCTTGCTATATTGTTTGTGAGGTAATGCTAGCTATATCCTCATCACTTTCATGCTATGGATAGATATATATATATATATTTATGGTATGATTAGATAATTGTTAATGGTCATTACTAAATCATTTGAGCAAGAAAAATTGAATTAATTAGCTCATTTCTCTATGTTTTGCAAAATTCTAAAACTGATTCTGCTGCAACTTTGACCATGAATATCTCTTTCAATATCTGATGAAAACATGCCAAATCACTTCCTAGTGATAGCTAGTATTGCCATCTATAACCCCTCCAAATTTCGTAGCATTCGGTGATCATTTGAATGGTGAAATCTGGGCTCAAAAATGGACCTGAATGCAGTTTTTTACTGCTGGTTTCTTAGCATTTGCATACGATACTCCATGTTTCCAGTTTTGAAACTGAAACTTTGTGACACTGCCACGGTCACATCCGTGGTCGGAATCCAACGTTTTTGGACTCGTTGGAAAGCTGGAGTTCCGAACTCCATCTCTAGAAAGTTTGATTAGTATTCAAGTTCATTTGGCTCTTCGAAATTGCTGTCGAAGAGGGACCCGGATCTCAGCCTGAAACAATGTATTCACTGTTTCCGGGTCCGACTTTGGAGCGTCGTTGCGACTTCGTTTCAAGTCAGAATCAAGTAATTCCTTTTGCGTTCTAAAGTAGGAATGTCGGACTACGTTCCTACCAATTTTGCATGCCATTCGGATTCAGTTCGTTGGTCTGAATAATTTTCCGAACTTGGGTTCGCGTCAGTTTTGGACTATTTTCCAACACTTAAAATATTTTTAGTGATTTTCTAGTTTTATCGATTTCTTTGAGATTTGTCTCTGGATTTCTTACACGGGCCTTATAAAAAGGTTTTAAAAGGATTTTTCGCTCTGAAATGGCTTTCTAAATTATTATATAATATTATTTTTAATTATTAAATTAATCACTCCATAATAGGAGAGTTTTCAAAGGCCGTTTTAAAGTGATTTCAAACCAATTATAAATCCATTTTTCGTAATTATTTTCTATAATAAAATCCCACAGTCATACTTTAGCACTTCGAGCGATGTGGAAAGGTGCTTAAACGGTTGGGAAAAACTCCGGCCTATGAAACCGTGTGTATTTCCTTTCCAGTTAATCCCCGACCTATTCGATTGATCGTTTTGGCCTTTCGGCCTAGTTTACCGATGACATGAGGTGAACTTTGTACTGTTTTCAGTGTGGAAGCTTACGATTGGTTAGTAAACCGTTTAGTGCGAACGTGGGGTATGGGACTCTCGTTAACACTTTACGGGTTCCTTGCTAAAAGTTCATGACACACTCCTTGTATTACCTTTGGGATAGTGTCTTCGGACTGTCTCCCTTAGCGGTATCGTTTTGGCATCTCTACTTAGATGGCCGTTATACATCTCTACATAGATGTATCGTTTTTGGCATCTCTACTTAAATGGCCGTTATACATCTCTACATAGATGTATCGTTTTTGGCATCTCTCTTAGATGGCCTGTTATACATCTCTACTTAGACGTATCGTTTTTGACATCTCTACTTAGATGTTTTTGTTTTGGCATTTGTGCTTACGTTATGTCGATGATATGAGGCTTATTATACATCTCTACTTAGATGTTTTGTTTTGACATTTGTGACTATGTTATGCCCATGATACAAGGCTTGCTATACATCTCTACTTAGATGTTTATTTCTTCTCTATGTGAGAGTTTGTGGTCTATAGTACTATGTTATATATCGCCTCATTATCTATCATGTTTATCTCAGTTTATTAACTGATTGTTTAGTTAGCCTGACCCGAGTGTTTTTCGCTCGGGTCAGACCGAGTTGTTTCAGGTTAGGTCTCTGGACTTAGCTTTCTGTGCTTCCGCTTGGACATTATCTGCTTTGTTGATAGATAGCTCTTTATATTTGTCCACTATTTTGATACTCTGATTATTCAGTCTTTTATGTACATATTTTTGACTCACTTGTGTGAGTGGTGGCTTTGTACCCACCTTATGATATATTTGGATCTGTATTGACGATGTATTGTTCTGGGACTCTGTGTTGTTATGTGATACTGTTCTGTGATGCTATTTCATTATGTTATTATGCTTTGTTCTAATAGATCTTTATCCATTTGTAATTTCGTTATAGTATTTATCGAATATGTCGAACCACCTGATTGAAAAAAAAAATTAAATAGATTCCACCTTTCGACGTATTCGGTAGATAGTTATAGCATAGTTACATTTGGTCGCTCCTATTATACTCTATTCTCCGCATTAGCATACGGAATCACCTCCATGATTCTCTTTGCTAATGAGGGTCTTGGAGTGGGGCGTTACAGCTCGGGAAGGGCACAAAACAAAGCCCACTCCGAATTCTATGAAGCAAGCTTTGGGGTGCAAGTATTATGGGCATTTATGCTTGAGAGATTTAGGCTATGGGCTAAGATGAAGGCAAGGGGAGTAAGAGAGATATAAAAGAAGATAAGTAAAGCTAAGTTGATGGAATGGATGGGAGGAACAAGACAAGCGTATTTTGCATCACTTTGTCCAGTAATTCCTCTGGAATACCTTGTCCGATGTATCCAGAAGCACTTGCCTAATTTGGTAGTTCCTTTATCTATTTTTTCCATGACAGATATACCGGGTAGAAATTCCTATCTGGTAGTCCCACCATCAAACAGGAATTCATGTTCAGCAGGTGGTGCACCGGACAAGAATTCTTGTTCAATGCATGATATTACTGGACAAGATATCTTGTCCGGTATAGAGTCATAATTGGGCAAGGGATGGATGGGCTATATTGAACTGAGAAGATACATCATGGAACTTAGTCAAGAAGATGTCTACATCCATTTGTCAAACCAACTACCAACGAACATGAATGTTTCAACGAACCAAACGAAGCATTTAAGGAATGAAATCCGGATATATATTAGGAAATTCTGGATTGTATCTGCTATAGATGGAAATAACTGAACCGAGCATGTTATATAGGGAAATTATCTAATCTACTAAGATGACTTCCCTATGTTTTCACTCCTATAAATATCCAAGCATCCAATAGCTATTGGGATAACTTTTTTAAGCCACCAGACTGTACTGAATAGAAATAGCCAAACAGAGTCTAGAGACTTCAACATTTGATAGTAGACCATTGTATTTTGCATCCAAATACTTGTAAAAGACAAAATATAAAAATAAGGAATAAAAATGAACAGTGGACATATGCCCATTATGGATGAACCGCTATAAATCTGAATGCAATTTCCATTTCTAGCATTTTCCTTTTATTTTCTTCATTGATATAAATTTGATTGGAGGTATCTGTCTACTTTTGGTGCAAACTTCAACCGTTCGGAGAAATGGCATAGGTGGGGCATCTCTTAAGTGGGGGGAGGGGTTTTGATGCTTGTTGATACGGTTGAGGGAAGCTAGGGTGCTCTTGCTGGCAGTGGCAGGCCCGTATAAGGATGATAGTGAATAAGAAGGCTATTTTGATAGCTTCCTAGCTAGCCAGCCAAGATGACCGCCGAGGGACCTATAACACCTCCAATTTTGAATGAAATTTTAGGATATTTAATTAGATAAATAAAATAAAATAATGTAAAAGGGTAAGAAGAGTGAGATTTGATAATTAATATGGGTCGAGCCTTAATTAATGAGCCAGTGAGATTGATTAGAACATTAATAAGAAGGAGGAATTTAATGAGGGGAAAAATAGAAAAAAAAGTTACATTACCTAACATAAACCCTTACAATCTCTTCACCCTCATTCATTTACATTCATATAAACTAAAACAAACATAGGCCAGCCATTACTAAGAGCTTCAAGAGAAGTAAACGCTAGGAAACAAGGGAAAAGCTTGGGGGAAATCAAATATAAACTCAAATCTCATCTCTCTTTATCAAATCAAGGTGAATAATAATAACTCATCTCAAGTTTGCTTCTTTTTTCCAGTTTTATGATTAAATTGAATCTTATATGTGTTATTATGCCATGTTGTGAATGATTGATGATTAGATGTTTATTGATGATTTATTGGATTTATTTATGAAATTAATTAATAGGTTTAAGTGTGAAAACCTAATATATGACACCCAAATGACTTGAAATTTTGATAAGATGTTAGAAACATTATTTTAGAAGTGGGTTTTTAATTTCATAATTTTACAATCTAGTATGGACATTTTATGAATTTTCTAAATGAGAAAAACGGCTTATTTCGGGTTTTAATTATTAAATATAATTAAATAATGGTTTTGGTCTTAAAATTTTTATATGTTAGGGATTTTTCAAAAGTAATTACCAATTATTGTGAATTTATTTGGCTACAAAAGCTTAATAATTATACTAAGATGTTAATATAAATTATATAGTTTGCGAATTAATTTGGGAATGAAAAATCTGACCTATAGTAGTTTTCTGAAAAGGATTTGGTAAAGAAAGTTATTATCCAATAATAATTTGACAAAAAATTGGAGTTGGTGAAAATATATTGTTTTTTAAGAAATAAAATAGTTTTCTATTAATTACGAGTTGCCATGCGCTATTAATCAGTGTCGAAGTCCATCTATGCTACATGTCACCACCACTAACCTGTAGGAAAGCATACAATGTCAACCTAGTTGGTATGCAATGATTCCACTAAGGTTGGGGTGTCTCAATGTCGACATCCACGCCTTTGGTACCAATGGTGTCGCATGTCAATAATGTCACATATCAATGTTGGCATTGATGATGCCACCAGTCTTCAATATCAACTCCCTATGATTTCGATGTCACATATTTTCTATGTTGTCGGTTTATCTTTTCCACATTGACACCGCATACTTCTATTATGACTTTAACTATATAAAAAGGCAGTAAAGCCACATTTATATATTACTTTCGACATTAGTTTTATACAGCAATGATGCCGCTAGTTTTATATACTGCAGTGTTTTAGCCATAGTGTCTCTATAGACTATTTCAATATTGATTATATTACGTCAATGAATTGACTCAGAGATTAGAAAACAAGATGGGATTGGTTTAGGGTGGCGCCCTACACTTTGGCTATTAGCCCCTAGCTGATAATAGTCCAAAATTCCAATGCATGAGGCTTTGTCAAGAGTGAGATTAAAAGTAGGTTTACGCATAGAAAAGAATACACAAAGGTAAGATAGGTTATTGGTTAGCCTGCAAAACCATTAGGATCAAATAGACCCTAGGAATAGTAAGCTTTGGACAGACCATCCAGTTTCCTTCTAATAGTAAGTCGGAGAATTTGGTATGTTTGGTAGGCCCAAGTCAGCCATATAGGTTTGTAGTTACCTTGAAAAAACTATAATGTTAGGACAGATAATTAATAGACAGATTGGTCATGATTACCCATGTTGCATGCATGCATATGATTGTTATTATTGTCTAGTTTAATTAGTATGGTTGTAGGTGCTTGATTTATAAAAGACATTTTCTTAGAGGATACTGGTGAGGGAAAAACCTATTTCACCCAGCGATGTGGTCTCACTAGATATCTATTAACTGAGATGGCATATTATTATTTACGCCAGACTTTTTGTCCGACCTAAAGTTTTTTTCCCCTTTAACTCTCGGATGCTCATTTGAGTAGCTCGATAGTAAGGTTTCCAAGTTATTAGGTTTGATGAATAAAGCTTCCAAAGGCATGCTGGAGACAACTACCTGTTTAGGAGCATATTATCCACTGTATTGTTTCATTTTGTTGGAATGTATGTAATGACATATGTTATAACTATCAAGTAGTAAACTCTGATCAACCAAGGAGTCATCTTCATATGTCGCTCTTGGTGTATTTTGTAACAATTATATTTATCCGAACCTGGCAAACGTTTGTGATTATGTGGTAAATATAAAAATTTACTAATGGAACGAAAAAGTTGTTTTCAATTGGATTTGAATATTTTCATATTCATGTGCTTCTGATGTTAATGATATAATTAACTGATCTCATTTTATCATCGGAAATTAATACTATGGATGACTGCAGCATCCGTAGTGCTTAGTTTCAAGCCTTAAAAAAGAGGGACGTTATAACTTGGTATCAGAGCAAAAGGTTTATATAAAACTAAAAGAATTTTTGAATTTAAAAGAGTTCAGAAAACAAAATCCAGATGAATCAGAAAATGCGATTAGGGTATTGGATAATGCTATAATAACGTACTTGTATTTTCTATATATAACTATATACCTTATCACTATTCTTCCCATCTCTCTTATTCCGTTCTTCCGTATCTTACTAAGGATTGAATGAAGATTTAAGGAAAGTAAGATATGGAGACAGTAAATGAAAGAGCGAATCTCGGTGGAAAAAGCACCACAACTAATGGGAATTCAGACTCAATACAAGAAGGAATCTGGGTCGACCAATAGCGCTAATGTGAGTGCTAGAACGCCACCGGTGGAAATATGGATACCGTGTATTAGTTCTTTGTCAACGTGATGCAAGCAGGAACTACTGTTGGATTAGTTAGTGGTAATGTCGAGGGAGCGAATTTGAAGTTCCAATTATCAACAACTATGTTGTTTTGAATAGGGATTATACAAGGCTTAGAGGAAAGCCATTCATAGGAACTGAGGATGCTATCGAGGTAGAGAATTGACTGCTTCATTGTGAAAGGATTTTCATTGATTTTGGTATAAATGACAAGCAAAAGAGGATATTGACGTCTAAACAATTACAAGAAGCTACATTGCACTAGTGGAATAGTGTTACTATTGGAGTGCCAGAGGAAACTTTGACTTTGGATGAGTTCAAAACTAAGTTTAAGGAGAGGTTCTACTTGAAATAGCCAGGTCAACTTTGCTTAGGAACTTTGCCGAGTTAGTTCAAGAAAACATAACCGTGTTGGAGTATGCAACAATATTTGAGGAGTTATCTAGGTATGGGTATGCCATACTATGATTGACACAGTGATTAAGAGAAATGAAAAGTTCATCCGTGGATTAAGACTAGAGTTTGCAAAGACAACCTTAGCGCATCTCAGGGATCCATGTGATGTGGTAGTGAAGATGGCTTTGAGGAATGAAGAGATGCTTACTTTATTTGGTGATAACAAAGCAATGGAGGCTCAGGGTTGGCAGAATCAGAAAAAGAAGTTCTTTCAGAAGAAGGGAGCTTAGAAGGGCAGAGCTACCTAGAAAGGAAAAGCGAGTGTTGTATGCTATAAGTGTTACAAGAAGGGACACTTCATCAATTAATGTCGTTATGGGGATGGAAATAAGGTGATTGGAAGGAAGAACATCAAGTGCTTTAACTATGACCAGATTGGGCGTTACAAGAATCCGTGCAAGGAACGAGCTAAGGTTCAAAAAGGAAAAGTGTTTGCTTTGGAACTTGCTACCTTGAGACCAACAATGGAGGAAAGGGAGAGGCTGTGATGGGAGGTACGCTTTTGATTCATGGCATACCTATTAGAGTATTGTTTGATATTGGTGCATCACATTCTTTTACCTCTCATTTTTTGGTAGATAAGTTAAGTTTAGAACTATCATACCTAGTTATTTTCTTAAGGGTTGCGAATCCGATAGGAGGGTATGCAACTCTTGGGATGAGATGTGACCATTAAGAGTTTGAATTATTAGGTCATGTATTTACCTACTGTTTGCATGTGTTTGATTTTATGGGCTTTGGAATTAGATTAGGTATGTGTTGGTTAAGCAAATATGACGCTAGGTTATTTTGCCAAGATATAAAAATATCACTAAGACACTCTAATAGTAGCGATCGAATTATATATTTAGTAGAGAACTCAAATTTTGATGTACTTTATTGGGTGCAATGGAGGAGGAAGTCGAGTTGAATCGAGTTTTTATCATTAGGGAATTTGTAGATGTCTTTGAGCCGTTATGGAATACCACCGAAACGAGCTATTGAGTTTCGAATAGATCTTATACCTGGAGCTAAACCTATAAGTAGACTGCCTAGTAGAATGACATCTACAGAGATAAAAGAGTTGAAGATGCAGCTGATGGACTTAGAAGGAAAAAGTTTTATTTGACCAAGTAGTTCGTCTTGAGGAGCGAACGCGGTGTTCGTAAAGAAACCAAATGGGTCATTGAGATTATATATCAATTATCGTAATTTGAATGAAAAGACGATAAAAAATCGATATCCATTCCAATAATAGACGATTTATTTGATTAGTTGAGTGGAGAAAAAAAAATTTCTCAAGTCAATTTGGCGACAGGATTCCATTAATTGAGGATAGTGGATGACAGTATTCTGTTGATGGCATTTAGAACAAAATATGGTTTGTACGTGTGGTTAGCAATGTCATTCGGGTTAACTAATGCTCCTGCTTTCTTTATAGATTTGATGAACCGAAAATTCTTAGACCATTTGGATAGATTCATGTTATTATTTATAGATGACATTCTCTTATATTCTAGGAATGAGTGTGACCATGGGACTTACCTTAGAATAGTGCTTGAGACGTTGAGACGACATCAACTAAAGGTGAAGTTTTCGAAGTGTCATTTTTGGAAGAAGGAAATGAAGTTCCTTGGTCATGTAATCCCAGAAAAAGGGTTTTCAGTGGATCCAGCTAAGATGGAAGCTGTAAACAATTGGAAAAAACTTGAGATGGTGACCGAAATAAAGAGTTTTCTTCGATTAGCTGGCTATTACCGGAGACTCATTAAGGATTTCTCTCGAATAGAAACATCGATGAATAACAAGGGAGGACATGAAGTATGTTTGGACCGACAAATGTGAGAAGGCGTTCCTAAAGCTGAAATACTTATTGACTAATGCTCCCGTTTTAGTTGTTCCAGATGAGAATCGAGATTGGTGGTGTATATTGATGCATGTGGAATTGGATTAGGAGATGTGTTGATGCAAAGGGGTAAAGTAATCGCCGATGCTTCTCAGCAGCTTAGACCGCATGAAGTTAGGTATCCGACTCATGATTTGGAGTTTGCGGCGTTAATATTTGTTTTGAAAGTGTAGATACACTATCTTTTGGGAGAAAGATTCGAGTTATTCATGGGTCATAAGTCTTTAAGATATTTATTCTCTCAGAATGAGTTGAATATGGAACAACAGTGGTGGTTGGAGTTTATAACAGCTTATGATTTTGGAATTAAGTACACACCAGGGAAAGGAAATAAAGTTACAGATGCATTTAGTAGAAAATATCAGAATGCGATGTTAGAAATGTTAGCAGAGTAGAAATATTTGGAAGCATTGACTATATGTAGTGTGCAGTTACGATCTACAACTAGTTCTGGTCAGAGTATTGCAATACTAACTTTCTTGGAAGTTTGACCAATATTAATTGAAAGGACTGCTTATAAGCAAAGAGATGATCCATTATTAACTGAAAGAATTAGAGGATTGGAAAGTGGAATCGAGATTTATGTTTTGATGGATTCTTATCTTGATCAAAATGGATGGTTGAGAAAGTAGGAACAATTATGTCTTCCAGATGTAGGTGACCTAAGGCAAGAAGTTCTTATGGAGTGCATCAATCGAATTTACCATTCATCCTATAGGAACAAAGATGTATCAAGATACGAAGAGAAGTTTCTTTGGGAAGGTATAAAATAGGATGTAGGCTTATGGGTAAAGCAACGCTTGAATTGTCCGCAAGTGAAAGCCGAGCATCAAAAGCCAAGTGAATTGGTTCAGCTTTAGATATAATGGCTTGGAAATAGGATTCTATATCTATGGATTTCATTGATGGATTGCCATGTTCGAACGGAGGAAATGAAATTATTTGGGTCATAGTGGATAGACTGATTAAGAGTGCGCATTTCATTCTTGTTAAGTCGACAAGGACAACATATGTTTTAACTAAGTTGTTTATAAAGAATATTGTTAGACTGCATGGAGTTCCTAGTAGTATAGTTAGTGACATATATACTTTATTCACTAATGAATTCTGGAAAAGTCTAAAGGAAGTGTTAGGTACCAAGCTCAAGATTATCGCTTACCATACACATATCGATGGGAAAACGGAAAGAGCTAACAAAGCCTTGGAGGATTTGTTAAGAGCTTGTGTGCTAGATTTTAGAGGACCACGGGAAGATCATACGTACTCGAGTTTTCCTATAACAATAGTTATCGTACTAGTAGAGGAATCACACCTTTTGAAGCTCTATATGGAAGACCCTACAAATCACCCGTATATTGGTTGGAGACTTGAGATAGATTGATTCTTGGTCCAGATATGGAAAGAGAAGCCACAGTAAAGATAGAGTTAATCCAAGCTAGGATGAAGGAAGCTCAATGTAGACAGAAAAGCTATGCGGAAAAAGATGGAAAGACTTAGAAATCTCAGTTGGAGATCATGTCTTCGTCAAAGTTTCGTCGATGATGGGTGCAGTAAGATTCAAAAAGTTAGGGAAATTAGCACCTAGATTTGTTTGAAGATTTAGTTGTGGAACCAGACATGACTATTGTATTGTGGCTAGAGACGAGAAGAAGCTGAGGAACAAGACTGTTAGATTAGTAAAAGTCTAGTGGAGTGAAAACGAGAGATGTTATACTTAGGAGACAGAGGACAGGATTAGAGACACTTATCTTGATTTGTTTTAATGGTATATTTTATTCCTATGTTATATGTTTGTTATGTACCTTATCGTAATTTCAAGGATGAAACTCTTTAAGGCGGGGAGTCCATAACACCCCAATTTTTGATTAACATTATTTAGGATATTTATTAGATAAATAAAATAAAATAATGTAAAAGGATAAGGGGAGTGAGATTTGATAATTAATACGGGTCGAGCCTTAATTAATGAGTTAATGAGATGGATTAGAAGATTAATAAGAATGAGGAATTTAGTGAGAGAAAAATAGGAAAAAGGTTACATTTCCTAACACAAACCCTTACACTCTCCTCTCCCTCATTCACTTACATTCATACAAACTAAAATAAACACAGGTCGGCCATTACTAAGAGGTTCAGTAAAAGAAAACATTAGGAAACAAGGGAAAAGCTTAGGGGAAATCAAATCTAAACTCAAATCTCATCTCCCTTCATCAAATCAAGGTGAATAATGATAATCCATCTCAAGTTTGCTACTTTATTTTATGTTTTATGATTAAACTTGAATCTTATATGTGTTATTATGCCATGTTGTGAATGGTTGATAATTACATGCTTATTGATGATTTACAGGATTTATTTATGAGATTAGTTTTTAGTTTAAGTGTGAAAACCTATCATATGACACCCAAATGACTTGAAATTTTGATATGATATTAGAAACAATATTTCAAAGTGGGTTTTTAATTTCATAATTTTCCAATCTAGAATGATCATTATTATGAATTTTCTAATTGAGGAAAATGGCTTGTTTCGGATTTTAATTATTAAAAATAATTATATAATGTTTTTGTTCTGAAATTTTTATATCTAAAAGGATATGATAAATCCGATTTATTGCGATTTTTGAGGAATTTTACCAAGTGTTTACGAATTATTGTGAATTTATTTGGCTAGAAAAGCTTGATAATTATATCAATATATTAACATAAATTATATAGTTTGCGAATTATTCTGGTAATAAGAAATCTGATCTATAGCATTATTAAAAAAGGATATGGTAAAGTAAGTTATTATGCAATAAGAGTTTTACAAAGAATTAGGGTTGGTGAAAAGATATTGGTTTTTTAAGAAATAAAACAGTTTTCGTGTTAATTACGAAAGTGCCATGCACTATTAATCGGTGCGGAAGTCCATCTATGCCGCATGTCATCACTAACCTATTGGAAAGCATACGATGTCAACCTAGTTAGTATGCAATGATTCCACTAGGGTTAAGGCGTATCAATGCCAACATCCATGCCTTTTGTGCCAATGCTGTCGCATGTCAATAATGTCGCATATCACTGTCGCATTTGGCATTGATGATGCCACTAGTTTTCAATATCAACTTCCAATGATTTTTGATGCAGCATTTTTCTATATGGCTAGTTTATCTTTTCCACATTGATGAGGCATACTTCTATTATTAATTTAACTATATAAAGAGGTCGCTTTCTCTATGATTTTGACACAATATTTTAGATAAAGTAAAGGGCTATGTTTTCCTTATTTTAAGTATGATTTCAATGGTTAAATCATTTATAAAAGAATTTTTATTAAGTAAATAAAAAGAGTATTTAGCCTAGAATTTTACTAGAGAGATTATCATTCTTATTATCTTTAGATAAATTATGTTAGGATGAATTGACTTAAAAATTAGAAAACCAGATGGGACTGGTGTAAGGTCACGCCCAATACTTCAGCTGTTAGTCCCTAGCTGATAATAGTCCAAATTTCCAGAGCGTAGGGCTTCACCAAGGTTTAGACCAAAAGTAGGTTTACTCACAGAAAGGAATACACAATGATGAGGTAGGTTATTGGTTGGCTTGCAAAACCATTAAGATTAAAGTGACACTAGGAATAGTGAATTTTGAACAGACCATCCAGTGTCCTTCTAATGGTAAGTTGGAGAACTTGGTATATCTAGCAGGCCAGAGTCAACCATATAGGTTTGTTGTTACCCTGAGAAAACTATAATGTTGGGATAGATAATCCAATAATTAGACAAATTAGTCATGATTACCCATGTTGCATGCATGCATATGATTGTTATTATTTTCTTGCAAGTGCTTAATTTATAAAAGACATTTTCTTATAGGATACTAGTGAGGAGAAAACCCATTCGCTCAACGGCATGGTATCACTAGAATCTATTAACCGAGATGACATATTATTATTTATACCAGAAATTTTGCCTGACCTAAAGTTTTTGTTTTTTCCCCTTTAACTCTTGGGTGCTCATTTGAGTAGTTCGAAAGTAATGTTTCTATGTTATTAGGATTGACGAATAAAGCTTCCGAAGGCATGCATGAGGCAGCTACTTATTTAGGAGCATATAATCTGCAATGTTGTCGTTTCATTTTGTTGGAATGTATGTAATAACAGATGCTAAAACTATAAAGTAGTAAACTTTGATCAACCAATGGGGCATCTTCATGTGTCACTCTTGGAGTTTTTTGTAATAATTATATTTTATTTGGACCATGGCAATGCTTGGGATTATGTAATGAGTATGGAAATTTATTAATAGAATGAGTAAGTTATTTTAAAATGTGTTTGAAAATTTTCATATTTATGTGCTTCTAATTTTAATGATATTATTAACTGATGTCATTTTGTCATCAAACATTATTCTATGGATGACTGTAGCATCCGTAGCGCTTAGTTTCAGCCTCAAAATGGGGGACATTGTAGGACCCTAACTTCTCATAATATTCTACCTTGACCTTGCTGCTTGTTTCCTGAGAAGGGGAGATTGACTGTCGACCTTGTCGAGGTGGATAGGGTATATTATGAATGAACCTGAGAGATGTGAAGCCAATGTGTTGTTCCCCAGATGGAGATGACATATGGGCTAAGATTACTACTATTTGGGTTGGAAAGGTTAAGGAAATGGGTTGTTGCGATATGTGGGCCAAGGGAAATAGAGATGTTTAAGCAAGCTAACCCACTTCTTTTTTTGTGAGATATAAAATCGACATTCTGCCCCTTAATCCTGTGTCCATATATAGGGGTAAGCTTGTTATGCATTTACTGCTGCATTAAATGTAATGACATGCGTTATTATTCAAATGGCGGAGATGGTTCATTTTTCCAGACCCTGCAAAGGAAAATCGCTTTTTGACATGGGGATTTGACAAGCGCATTGTTTACACCTAAATGGGTTAGATTTTCTCATATATGGCAATCCATCAGCCTACATCATTTCCCTTCATGTATATATCCTTTCCTCTTCCATTGTTCCAACCTTTATTGGACTTTTGAAGGTATTTTGCCATTAAGAGACCACCGACGCTTCTATTTTCTATACAAAATTCAATTCTTTCTTCCAAATCCTACTAAATCATCCATAAGTGGCTCTCTCTCGACTTTGATCAATGCATTTTTGTGTTATGCTATTTATTTGTAAATCACCGTTTCTAAAAATAAGTTTTTGTTGGAAATTTTCCTTTGGCTCGCATGCTATGATAATTCCTCTTTAGGATTTGTCACTCATTATTGTAGAAAACTGTTCATTGATGAACCTTCTAGGTGAATGTTTTCAACGATTAATGATCGTTGTTATACTACTAACGACGGTCTTCGAACGTTGAGGCTTATAAAATGAAAGAGAAACATAAGGCTTTTAGGTGCCATCACTATTGAACCGCCTTCACTTGATTGGTAGTAGGAAGAATTCAGCCCGGACTTCTAGGTAGGACTAGGTCTACCGGTAGCCCGATTAGCATGGGGGTTAGGGTTGTCCATGGGCCATGTTAGAATATTTTCTTAAATGGATTGGAAGTAGTTCAGTAACCTAGGTTACTAGTATTAATTGCAGATGGTTGAAGGTGCTTCCACTAGTAGTCTGCAGACCATCCCACGGCGGCCTACACAATCCGAGAGTACACGATCAACCTTGAATGTTCTCTGGCCGACTTTAGCTGTGAGAACATTTCTCCTATGTACTTTTTACTTGTGGACATGCCCAATAACCCCACGACGGGCTACTTTTCCTGCTCACTTACTTGCATGAAGGTCGAGGTGACCCTTTCTTCACATCCATTTTTCATTAGGTTTTTAAATGCATATGGGTTGGCATTAGGTCAACTAATCCCATACAGCTATAAGCTTCTGCTTGGGCTCTATATTGTCTGCCGCAAGCTAGGTTTTCTCGAGCCCGATCCCACACTTATCTATTTGATCTTGAAGCTTTGCCGGTAGGTAAGAGCAGAACTAGCCAGTTCCTATCATATTAAGGGCCTAGAAACCCTCCCTCGACCTATGGTCTCCCAAGCAAGGAATGGGGCTACTAAGATTAATTTTTCTTCATTCTAATGGCTATTAACTCAGGCCTTGAAACTTTATTCTTTAGCTTGCCCTGTAATTTTTCCCTTTTCTGAAGAATACTTTAACAATGACCTTCCAATAATCATTTCTTCTTCTGCCGTAGCAATCCCAACGAGGAACGAGGTGAACCTTTCCACATGAAGAATAACTTCGCTTAATCAAGACAATCGAGGAGCCCACTCGGAACATATCAATGATCCTGAATGATGGCAATATTCATCAGGTTGGACTATTAGGCCAAAGGCAAACCATGGGAGGAGGAACTTTCATAGCCAGTACACCCACTGCGCGACCAGCTAAACTGATGGTTATTAGATTAAAGAGGAGAGAGTCATGGCTATAAGGGTTGAAGCCGATGATGAGGATGGGACTATCAATTCGGACCCTGGCTGAAGCAAGGGGATGATTAGGGTGAGTGAGATTCTTTCAACCCAGCCACCTTAGAGGATAGCATGGTCCCTCGTTGTGATATCAAGATTGGTTATCGAATTACACTAGCTCATCAGGAACTCCCGAGGCGGAAAAGATGGGTGACTGGATGTAGGAGCTAGATATGCTGACCAGCAAGGGCTCCTCATCCGAGAACCCCTCCACCTATGGCTCTCCATAACAAGTGATCCAAAACATGCTCCTTAACACACAACCTTTAGGGGGTACAGCTTAGCAGTAGTATCACCGGTCTGCCTATCCGCCTTTAACTTGAAGGCGATGGGGTGACCGAGTTGTGGAGGATCGCTTGGCTTTATACTGCTTCCTTCTTTGCTCTTCTCTAACTTGTACTTGTGTTTTTTGCAATGGTCTATTTGAGCTTAGGTGCCGCTCTTGATGTTGCCACCATGAGGGGAATACATTAAGAGAGTTCCATAATGCAGCCTCATACTAGTACCACCCAATCATAGCAACACAGCCCACCCGCCATACTGCACATGTTGACCAGCTCTTGAATACCTAGTGGAAGGGAAAAAATTTATGCTAACTGACCTACCCTTACATGAAGGGGCAACGGTAGAGGAGGCAGAGAGGAGGAGGCGGAGAAGAGGAGGTTGACAAAGAGGACTCGGGTTTCGGTGTTGGAGAGCTAGGGGAGCGTCCCAGCCTATGAATTCTCTGAGGAGTTGGACTTGATTAGACCCCAACCAGGGATGGTTGAGCTTGAGTTGGTGGGGTTGATGATAGAGTTAGCGGTACCCTATAGGCAATTACGTAATTGTTACAAATATCTAACTCGATAACCAATCTTGTTCAAAATAAAAGGAGTTTTATTTCTTTTGCTTACTTGATGCAATGTGTTATATTAATTATTTTAATTAAAAATATATATATGGTATGTTTTGTGATAGTAGTTACAATTTGTTGTAATCATAAGAGATTTATCACAATAAAATTAACATACTGTTTAAAATATTCCTAGTCAAGGTGAATTGTGACTGAATATTGATAAATTTATTAAGACTGTGTCTCCAAATGGGTAGTGTATTACTTACTACTGCTGGGGCATAGGGGGTAATGTACTTATAGTTATTGGATAATTATAGAATGACTCACTTGATAGTTTTGTGTTGGTCAATATAACAAGGTCTAACAGAAAATATTAATGTGACAATATGCATAATTTCCTTAACTTGAGAACACCGTTAAGCTTCAATGTGGAAACTTTTCTTTGATTATAGTTAAATTGTAGCATGGTGTCCATAGAACAACTATTGTTGGATCAAGTGGAAGTGATGGAAGTGAGACACTATTCAAGAGAGAATTCGTCTCCTCAGTTATATGGGGTTAGTATCACGGTCAACGGAGATCAACTCAAAGTCGAAGTCTTTAGCCATAGCAGTTCAATTAATAATAATAATGATTGAACCAAGGACTTTGTGTTTAGATTGTAAAGTTAAATATGGAAGATATTGGAATTTCGACTGTTACTAAATTCCATAAATCATAATGTGATATAGTTTTGACGAAGAGAATTGGTGTAAATAATTGTCACTACTAGGTAATGCTTAAATAAAGTAATAATGAATTTTACCAATTCTATGTAAGTGATAAATTTATCCATAATGTCACACCATCTACTAAGTGACTTCTGAACTTTAGTATTTGAATTGTTCGATGTTAATCGCTGACCGAATTTACAGCTAAGAGTCACACAATTGAAACGCTGAATACTCCTATTACCACCCGATTTAATAAATTATAATTATTAGGGTTGACTGATAATATATAGTGTGTATATAATAGTTATAAACACACATATTGATATACAATATAGGTGTGCATTTGAGTTGGATTTAAATGCATATTTATTTGATCAACTTTAAAGTAATTTAGAGGCCCATATAAAGGAAAGCATGGTCAGACACAATAAGGTAGAAAGGAGGGGTTAAATAATTAAAGTGAGTTTTGAAATAACAAGAGTGATATGTGGATTTTTATCCACTTTTAGCTCCTGTCCTCTTTTGTTATTTAATCACTCATAACCCTTTTATTTTGCTATTGGATTTTTGCCTCCTTTCCACCATATTTCTAATCAAGCCCCTCTTTGCCCTCTTTATCATTTTCAAGCCTTTCCAACGCAAATTCAAATACAATTTGTAATGCATCTTTCAGTCTTCTAGTTTCTTTTTAAGGTTTGAATACCGATGCAAGGAGTTATTGGATTCTATGTTTCAAGGTGTTTCATCTAGAATATAGATAAGGAAATTTTTTATTTTATATATATTGCTATATAACTATTTATAAAATATTATGTGCTTATATAGTACTTCAATTATCATAAATATATATATATATATTGGTGTTGTTTTCATTAGATGAAATTATATATGTGTATAATAAAAGAAGTGTATGTATATTTACATACAAATTGCTTATGGCCTGATTATTTTTTTAATATGATAATATTAAAATGGTTTTAGAAAAAATGTATTTTAATACAAACAAAATTATATGAAGTATGTTTTATATTTTACTAACATACATATATATGTTTATATTTTCATATATATTAAAAACTATGTGTGTGTGCATGTGTTTATACATTAAAATTCGAATATAATATTACATATATATGTATATAATTCAATTTAAATATTATATCCAATTATTATATATATAAATGTCATAAATACATATATATATATATATAAATATTTAATATGATATGTATAAGTTTAGAAATGTTTTTGGAAATTTAAAAAGGTGATTTGTATTGATTTCCATACGAAAATCAATTTAAAAAATAATTTGTAATAATATTTAAATCACAAATAAAAAAAGATCTTTTTTATGGTAGAATATGTAATTATGTGTGTGCATACATATATATATGTATATATATAATTATTAATTTACAATTAAACATATATTCATATATCTTTTTTATATATAATTTTAATATTATTTTAATGTACATATTATATATATATATATATATGTTTAAAAAAATTAATTTCGAAATATATACATATACATATATAATATTTATTTAAAATTAATATATTAATTTGAATTTAAAATGACTAGGTATTTATTTAAACTTGAATTTGATTTTCATGGTTATTTATATTAAATTTATAATTATCTTTTTTGGCAAGGTAAGCCAGCTTTATAGTGGGCCATCCACTTTTATTGATGAAATTTAAATAGGTGTATGGCACATGTGCCATAATAGCTAAAGAAAAAAAAGCATAGGAGATTGGTAAATTACTAATACTATTAATAAGTAAAATACCAATCCCTGTCAGAAGAAGTGGATCCACTTTCGTCATCCGAATCTTCTAAGACCATTTGGATAGATTCATGTTAGTATTTATAGATAACATTCTAATATATTCTAGGAATGAGCGTGACCATAGGACCTACTGTAGAATGGTGATTGAGACGTTGAGATAGCATCTACTAAAGGCGAAGTTTTTGAAGTGTCATTTTTAGAAGAAGGAAATGAAGTTCCTTGATCATGTAATCTCAGAAAAAGGGTTGTCGGTGGATCCAGCTAAGATGGAAGCTGTAAACAATTGGAAGAGAATCGAGATGGTGACCTAAATAAAGAGTTTTATTGGATTAGCCAGCTATTAAAGGAGACTCATTAAGGATTTCTTTTGTATAGCAACACCAATGAATAACAAGGAAAGACATGAAATATGTTTGGACTGATAAATGTGAGGAGTCGTTCCTAAAGCTTAAATATTTATTGACTAATGCTCTCGTGTTAGTTGTTCTCCCGTGTTAGTTGTTCTAGATGAGAATCGAGATCTGGTGTTGTATACTGATGCATGCGGAATTGGATTAGGAGATGTGTTGATGCATAGGGGTAAAGTAATCGCCGATGCTTCTCGACGGCTTAGACCGCATGAAGTTAGGTATCCGACTCACGATTTGGAGTTGGTAGCTGTAATATTTGTTTTGATAGTATGGAGACACTATCTTTTGGGAGAAAGATTCGAGTTATTCACGGGTAACAAGTCTTTAAGATATTTATTCTCTCAGAATGAGTTGAATATGGGACAACAGAGGTGGTTGGAGTTCATAACATCTTATGATTTTGGAATTAAGTACACACTAGGGAAAGGAAATAAAGTTACAGATGCACTTAGTAGAAAATATCAGAATGCGGTGTTAGCAATGATAGGGGAGTACAAAGATTTGGAAGCATTGACTATTTGTAGTGTGTTGTTACGATATACAGCTAGTTCTAGTCAGAGTATTGCGATACTATCTTGCTTGGAAGTTTGACCAGTATTAATTGAAAGGATTGCTTCTAAGCAAAGAGATGATCCATTGTTAACTGAAAGAATTAGAAGATTAGAAAGTGGAACTGAGACCGATGATTTGATGGATTCTTATCTTGATCAAAATGGATGGTGGAGAAAGTAGGAACGATTATGTGTTTCAGATGTAGGTGACCTAAGGAAAGAAGTTCTTAGAGAGTTTCATCGATCGAATTTACCATTCATCCTATAGGAACTAAGATGTACCAAGATATAAAGAGAAGTTTCTTCTGGAAGGTATAAAATGGGATGTAGGCTTACGGGTAAAGCATGCTTGAATTGTTAGCAAGTGAAAGCCAAGTGAATTTCTTCAGCCTTTAGCTATACCAGCTTGGAAATATGATTCTATATTTATGGATTTCATTGATGGATTGCCAGGTTTGAACAGAAGAAATGAAAGTATTTGGCTCATAGTGGATAGACTGACTAAGAGTGCACATTTCATTCTTGTTAAGTCGAAAAGGACAGCATCTGTTTTAACTAAGTTTTTTATAAAGAATATTGTTAGACTATATGGAGTTCCTAGTAGTATAGTTAGTGACATAGATACTTTATTCACTAATGAATTCTGGAAAAGTCTAAAGGAAGTGTTAGGTACCAAGCTCAAGATAAGTACGGCTTACCATCCACATATCGATGGGCAAACGGAAAGAGCTAACAAAGCCTTGGAGGATTTGTTAAGAGCTTGTGTGCTAGATTTTAGAGGACCGTGGAAAGAACATACTTAGTTGAGTTTTCTGATAACAATAATTATCAGACTAATATAGGAATAGCACCTTTTGAAGCTCTATATGGAAGACACTACAAATCACCCGTATCTTGGTTGGAGACAAGGGATAGATTGATTCTTGGTCCGGATACGGTAAGAGAAGCCATAGAAAAGATTGAGTTAATCCAAGCTAGGATGAAGGAAGCTCATTTTAGATAGAAAATCTATGCGGAAAAAGATGGAAAGACTTAGAATTCTTAGTTGGAGATCATATCTTCGTCAAAGTTTCGCATATGAAGGGTGCAGTAAGATTCGAAAAGTCATGGAAATTAGGAGCTAGATTTGTTGGACCATTTCCTATAACGGAGAGGATTGGGAAACTCGCTTACAGGATTGAGTTACCAAATAATTTTACAGGAGCCTATAACATGTCTCATGTTTCTCATCTTAGGAAGTGTGCTTTTGATCCCAAACTACTATTACTTCGACTACATTGGAAGATTTAGTGGTAGAACCAGACATGACTATTGTATTGTGGCTAGGGACGAGAAGAAGCTGAGGAACAAGACAGTCAAATTAGTAAAAGTCTAGTGGAATGAACACGAGAGAGGCTATACTTGGAAGACAGAGGACAGGATTGAAGACACTTATCCTATTTTTTTAATGGTATGTTTTATGCCTATGTTATATGTTTGTTATGTACCTTATCATAATTTCAAGGATGAAATTCTTTAAGGATGGGAGTCCGTAACACCCCAAATCTTGATTAAGATTATTTAGAATATTTATTAGATAAATAAAATAAAATAATGTAAAAGGATAAGGAGAGTGAGATTTGATAAATAATATGGGTCGAGCCTTAATTAATGAGCTAATGAGATTGATTAGAACATTAACAAGAATGAGGAATTTAGTGAGAGCAAAACTGGAAAAAGGTTACATTCCCTAACATAAACCCTAACACTCTCTTCTCCCTCATTCACTTACATTGATGCAAACTAAAACAAACATAGATCGACCATTACTAGGAGCTCCAATAAAAGAAAACACTAGGAAACAAAGGAAAAGCTTATGGGAAATCAAATCTAAACTCAAATCTCCTCTCTCTTCATCAAATCAAGGTGAATAATGATAATCCATCTCAAGTTTGCTTCTTTATTTTCAGTTTTATGATTAAACTTGAATTTTATATGTGTTATTATGCCATGTTGTGAATGGTTGATGATTATATGCTTATTGATGATTTATTGGATTTATTTATGAAATTAGATAATAATTTTAAGTGTAAAAACCAATCATATGACAACCAAATGACTTGAAATTTTGATATGATATTAGAAACATTATTTTCGAAGTGGGTTTTTAATTTCATAATTTTCCTCTCTAGTATGAATATTTTTTACGAATTTTCTAACTGAGGAAAATAGCTTATTTCTGATTTTAACTATTAAAAATAATTAAATAATGCTTTCTGTCCTGAAATTTTTATATGTTAAAGAATCCGATTTATTTTGATTTTTTAGGATTTTTGCCAAGTGTTTACGAATTATTGTGAATTTATTTGGCTAGAAAATCTTGATAATTATATCAAGATATTAATAAAAATTATATAGTTTGCGAATTATTCTAGGAATAAGAAATCTGATCTATAGCATTTTTCGAATAGGATATGGTAAAGAAAGTTATCATCCAATAAGAGTTTTACAAAGAATAAGAGTTGGTGGAAAGATATTGGTTTTTTAAGAAATAAAATAGTTTTCGTGTTAATTACGAGAGTGCCATGCACTATAAATCAGTGCCGAAGTCCATCTATGCCGCATGTCCTTACTAACCTGTTGGGAAGCATACGATGTCAACCTAGTTAGTATGCAATGATTCCACTAAGGTCAGGGTATCAATGCCGACATCCATGCCTTTGGTACCAATGCCGCCGCATGTCAATAATGCCGCATCTCAGTGCCACATATCAATGTTGGCATTGATGATGCCGCTAGTTTTCAATATCAGCTTCCTATGATTTTTGATGCAGCATTTGTTCTATACAGCTAGTTTATCTTTTCCACATTGGCGCCACATACTTCTATTATAAGTTTAACTATATAAAGAGGCCATTGATTTCTCTATGATTTTGGCACAATATTTTGGATAAAGTAAAGGGCTATGTTTTCCTTGTTTAAGTATGATTTCAATGGTTAAATCATTTATAAAGAATTTTTTTAAGTAAATAAAAAGAGTATTTAACCTAGAATTTTACTAGAGAGATTATCATTCTTATTACCTTTAGATAAATTATTATGGGATGAATTGACTTAGAAATTAGAAAACCAGATGGGACTGGTGCAGGGTCATACCCTATACTTCAGCTGTTAGCTCCTAGCAGATACTAGTCCAAATTTCCAAAGCGTAGGGCTTCATCAAGGGTAAAACTAAAAGTAGGTTTACTCACAGAAAGGAATACACAAAGATGGGGTAGGTTATTGGTTGGCTTGCAAAACTATTAAGATTAAAGTGACCCTAGGAATAGTAAGCTTTGAACAGACCATCCAGTGTCATTTTAATGGTAAGTTAGAGAATTTGGTATATCTGATAGGCCCGAGTTAGCCATATAGGTTTGTAGTTATTCTAAGAAAACTATAATATTGGGATAGATAGTCCAATATATAGACAAATTTGTCATGATTACCCATGTTGCATGCATGCATATGATTGTTATTATTTTCTTACAGGTGCTTGATTTATAAAAGACATTTTATTAGAGGATACTAGTGAGGAGAAAACATGTTCTCTCAACGGCGTGGTCTCACTAGATATATATTAACCGAGATGAAATATTATTGTTTACACCAGATAGTTTGTCTGACCTAAAGCTTTTGTTTTTCCCCTTTAACTCTTGGGTGCTCATTTGAGTAGTTCAAAAGTAAGGTTTCCAGTTTATTAGGTTTGATGAATAAAGCTTCTGAAGGCATGCATGAGGCAACTAGCTATTTAGGAGCATATAATCTGCAATGTTGTCATTTCATTTTGTTGGAATGTATGTAATAACAGATGCTATAACTGTAAAGTAGTAAACTTTGATCAACCAATGGGGCATCTTCATGTGTCACTCTTGGAGTATTTTGTAATAATTATCTTTTATTTGAATCACGGCAATGTTTGGGATTATGCAATGAGTATGGATTTTTATTAATGGAATGAGTAAGTTATTTTAAAATGTGTTTGAAAATTTTCATACTCGTGTGCTTCTAATTTTAATGATATTATTAACTGATAATATTTTGTCACCGAAAATTAATTCTATGGATGACTGTATCATCCGTAGTGCTTAGTTTCGGCCTCAAAATGGGGACATTATAGGATAGGCCTGTTAATGGACACTTTTAGATGCGGATAGTGTCATATCTACATCCGCATTCGAAATCATTTTTGGATATCGGATATCTGCATCCCCGGATACAGATGGATATTGGATAATTATCCTATCCGCTAACGACCGATAAATCAAGAATTATAAAAAAAAATTAATTTAACATAAATATTTTTCAATCCCATTAGTTATAAAAGTGTTAAAAATTAATAAATATGATGATAATAAATAGTTTCGAGTAGTTAAAAAGCATTAAGTGCATATATTATAAACTACTAACTTGATAAAATAATAAATAAATATCTTTCACTTCACTAAAATACACATAATTTGAACTATAACCTCGACAAAACCCGGACGGATAATTTTTGGATGTGGATGTCTTTATATCCGCATTCGTTTTTCCGGATATCGGATATTTATCCGCTTTTCGGATGCGGGTGAGGATGAATTTCGGATTTTTCGGGTATCCATTGACAGCCCTATTATGGGACCCCCACTTCTCAGAATATTCTACCTTGACCTTACTGCTTGTTGCCTGGGAGTGGGAGATTGACCGTCGATCTTGTTGGGGTGGATAGGGTATATCATGAATAAACCTAAGTGTGAAGCCAATGTGTTGTTCCCCAAATAGAGATGACATATGGGTTCAGATTACTGCTATTTTGGTTGGAAGGGTTAAGGAAATGTGTTGTTGTGATATGTGGGCGAAGGGAAATAGAGATGTTCAAGCGAGCTAACTCACTTCTTTTATTGCGAGATATACAAGCGACATTCTGCTCCTTAAGCCCATGTCCATATATTGGGGTAGGCTTGTCATGCATTTAATGCTGCATTAAATGTAATGACATGCGTTATTAGACAAATGACGAAGACGGTTCATTTTTCCAGACCATGCAGAGGCAAATTGCTTTTTGACATGGGGATTTGACAAGCGCATTGCTTACACCCAAACAATTTAGATTTTATCATATATCGTGAATCTATCGGCCCATATCATTTCTCTTCATGTATATATCCTTTCCTCTTCCTTTGTTCCAATCTTTACTGGACTTTTGAAGGTATTTTGCCATTAAGAGACCACCGATGCTTCTATTTTCTATACCAAATTCTATTCTTTATTCCAAATCCTACTAAATCATCCGTAAGTGGCTCTCTCTCGACTTTGATCAATGCATTTTTGTTCTATGCTATTTATTTGTAAATCAGCGTTTCTAAAAATAAGTTTTTGTTGGCGATTTTCCTTTAGCTCGCATGTTATGATAATTCCGCTTTAGGATTCATCACTGATTATTGCAGAAAACTATTCACTGATGAACCTTCTAGGTGAATGTTTTTGATGTTTGATGGTTCTTGTTGTACAACTAACGACGGTCTTCAGACGTTGAGGCTTATAAAATGAAAGAGAAACATAAAGCTTTTAGGTACCATCACTTCTGGACCGCCTTCACTTGATTGGTATTAGGAAGAATTCAGCCCAGACTCGTAGGTAGGACTAGGTCTTCCAGTAGCCCGATTAGCATGGGGGTTAGGGTTGTCAACAGGCCAAGTTATAATATTTTCTTAAATGGATTGGAAGTAGTTCGGTAACTTAGGTTACTTGTATTAATTGCAGATGGTTGAAGGTGCTTCCACTAATAGTCCGCAGACCATCCCATGGCGCCTCCACAATCCGAGAGTACACGATCAACTTTGAACGTTCTTGGGCCGAATTTAGGTGTGAGAACATTTCTCCCATGTACCTGCTACTTATGGACATGCCCAATAACCCCACAATGGGCTACTTTGCCTGCTCACTTACTTACATGACGTTCAAGGCGTGTAACATCCGGAGACCCAAAACTAATGGCTACGGATGTTACTGTCATCCATAGTTATTAATCCCCGGCGACCAAATACGGTGATATTAGATACATTGATACACAGAAACACAAGAATGTGGTAAAATTTTAAACAACAAACAAATTCCACATTCCATTTCAAAATATTGCAAATTAATTACATAATCCCATTTCATAGACCACGTTCAGATAATATATAATAATTACAAAATACGCCAAGAGCGACATATGAAGATGCTCCCCTGGTTGGTCAGAGTATATAAAAAGGCACTAAAAAATTTCCCTTTACAATCAAACACACAGCGGAAATAAAAATACTCTAATAACAAACTTGCCTCCTGCACGTCTTCGGAAGCTTTATTCATCTAAAAGAACACCTAAAATCTTAACTCTCAACCTACTAAAAATCAATTGAGTACTCGAGAGTTTAAGGGGAAACAAAAACTTCGAGTCAGACATAAAGCCTGGTATGAATAATAATTTGCCATCTCAAACCATTTAGATATCTAGTGAGACCATGCCGCTTAGCGGAATGGGTTTTCCCCTCATTAGTATCCTAAAACATTTATAAAACCATATACTATGCTCCTGCATCCACAATGGTTAAAAACATAGTATTTCAAAATGTTACGATGATATGCAAAATAGGTAAATCAAATCTGGATTACCCTTCCCCATTTGTTCTGACTATCTGTCTCAATTGTAGTTTTAAGGGTTACTATTAACCATTTAAATGTTTATGGACCATCTGTCCGACTTCATAATTTTCATGGGATCACTAAGAACCTATTGGTAACTCCAATATCATTTTACATATCCTAGTTTTCATAGGTTAACTAGGAACCTATTGACTATTGGTCAATATATTAATCCGAAAATAGTTTTCATAGGCCAGCCACAAACCTACTGGTCCCTGCCAGTATCAAATCATAGTTTTCATGGGTTGACTATGAATCTATTGGCCCCTGCCAATATCACATAGTTTTTATAGGCTTATTGTAAACCTATTGGCCCCTGCCAATGTCTTTAGTTTTAAGATTTTATATTCACTGCTAGGTCAACGTAACTGGTTATTCTGCCCTTCTCCAAAATATAATTATAAGTTAATAACAATGTGAATAAGTATATGAAGAAGTAAACATAACAACAAAATAATACCAACACCTGTGGTTCGTTATCCTTGAAATCCTCTTTACATATATCCTGGTTGAACCCTTTAGCCTTTTAAATCAAGGAAAACTTCTTCATTTCAAAACACTTTGTTTATTTATACCATTGCTATTACTTTAAATTGAGATTGGATTTATGTATTGAAATTTTAAAATCATCTCTTTCGAAACCTCTAGATAGCCTCCTTTGAAAGCAAAGAAAAACCCCATTTTCAAAACACAACAAAACACCTTTTGAAGCCCTGGATAAATAATCCCTTTTGAAACTAAATATACCTTTCGATGGTATCGAAACAACTTTTAAAACATAGCTTCGAAACGGATGAAAGTATCCCTTTCCAAAGTAATGGGTTTACTCTTTAAAAACATCATTTAGGTCAAAATGTTTATATACGAAAGTATCTCTTTCGAAACCAACTAAAAATTTATTTGGGGAAAAGTTGATGGTGTCAGAACCTTCTAATCGAAAGCAAGGACCTTTAAAAATTAAAAATTTGAAGGACAGAGTCGAAACCCCCTTACGAAAGCAATTGGGAAGTGGCTTAACTTAGGTAAAAGCAAAGATAACCTTTCGAAGGTATTGATGACTTCAATACTTCGGATGGAAAATAGCGGCTAGGTTTCGACTAGGTCGGAACCAACCCTTTCGAAAGCTCTTATTTAAAAAAAAGGCACCCCTTCGAAAGCTAATACTTTAACACAATATTACAACCTTCTTTGAAAGCTATTTATAAAACCCTTTCGAAAGCATATGTTTCGACTATGTTGAGGCTTTAAGTAAAACAAGGCAAGACTTTAACTTTTGAAAACAAAGCAGGGTTTCGACCCCATCGGAAGCATACCTTTCGACAAGGCTTCCGCCTTCCTTCCAATCCACTGCGTACCATCTAGATGATACCTTGTGTATTGGTTTCGACTATGTGGGTTTTGACTAAGTAGGTTTTGACTAGGATGAGGCAGAATCAATGGAGTCGAAAGGGGCTACTAATTAAGGCGGAACATCTTTTTCTGAATTAAAGGCTGAAATGTTGCTTCTTTTAGTAATTGCTTTATATCAACTTGCTTATTTGTAAACTATTAATTGGCTGCCATAAAACTTTTCATTTAAAACTGCTGCATTTATATCAAATCTAAACCATAAAAATGTAACGTTTAAGCCCTTCCATATACCAAAACCAATTATTTCAAAACAGACCTTTTAAAATAATTTATTTCCCTTAGTAAATCAATTGGGAAAAACCCCAAAATTCATAGGAAATTCGATTTCATCATGTAATCAAACATATTAAATTTTCAAACACAATTTCTACCAAAATTCTCGGAATAAATTTTATACCCAATTATATCATATTTTTCATTAAAAAAATTTAATAAAATTTCTATAGCTTGGAAAATTCTGAAAATTAAAACGCATCTCCAAAATCATGTTTTACTTAACATAGAAAATTTCCATGGCGTTTTAAAATCAATAAACAATGGTTTTTACCCTAAAACCATATGATTTCATATGTGATTAAATTAAAATAAATCAAACATAAAATAATCCAAGCATATAATCATCCATATTATCATAAAAATGAATTTAATTATAAATACGAAAGCATACAATCATAAAATGAAATAGAGATGGTATAAGATTATTATTCACCTTATATTTGATAAGGAATTTGAGATTTGTTGTTGATTAATCCTTCCTAGCTTTGATCCTTAGCTTTAGATTGAAATTTCTTCTTTTTCCTCCTTGTTAATGGCCGGTTCTAAGGGTTTTAGATTTTCATTTTTGAGAAAATGAAAAGTAGAATGTGAATGGACAAGAACGAGAAATGTATAGTCGTGTTCAATATAATGGTTATTTACTAATATGCTCGTGTGTAATTTAATTAGTTTAATAACCCAATTAAAGCCCATTTATATTATGGTTAAGCACGGCCCGCTATGTAATTTATTTAAATCTCAATTCCCTTATCATCATTATTATAATTAATTTATTTGATTAAATCTCCTGAATAGTGTTATAAAAAATTAGGGATGTTATAGGGCGCCCCTTTCTTTAGATCCATTCTTCATTAGGTTTTTAAATGCATACGGGTTGGTATTGGGTCAACTAGTCCCGTACAGCTATAAGCTCCTACTTGGGCTCTATATTGTCCATCGCAAGCTAGGTTTTCTCGAGCCTGATCCCATACTTATATATTTGATCTTGAAGCTTTGCCGGTAGGTAAGAGCTGAACTAGACAGTTCCTATCATATTCAAGGCCTAGAAACCCTCCCTCGATTTGTGGTCTCCCAAGCAAGGCATGGGCCTACTAAGATTGGTTTTTCTTCATTCTCATGGCCATTAACTCGGGCCTTGAAACACTATTCTTTAGCATGCCTTGTAAGTTCTCCCGTTTTTTAAAGAATACTTTAACAATTACCTTTTAATAATCATTTCTTCTTCTATCGTAGCAATCCTAACGAGGAATGGGGTAAACCTTTCCACACGAGGAATACCTTTGCCTGATCAAGACAATCGAGGAGCCCACTCGGAACATATCGATGATCCCGATCAATGGCAATATTCATCAGGTTGGACTATTAGGACCAAGGAAAACCATGGGAGGAGGAACTTTCATAGCTAGTACACCCACTGCATGACCAGCCAAAATGATGGTTATTAGATTAAAGATGAGAGATTCATGGCTAAAGAGGTTGAAGATGATGATGAGGACAGGACCATCAAGTTGGACCCTAGCTGAAGCAAGGGGATGATTAGGGTGAGTGAGAGTCTTTTGACCCAGCCATCTCAGAGGACAACATGGTCCCTCGTCGTGATATTAAGATTAGTCATCGAATTACACTAGCTCATCAGGAACACCTGAGGTGGAAAAGACGGGTGACTGGATGTAGGAGCCAGATTCGCTGACTAGCAAGGGTTCCTCATCCGAGAACCCATCCACCCATGGCTCTCCAAATAAGTGATCCAAAACATGCTCCTTAACACACAACCTTTAGGGGGTACAGCTTAGCAGCAGTATCACCGGTCTCCATATCCTCCCTTAACTAGAAGGTGACGGGGTGATCGAGTTGTGGAGGGTCGCTTTGCTTTATACTGCTTCCTTCTTTAATTCCTTTTTCGCTCTTCTCTAACTTGTGCTTGTGTTTTTTGCAATGGTCCATTTGAGTTTAGGTGCCGCTCTTGATGTTGCCACCATGAGGGGAATACATTAAGAGAGTTCCACAATGCAGCCTCGTACTGGTACCACCTAGCTATAGCAACACAACCCACGCACCATACCGCGCATGTTGACCAGTTCTCGAACACCTAGTGGGAGGGAAATTTTTTATGCTAACTGACCTACCCTTACATTAAGGGCCAACGGTAGAGGGGGCCGAGAGGAGGAGGCGGAGCAAAGGAGGTTGACAAAGAGGACTCAGGTTTTGGTGCTGGAGAGCTAGGGGAGCATCCCGGCCTATGGATTCTCTAAGGATTTGGATGTGATTAGACCCCGACCAGGGATGGTTGAGCTTGAGGTGGTGGGGTTGATGATAGAGTTAGCGGTACTCTATAGGCAATTACGTAATTGTTACAAATATCTAACTCGATAATCAATCTTGTTCAAAATAAAAGAAGTTTTCTTTCTTTTGCTTACTTAATGTAATGTGTTATATTAGTTATTTTAATTTAAAATATATTTAATAGAAAATATAAAAATGGTATTTTTGTGATAGTAGTTATAATGTGTTGGAATCATGAGTGATTTATCACAATAAAATAAACATACTGTTTAAAATATTCCTAGTCAAGATGCACTGTGACTGAATATTGATAAATTTGTTAAGACTACGTCTCCAAATGGGTAGTTTGTTACTTATGGCTGCTGAGGAACAAGGGGTAATGTACTTATAGTTATTGGATAATTATGGAATGACTCACTTGATAGTTTTATGTTGGTCAATATAACAAGGTCTAACAGAAAATATTAATGTGACAATATACACAATTTCCTTAACATGAGAAAACCGTTGAGCTTCAATGTGGAAACTTTGCTTTGATTATAGTTAAATTGTAGCATGGTGTCCATAGAACAACTATAGTTGGGTCAAGTGGAAGTGAGACACTATTCAAGAGAGAATTCGTCTCCTTGGTTATATGGGGTTAGTGTCACGGTCAACTAAAAGCAACTCAAAGTCGAAGTCTTTGGCCAGAGCTATTCGATTAATAATAATTATTATTATTATTGAACCAAGGACTTTGTTTTTGGATGGTAAAGTTAAATATGGACGATACTGGAATTTCGACTATTACTAAATTTCATAAATCATAATGTGATATAGTTTTGAAGAAAAGAATTGGTGTAAATAATTGTCACTACTGGGTAATGCTTAAATAAAGTAATAATGAATTTCACCAATTCTATGTAAGTGATAAATTTAACCATAATGTCACACCATTTGCTAAGTGACTTCTGAACATTATAATCGCTGATCGAATTTACAGCTAAGAGTTACACAATCGAAATGTTGAATACTTCTATTACTACCCGATTTAATTAATTATAATTATTATAAATAAATTAAATTAATTATTATTTATAAATAATGATTATAAAATTTTATTTTATTTATGTTGACTGATATTATATAGTGTGTGTATAATAGTCATAGACACACATATTAATATACGATATAGGTGTGCATTTGAGTTGGACTTAAATGCATATTTATTTGATCGGCTATAAAGTAATTTAGAGGCCTATATAAAGGCAACCATGGTCAGGCACAATAGGGTAGAAAGGAGGGGTTAAATAATTAAAGTGAGTTTTGAAATAGCAAGAGTGATATGTGGATTTAGATCCACTTTTAGCTTCCGTCCTCTTTTGTTATTTAATTACTCATAACCCCTTCATTTTGCTATTGGATTTTTGCCTCCTTTCCACCATATTTCTAATCGAGCCCCCCTTTGCCCCCCCTTATCGTTTCCAAGCACTTCCAACATAAATTCAAATACAATTTGTAATGCATCTTTCAGTCTTCTAGTTTGTTTTAAAGGTTTGAATACTGATACAAGGAGTTATTGGATTCTATGTTTCAAGGTGTCTCATCTAGGCTATAGATAAGGAAATATATATATATATATATATATATATATATATTTCTATATAACTGTTATATATTGGTGTTGTCTTTATTAGATGAAATTATATATGTGTATAATACAAGAAGTGTGTATATATTTACATACATATTGCTTATGGCCTGATAATTTTTTTGAATACAACAATATTAAAATGGTTTTTAAAAAAAATTATTTTAATACAAACAAAATTATATGAAGTATGTTTTATATTTTATTAACATACACACACACACACACATATATATATATATATATTTAGTTTTCATAGATATTAAAAACTATGTCTATGTATGTGTGTTTATATATTAAAATTCGAATATAATATAACATTTATATATATATATATATGTATATAATTCAATTTAAATATTATATCCAATTATTATATATAAATGTCATAAAGTACACATATATAAATATTTAATATAATATGTATAAGTTTAGAAATGTTTTTGGAAATTAAGAAAAGGTTTTTTGTATTAATTTCCGTACAAAAATCAATTAAAAAATCATTTGTAATAATTTAAAAATCACTAATAAAAAAGGATTTTTTTATGGCGGAATATGTAAGTATTTGTGCACACACACACATATATAATTAATAATTTACAATTAAACATATATTCATATATCTTTTTATATATATAATTTTTTATATTATTCTAATATACATATTATATATATGTTTAAAAAAATTTAATTTTGAAATATATACATATATACGTATAATATTTACTTAAAATTAATATATTAATTTGAATTTAAGATGACTAGGTATTTATTTTAAATTTGAATTTGATTTTCATAGTTATTTATATTAAATTTATAATTATCTTTTTTTAGCAAGGCAAGCCAGCTTTATAGTGGGTCATCCACTTTTATTGATGAAATTTAAATAGGTGTATGCTACATGTGCCAGAATAGCTAAAGGAAAAAAATATAAAAGCATAGGAGATTGGTAAATTACTAATACCATTAACAAGTTAAATACCAGTCCCCTTCAGAAGAAGAGGATCCACTTCCATCATCCGAAGAATTAGGCCCTATAACATGAAAATACCCCAAGAACAAAGCCACTAAGGAAGTAACATAGACATCTGAATCAGAGCTGTAAAGAAATTTCCTATCCAAGAGTCATCCGCTAAAAGAGTCCTATTCCTTTTTCGAAGCTCACCGATAACAAATAGTGAAAGGTCTTCATCCACCACCTTATAAAGACGTATCCTCTCTCCAACTTCACCCACGTATTTATAAAAGGTTGCATACTTCGGATTGTAATACATACCAAAATCCTCATGTATCCGAGCATGTTTACTCGCACTCCAAAATATAGCACTAAAGGAACAAGAAACTGTAAGCAGCGAAGAGCTAATGGCAATATTACAAGCAGGAGAGACAGCTATATCAGAAAGGGAAATAACAATAGTAGTGTCAGGAGGGGCGCCAACATCATCCCGCACCACCCGAACTAGGGGCAATTACGGCTTCGGGACCCATCTTCTGATGGAGGGACGAGGAAGTGGAACTTTCTCATAAATAGGAAGTGGGGCAACCACCGGAGGAAGAGTAACAGCAAGAATACCATGTTTACAAAAATCCATTGTGTGACCAAATGACTTGCAGGAAGTGCATGTATCCAGAACCTAACTGTAATGAACAACAACATCCACAAAGTGTCCCCACCATATTTTGAACTCTAATCTTGGTTGGTAGTGGCTTATCTGGTTTAATTTCAATCAACGCTATAGCTTAAATGAGCCTTTTCCTTGCTATAGTATTTGCATCAAAACACTTTAGCTTGCCAATAATACTAACAATCCAATCAAATCAAAGGTTGCAAAAAAGAAGATATATGCAAAAAATGCACCCAAACTGGAATAAATAATACCTGCTCCCTAAACACTATCGACCGTAGGACTCCTCGTACTAACAATAAAAACTTTACCCCTAATGAAGGAAGGATCCAATTCCAAAACACGAAGTCTTTCCTTAGGCCATGAGAGCTTGAAATAGAACATAGAGTTGTCAAAGTGCACTTGAGGACCGCCTCTAAGCTTCAAAACATTGCAATGGTATTCCTTTACGATATAATATGGAGGAATGGTATCTAGGAAGAAACCAACCAAGTAGTCAGAACAATAGTCAACCCCGGCTTGAACCACCTTAGCCGGAGGCACCATGACACCATCGATTTCCACAGTTTCAAAGGATTAGGGCTCATATGCACCGGCATTTCTCAGCAAAGAAGTGAAAATAGAGGACCACTAGATATTCTTAACAGGAACAACAATAAAGGGAACAGATGACAGAAAACTCTCGACTGTATTTGAAACTGAATTACCTTGCAGAGCATTATCACAAGCAACTTGAGGGCATACTGCAAAGGTCCAGCCCCTGTTTTATTGATACCATGACTTCCTCATCTCACACACCCAATGTAGATCCAACATTCTTCCCAACATCCAATACCGTATCAGTTTTAGCCCGACAATTTTTCGGAAGTCCAGCACCTGTAGCCAAAAAAACAGAAATCAGGCTATCAACATAGTTGAGCAAACTTCGACTAGCAGGAAGACTAGGCAGGGCGAGTCTATTTCGTTAATCAACGTCATCGATGATATGACCAAAGTCGAACCCAACAGAGAAGCGGTGGTATCGTCAGGTGGAACTAGGTCAGTATATGATGAATAATAACACAAGTTAACAACAGAGTAGAGATGTTTGCCACTGAGTCGATAGAAGACGTAGATCTGGATTAGACGAAGAAAAAAAGTTTTCCATGCCTCATTAACAAACGAGGCTCAAAAGGGATGTGATCGGGCGCTGAAGGTTTCTTTGGCTGCGGCAGTGGAGGACCTAGGGAGAATGGATGAAGGGGAAGGGGATGGAATGGGAACCGAAAAGTGGAGAAGCGAACGTTAAGTCAGCCAGAAAATCATCACCATTGGTTGAGTTAGTTGATTATTTATTGAAGTATTAAAATATTATGTGATTTTAAAATTATCGTACACTATAATATAAAGTATATATATGTAAATATATTTATATAAATGCTTATATTTACAAACACTATTTTGTCATAATATAAAACTGTGTATATGTATATGTACACAAACACACACACATAGAAATATATATTTGACAACATACATTTATATAAATAGGCTAATACATCCATTGTGGTGTAAATACCAACATCTATACACAGGCATGTTAGACCATGTACACCATTTATATTGCATGTGCATGTACACACATATGTGTATATGATACACTTATTATATTATAAATTATAAATATAACATAAATATAAAATTTTATATTATTAATTAAATAAAATATTAGTTTTATTTGAAATTAATTTAGATCGAATCTAAATAATTTAGACTTCATATGACCAATAAGATCCAAAATGGAATAAAATTTTGAAATTCACCCATTTAACCTTCTATGTGTTGGCTCATTTCCAACAATGATAATATAGCCCAATAGCCTATGCGGTCTAAATTAGTAGTATTAGGGCTAACTTACTAAAGCCTATCAATATAGTAAGGTGTTTAGAAAACTACTGTCAAAGGTTGGGTTTGGGTAATCAAGTACTCTGCTCTACCTGACTACTGGCCTAGCCTGAAAGGATGAGGTAAGCCCAAAGGTTATATGTTATCCCCAATATATAGGCCCAAACTAATTGGGCCATTGTGCTAGTTTTCAATTTGAATTTAAAATAAAATTTCAAATTTAATAGGTTAAATTTAAAATAAATAAAAATAATATTTTAAATCTAAATAATAAAATTTAATATAAGTAATGATTTTACAAATGTTATAAATAATTTTGAAATTGTTCTGAAAATAAAATAATTATTTTCAAAAATTATTAATGATTAATTAGATTAAATAAATGAATAATTACTTAAAATTAAATTAATTAAACTAAATAACATACATACATATATATATATATTTATTTATATGTAACAGTATCTTAAAATGTTAGGTAATACACACACACACACACACACACACACACATATATATAT
The DNA here is from genome assembly GCA_030737815.1 of Allium fistulosum. NCBI lineage: Eukaryota > Viridiplantae > Streptophyta > Magnoliopsida > Asparagales > Amaryllidaceae > Allium > Allium fistulosum. Next base: position 336,024,068 of record CM060902.1, on the reverse strand, counting down.
ATATATATAATTTTCAAAATTAATTATAATTCATTAATAATTTTTAATTAAATAAGTTAATTCAATGTTAATTAATAAATAATATAATACATATATATAAGATATATGTCTATAACCTTAAATATTATAGTGCACATATTCAATTTAAAATGAAATGAATAAAATAAAATTTAATTAAAATGTTAATTAATTAACTAAAATATAATTAATAAAATCTCTATATGGTTATACATAAGATTATTATATATGTTAATTAAATGATAAAATGTTATATGATAACTAATCTTATATAATATCAATGTATAATAAAAGGTGGAACAATAAGAAACCCAATTAGACTTAAGGAATAAATACATATGTATAGTACATATACCGTTATTTGAGATGTGTCCGACACTTGAATCACGAGGGTATTTTATAAGAAATATATTATTCCCTAAGTCGATATCACTCAATTAAATATAATAAAGATTATGATTCTTTATCATAAATGTTATCCTCTACCATTTATATATTAATAGATTACGTGCATACTCCTTAGTCGTTGAGTTTTCCTCAAGCTAGGCATGTTTTGTGTAGTACACTTAATATATAGACTAGACAAGGTAAGATATATGCACATATTTGTGGAGCTTTTCTCAAGGTATGTGCATAACACTTAGGCCGTCGCGAAATGGAGGGTATGAGTGAATAATCTCTCTTTATTTGTTGAGCTTATCTCAAGGTAAAGACGAGATTAGGAAAAACATCACAAGGTTAGGATTTATATAAGAAACAATAGATAAGGAGTTAGCCATCGTATGCAGGCCTATGATTTGTTGAGCTTTTCTCAAGGTTAGAATCTCAAGGCATACAAGCCCTAATACCCACTAGTGAAGTCGAAAGACTTCTATGTTTCGTCTTAGGGTTTGGAAAAACATAAAAAACTAGTAGAGGCCTTATTATAAAAATTAAATGGTAACATTTAACCTTTCTAATATTGTAAGAACATCTGTTATGTATAAGTTAAAATAATCTAGTCGATAAATTTATGCAACTAATATAATTAATAAAATATTTAGAAATTAAAATATAAAAATGAACAGAATTAATATTGATAAATAGAAATATAAAATGTACTTACCAATAAATTTTTGCATGTTAACCCATGCAAGTGCCTAATAATATAATTAATAAGTATATTCGCAACTTGGTCGCTAACATGTCTACTTGCCTAAGCCATGTATTATTTTCAATGAGTTTTGAACTCTAAATGCAATACAAGGATATGGATATTTGATCAAATCTGATCACATATAAATGTTATGTGGTGAATGGTCCAACTCGTAACGTATGAAAACCTCGATGAAATTAGTTCAGTCAAAATGAGCAAGTAAACCATAGTGATAGATTGTGTACTCAATATAATTAATCACAATGAAGATCTTATTATGATAAATGTAACAGTGGACCAAGAGCTACTAGATAGAATTCGATCACTAAAATGTATGTTCGATCAGTTTACATAAAATCCAATATATTTGATATCCTGAATGTTAAGGATGGCCGAATGCATTTTTGTAAAGAGTCCATTACGATATTGTAGTAAGGGTTTCCTTTGAATGGTTTGACCATTTAGAAATGAAAATGAATGCATAAGAGTGGATGTGACTTAAGGCACCGAATATAATGAACAATCACTTTTGCTTCATAAAGAAACATTAGAAATGAGAATTGTAAAATGATAAAAGATATTTAATAAGGAACAAGAAATAGAATGTCTATTCCAAATGTATTTTCACATAAAAATTATTTTTTATGAGATTTATTTCTTTGAATTTAAGATATTTGATCTGAAAATTCTCAACTGTAAACCAGTTACAGTAAATGAAAGAACTAATCTATATAAGTTGTTGAATGGAGCTTCATATTTCATATGATATTATAGTAATGGCAGAAATAGTGGAAGCATGCAAATGACACTTATCGGTCACATCAAGTCACGAAAAATGTTTTCATAAAACATACCAAACATTATTTTGGAAATAATAATCGTTTTTCAACGTTGACTAAAAAACATGCATAGTTTTATTTTAATATGAATATTATGAATATTCACTATAAAATGAAACTATCATATGGTTTTTAATTTCACAACAAAAGTGATGCATTGGAAATTACAAAAATATCTAAAATTATTTGCAATTATTTTAGAATTATGGGTTAAGCCGTAGTTTGAAGAAATAATTCTTTGATTATATGCTTATGAATCATATGGTACTGGTGAATTATATCTCTAACAACAAAGGAAAAACCATCCATTCAATGGAAGCGTCAAAAGAGTTAATGAACTCTTTGGGTTGATTTTTAGATGTATGCAATCATAAGTCCACTAATACCAAAAATGGTTCCACGTACTTAATTGTATTTACCATGAATTATCACAAATTCAAACATGTATATCTGATACACATGTAGCATTTATATGATAAGTTCATAGAATATAAAATGAAAGTAAATAAAATAATATGCAATAGAAAATAAAATGACTAGATTCGATCGAACATATGAGTATGTTGGAAAGGTTTCCAAATGTACCTAAAGATGAATAAAGATTCAAATCTCAAAAGTCAATCCTCCCTATGATGTATCGATAAGGAGTAATCGATCTTTACTGAACAAAGCATGATTAATGGTGAGTGAAGTTGAGCTAATTTCTTCCTGTAAGGTCATGTACTTAAGTGGTGCACAAGGTTTAAATTACTTTCATCTAAAAAATAGTTTACAAAATCATAAAAGATAAGGGTTTGTAAGAAAGCCCAACATATCCTAGGCTATGAAGTTGGCAGGTTGTGTAAATTGAAAGACTAATGTAATAATTGTACATGAATGATCTTGTATAAAGGTCCCAAAAGAAGTTTGGGGATGATAGTCATTGGATGATTGAGTTATGTTTTGAAGATAAGTATCGAAAATTAAAACTAAATCGGTTTTATGTATAAGGAAATTCATAAAATGTTTATAAGTACTCATTCTGTTGCACTGAGAAACACAAGAAATACTGACTTCATAGCGAAGGAATTTCTTTTTGAAATCACTGGTAGTAAAGTGGATTTGGATATGATCTAAGAATAAAATTGAATATGAGAGATGAAATGAAATTAACCAAACCTAAATGAACGCAATGCATTAGAGTGTCTAAATAAGTATTCTTGCATGTTAACTAGATTTTTAACCAAGCAGTAGTCAACAAAAGTTAGAACAACAAGACAAAGACGAAATGACTCGACAACTTAGGGACACACTTAGAAGGAACAAAGAAGTAACTTCGGGAAGTTTGAGAGGAAATGGGGCAAGAGTCATAGCTCGAGCTGAGCTATGTAGGTCCAATAGCTCAGGGAAAACCTATAATTTCCCCTTGAATCATCTCTAAAATTCCATACTTTCCATACACATCTCTAATATTTAGTGATCAAGTTGTTTTCCTAAAGTATGGACGACCAATTTTGAGGTTGATGAGAAGAAAGTCAAGAATGCAAAACAATTCTAGTGATAGAGGTAAGATTGCTAGGGATTAACCAATAAGTAATCAAAAACAGGTCAAAACACATCAACTAAGGGATAGAAGACCAAGACAAGTGAAGAAACTAAACTTGCATCAACAAATATAGCTCAGCTCCGAGCTATAGATTAACATAGCTCGGTGCCGACCTATCTCCATAGGTCGGCGGGCTTCAAATTTTCTTATGCGGCATTGGCTATCTCCTAGACCATACTGCAAATGTGTTATTGGTCCAATACCTCTTTTTTCTATAAATACAAACTTATGTGCAATTAAAGAAGGATCTGGTTTCTGCTAACTCCATAAACGAAAGCTCTACCTCTTCTTCATCTGCAATTATTCTACGATAGAAATTCTATCGGTTGAAACACAGTCGATCGAATTTATAGTAAAATTTACCGCAAGCGCACGACGTACAATGATAGTACATGGCGATTTCGGGTTGATCCGTAGGAAATTGTTAGATTTTAAATTTCTATTCAATCAAATTAACCAAAGTTGAGATTTGTTTAAGCTAAAAATGTAAGAAAACTAACAAAAGAAAATTGATAAAAATATGAGAGTTTGAAAGCAATTTAGGGGTAACTTTCCCTCTCTAGATCACATAAATCAACAAAATGAAGTTATGATCTCACTTTTGGTCATTAGTGAAATTAGTTGATGTGCTTATCATAAGTATAGCATATTTGAGCTATTAATTAGCCCAATATAAACCATCAAACTATAACACAACCACTAAACGACTATTTAAATCTCATGAAAATTGACAATGAAATTGAAAATAAATTTATTCTAAGTATTGCCTATTAACTATTGATTAGAAATATAGACCATCAAATTTTGATTTTAAAATCACTTCATTACCAACATCATATATAGATGAAGTGGTAATTTGTGTTTATTGTTTATTTAAGCATAGCCTATTTGGTGTCAACAATATACGCTATCAAACTCAAAGCTAAATCAACAAGTTAAACCACTTTAAATATTTCCATTAAGCACAAAAAGAGAACATAAATGATCGAAATGTTTAATCTACATATTAGAGAGCTTCATTACCCCTTAATTGAAGGGGTTTAGCCTCCTATATTTGTTATCATATCAACAAATGTAGAAAGCAACATGAAACAAAAATAAAAGGAAAATGCAAGCGAAATAAGAAGAGAGCTAAATAAAATAAAATAAAACTAATCCACTTCCATAAATAAATAAATCTACACTACTAACATGAAAAGAAAGAGAGCATGTAGAGAGAAAAGAGCATGAATTAACATTGCATAAAAAAATTACATGAAATAAAATGGCTAAGTAGCCATAAAAAGAAAAGAGAGATTTGTTTTATTTTTTATCCTAAATTAAAGAGCTAAGAGGAAGAGAGATTACACGAAAAAGAAGGGGTATTTATACATGTACGAAACCCTAATCCATATTTTTGGGGAATACCCATACTACCCTCTTAGAAAGTGTGGTAGTCAAGTAATCATTAGCATGTGTTAATCCTCATTTAAATGTGCATGAAGCTTTAATGGCCATTATCATGTGCATTAGCTTCTAATTGCACATCAAGGTAGGTGGGTAGGTGGGGTCCTCCATTATACATAAAATGAATTATTTCCATCTTCATTTGTTTTTCTTCACTCTTGTGCATGCATATATCTTCATGAAACCACTTGCATTTGAATCCAAATTCCTACAAAAAATCATAAAAATATCCAAAAAAAATTCTCAAATTAATATATGCACAAAAATGACCATTTTGCCCCTATATGAAGATGAATATGTGACGATTTGGAAATAATTTTAATTTTAGTTTAAACATGTTAAAACATCCAATATGATCATTTATTTAATTAAATTCGATAAAATATGAAAGTAAAAATATGCACATTTACGTGCACATCAAGTACCCCCACACTTATCTTTTTATTCATCCTCGAATAAAGAAAAACCAGGACAAATCTATTTTCGTAGTGAGCATGATTGCATTGAGCGTATACAACAAGCCTTTAAACCTCTAAGTGTTCCTAGTAGGACGAGTGTTGTCTCGTGAGGGTTTTCAGCGGATACTACCCACAAAATCCAAATGCGAAATGAAAAATATTTACAAAACGAAAAATTCCTAAATGCGAGATTTATTTACAAAGATATGGTGAATTGACATGAATAAGTTAAATATAAGTTTTGGTTATTATCAAGAAAATTTAAGTCATTTTACTTGTCAAAATTTGCAACAATAATCAAGTTATCATAACAAATAGATTATAGTTTAACTTGTTTCGGTGGATAACACAGTGTAACTATGAAATTGATCCTTAATTGATTATCTCAGTTTTTCAAAGCGGTATTTTCATTTCTTTTCAATAACAAGTCAAAATAATGCTTGGATTTCAATTGCTTACTCCCTTTTATTTGAAAACTTTATTGATAGTAACAATATTTACATATGCGTAACTCAGAAAACTGAGGCCAGATATATCACCCATGCACTGCCTTGCGGGCTTATGTGAGGGGAATACAGAGCATGGCGATTGAACACACAAGTGTGTACACCTATCGACTGTAGGCATTATTAAAAAGAATTTTTATAAACATACACCTAAGTCAGATAAACTGAGGCCAGGTATACCGATCGTGCACTGCCTTTCAGGCTTATGTGAGAAGGGTACAGAGCATGGCAGTGTACACACTTGCATGTGAGCACATGACTCTAGGTGGTAATAGAAAAAATATATATACATATGTACATCTTTTTTTGTTTTTATATATTTTTTTTTGTTTTTTTTGAAGAGAGAGTTTTGCAAAATCATCTTAGCACCATTTAACTTAGAAGATAAAAAATGTTATATCCTTTACTTTAAATCCACCACTTTTTAAAACAAAGATTTTCAATTAGGATATACTTCATAATTATCAACATGAATCTTCCTATATACTATTTAACCATGGTTATTTGTAATCAAACTTTATTTTTATTTTTGTTGAGACAAATAAATTTTCAAAAATTTCAATTTAATAACCAAAACTATATATTTATCGTATAGTGTTTGCTCAAAAATAAATCCAAATGCTAAAAAATAAAAAATAAATTGTTTTTGGGAAATTTTTTTGTTTTTTTATTTTTGTTTTTCTATGGATTTTTTTTAAGTTTTGGAAAGAAAATGCAAAAATAAACCCTGAAAAATAAAAAAAAATGAAGATGCGACTCCCCTCACACTTGATTTTGACTGTGTCCCCACAGTTAACCTAAGTGAAAGAAGAAAATTAAAATATAAAAAACCTACATTTACATGAAAAAGATTATACAAGACATCAGAAAGCATGCCATTAAAGCGTAAATGAACCGGTCTTCCAAAGACCAATTCATTTGGCTCGTCAACTATGAGAGACGCAGCTTAAGCTCGGAAAACCAAACAATAAAAGATTTCAGAGTTGAATGTTGAGTTGGAAAAACGAATGTCGTTTTATTAAAAATCGTACGATTTGTTTTGTTTTTGATGATTTTTGGGGTCGATAAAACAATTGATTGAAGTTCAAGTTTATTTTCACCAATTTGAAATTCAAGCTTATCATTGAAAAAACTTCTTTTGAATTAACAATTTCAAAATAAAAATGGTGATTTAACTCTTCCCCTTCGGAGTTCAACAACTCATTTTCGAAAAGTCCAAAGAATTCATGTTCATTAAATCTGTCTTCCTTTGTTGGATTATCAACAACTTCATTGCATGAATTAATTTCAAAATCTAAAGTTGTTGTATTCACATTTTCAAAATCGGAAAAAGAAAGATCGAAATTTAAATTTGGTTCCACACTTTCAAACAAATTGAAATCCAACTCAATTACCAAATTTTCAATAACTTCATTAAGATAGTTATTTTCAGTTTCGAAATTTATTTGAAAATCATCAATTTTGGTAAAAGATGGATTATCACTTGATTCGTTACACGTTGGGATTCGATTTTGTTTCTCACTAATTTTTTTGTAGGTTTCACGCAACAAATCCTCGTAATCTTTTTCCATTTGCTCACCTAAATCAAATTCATGATTATTAATTTGAGAATTTTCAATTTGAATTTGTCGAGAACAAAAATTATCAATCGCACCATTAATGAAACTATTCTCATTCCCAAATTCATTTAAAAAGTGGTTCACATTTCCATTTTGAGTTTGAAATTCATTTTGGAGTTCAAAATTTAATTGCCATGGGTTATAATCAAAATCATTGGAGTTTTGAAGTGAATTAAAATTTTGATTATTTTGAAACCCTTGACTTGAGTTAATGCACAGATATGAATTACACAAATCATTCATTTGATTTTGTTATTTAAGTAAAGATTCAATAGTTTCAATACACTTTTCAAGAGTTGAGGGTTGACCATTATTTCGAAAATTTTGTGGTGCAAAATCCGAATTGTTTGTACAATAGTTATTATTAAAATATCCATAAAAATTTAGTGTGAAATTATATGGATTATATTGATTTTCAAAACTATTGTAAAATTCCGACGAGTAAGAAAATTCAGAAATTTTCAAAAATGTTTTTTTTATTTTAATTTATTTTGGATTTTTTTTTCAAATTTGTTTAAAGGAAAACTATTTACCAAAAGGAATATATTTTTCCAAAGGGAAATTTGAATTTTTGTTTTGTTTTTTGTATTTTTAAATTTTGTTTTTGATTTTTGAAAAGGTTTTATATTTTTTTTTGGATTTTTGATTTTGATTTAAAAATTTCAAATGAAACGATTCAAAAACTAAGTTAAGGAGTATTTATAATTTTTTTAGTTTTTTTTATTTTGAATTTTTTTTGTAGATATGCATGAACTAATGCAACTAAATGAATGCAAAAATTTAATTACAAATTTTCTAACCTAAGTAGTCCTAACCCAAAATTTATAATCACACTTTATCTTAATCCAACAAGATAGTTCTCAGCTAGGTAACGGACAAGGGTTATCGGTGCACCATGAATCACCGTAGCAATACAGCCGAAGGTTTAGGTACCTTCAGAGAAACAATTCGGTATAATATTTACGAATCACCGTCATTTTTATAACTAATTATTGCTCTGCCGTAGCCTAGACACCAAGAATTTAAATTGTCAAAAGAAGACAACTTGTCAATATACAATTAAGTGTTATCGATATCTATCTGTTATTATTAATCCAAATTCTAGGATGAAATGCAAAACTAAAATTAAACGTGTATTAACAATGCAACTACGAATGCAAATTTGTTTTTGGTTTTGTTTTTTAATTTTTTTATTTTAAAAAAAATGCAAGCAACCAACAATGCAAGGTAAATAAAAACAATAGATAGGGGTTAAAACCAGCAAAAAATTTTATAAGCAAGCAAGTAGTTAATTTTTTGGCAAGCTAAGCAAAGCAAGCAACTAATTCTTCCTTATCTACTTCTGCAACCTGAAAATAAAAACAAGATATACATTTTTTTGTTTTTTTGTAAATAAAAAGAGAATGAACTTAAAACAAATGAAAGATAAAAACAAATTACACTAAAACAATTGAAAACAACTTTTTGTTTGTTTGTTTTTTTCTTGTTTTTTTATAATAAGGAAAACTAAAAACTGAAGCAAAAAATTTATTGACTACCCCCAAGAAACAAAAGCAGTTTTTTTTAAGTGGGAAAAACCTAAAGCTTAAACAAATTAAATAAATAAAAAAGAAGAAAAAGGAAAATAAAAAAAGGAAGATTAACTACAAAAACAGCCCGGCTTATTTTAAACAACACTGCTAAGTAAAAAGAAAATCAAAGAACTCAATCAACAATCAAATTCTTACAAAAGTTCGGTCACTCAAATTCAAAATTAAATCGAACTTAATTCCCCAAATCCCAGAGTTTTAAAATCTCCCAAAATCAATTCGAATCTAAATTTTAGTGAGGGATCGCTGTTGAATCCGCTTCAGAGATAAGGTTGTGAATTGGATGAGTTCGTGGGGCAGCAAGTAGTAGGTGAAGCTTCAGTTGGATTATGGTGAAGTTGTGGTTTCGAGATTGCGGCTGCGTTCTGGTCAATTGGGGATTGAGATTAAACAGCACGAGTGGGTTCTCTGGTGAGATGGTCTGGGTAGTTCGGCCGTGGTGGTTTTCAGGTTGAGGTAGTCAGTTGTTTGCTGGAGGTGTGGAAGTCGGAGGCAGGTTTGAGTTCTGGTGCTTGCAGCAGGGTAATGGGTCAAGTGGATTATTGGTAATGGGTCAAGATGATGTGAGTTGCTTTGTAGTCAGATATGTTAGTGATGTTTGACAGTTACTGTTGTGATGTTTTGATTGTGGCAGTTTATAGTTTTCAGTTGAAGGAGAATGTTGATGGTGGATATTGGATAGACTTGCTGGTCAAAGGTAGTAGTTTGGCTTTGTTTTATGTTTTGTGATAGTTGAATGAGGCAGTGATGGTTTTGTATATAGAGGAAGAGAATTTTGAGGAATATGTGTTGACAGCTTAGATGTTAGTATGTGTTGACAGTTTGAGGAATATGTGTTGACCGTTTGAGGAATATGTGTGGAAATGATGGTGGATGAGGTAGTACAGCATAGGTGGTTGACAGTTTCAAGTGTGTAGTGAAGTTCTAGTGGTCAGGCAGTAGGATATGGAGTTGTAGAGAAGTAAGATTGTATGAAGATGGGGCAGAGAAGTGGGAAGTTGTTGTTGATATGTGCACAGTTGTTTGAGCAGTAGTGGTTGTCGAGTGGTAGATAGTGGGTGGTAGATAGTAGGTAGGAATGACTGGTTGGTGGTGGGAAGTATTGATGTATGGTTGTGAAGTTTTGGGTTTTTTAAGTGTATGGTTGTGTGGAGTTTGTAGAGAGATTGACAGAGGATGGTGGAGTGTACCTGTAAGGAGATGGTAGTGTTTTGAGATGCACAGTTTTGCAAGGCAGTTTTGATTGTTTGCAATGTAGTTGAACTGCAGTGGGGTAGTGTTAATGGCAAGGGGATGTTTGATATGTGCAAAGAATGGTCAGCAGAAGTGATGGAGAGTGGTAATTGTTTGATTGATGATCAGGTTGTGTATGCAGTTTAACAGTGGCAAAAATGGATGATGTTGTAGTCGATTGTGATGTCAGATGCAAGAAAGTTTGAGTGGTTGTGTATTGTTATAATGGTAAGTTCGGAAGATGAAGGCACTGGTGGAAGTTACACTACACATGGAAATGTGGGTGCATTCAATTGCAGTGGAGTATGGCTTGTATGATATGTAGTAGGTTTGTTTATGGCAGATTGTTTGTATGTAAGTAGGTGGCTGCTGCTATGGTTTGTAGGTTGGAGTGTTGTGGTCAAGGGTTTGAATGGTATGGTTTGTCAAAGGGTATAGGGGTGGTCTGTTGTCGTGAAGTGTGATTTGGAGGAATATGCAGTAATGTGAAGTTAATGGTCGAAGTATGTAGGTTGGTGGTGTTTGAAGGTGTCAGATGGTGGGGAATGGTGTAGGTTGGTTGAAGTTGAAGGAAGTGAATTGAATGAGAAATGTATGCAGCACAGTGATGCAACAATGTATGCCAGAGAAATGAAGGGAAATGTGAGAGATGTTCAAAATTGTAAAGTGAAAACAGAGAAAATGAAAACAGAGATAGTGAAGAGTGATACACAGTGAACTATGTATTTGTTTTTTTGGAAATTTTTGTTTTGACAGCAATGTATCTAAAGCTTGTAAAAAAAATGATATGCAAATCGAAAATGAAATAAAATGTTTTTGTTTTTGTTTTGAAATTGTGAATGTTTATTTTATATATATATAAATGCAAAAGCAACTAGAAAAGCTATAAGCAGACAATTAAAATGCAAGCAAAAATCAAACAAACACACAACACGATTTTTTTTAAATGCAAATTAACACACGAACAAACACACAATAAAAAATCAAATGAAAATAACTCAAAGAATAGAAATTAAAATCAAGACTATTCCTTGGCAACGGCGCTAAAAACTTGTTCTATGACGGAAATTCTATCGGTTAGAACACCGTCGATTGAATTTATAATAAATTTTACCACAAGCGCACGGCGTACAATGATAGTACGTTACGAGTATAGGTCGATCCGCCGGGGATTGTTGGATTTTAAATTTCTATTCAATCAAATTAACCAAAGTTGAAAGTTGTTTCAGCTAAAAATGTAAGAAAACTAACAAAAGAAAATTGTTAAAAATATGAGAGTTTGAAGGCAATTTAGAGGTAATTTCTACTCTCTAGATCACATAAATCAACAAAAGGAAGTTATGATCTCTCTTTTGGTCATTGGTGAAATTAGTTGATGTGCTTATCATAAGTATGACATATTTGTGCTATTAATTAGCCCAATATAAACTATCAAACTATAACACAACCACTAAACCACTATTTAACTCTCATGAAAATTGACAATGAAATTGAAAATAAAATATATTCTAAGTATGGCCTATTAACTATTGATTAGAAATATAGACCATCAAATTTTGATTTTAAAATCACTTCATTACCAACATCATATGTAGATGAAGAGGTAATTTGTGTTTGTTGTTGTTTAAGCATAGTATATTTAGTGTCAACAATATAGGCTATCAAATTCAAAGCTAAAACAACAAGTTAAACCATTTCAAATATTTCCATTAAGCACAAAAGGAGAACATAAATGATCAAAATGTTGAATCTACATACTATAGAGCTTCTTACCCCTAAATTGAAGGGGTTTAGCCTCTCATATTTGTTATCATATCAACAAATATAGAAAGCAACATGAAACAAAAATAAAAGGAAAATGCAAGAAAAATAAGAAGAGAGCTAAATAAAATAAAATAAAAACTAATCTACTTACATAAATAAATAAATCTACACTACTAACATGAAAAGAAAGAGAGCATGTAAAGAGAAAAGAGCATGAATTAACACTGCATAAAAGAAAATTACATGAAATAAAATGACTAAGTAGCCATGAAAAGAAAAGAGAGATTTGTTTTATTTTTGATCCTAAACTAAAGAACTAAGAGGAAGAGAGATTACATGAAACATAAGGGGTATTTATACATGTATGAAACCCTAATCCATATTTTTGGGGAATGCCCAAACTACCCTCTTAGGAAGTGTGGTGGTCAAGTAATCATTAGCATGTGTTAATCCTCATTTAAATGTGCATGAAGCTTTATTGGCCATTAGCATGTGCATTAGCTTCTAATTGTACATCAAGGTAGGTGGGTAGGTAGGATCCTCCATGATACATGAAATGAATTATTTCCATCTTTATTTATTTTTCTGCACTCTTGTGCATGCATATATCTTCATGAAACCACTTGCATTTGAATCCAAATTCCGACAAAAAATCATAAAAAAGTCCAAGTAATTTTCTCAAATTAATGTATGCACAAAAATGACCATTTTGCCCCTATATGAAGATGAATATGTGACGATTTGAAAATAATTTGAATTTTGGTTTAAACATGTTAAAACACCCAATATGATCATTTATTTAATTAAATTCGATAAAAATGGAAGTAAAAATATGCACATTTACGTGCACATCATCAACCTCCAGACAATAGTCACCAAGGCAACTACTCTAGGCTATTCCAAGACCTAAAATTGGTCTTACCCGGTACTAGTGACTTATTCTCTGTCTAATCTTTTATAATCTCAAACAAACTATATCAAATCTATAAGTAGCAAAATTATAAAGTGGACATAGGCCACAGATTGTCGAACCACGATAAAATCTTATGTCTCTCTATTTTATTTTTGTTACTTTTCTTTTATTTCTATTATTATCAGCTAGATCTAGGTCTTATAGGTTCCTTACAACTCATTCTTGGGTGTTGATCCATTTTTGGCGTCAACACTGCATATTAAAGAGGAACTATGAGTTTCTTATCAATGTCGAGAATATATAATCCTCGGTTGTCAATTAAACCATTAAATGTAATTAAACTATAATATGGTATGATGCGCAAATCTGAAATGTATTCTAAGTACATCATCAAAATATGATTTTGATAATTATACCCGAAGGGATATGATCCATTGGTTGCAAATGCATCTTCAAGAGCAAGACTAATGAAGTTAAAACATAATGAGCAATGTTGATGAGAATAACATCGTAAATTTCGATTGTTGAAATTATCTTAGTAGATTCATCATTCAACTTGCTCAAGTTAATTCAGATTTACTCAAAATAATATCGCTTTGTATGACTTTATGTTTTGGTATATATTGTTAAAATGAAAAATTCTAAATAATGATTTAGAATAGACTATTTGAACATAACAACCCAAGTGTCATGAAGTCGGTGGGAAAGACATTGAGTTTACGAGTTTTTGGATATGATCCTCGTAATAGTATGAAAGTATCATTCTACAAGCATCAGAATTGAATAAGTTAGTAGAAATATCGAATAGTTTGTTTTTCAGCCAAAACAAGAGGAAGAGTGTATTCATAAGAAAGAACCAGTAAAAGGTACATAGATATTTCTAAACTATAAGTAAATAACATATCGCTGATTGCTAACAATGTACTTGTGGCAAAATCAATTATAGTTTGGTTGTTTAATACTCGATATTGGATTTGTAAATTATATCTTATATAATAAGTATAAAGGATGTTGGGAATGTCCCAAATGGTATGGAAAGATGCGTTATTAAAATTTTAATATGGAACATATAAGATGGATTCCTTATGTATTACAATAGGAAGTATTTTACATGTTATATTATCAACAATATTGTATTTAGCTAGTGTATTTGATACATGAAAAAAAATCAAATCTAATTAAGACCACTAAATAGTAGTTCAGAGTGTTCTCGAATATTTACGAAATACTAGAGAACTGTTTATAAGAACAAAAAGCTCCTTACAACTGAGTATACAGAGTCAAACTTTAAAAGTAATATCAAGAATAATATGTCAATATTAAATTCATGTTCAAGCCTTGGTTAAGTAACTTTAATTTGGAAATGTTCCAAACGAAAGATTATGGCCAGTTCAACGAAGGGATAGGAACATCGTCTTGAATAACAGTGTATAAATATAAATGCACAAATTTATAACTGAGCTAGGGGTGGCTCTAACTATTAAGAATACTACATTACTTTTATAAGATAACAAGGTACATATAAGAGCTCAATAGAAGTCGGGAAGTATACTCCAACTAGGTCAACGTGATAGGTAGTTTATCAGCATTGGAGGGTGTTGATTGAAAGAGCAAATATTAAAACAACATAGCATATCCATTCACGAAAGCCTAACTCGATTATTTCTCATCAAACTTATCGATGGGATAAGATAGAGATTTCGTAATTGGCCCCAAGTGCAAGTGGAAGATTGGTAGAGTTAGGGGTACGCTCTAGAGGCAATTATGTAATTATAACGTATATCTAACTCGATATCAATCTTGTTTGAAATAAAAGATGTTTTCTTTCTATTATATGCTTGATATAATGTGTTGTATTAATTAATAAATTTAAATAAAAGTATATTTAATATAAAATCCATAAATTAAATGTTTTTTGATAGTAGTTACAATGCGCTATAATCATGGGTGATTTATCATAATAAAATAAACATATCGTTTTAAATATTCATAGTCAAGATATATCGAGACTTGATATTGATACATCTATTGAGACTATAGTACATTATGCTCTCCAAATGTTGGGCAATGTATACACACATGGCTGTTGGGGGCATTAAGGGGGTCACAAATTGATAGTTGTTGGATAATTATAGAATGATTCACTCGATATTTTTATGTTAGTTAATATAACTAAGGTCAAACAGAAAATATCGATATAACAATATTACACAATTCCCTAGACTTTAGAATACCGTCGATCTTCAATGTTGAAACTCCGCTTTGATTATAGTTAAATCATGGCACGATATCCATCAAATGACTATAATTAGGTCAAGTGGAAGGATTGGAAGTGAGACACTATTGAGGGAGAATTCATCTCCATGTTTATATGAGGTTAGTATCACAGTTAACTCAAGTCAAAGTCTCTGGTTAGAGTAGTTTGGTTAATAACAATTATTATTATTGAACCAAGGATTTTGTTTTTGGACTATAAAATTGAATATGTATGATATTGTAATTTTGACCATTACTAAATTTCATAAGTCATAATGTGATATGGTTTTGATGAAGAGAATCAGTGTAAATAATTGTCATTACCGGGTAATGTCTATAGAAAGTAAAATTGGATTTTACCAAATCTATATAAGCGATAAATTTGACTATGATGTCACACCACCTGCTAAGTGACATATGAACATTAATATTCGAATTGTTCGATATTAATTGCTAATCGAATTGAAGATTAAGAGTCACAGAACTGAAATGTTGAATACTCCTACTACCACCTGATTTAATTAGTTATAATTGTTATAAATTAACTAAATTAATTAATATTTATGAAATATTAATTATATAATTTTAGTTAATTTATTGTTATCAATATTAAATAGTGTGTATGTAATAGCTATAGACACATGTATCGATATACAATATCAGCATGCATTTGAATAGGATTAAAATCCATATTTATTTGATCGGGCTTGAAGCAATTTGGAGCCCCAAATAGGTGCAAGCATGGGTGGCCACACTAAGGTAGAAAGGAGGAGTTAAATAATTAAAGTGAGTTTTGAAATAGCAAGAGAAATATATGGACCTAAATCCACTTTTAACTCACATCCTATTTTGTTATTCAAACACTTATAACCCCTTCATTTTGCTATTGGATTATTTCCTTCTTTCCATATATTTCTGGCTGAGCCCCCGTCTTCTCTCTTTATCATTTTCAAGCAATTCCAAAAAAATATTCAAACACAATCTATAGATCGCAGGTTGCATGCTTTCAGTCTGGTAACTCAATCTAAAGGTTTGAATACTGATTCAAGGAGTTATTGGATTCAGCGTTTCAAGGTGTTTCATCTAGGCTATAGATTAGGTAAATTTTTATTTACTTATACATTTATACATAATTGTTCATATAATATAATATGCTTCTATAGTACTTTAATTACCATGAAGCATATATATTGGTGTTGTCTTTATTAGATGAAATTATATACTGGTATAATAAATATAAAAATAATTATATGTATATTTACAGAAATACTGCTCACGACCTAATAAAAAAATGAATATAATAATATTAAAATGATTTTAAAATAAAATAATTTTAATACAGACATTATTATATGAAGTTTGTTTTATATTCTATTAACATGTATATATGTTTATAGTTTCCCTAGATATAAAAAATAATTATATATATATATATATATTAAAATCTGAATATTATATAACATATATATATTATTCAATTTAAATATTATATCCAATTATAATATATATATATATATATATATTTGTCATGAAATATATGTTTATAAATATTTAATATAATATGTATAGGTTTGGAAATGTTTCGAAAATTAAAAATGGTTTATTGACATTGATTTTCATTTAAAAAAATTCATTTGAAACAATTTTAAAACCGTAAATAAAAAAAGGTATTTTTAATGGTTGATTATGTAAGTGTGTGTGTATATATATTTAATTAATAATTTACATTGATATATATATATATATATATATATATATATCTTTATATATATAATTTTTAATACTATTCTAATATACATATTGTATGTATATGTTTGAAAAATTAATTTCAAAATATATACATATACATATATATATATTATATTTATTTAAATTAATAAATTGATTTGAAAATGAAGTTACTAGATATTTAATTTACAAATCTAGATCTAAATTTTAATTTTAATTTTGAATTTCATTTTCATTATTATTTATTTTAAATTTATAATTATTTTACATTAAAATGTAAAGAGTGTGTGTATGTTTTTGTGTGTATAAATATATCTATGTGTAAATATATTTATACAAATGCTTACATTTACAAACATTATTTTGTAATAATATCAAACTTTATACACACACACACACACACACACACATATATATATATATATATATGACAACACACATGTATATATAGGGGAAATATGTTTGTTGCGGTATAAATCTAAGCATCTATACATGGACATGTTAGACCATATACACCATTTATGTAGCACATGCACACACACACACACATATGTATATGATATACATATTATATTATAAATTATAAACATAACATTAATATCAAACTTTATATCATTTTTATATTATCATATATCAATATAATTATCAAAAGTACCATCAGTGCTTTAATTTTCATGGCCACAAATCCTGAACGTCATTTCCCTTCGATTTCGCTCCTCTTCTACTCATAATTTCCTCATCTCCCTCTCTTTGCCTTCTTCCCCTCATGTCTACCTCATCCAAAAACCTACCGCCATCTCGCTCTTCTATTGAGATTCCATCCCTCATGAGACCCGATCGATCCTTCAATGCTGCATCAGCTTTGGTCGATCTCTCCCCGCCACCGCCAACCGTAGCTGTTCCAGATGATAATTTTCCTTAGCTAGAAACATCTCATACAACTCACTTGTCACCTCCAGCCTTGTCATTGGATTTCATGCCTCCTTCGTTAACTGAGAACCCCTTTAGTGCACTTGAAAATTCCTTGCTCTTCATAGATCCCGCTAGCGCTCCATTATTGGGACTAGCTGGATATGTTATCTTCGAAGGTATGGTCTTGCTCCTTTCTCCTTTGTTGGTTGCTTATACTATGGAAGGTCAATGGAATTCGACTTTGAGTCATGATGTTGAAGTAAACCTGGGTGAAAAGGTGTTGTTTGATAGTGAGCATAAAGAGGGAGAGCTTGTTTCTGTGAGTAATGTTGTACACATGCAAGATGTTTTTGTTAATGGAGGTTGTAATCCTTCCAAAATTGCTGCCTTCTTAGGTTCTGATCCCCATCATCATGTTGCTCTTGTTATCCTTGGATGTAAATGAATATCCCTCTTTAATGCATTACCCAGAAATGCGGATGAATTTATACTCCGCGATTTTGAAATTGTGGACGTAGATGGTGCTATAATTCCTCTAGTTGAAGTGTTAGAAGCAGGGGCTCGATTTTGGTCATAGTATTTAGTTGGCTTTTTCCTTTATTCTAACCCCAATATCAGGTTGTTCGAGATCACTGTCGACAACTTTGGGAATTAAGGGGTTGTCTTCAAGTTCACTTGATAGTTCTATGTTCTTTTTTCAAGTTGTCATAAAAAAAATAAAAGGCTTCATGTTCTTGAGGTGGACCCTTCCATTATCGAAGGTTGACCTTGTATTATTACTCAATGGAATAACTTGTTTATAAAGCTAAGTAGAAAATTCTTTCAATGCCAATCTGGGCACATTGTACTCACATCCCATCTATGTTGCAACTATTGATTAGGCTAAATTGGCTAGCCAGTGTTGTTGGAAAACTCAAATGTTTCGATGTAAATACTACAGCTTGAAATAAGTTAGTTTATGCCAAGTCTCTTATTGAAATATTCCCGGAAAAGCCTTTGCTTTCCCAAATATCTGTTCGTATTGTTGAAGGGCATGTAGTAGTTATTGATGCCTATTACAGTTAGAAACCTAACATTTCACATCATGTCACTCCTTTGGTTACCTTATGGAAACTTGTAAACATCTGACTATTGATTCCATTATTTCTCTTACTGATAGGATTCCACTTCCTTAACCGACTATGAAGTGGTTTCCTATGTCTCGCCCTGTTATTGTTGTTGCTCCTTCCGAGATAGTGATAAAGGAATTAGCAAATTCCCTTGCCGTTGTTATTGAAGTTTTTTCTCAGGAAAGGCAGATGTGGTTCTTCCTACCTCAAATGATTTTTATAGGGTGTGTCAAGTAGGCTTGGATTCATGCACCTTCTGATATAAGGTATGATCCAAAGGGCGGTCGGTTTCATATGTTTATGGGTGGAGATGATAAAGATAGGCGCCATTTTACCATGAGGAGGTAGAAGGGCTAGCTCTCACTGTACTTGGGCATGTTGGTGATATGAATGCATTTTATTATCAGATGAAACTAGAGATAGGAAACATCTATATTGCTCGAACTCAGTGGACTTCATTCCTAACTTAGTGTTACTATTTTTAGGATTTTACCATATTATTGGGTTTGAATCCACGGATGATTGAAGTGATGAGAGTGGATCTTCCTCTTCGGAGGAGGACTAAAAGTTTTTTGTCTTTAGTAGGTTAGCCTTATTGCTAACTTCTTGTGCCTTTTTTCCTTAAAGTTGTTCTAGTGCTTGTGCCAAACACCTGGTTCTTATTCTTTTATATATATGGATGACTAATAGTAAAGCCGGTTATCTTTGCTAAAAAACTTTATATTATAATTGAATAAAATGTGTTTTTTATTTTAAATTAATTTATATAAGATCTAAATAATTTATACTTCATAGGCTCTATAAATCTTAAATTGAATAAAATTTTGAAATTACCTATTTATCCATTTACCCTATAGTGTTCTGGTCCAGTTCCAATAGTCGACCACTCTAAAGATTGTTGAGGTAGATGACGACCTTTGAATATTGGCACAGGTGTTAGTCGGGGTGGTGATGAAAGCCATGTACAACAAGCGTTTAGCCTCGTCGGGATGGGAGACTCATCCCTTGGATGAGGTCTTCAACTCTCAACCGTTGGAGCTTATTTGGTAAGCTTCCTCGCACTTGGTAAAAAATATCTTCTATTTCCACGACTTATACTTTGAACTGCTCATCATACAAGCCGTGGCACGAGCCTATCACATTCACTTGGGTCTGGCAAATATGACTAAACCATTAGAGGAGGAGAAGAATGCACGTTAGTAGGTGAGGAGGAGAGAGAGAGGAATTACGGAAGGCTCAAGATGCTGAGGGGAGGGAAAAGGCTTCTAAGAGGAAGGATTTGAT
The DNA here is from genome assembly GCA_030737815.1 of Allium fistulosum. Taxonomy (NCBI): domain Eukaryota; kingdom Viridiplantae; phylum Streptophyta; class Magnoliopsida; order Asparagales; family Amaryllidaceae; genus Allium; species Allium fistulosum. The sequence continues at coordinate 336,003,674 of CM060902.1, read as the reverse complement.
GGAAAAGGAAGCTCTTAACACAACTGAACGGGCCAGGGAGGTTGCTATCAAAAACTTTGCTATATGAGGAGGAGCTCTAATAGGTGAGGATGGACCTAGAGGCAAGCCGTAATGAAGTGGATGAGCTAAGGGATAAGCTTCAGTAACACCTAGGCTGCTCCACTCAGGAGGAGGTCACAGGCTTGAATGCCCAGTGGAATAGTAGGTTGAATAGGATGTCAAAGTTGATTGTTTTAGACAACTATCATCTCCCATTGTCGGTTTCTTTTATTTCCCATAAGACTATGAGGTTATCCGTGCTGAGGTTGTAGCGGATATGGCAGTGTATGGGATATTCCCTCCAAAGGTTCTTACTCTAGAGTAGACTGCCTTCCTGATGGGTGGACCAAGTGGGACCACTGCTTCCAACCCTCGGTCGGTGGATAAGGAGCTAATTTTTGATGATAACTGCTATATTACCATAACCTTTCCTCCCCTGTAAGCAGTAGGATTGGTCTTCTTTTAGCCTTTCTTGGATGATGTCTCGGCCAGTCTATGAGCATGTTTATAGATATCAAACATTGCCTGTCTTTTGTGTTGAAGGTTGCCACTGTTGATCAGTTTCATCTGTTTGAATTATTTATGCTTGTCTTTCCTTTCTTTTGTTAATAATTGTACATACTTAAGGGTGTGTGTGTATGCTCACACGCCCCCAAGCTTACTTTTTACGAGTCGAGGTCGGGAGGCTTTTATGCCCCCAACGTCCATAAGTAAATGCATAGGCTATCCATGCATAAGATAACATAAGAAAATATGATGAAAGAAAAGAGCATTTAGGTGAAATAAGACTTATCTTTCAATAAAGTTACTTAGCTCAAATATTTGCATGACGGGTGCAAGCTGTTGTGGGCGCATGGGCTGGGGTTATAATCATATCGCTTAGGCATCAATGTATCACACCAGTTGGGGGAAGTAGGTAGAATCGTGAGAGAATAAATCAAGACCACTACGGGGGTGGTCTTATCATCGGTTCAATGATTCCTCTAGTGAGAGGGGAAGCATTAAATGGCTTACGCATTCAAGAGGTAGCACTAAGGATACCTGGTTCGGAGTTACAGCGTCAGTAACTATGTTGATAAGGCACTAATGCTCCATCCCACTAGGGAGATAGGTAGCACCACGGGCTGGGATGGGTAGCATCACATGCGAACAAATCAGGACCTTTGCAGGGGTAGTCTCGCTATCGGTTCATCGATGCTTTGGAAGGAAGTGTTGAGTGGCTTGCGCATCCCCATAGAGAAGCACTATGGATGCCTGGTTCAGAATTATGGCATGGGTAACTCTATTGCAAGGGCGCTAGTGTCCCATCTCGCTAGGGAGACGGGCATCATCATTGGCGAACAAGTCAGGACAACTATGGGGGTGGTCTCGCCATCGGTTCATCGATGCCTCGATGAGAAAATGAGCATTGAGTTGCTTGCACATCCCCACTGAACAGCACTACAAATGCCTGGCTCCTAGTTGCATCATGGGTAATTATGCTGTTAAGGCACCAGTGCCCCATCCCGCCAAGGAAATAAGTAGGACCACGGATGAATGAATTGGTACCACTACGGAGGTGGTCTCACCATCGGTTCTTTGATTCCTCGGCGAGGAAGGAAGAGTTGATTGGATTGCACATCCCCATGGAGGAGTTTTTTGGGCATTCCCTGATGGTAGAGGTGGGGTTTTGGCCCGACCACTCTCGATAGCCGATGTTATGGGGCGCCCTAGTGATGGTGTGGGGCCTGGATAAGTTGGTTCCAGTTGATTATTAGGCCAAGAATGTTCCAAGGGCGTTCTTTCTGCATTCCATATACCAAACACTACGCCATAGATGGCCTACTGCAACGAAATTACATGGTGTTGCTAGCTATAATGTAACGATAGGTATGCTGATTTTTGTCTATTACAACACTCGCTTCAAGGTGTTAGCATAGGTATCAACAAGATGTTGCAGTAGCTATAGATGTATTCAAATTAAAAAATTAATAAAATTAGCAATCCGCGTGAATACGATCCAACGGTCTACATTTAATCCGATTGTTAAACTGGATCACCGCTACAATTTGCTCCAGATTTTCGTTTTCCCGCTTTACTTTTCATATCATTTTCGTTCTCACCCCCAATTTCCAAATCCCTAATTTCTAAATCATATTTTCGTTTCTTTTTTTTTCTTCCAAATTTGCTGGTGGGTTCGCAATTTGCTGGTGGGTCGCCGTTACTTCGCGGTCACCGTTACTCCGCGGTCAACGGTGTACATAAAGCTCGTTCTGCACTCTCTGGGTCACCGTTACTCCGCGGTCAACGGCCTTCTTGTGGGTTGCCTCGACGCTGCTGGCGATTCATCTCCAGCGATCGTTGAGGTTTCAGACGCCATTCCTCTTTCACACTCGAAAATCGTTGGTTTGAGCATAGTAGGATACTATCATGCGAATGAAAGGGCTGGGGATTTGGAATTGGGTAACATTGCAAAAAGAACCGAGGATTACAATTTCAGATATTTTCCTCGAGCTGCAGTCCTTTTGGTGAATTCTTATTTTAATATTTTCTAAGACCCTTTTGTTTTGTTTGTGTTTTGGTTGTAATTGGATATTATTTTTCCAATTAGTTGGACATTGAGAAATTGAAGGAGCTTCCAAATAAGAAGGGACGAGATCTGGTGGTGCAGGTTAGTCTGTTTATTTTGCCTGTTAATTTGACTGATGACTCAGTAATTTTGGTTGTTGCTCATGTACTTCATACAAGGTTGATCATTTTGCTTCTAGAAGCAAACAGACAGTGTAACCATTTTTATTTAATGCTTCTACTTCCTACTGCTAAATTTTGAAGTTGGTCTCTTTATTGTGTCAAATTAGAGCATTTGGTAAAAACCTTTTGTATGATATGATGATTCTTTCACAATGAGTTAGCAATCGACTTATGAGGCCTCAAACTATGTTGGATATTCATAGACATTAAAGTATATACCAAAGTAAGGATATCAAATGATATTTCGACTTGAGTAGCATAAGGTATGTGGAAATGTAGTGGTAAGTTCCATCTTGACATTACAAATGGCAGGTTAGCTGAAGAACATGTCTATGTTTCTCTTGTACATGCCTGATGCATTCACTGTTTTTGCTTGATGGGCTGCCTATGTGTACTGCTGTGTTTCTTGCACTGGCTTGTCTATATTTTGCTGAACCTAGTATATGTGACAGGTATTGAAGACTGGACAGCTGGATACAAGCTTGAAGACAGAGTCAAATCAAATGTGCATGAGTGTATGAATGCATGAGCTGAAGACAGGTTTCAAAGAAGGTCGATCCCCGCCGAGACTGCGGTGCCCCGGACCCCCGCCGACGCTGCGCCCGGACCCGCTTCTCGGCTCGCCTTCGGCTCGGCACTCGGCTCGCCTTCGGATCGGCACTCAGCTTGTCATATATTTGTCAGTGTCAGTGTCGGTGTCTGTATAAATTGAAACTGCATATGTAATGAGTGAACTGAGTGATGTAGTGAGGATTATCTGTATATGTAAATATCAGTGTTATATATCATTGAATTGTAAAATAGTGGAGTCAGGAATTTGTACTATTTCAAATGTTGAAATAAAATATTTATTTAAATAAATTACTGTTTGAATATCAAATTCTGTGCAATAGCATTTTATTAAATAAATATTTATTTCTATTAAAAAATCAAATATGCTCTACATTGTGGGCCCCACAATTTCAGAAAGTTAATATCTATAGCAACATTTTGGAATGTTGGTACAGACACCTATGGATGTTGCCATAAACCCAAATAGGGTTCTATTGCAACAATATTTCTTATGTTGCCTTAGATAGTCAAAATGTTGCCTTTGAGGTCTGCGGCAACGCGGCAAAATGCATCACCGAGAAAGTGTTGCCTTTGCCCTTTTTTAGCCTACAGCATCATTTTTTGGCACTTCCTGCATCACTTCTTTGGTGTTGCAGTATGCAATCTATGGCGTAGTGAAAATAGAGGTGATATAAGTAATATTGCCTTATAACTATGAAAATAATTCACATCCCTATAACACAACGTATAATTTTTAAACATAAGACACCCGAAGGCTATCTGGGTTCCATGTGTGGGATATGTTGGATCCATCAGGATTCGAGATGTGGTATGCCCTCATTAGCAAGGGCGACAATGACTACATATGGACTTTCCCAGTTCGGCCCCATGAGTCCTTCAGCCAGATCCTTGGTGTTGGCGAAGACACAGTGAAAAACAAGGTCCTCGACTTTGATGAACTGGAGGAGTTTTACTCTCGCATTGTAGTGTTTAACTGTCTTCCTTTTGTATGCTTCCATGCGTAGTTCAGTTTCCACTCTCTTTTCTCCCAATCCATCAAGTCTGAGCTCAAGCAGCTCTCCATTTTGTTCAAAGTCAAGAGTGAGATGCCTCGAAGATGGTATGTCGACCTCGACAAGTAGCATAGCTTCATACTCATAGGCTAGAGAGAAAGGAGAGTGCCCGGGGTATGTGCGGCTGCTAGTGCGGTATGACCAGAGTACGGGTGGTAAGTCTTTAGCCTATTTTCCCTTTTCTTATGTAAGGCGCTACTTTAATTTTGTCTTAATGGTTTTGTTCACGGCCTTACCTGTGGGCCTAGGGATAGGCGATGGAGGAGAATCACTTTTCTATTCGATTCCGGTCACAGAACGCTTGAAACAATCCATATTCAAATCTAGTCCGGTTGTCGACACGATCTTCTTTAGGTGTTCGAATCAGTAGATGATGTTCTTGATCACAAAGTTAAGGACCTTAGTTGTGGTGACCCATATGAGAGCCTCCGTCTCAAACCATTTCGTGAAGTAGTCGACAACGATTATGGCATGGTTGAATCCGCCCTTGGCATTCATAAGCTTGTTGATTAGGTATATTCCCTAGGTATCAAATAGCCAAGGGGATGTTATAGAGGTCAAGAAATTTGGGGACGCTTTCGGGGCCTTGGCGAACCTTTGACAATAGTCACACTTCTTAACATACCCCATTACACCTTGATCATGGGTGGCCCCTTGACGGGCAGCTTTCTTCACTAAGCTTTGCCACCCAGCATGATCCCTACAAAAAACCTCATGAAATTCCTCCAGTATGTAGATGGCCTCTTCATTGGTAAAACATCTTTGAGGGGGAGTTGCGTACCCATGTCGGTATAGCTTCATATCCATAATAGAGTAGTGGGGTTTCTAGTTCAAGATCCTTCGGGCCTCTTTTCTTTCAATGGGCAGATCTTCGTTAGTGAGGTACTTCCTATGTAGTTAATGCCCCGCTATTACCTCGCTATAACCCTACTATATCTCATAGCGGATTTCTACTGCTACAATTTTTTCATATAGCCTCAAATATAGCCTTTCTGCTTTAAGCCCCGCTATTTCCGATATACCCCGTTATTCTTGCTATATTCCGCTATTTTCGCTATATCTTCTTTAAAAGAAATGAATTGAAAAATGATATTTATACATTATAAAAATTACACAATTAATTTATTTAATTGAATTTTTAATATATTTGCAGAAATGAAAATACTCTAGTATTCTACTAAATTCAATTATGTTATATAACGGTTTTACATTTATTTATAGTATATTCGCACATGTTTTTGTTTAAAAAATTTTATGTATTAATTATAATTCAATTGAATGTTAATTTTTCATTTAATTACCATTTATATATTTGTAAAAACATCAAATATGAGTTTTATATGCTATTTTAGATTCGTCCACTATATCCCGCTATATCCTCGCTGTATCCCCGCTATGACTTTTTACACACCGTCGCATTGAATCCGTCGAGCGCTTTAACTGCATAGGGTACTTCATCGGTGGGGTCATCCAAGAGTCGGGAAGGCTTTATCGATTTACATTGCGGTTGCCCTCAGTTCGAGGTGGGGGTTAGACGCATCTCCATTTTGACCCAAGGGACACTTTCTTTAGGATTGCTAGCTGCCTTGGCCAACTGATCGACTTTGACATTTATTTCTTAGGGAATCTATTCTATCTTGAACTCGTAAAGGTGCAGATGAGCTTCATGGCTTGAGAACCAACGTTCTGCCTTTGACCTAGAAGCATTCTTTAATCTGATTGACGATCAACGACGAGTCATTGAATAGGTGTAATGATTCCACTCATAACTCCTTAGCCATCCCAGATTGGCCAGAACGGCTTTATATTTAGCTTCATTGTTCATGACCTTGAAGTTCAAGCGGAAGACGAAGTAATGTTCCTTACCATCGGGTGGGACCAAAACCATTCCTATCCCTGCACCTTTCTTGTTAAATGCGCCGTTAGTGTACATTTTCCGAAGGGGTTAAATTGGTTGTCACCACCCCGTTGCCGTTGTTGGAGCTAGAGCACTCGACTATGAAATCGACCATAGCTTGGCCCGTAATTGAGGTGTGATGGAGGAAGGTGATGTGACGTTGTTCAAATTCCATAGACCATTTCAACAGTCGATGCACTGCATTAGGCTAGCTTAGTACTTGTCCCAGAGGCTGATTGGTGAGGACTTAGATGGGATGAGCTTGGAAATATGGTCGTAGGCGCTGGGTGGCCATGAGTAAGAAATAAGCTATTTTTTACTTAGAATATCTTGTTTTGGGGTTTGCTAACCTCTTATTGATGCAATAGACATGACGCAAGACTTTTTCTTTATTACGGATCAAGGGGACATTGATTGCATGGTCATTCACCAGAAGATACAAATACAGGTCCTCCTTCTAAATTGTCTTTAACAGCACGAGAGGTGTAGCCAGGTGTCTCATCAATTTCCCAAGGACTTTGGAGCAATCTATACTCCATACAAATGACTTCCTCTTCTTGACGAGGTCAAAGAAGGGTACACGATGGTTTATGGATTTTGATACAAAGCGGTTGAGTAACACAATCATTCCACTTTGACTTTGTACTTGGTTGACTGTGCATAGTACTTTCATCTCTTAAATTGCTTGAATCTTGTCAGGATTGGCCTCAATTCCCTTGGCACTCACTATAAAGCCAATAAACTATCATAGTGTAAAAGAACATTTCTAGGGTTGAGCTTCATATTGTATCTGTGGAGGATGTCAAAAGTTTCGACCAAATTCTTCAAATTCTCTTCAGCCCTCTTAGACTTAACCAACATGTCATCTACGCAGACCTCCATTAGCTAATTTGCTTAGTGAACATTTGATCAATGAGTTGTGCATATGTAGCACCTTTATCGAAGGCTGAAAGGCATGGCTTGGTACCATAGAGCCCAATGTTAGTGATGAATGAGGTATGCTCATGATTGGGCTGGGCATAACAATCCAGTTATATCCGAAGTAGGCTTTCATGAAGGTGAGTAGCTCATTTCCACTGGTCATGTCCATGAGCTAGTCAATCTAGGGCAGAGAAAAACTATCTTTTGAGCATGCCTTGTTTAGATCTTAGAAGTCGATGCAAGTTCTCCAAGCCTCATCAGGTTTTCGGATGAGTACCAGGTTGGCTACCCAAACGAGTATGTTGCTTTGCAGATGATACCATTCGCTAGAAGTTTCTCCACTTCCTCCTTGAGTTCCTCATATCACTCAAGGTTGAGCATTCGTCTCTTTTGTCAGACTAAATGAGTCGTTGGGACGATGTTGAGGGCATGGGATATAATTTAGGGATCGGTCCTGTCACGCCGGCATGCCCCCAAGCAAACACATTCTTGCTCTCCCTTAGGAAAGAAATCAACTCGTCTCTTACTTCCAGGCATAATTCTTTTCCTATATGGACGATCTTTATAGGGTCATCATTGTCCATCAAAACCGGCTTGAGCGACGTGGTCGTCCCACCCTTGGGAATTGAATCCCCCATCCAAGGATCAAGCAGGTCATCATTATCATCTTCAACTTTCACTTCCAAGTTACATTAGTTCAATGCATATATCATGCTCTTAATAACATCCTCGGCCAGGACTGACATTTGTGTTCGAGCTGAAAGGCTAATGTTGCCCTAAGCTCTCATAGAGGAGTCCTCCGGCTTTGGAGGGGAAGGAGTAATAGTGTCTTCTATCCTCATGTAGCAGCAAGGGTGGACCTATTCATTCAATGCAGCGATGAGTTCCCAGGTCTTGCTTGGGCGGGCCAGGGAAAGACTATTTCCATCAGCTATGTCGTTTTAGCCTCATGCGACGATCAATATGTGCAGTCTGCTTTTAATAACTAGGGCGACCCCAATGTGGATGTGAGTAACAAGCTACCCGAATGTCCTCTCGGACGTGTCACCGCTGATGGTTGCCATTTTCTACTACAACATAAGCACTCCTTTCTTTTCTTGTTGTAAGGAGTTGCTGTAACAATCTCTAGAAGCTTGCTGGTTGCCTCAAACACATCTTACTCCTCCTTTAGTCAAGAATTTAATTGTGAGGCGCTATTAAACTACTACCACATCCATATCTATCAGGGATGGCCTGCCTATTAAAATATTGTATGAAAACATACAATCTACCATAATGAAATGAACTTGGATTATTCCCACCAACGGCTCCTCGTCGGAAGTGACCACATGAGAAGTAACCCCCATGGGTAGTATGCCAACTTACCTAAACCCATAAATGGGTAATGTACAGGGAGCGAGGTTGGAGGTGGGAAGCTTCATCCTATCAAAAACATCTTTAAACATCACATTGATGGAACTGCCCAATCAGTGATGACCCAGTGGACCTTTATACTAGCAATGCTGATTGAGATGACCATGGGGTCATGATTAAGGAATCCAACTCTTCTCTTGTCTTTTGAGTTGAATACAATACGATGGAGTCCTGATTGACTAAGGAACCTTTAAGGCCCAGAGGTCCACTGAATAAATGTGATCTAAGAGCTCTCTTCTATAGTAGGCTTAAGCTCCTCGATTGTTGTTAGCTACATGTGGACCACCACATATTGATAGGATATTGGTACTATCATGGCTATATTTTGTCGTCGGCTTGTTGAGGCATGATAGGTAGGTTTTGCCAAGCATTATGTTGTTACACTTGATGCTTGACATGTTGAATAACTGCCCCTTCATGGATTAGCTGCTCTATCGCATCCTCGAGATATCGACCCTCATTTGTCGAGTAGTCATTGAACCGGTGAAATTCACAGTATTTACCATTTCCTTTGGGCTGCTTCTTCCTCCCTGACAGGAGGGAACATGCCATTAAAATGCGACATGACCCCCACTTTCATCACCAGGCTTTCTTGTCTGAATCCTGTGAATCTGCTGATGTAGGGCGGCCATTTATTTTTGAAGGTCGGGTTTTGCATGTCACGGATGACGATGATTCTTACGAAGGATAGCTTCACGATCGCTTATCTATAGTGGCGGGTCTATGGTAATAATATTGTTAAGGAGAACAACGAAGCTTGATTGGAGTATGAGACCAGCTCCTAACAACTGATGGGAACTGATAGAGTTAGGGGTATGGTAACACCCTATAAAATTTATGTTAATAAATTAATAATTAATAAGGTTTCAAAAATGAAATTTGAGCAAATTTTGAAATTTGGCACGAAACTTGCACCATTACGTTCATGGTGATTTTCTGAGCAACTTTCATATTTGTAGTTTCACGCTCGGAGTTCAAACGAAGAAGTCATAGGCGTTTAAAGTTTACAGAACGAAAATAATTAGAAAACAAATATAGTAATAAATAATAATAAAATTAGAGACCCCACCAGTTGGACCCCACTACGGGCTGATCGACCGCTCATAGGGGTGCAGTTGACCGGTCAGAACGTGATGGCTAGGGTTTAAAACTTGACCAACAGTCTAGATTTATTAATTTTAATCTAATGGATACGATTGATTCGAGTGCCTATAAATATAGGACTAACCCCTCGGTTTTCTTCTCATATTTTCTGATCAAGAGCAGTAGAGCTCTGCCATTTGCCCTTCTCTACTATTCCTCCAAACTATAAAATAATTTGTATTCATACAAATTGGAGAAGAGCATAAAATAAAAAGAAAGAAGAGAAGAAGCGAATCAGCATTGCGCAATAAAAAGGTAAATTTCAATATCCCCTTAACCCCAAATCTCTTCTCAGATCTATAATTCTAATAGTATGTTTATACCCTATTATAGATATTTTTGGGATTAAAAAGGAGATGGAGTTGAATCAAAGGTCGGATTCAGATTTCAAAGATTTGGAAAGCTTCAAAAGGTGAGTGGGTATGTAATTTATTTATAAAATTATTTTATTTCATCAAATTTTTATTTAAATATTATGTCTAAATAAAGATCTGAAGAGTTGTAGACTCGAATTAAACACATAAAAACATTGCCTACATATTCTGCAATTTAGAGAAATTGGATAGGAATATTGTTTATAACAAATCTAGAAGTTAGTCCACAAGTTATTAAAAGTTGAATAGTGAAAAGATGTAGAATTTATTCTATACGTACAATTGGGTTATAAATATGTAGCATAATTTAGATTTTCCCTAGTTTTATTGGAATGTGAATTTCCAAGTTTTAATTTGTTGGAAGTATTATTCGTATAATCTCAATTATCTAATTTCTTAAATACATAAAAAGTGCAATGTTAGAATCAACAAGGAATATATGCAAAAAGGAAAAGAGATGTGTAAAGTATGGATATTCTTTGCATAGTTTACACCATCTATTTCAATAAAAATAAAATAAATAATTTTTTGTAATTTCAAATGAAACAAATCTCATATTTTAGGTTAATTCATGGAAATTTATAATGGGAAACCCTTTCAGAAGGACAATTCTAATGGATTAGAGTATGGAAACGAACATTAATCTAGTTAGAGATTATTAAATAGCAACATAAATATAAATATATAAATACGTAAAACCGCTGGACATTTAAAAATAAAAAGCATAATTAATACATCATAATACACATCAATATTCGTGTTAGACATAATTAGAATGTTAGAATAAAGCACATAATAAATAATAGGAACAAGAAATGTAGATGAAAAAGATTATAACTTCAAAATTAATAGGGCAATAGTTGTGCAATAAATATGCAGTTACAATAATTTAATAAAGGATATAAATGGATTAATATGATTGATTAAAAAGATTAATAGGGTAATTATGGAGAGGTAAGGGTGGTATAATAGGTAAAAATTAGAAAGAGTAAATAAATGTCTTTAGAAATTATCGGGTTAGAATAATAATAATTTACTACGAACAAGTTAACAATTATAGAAATAGAAAATAAACACGTTAGGTAGTAACTAAATATCATAAGGCATTACAATTATCATTAAGGTAGATTATATAGCCTTAATTATACACATGAAGATTGGTGGGCTTAGCCCAATACTTAAACTTAGGATCAATAATTTGATTTAGTTGGTTGGGATGCAAGATCGGTAGAGTTAAACAACAGAAGTCCGCCCTTCACTTAGAGGCTATCAATAGTTGCGTACACTTACTACTAATGTGGGACATCTCCAACCATAGGATCGTAGGAAAGGGATATATGTTGCAGATAGGTAGGGAAAATATACCGAGGGTTTGCTTGGATTTGAAGTATTAAATGTCCCATTACCATTTGGGAAGTGGGGTTTTATTCATATCCAATAAGAGGTAGTAAGTAACTGAAATGGGCATTTTCCTTGACTTACTTAGGTTAGTCTAAACGAGATGTCAGCTGTGGAGGGTCGGTGGGCTATGTCAGTTGTTTGTACTGGTATTTTGTAGTGGGTTTGGCATATAGGCTTTAACACCCAGCGATCTCAAGCGAGTGATAGCAAAGACTTGGGTTATGCCATGACAGATTTCTCTTCCTACTGGTGTAAAATCCATATGGGAGATGCACAAACCTTAAGGTAGATGGTTAGTTGAAAAATTAGTTTAGTGGAGATAGGTTAGCTAACCCTTAGATGAGTCTTTGAGTTGCATTAGTGGTACTACAGTTAATTATATATTATATTATAAAGCCGTATATAGGAGTCATTGGTCTCTATAGCTAGAATCGATGAACTAATATTGACGATGTGAAGGTCTTACTTCATATTTAAGAAGTATTAAGTAGTCAGGGTTTTGGGTGCTGAAGTGTTAGAATGTATATATGTACATAGGTATTTATATGTATAGTATACCTTTAAGAAGATAAGGATAGGTATATCATACGTGCATATAAATATAAATAGATTAGCAGTTAATAATAGACATAATATTTAATGGAAACCTATCGATGTAAATTTGTGTTATGGATAAAGTATGAAATTTTCCAGTAAGTAGAACGTTGTTCTAACCCCCCTCCTCATACAACCCATAGGATAGATTTAAAGGAACAGGAATCTGGAGCAAGACGGAAACGGTTAATTGAGAAGTCTTCTTGTTCATGCTTTGTATCGATAAGTCGATTGGATGTCCAAGGAATATTGTTGATTTCAAGGTAGTGCCTCAGTCAGATGTTCTATTATATTTTCCATTCTGCTGCGAGTTTAAATTGATCGATCTTTTATATGTTTATGTTTATTAACTTACCAAAACCAACGATCTATACACTGATGGACTTGATTTTTGATTTTGCCAAAACTAGGGCCCATTAAGATGCAGGTTGTTCCATTTGGTATTAGAACCTAGGTTAGTCAATCGTAGGAATTAGGATATTATAAGAGACAATATTTTTATTTTTATTTTTATTATATATAGTATATGTCGAACTCTATAAATTTAGACTATATAGTAGTTGCGACCATATTTCTAAAGGATGGGCGAGGCGAGGCGAGTATGAGTTGGGAAAAGTTTTATAGAGTTAAAAATTACGCACCCTTCCCAGATTACCCTATGGAGTATTGGTTGTACGTATGGCGTTAATTAAGAAGAGTATGAGTATGACATATGGAAGATCTCGAAGGCTGGATAGTGTTTGATTTCTTTGAGACTAGGTTGTTTTGTGATTATGGATTTTGATGGAGTAGGGATTGAAGATGCACATTTTATTCAAACAAGTGGGAAATAAGAATCTATATGTCGCAAACATCCAAAGGCAAGTTCTCGCAAGAGAATGTTTATCAATCACCTCAAGATAACAAATTAGATTTTTATCGAAGAGGAGTAGAAGAAGTATAGTCCATTTCTAAGTCTGACCCCATGTGAGAGAATTTGGTAAAATATTGTGAAAATGTCTTGAAATGTTTGAACGGTTTTTTAAGAAGGATTTTTCCAAAGGATCTATTTGGAAACTATTATTTTGAAAAGTAGGAAAGTTTTGAAATTCTTCATATAAATACATACATACATACGTACATACATACATATATATACATACATACATACATATATATATATATATATATGCGCATACATGTATATATAGAAATATAAAAGTTTGGTCTTGGTTTAAAGGGTTTTTGGCAAAAAGAGTTTCGAAAAACAAATAGAAAAAAGTGTCTGTTTAGCTCAACAATTTTTTCATTTTATTTTTTCTGTTTATAAAAATTGGAAGTTTTTAAAACTCTCTCCTTAAGGGGCGGACAAAATAGAAATGACACTTATTTTAGTTGGGGTATGTAGTTAGGAAGTGTAGAAATGCCCGCCAGCAAAAATAGGAGGAATATTCCGTACAAAAATAATACGGAGAATAATAGCTAGAGTGTTTTCAGGTTTTTGAAGTTGTCAATGGTCGAAGCAGCATAAGTTAGGACTACTTTGAAAAAAAAGAAAAAAAAGGTTCGAAGAGCTAGACAACAAACTAGGGCACCATCACATAGAGGACAAGAATTTTTCGGGACAATTCGAATCATGTCGGATCGAAGAAGATAGCATGAAACGATTATTATTATTAATTAACTTGACCTGAATAGGGTCCAGGTTTGACGTACATCCAAAATTCAGCAATCGATCAACCCCTACTAGTCGATCGACAACCCTACAAGTGGTGGACCGTTTAACAGGTAAAATGTGCAATCCGAACCTCGAATGTGGCATATAGCCACGTCCAGCTTAGTCGACCCCTTCAATCTTTTATTATTTCCCTCCTTCTCCTCCATTTCCCGAACCTCCTTACCTCCCTCCAATAAATAGCAATAACGCCGCCTCTCCCTCCTCCACAGTAAGCGAAGCCGCCCGCCTCCCACCTGCACCAGCCGTTGAGCATCCCTCAAGCACTAATAATGCGCATCAGATCTAGCCCCTCCTCCTCTCTCCAGATATGAACCAACTTCCCCTCCCCAAACCCAACTCAGTCTGTGGCACCTCCCCGAAACTCTAGCACTTCCTTACGCCATCTGGGTCTCACCCCTTAAGAGATTGCTTGGCTCAACTGGTACGACCAAAAAAATTCTACTTACTTTGCTTCAACAAATCTCACCTTTCTTCAGAAATGACCAGTAAAATTTGGAGATTTTTCCCCCTTTGGACTTGAGAATTCGTTCACGGCAACAGGATTAGCACCGATCCTCCGCCACAATACTTTTAAGCATGAATGCTACCCACGTTGCATGTAGCTATTTGATGTCCATTTGTAGTACAATTTTGATAAGAATATCAGTAATCTTAAATCGAAAGTGAAGGGAGTCGAGATCAATATATCCGACGACGATTTCAGTGAGACTTTGGGGATTTCCGTAAAGTGAATAGACTTAGAAGATGTTGAGATGACTGACCAAGAGATTCTATATTGGATCTTTTTGGAGACGTCGGTGTCTAGAGGTCAGACAATTTGCGGCCTATATCCCGCCTCGTTGTTCGCATCATTTAGCAAAAAATTATTTCGAAGACGGGGTGCTTCGATCATATATATATCCGTTGGTGCAAAAGGCCACCTATTCCATCATGGGTGGTGTAGCTGTCAACTAGGCATGTGCTATCATAAGCCATGTGTGAGATCTGGAGTTGGGACTCCATAGAGCTATATTCCATATTGCCACCTCTTCACTTATGTCTTTAAGCGATACAGAGTGAACCTCCATAGAGAGCCAGTCCAGAAGAAGGTCCTTACCCCATTCGATAGAGCATCCTTTAAGAAGATAGGGATCCTTAAGCCACCAGCAGAGATAGCAGCCCTAGCATTAGAAGTGTAGCCGTAGCAGGGGCAGAGCAAAGACAGGGTGTTGAAGGATTTCAGAGCCCTGAGCTAGTAGCAATCTGACGGGTCCAAGCTAGGCTCCGAGAGATTCAAGCTAAGCAGTGGTGCCAAAGCCACGAAATTGGGTATATAGCCACCATGCCATGCCCATTCCGGGTTTGTGGCAATGACTCAAGCTCACGCAAGGGATTGGGACCATTCCATAGTATGTAGTGTATTTTAAGTCTAGTAGTGTTGTTGTTGGCATTTCCCTTCCAGCATTTTTTATTTTCTTGAGGATGTTTGGGTTGTAACCGTTAGTTGTCTCTTTATATAAAAGACGCATACGACATATTATGAAACGTATTCCTATTTATTCACTATACTGTTGTTTCTGGATATGTCGACTGCTTTTATATGTGTATTTGGGAGAAACGTATAAATATGGAAATCTCATAAAGACACTTAACTAATGGAGAATGCAATATAAGACAAAAAGTTTATAAAATAATAAATTTTAGCAAGCAAAGGATAGGCTAAGGTTATTGCGAAATCATAGGTCATTATTCCTATTCCTCAAAAGCAAAAATTTATAAATAGGTTAGTGTGTCATTTTTGTTAAAATAAAAGAATAGATTTTTAAGGTCTAAGTTTTATTTCAAAATGCTAGGATTAAACTTATGTATTAACTCATAACTGAAATCTGATTATGCTGGAATGTGGCTTGACTTATTAAAAATGGAAAAGGTGAATGTCTTGAAAAGTTGCATTCGATTGAAAAAAAATAAGCATTCAAATAATTTTTGGATGTTTTTGTCCAAATGTTTGAAAAGAAACTTGTGTTTAAATGTTCTTGAAAGTTGACTTTCCAAACCATGTGCAAATTTGATTGAAAAAGTGAAAAAGAATTTTATAGGAATTTTTTATTTTCAAAGGCCACATACTAGGCATAGGGAAGAGCGATGGGTTAGTATATATGAATTTAGCAGTGTATTAAGGCTAACGTTAGGATAAGCGCAGACGATAACAAGGGAAAAGTTGTTTTAGCCTTGAAATTTCGGTTTCCATACCTTATCAACAATGTACGAGAATCCCTTTTTGGATTCAATTCTGTTTAGAACTTGAAAACACGCCTCCTTATGCTTATTGTACATGGAAAAATTTAAAGAAAATTCGAGGCAACAAGTAAATTTCCAATGTACAATGGGATTGGTACCTAATAGGGTGGTAAGAATGTTAAATTCCCCCTCTAAATTCCTTTTTCGGCATAAGAGTGAATGTTTAGGAAATGAAAATTCGATGTGTTAGATTATTGGATGGTAGGAATTGGATTCAAAATTGGTTGAACCATACTTCTTTCCATAGGAGTATGGAAATTGTAGCGTGAAAAAGATTTTTAAAAACCTGCATACATATAGAACTACAAGTACATATAGGTTGTTTACATCATATTATCAAAAACGTTTTTAAACTAATGCATTCATATAGGAAGGCTCGATTTAGAATCATTCTGCATACATGTTTTCTATGTTGTGATACAACATGCACTTGTACACGTTTGGCTGCAAAATTAGTTGTATACTAGTTGGTTGAATATTTTAGGATGGTTGCATGCAATACCCCAAGATTTAATCATTAGAGTAGTTTCGAGGATGAAATTCTTTTATGGAGGGAGAATGTAACATCTCATAAAATTTACATTAATAAATTAATAATTAAGAAGGCCCTAAAAATGAAATTTTAACAAACATTGGAATTTTTCCATGAACCTTGTACCAATGCGTTCGTAGAAATTTTCTAAGCAACTTTCATATTTGGAGTTTTGCGATCGGAGTTCAAACGAATAAGTTACATACGTTAAAAATTTGTGGAATGAAAATAATTAGAAAACAAATATAGTTTAACAATAATATTTGGGATACCACCGATCGACGTCCACTATGGCCCAATCACCTCTCATAGGGATGTGGTCGAATGATCATAATTTGGTGGCTAGGGTTAGAATCTTGGCCAATGACTCGGATTTAATAATTTTAATCTAACGGATACGATTAATTTGAACGCCTATAAATACAGGCCTAACCCCTCACGTCTCTTCTCATATTTTCTGATCAAGAGCAGCAAAGCTTTGCCATTTTCTCTTCTCTACTATTTGTACTAACTACAAAATAATTTGTATTTATAAAAATTGGAGAAGATTAGAAAATAAAACGAAAGAAGAGAAGAAGCAAGTCAGCTTTGCACAACAAAAAGGTAAATTTCAATAATATAAATCTATATTCCTCTTAACCCAAAATATCTTTTCAGATCTGTAATTCCAATAATATGTGTGACGATCTACCTTCCTTACACACAAAAACGACAGTTAATACATCCTTGGTATTCATGTGCCGATCATCTAAGTACCAAAAGATAGGTCATGGGGTAAATAAAATAAAAGACAAAGGAAACAAATACAGATTTTTCTAATAAATGACAAAGTTACATATACATCATCTTAGAATAGTACATATGGTTACTCCAAAATGTTACATCAAAGTTACAATAAGTACGATTCCCATCAAGGACAGCTATATCGACCTACCTAAATTTCTCCAAAGAAACCTAACTACTTGACTACGCATAAAAATTTGAGTACCCAAGAGTTTATAGGAAAGAATAAAACTTCGGGTCAGACATAGATTTGGTCTGGGTAAAGCATAAGTTTAACTTTATAAAAACCTTCAAATCAAAGGTATCTCGTAAGATCATGCTGCACATAATGATGGATGGGTTTTTACCATACGATAACCAAAACATTTTTATATAAAACCTTCTGATATTATCATAATGTCTAGGTTTAAAGTAAATATGAAATCATAGCTAAAATTGTTACATTATTAAATTCCAACATAATAGGTATATAATCAAGTCAGAAGGCTCATATTGGAAAATGGATTCCAATAGTGACAAGGTAAGGGACTACCTTCTGTATAGTACACCTCTAGATAAAATATACATGGAGTCGGACCCTGAACTTGGCCTACCCTTGCTAACACAGAACCGGCCTACCCCTGAACTTGGATACTACCGAATATGATCACTCCTTAGTTGCGATCAACAACTATAAGGGACTTGAAGCATGCATAAACCATAGATATCATTCAAGATTTGGTGATGAGGATACCCTAATGGGGCCGACCCACATAGCCCCGCTGCATCTACCATGTTTTAGCCACCTTTGGGTTGTGAGGCTTGAGGCTACGCATTTACCATTTCTCCTAGTAGACCATCTTGGAATGCTAACATTACCCTCCTAGCATCCAATGCAATGATACCATTCATCCATACAAGTTGTTCCAGGATCGAGCAAACATTCAACATTTGCTATCTTCCATTTTGGAATCACCCTCAGGAAGAATAGTATAGCTCCATAACATAGTTCATAATGACCCACAGTGAATGTTATTAGTTTGGAGTGGTTTGAATAAATCATACTTATTCAAAATCGATGTTTCCAAACTAAGCGGTAATTTTTGGCTAACTCTATTCAGGTTCTTTTGGAAGTATACAACCTTCATTCGAGTTCTCACCGGGGAACTCGAATATACACAACATACTTCCTAAGTTAAAATAGGTCAAGTTATAAATAGCGGACAATCCGCTACTTAGGGTAATTATACAAAGTTCACATATGGATAACCATATACTTAATTTAAACATGACCCATTGATAGGAATTAACCCTCCCATATCTATCACATTTCCGATATTTCAGCCTTACTCTATCTCTCGTCTAGAAATAAACTCTAGATCTCACAGACAGAGGATCGGCCTACTCATCGGCTTTTAGTGCTAACTTTGGGATGACTTCCCACGAATGCGTCACCACATTAGCACTAGTTTCATATTTGTTTGAGGTTAATTAAGGGTAATCGACAAAGAAATCCTTAATTTAAACAATTATGAAAAAGAAATACAGTATTAAAAAAATCGATATTTTTGAAACAAAACAATTTTTAAATTTAAAACCCTTATTTATTAATTAAATTAAACCTTTATTAAATAATAATTATATCTTAATCAAGTCCTAATTAACATCTTAATTGAATTTAATTAATCAGTGATTCATTAATAATTAATTAAATCCCTTTTTTATAAACAATAAATTAATAATTAATATTTAATAAATAATTAAAAATAATTAACCTTAATTATTAGTTAAATAATAATTAACTTTAGCTAATTAACTAATAAAATTAATTTCCTTGATTAACACTTAACTATTAATTACTTTTATTAACTTGTGACTAAGTACAATTACTTACTTACTTAATTAATTAATTAATCATTTATTAATTAAATAAATAAATAAATAATAATTTCCTTTTTAATTACCTAATATAAGTTTTAAAACATTTTTCAAAATGATTTCTTAGTGAAAGCATTTTTAGATTTCGAAAAGAGTTCATTTTCACGAACTGCACTTATAGCGACTATCGCTATACGATCCGAAATTTCCAAACTTGAAATTCATTTTCTAAGTCTTCTTTAAAACATTAACTTTTGAAAAAATTACTACTTTTTTAACATAAAGATGTTTTTTTAAACTAAAAAAGTTTAATCTTAAATATATTTTTAAATTTAAGACCAAAATCCAAACCTTTCGAAAAGGGATTTTCATAAGTCGCTTAAATTAGCAGAAGTGCTGACTTTATTAGCATGAACAACAAATACTAAGACCATAACCGATATCACAACCACATAACAACAACATAATTCCAAATATAAGCAAGATTATACCTTACTAATTTACTACACTTAACATCCGATTTCAAGTTTATACAACACTACATATAAGCGTACCTATATGCAACCAAATCAACACCATTTCCATGTATACTTATACATAAACAATTCAACATCATAACTACTCAAACAAGCATCATATTTAACTAATAAATATACATCATTTATAAAGTTAATAACTTTGAATAAAAGGGCGAGATTTTACTCACCGAAAATGGACTAAACTAAAGCAACTTCCTTTAGAATTTGTGCACGACTTAGGTCTTTGGGTTTTCTTTGGAAAAATGAGGTCTTGTGGGCTTAAAGGTGGAAAACTGGTTCGGTTTAGGGAGGTATTAAACGTTCAGCTTGATTGAATAAGGTGGATGTGGACTTGTCTTATAAGGAGAAGTGATGAATTGGAAGAAAGAAGCTTAAACAAGGTTTTAGATTTATAAAAGTGAATGAAAACTAGATTTTTAAACTTGAGAATCTACTTTTGAGATCATGGAAGTATACATGAAAGCTTTAGGAGAAAATTTATAAAATAGAAATGAATGCTAAGTGGTGGAAATGTTAGGAAAATGCTTTATATACTAAGTGCATAAATCAAGTTACTAAACTAGCTTTAGGATACACAACCTCCACTAAAACTTTGCCACCTCACAACCTTTTTCTCCTTCCCTCTTCCCTACAGTTTCCCCTTGTCCCCCCTTCATTTTTCCAAGCAAACGTGATTTAACACCTTAGTACTAAATGTTTTTAAGACAAATGACCTTTTTTCCTTCTTTTCTACTTTATTTTTGAATTTACATAATATGTCACATCAAATTTTAATATACTTCCTAAGTAAATATGTGTGTGTGTGTAATTTAAAATGTATTCTAACTTATTTTGAATGTGTGAATATGCTAGTTCAAATGTGCACAATGTTTTATGACAACTTTTAGACATTGAAAAGTCGAAAATTTAAAAAATGATTTTCGCTTACATTTTCTATTTTGTTTTGAACTAATTAATTTTTTAACAAATTTCAAAAACTATTTTACAATCATTAGTTATTTTTTCAAAGGATTTATTTGAGTTATAAAATCCATTAATTAATTATTAAAAAATATCAAAATTTAAAGCGATTAAATCCTAGGTCGTTACACTCTCCCCTCTTAAAAGAATTTCATCCTGAAATTCAGACAAGTGGATAACTTAAAATAACAAAAAAAGTGCATATATTATGTACCATAAAACCTATACAAGAAACATACACTAAGCATCCATAGTAGAACAATGGATACACTATATATCTAACAAACGTTGGTTATCCTAACATAAATTCTAGATAGGCTTGCCTCATGTTATCCATCATCTCCCAAGTACAATCTTGGGGATCCCCACTCCTTTGAACCTTTACTAACTTCACCACCTTATTACGCAATCTCTTCTCATCCTGATCTACAATATGAACTGGATGTCTAATCACCTTCAGGTTTGGTTCTATCTTCAAATCATCTCGAACTAACGATTCTATAATCAACAAAGGGTCATGAATAAATTTTCTCATATGGGACACGTGGAAAACATTATGGACCCCCTACAACCATTTAGGTAACTCTACTCTATAGGAGAGAAGTCTAATTCTTTCAATAATTTTAAAAGGTCCAATATACCTAGGTGTCAACTTTCCAGCCCTTCCGAATCGAAATACTCCTCTGATTAGAGCAATCTTTACAAATACAGAGTCTCTGACCTCAAACTCCAAATCTCTTCTCCTTCTATCTACATAACTCTTTTGTTGATCCTAGGTTTCTTTCATCCTTCTTTTGATCATCGCAAACTTTTTCGTAACTTCTTGAATCAAGTCTGGTCTAAGTACTAGTCCATCTCCAGTCTCAAATCAACATGCCAGTGACTTGCATGGATGTCCATATAGAGCTTTGTATGGTGCCATGGCGATGCTTGCTTGATAACTATTATTGTATGAGAATTCTACTAAGTAAAGATGATCTTCCCACGATCCTATAAGATCCAGAATACATGCCCTCAAAAGATCTTTTAGAATCTGGTTCACCCTTTCCGTTTGTCCATTCGTTTAGGGGTGATATGTTGTGCTCAAGCATAGCTTTGTTCCTAAAGCTACTTGCAACACCTCCCAAAACTGACTAGTGAAGATGGGATCTCAATCACTTACAATACTTACTAGGACCCTTGCAATCGAACAATCTCCCTTATATAAATTTCCACCAAAGAAGCTACAGTTCTTGTCGGCTTTACTGGGGTAAAATGAGCACTTTTCATTAGCCGGTCCACGATAACCCATACACCTTCGTTTCCTTTTCTAGTTTTAGGTAAACCATCGATAAAATCCATTGGTATCATCTCCCATTTCCAATTTTGAATTTCCAAGGGTTGAAGTATACCATCCATCTTTTGGTGCTTTTATCTATTGATAGTTCAAACATCTACTGACAAAGATTAAGACATCCCTCTTCATTCCAGGCCACCAAAATACTCATTTCATATCTTTATACATCTTAGAAACACTTGGATGAATATTCAATTTGGATCTGTGACATCTCGATAAAACCTCTTGTCTTATGCCATCAATATTAGGGATGCAGATCCTTCCCTTAAAATGCAGTATGCCTGGTCTGACCTTGAGCCCTCCTCTGTCAACCTAGAACCGGTCACCTGGGCTCGCGTCCAAGGCTTTCCAGAGCTCCTCCGAGACAAAACTGACGCGGTGCGCTCCGCCCTAAATCCCTTGGGCCGCTTCGTTGAATTTGATTGCTGCAATTGGGCAATGATTGATCATCGCTACCTATTCGTCAAAATTCAATTTTTTTCAGGTGTCTCCACTCCCACTGCTATCGTCGCAAACTTAAATAACCATGACTACCTCCTCACTGTAGAAAGATGGGAACATGCACACCCAAACCGAAACCCCAAGTCGCTACCAATAGGGACAGATTTGGAGGAGGCTTTCAGATGCTTCGACGAACATATCCCCTTACACGAACTTAACTCGGAAGACAGATTCGATGCTATGAACTTTGACCCAGATATCTTTGCCCCTCTATCTCCTCTTGACCCCATCCCTATGGTTGACCCCATTCATCAAGACGCACCAGAACTTGAGGCCCCCAACCCACCTGAAAATTCCTTCGAAGTCATGGTCCCCTTGGCTGGGACAGCTGGCCGACTGAAGACCAGAATTGGAACCCCTACGCAGATCTAGACCTTTCCAACCCATGGTTCCTCCAATTCCCCATCCACAGCCATCCTCCTGTTCCCAACTCCAGTAATCAACTTGCACTCATCCCCTCACCATTCCACCCGCCTCCAGATAACTTTCACATTCCACGTAACCAATCCGAGAACATCGCCTCCACTCCCACGGATGACAGAGCAGCTGCATCCTCTCCACCTCAGGTTGGACAAGAGTCTCCAAGGATCACTCCCACGGCAGTCAGACGAAGCGCCAGACTACATAAAGCAGCATCTCACCCTGGTAGTTTTTTCAAACCCATAGTTTTTTCCTCTGCAAATAAAATTTTAAATAAAAAAATTGCACGTTGCATGGGGGTGAAACTGCGAGAGGAACATCTCGCTGCCATGCAATCACTAGAACTGGAGCGTTCATCCCCATCCCAATGAAGATTATCACCTGGAATGTCAGGGGCTTAGGGGACCCCAGCAAAAGAATCGCCCTAAATCTCACACTGTCCCCACACAAAAGTGATATTCTCCTCATCCAAGAAACTAAACTCGTGGACCCCTCTCCTAACCAAATAAGACAGCTAGGTGGGCCCCATCTTTCTAGGTGGGCCCATTCGAATGCCATAGGTTCCAGTGGTGGTTTAATCACCCTCTGGAATGAATCCACTTGGTCTCATTGTCAAACCATCCTTCATCCTTCTGCCCTTCATGTTTCACTTCGCCCCATCCAAACCAACACCATTTACTTCTTTTCCAACATCTACGGCCCACAAAACCCCACTGATAGAAATACCCCCTGGAACAACTGCCTCACCTTCGCCACACACCTTAATGGCCCCTGGCTACTCGGGGGAGACTTCAACACCACCAGAAACACCCTCGAAAGAAACTCCGGAAACGCCTCCCAAGACTCAGATTCATTCAATTCCTTCATCAGTTCCGGCTCCTTAATAGACCCACCAATTAACAACAGACTTTTTACATGGTCAAACCGTAGATCGGACCCGTCACTAGCTAAGCTCGACAGATTCCTTTTCAATATCAATTGGGATGATCTGCACCCCCTTTCTTTTGTTTCCGGCCTAGCCTCGACCATCTCAGACCATTGCCCCCTTATCTTGGACTCGGGTTCATCCACCAACCCAAATCGCCCCTTCCGCTTCGAACGCCTATGGACCCTGGAACCCTCCTTCGACAATTTCATCCAGTTAGCTTGGTCCCAACCGGTGATGTCCAATTCCGCAATCGCCAGGGTTGTCTCCAAACTCCGTTCAATCAGAAAGATCATCAAACCTTGGGCCAAAAATATTTGGGGTTCCCTCCGCTCGCGCATTTCCTCCACTCAAGATGCTATCCTAGAACTCAACATCCTCGAAGAATCCCGACCCCTCACTCCAACCGAACATTCTCAACTGAAGACTTTAGAATCCGAGCTCGATAGACTAATCAAACAAGAGGAAATTGGATGGAAGCAAAGATCCAAAGCCAAATGGTTAGAGGAGGGAGACAGGAACACCTCCTTCTTCCATCGTATGGCCAACGGCAGACGCAGATCTATCAACATCTCGGAACTAGTGCTCAACAACTCTAGCTTCACCGAATCGTCTGACCACCTCCGCCTCTTCACCGACTACTACCGTAGCATTCTAGGCCAAGCTTCTCAGGCACTACCCCCCATTGAATGGAACCTCCTATACCCATCCTGTCCCCCAATTTCTGTCGACCACCCTTTTTCTGAAGAGGAAGTGTGGGCCGCGCTTAAGGACTTGTCAGACGATAAGGCCCCGGGCCCGGATGGTTTCGGCCCATATTTTTTTAAACGATATTGGGAAACCATCAAAACCGACATACTAGATATGTGCGAAGAATTCCAAGCCAACCCCTCTTTAATTGCCCGCCTCAACTACGCCAACATCATCCTCCTCCCCAAATCCCCAGGCGCCAACACCCTACCCGCTTTCAGACCAATCAGTCTCCTAAACACCACTTTCAAAATCATCACAAAGGTTCTTGCCAATAGACTCCAAGCAGTCATCGACCCTCTGGTAGGGGCGGAACAGTCTGCCTTCATACAAGGCAGAAACATTTTAGATTGTGTCGCTGCCACCCAAGAAGTTGTCTCCTACTGCCATAGAACATCAACCCCTGGAACCCTTCTAAAATTAGATTTTTCCAAAGCCTTTGACACGGTACACTGGGACTTCATCTTGGACCTTATGAAGCATAGGGGTTTCCCGATAAAATGGTGTGGGTGGATTGAAGCGATACTCAACACAAGTATCTCATCCATCTCAATCAATGGCTCTACTGGTGGTCACATTAAATCTACTAGGGGTCTGAGACAAGGGGACCCGCTCTCTCCCCTAATCTTTGTCTTGGTAGCGGATGTGCTCAACCAGATGATCAAGCTTGCCTCGTAAAATGATCTTTTTAAAGGTATCCAGCTTCAAAACTCAGATTTAGCTATGTCTAACCTTCAATTTGCAGATGACACGATCCTATTCGCTTCCACCGACATCAACCACATCCATTGCCTCAAGGTTGCGCTATATGTCTTTGAAACAATTTCTGGCCTCTCTATCAATTTCAACAAAAGCTCCGTCATCATGCTCGGCAACTCCGCTAACCTCGGTCCTACAATCTCATCCCTGCTCAATTGCAACCTAGCCTTATTCCCCATTTCCTATCTAGGCATCCCCATCCGCCCATCCAATCTCCACCGCGCCGACTGGCTTCCCCTCATTTCCAGAATTGAATCCAGACTCTCAACCTGGAAGGCACACTCGTTATCCTCTGTAGGTCGTCTTGTCCTAGTCAAATTGGTCCTATCAGCTATCCCCTCATACTGGATGTCCTTCCTCAAGCTTCCATCCTGGGTTATCAAGAAAATTGACTCAATCAGACGCTCGTTCCTTTGGAACGGTGGCAACGCAAAATGTTTGGTCAACTGGAAGACGGTGTGTTTACACCGCAATCATGGTGGGTTAGGGATTACTGACCTTCGCACATTCAATCAGGCGTTGCTGTCCAAATGGCTTTGGAGATTACTTACACCTGGAAATTTCATCTGGAAATCGTGGATCTTATGTCAGCATTATCATTCAAACCCTCATTTGGCACTCCACCTCACCACCCAGTCCCATCCATCCCCTTTCTGGTCGGGGGTCCTTCAAACCCTACCTAGAGTCAGAGCACTGTTTCAGGTTAAAGTCGAAAGCGGCAACAGGTGCCTATTCTGGTTAGACACCTGGTTTGGACAATTGCTCCTCGCTAAACTACTACCCAACCTCTTCTCGCACGCCGCCCTCCCAAATGCAACAGTTGAAGACTATCTCACCCTAGGCCCCGAACACCTTTTCCCACCTTCCATCTTCGATGCAGATCTAGTTCCTGAACTTCTCTCCGCCACAAATATCCTCCTGTCGATCCGCCCTTCCAACAGTCAAGACCTCTTTCTCTGGGCCCTTGCACCTTCCAAAGGATTCTCAGTCGCCTCTTGTTATCAATACCTAATTCACCCCGGTCGCCTTTTCTCCTTCCCCAGGGTTTGGCATTGCAACCTTCCACCTCGTATAGCCTTTTTCCAATGGTGCCTAATTTCTGGCAGAATTAATACCAAAGACAGACTCAACAGACTCAACATCCCCATTGATCCGCGCTGCGTCTTTTGTTCAACTCAGAACGAATCAGTAACTCACCTTTTCTTCGAATGTGATTTCTCTTACTCAATTTGGGCTGCAACTAGTGCCTATCTTCTGGGGTTTATCCCCAGCGTAACCTCTCACTTTGAGTATTGGCAGTTTAATCAGCAGAGTTTGCTGATGGACACCTTCATATCAACCTTTAGCTGGTGCATTTGGAAAGAGAGGAATGCCCTTGTATTTGGGAAACCAACACGCCATTTCGAGGGAACCTGTAGAACTATCACTCACATTTTCTCCTCTATAACAGGTCAATGTCACTCTGCGCCTTTCCGCCTGAGTCTCCCGCAGTGCAGCGTCCAGCCAGTAGAATCCCAGGGAAGCACCACTGCATCTCCGGAGAGGTAGTCATAGTCTACAGGGGGATATCACGTACTACAGTTAATATGTAATAGTCTATGATACTCTAGTATTTCTATTATAGTTTGTTGCTTCGCACCTATTTTTTGGCCATCGATCGGGCTTGTCGATCGACCTCTTCAGTACTATATAATATAACTATTTAACCGGCTGTGTAGTTTCACGCTACACACCCATCACTCTCAAAAAAAAAACTTGCACATTGACCCTCCTCAACATCCTAGATTATCTTCATTAAATGCTTGTCCTCCCTTTTCTTGCTAGCAATCCTTTCCAAAAGAGTTTGTCTAACTTCGAAGAGAGCCGGCATTGCTTTCCTACTAAGAGTGTCTGCCACAGCAGTTACTTTCCTGGCATATAGAGAATATCCAAGTCGTAGGCTGCTAGGAACTCCAACCATCGCTGCTGCCTTAAGTTCAGATCCTTCTAAGTGAAAAGGTACTTCGAGGACTTGTGATCCATGAAGAGCTCGAACTTTTCATCTATTTAAAGAAGGAAATTACTAACTAGGATCCCTAAAGATTAGAAATAAACAAAAGAGGAAAGAAGGATTCTTACCCAGCAAGTAATGCCTCCACATTTTCAATGCAAATACAATCGCTAAGAGCTCCAAGTCATGCGTTGTATAATTCTTCTCGTGAGGCTTTAACTGTCTACTTGCATATTATAACCTTTACATGTTGCATCAACACTGCACCCAAACCAACTCTACATGCGTCAGATTAAACAGGTAACCCTTCTCCTCCATCAATAATAGCCAAAAAAGAGGCACTGGTCAACCTTTCTTTTAACTTGAGAAATGCACTCTCACACTTTGGATTCCACTAGAGTTTTACATCCTTCTTTATTATCTTGGTTAGGTGAGAGGCGATCTTGGAGTAATCCTTTATGAACTTTCTATAATAACCCGTCATCCCTAAAAAGTTTCTTACTTCTGTTGGACTTTGGGGTCTTTTGAAATCTTGCACAATAGCTACCATAGCCAGATCAACTAAGATGCCATCACTCGATACAATATGTCTGAGGTATCTCACTTCTGATTGCCAAAAGTGGCACTTAGAAAACTTAGCTTTAATAATGTTTTCCGTAAACGTTTCCAACACCACTACCAAATGGTGTTTATGCTCTTTTTTAGTTTTTGAGTAGAAAAAAATGTTGTCGATGAAAACCAACACGAACTTATTAAACACATCCCTAAAAACTTGATTCATAAGATTAACGAAAAATGCAGGTGCATTGGTCAACCCAAAAGGCATAACCAACCACTCATAGAATAAGTCTAGTCCTCTAAAAGCAATTAAGGGTATACTATCCTCCATTACCTTTAACTGATGGAAACCCGTGCAAGGTCCATTTGGGAAAATTGTAACACCCCATAGTTTTAGTAACATTATCTAGGATATTTAATTAGCTAAATAAAATAAAATATTGTAATGTGATGATTAGGGGATTGAGATTTGTAATTAATAGGGGTAGCCATGCCATGTTAATGAGTAAATCAAAACGAGGTAACATGAAATAAAATAGACAAAAGGAATAGACAAGGGCAAAGTTGGAATAGGAATATTCTTATACCCTAAACTTATATGTTCATTTCATTATCAAAAAATTAAACTAAGAGGCCGGCCACTATTAGAAGCAACTAGAGGAAGATAAGAGAATCAAAGGGAAGCTTAATCAACTTAAATCCATTCAAATCTCAAATACTTAATCTCAAAAGCTAAGGTGAATAATGACTACATCCCTTTTTTATATTTTTTCGGTTTTAAAAATAATCTGAAGTATTTTGCATGATTATGCCATGTCTTTGAATGATTAATTGTGTATATATGCTTGTTGATGATTTATGCTTAATCATATAGGTTTTATGATATATTTTAATGTGAAACCTTTAATGACATCCAAATTCCTTACGATTTTATATATAGATCAGAAATGATATTTTAGAGAGGGGTTTCAATTTTCATAATTTTCTGAATTAATGTGGATTTTATATTAATTTTCTACTGTAGAAAATGATTAATTGGGTTTTAAATTATATACGACTAAATAATAAATATTTTGGGTCTGAAATTTATTTATGTAAGAAAACATATAAAAATGATTTTTTGAAATTTTGTAGAATTTTCCTAAGTGTTTTGATGAATATATAAAATTATTTAAGGTATGAGACTTAAATGATTTATATATTTATCAAAGGAGAAGGGGTGTTTTGTAAATTATTTAAATTGATTAATTCTGAAATTTTGGCAACACTTTTAGAAAAGAAAATTTTCAACCAATAATATTTTTACAAATAAGGCAAATTAGTTGAAAAGATTTTCGTTTTAAATTTAAAATCAGCTTTTACATGCATTTAGCATGTTTCTCCACTTTCAGCACCAGGGGTTCCGACTTGGTAGTTCCGCCACCCACTCCATCGATACCAATATGCATGACATCAAAGATTTGGTCCATGGCGAATTGGATATAGACGGAAGGTATTGGGTCGAGACCAAGGGTTCCGAAGGGGTCGAAGCGCTGCTTTGTTTTAAATAAAAAATGTGTCTGCTTTGATTTCGACTGAATAGCTTTAGGCTTGGTTGGCTTTCGGCTGAATCAAATGTTTTAAATGAAAGGCATCAAATGGGTGGCGCCTTTTGTTTAAGTAAATGGTTTCGTCGGGGTCGAAACCCCTAGCTGCCGCCTTTCTATCTTTCGACACCAATGGTTTCAGAGGGTATACTTTGCTTTTAAAACTTAGTCACTTCTCCAATGCTTTCAGAAGGTTGGTTTCGATATCATCACTTCTTTGCTTAGGAAATGCTTTCGAAAGAATGCTTTCGACTTAAATTTTTTATGACCCTTTTTGCTCTGTTGAAGGTAGAACCCAAAGGATTCGAAGGAGTTAACTTTAATGGTTTTGATAAGTGTTTCCACATGTTCTATTTGAACACAAAGGCTTTCGAAAGGTTTAATGTTTTAATGCTTTCGAAAAGTTTTAAATGACGGTTTCGAAGGGGTGGTTCCCCATTGATTTCGAAAGGTCTTGAAGGAAGATTTTCAACATTTTCGAAAGGCAGATTTAAGTGTTTTAAAAGAAAGATGTCTATGGTTTTAATGCTTTCGAAGGAATGGTTTTTCAATGTTTTCGAATGGAAGATTTAATAGTTTCGAAAGGAATGTTTTGGCTTTTCGGCCTAGGTGAAAGAAGGGTTTTACTTAGTTTTGAAAGGGGTACTTTCAATGGATTCGAAAGAGGTACTTTCAAAGGTTTAAATATTTTCATCAATAAAAATTTGAGTAAAGTATATATAACATGGCAATGTGGTTTTGAGTAAAGCATAGAGTATATATTTTCCTTGTTTAAGTTTGGTTTAAAGGTTTTAAATCAATTTGAGATGAAAAGGTTTTCAAGTAAATTTAAGGGAAGATTGCCCTAAGTAAAATGACTCAGATATTAGAATACCAGATGGGATTGGTATAGGGTCGCGGCCTATCCATTAGCAATTATCTCCGGCTAATTTAGTCCCAAATTTCAATGTGTAGGGCTTTTTCATAGGTATGACTAAAACTATGATTACACACATAAGGGAATATTTTTTTTTTACCGATAGGTTATTGGTGAGCCCACAAAACCATTAGGATCAGGTGACCCTGGGAGATGTTAAGTTAGGGATAGACTGTCCAGAAGAGGAGTATTTAATAGGTAGTTAGGGACAGACCGTCCAGAAGAGGAGTGTCTAACAGGTGTTAGATTATTTTGATTATATTGCCTGGTAGGCCCGAGTCAGCCAAAGGTTAGTAGTTAGCCAAACAAAACTATAGTGTTCGGACAAATAGTTCATTTGTTACCTGCTTTATAGTTTTAACTAGTTTTGGTTGCAGGATAAAGGTTTGCAAAATATATGTTTAAAAGGGTATTAATGAGGGAAACCTATTCCGCTAAGCGGCATGGTCTCACTTAATATCAAATAACCAAGATGCATAATATTATTCACACCAGGCTTTGTTTCTGGCTCGAAGTTTATGTTTTCCCTTTAAACTCTCGGTTACTCAAAATTGGTTTGAGTAGGATGAGGGTTAAGGTTTTTTAGGTTTTAGTAGGTTGATGAATAAAGGTTCTGAAGACGAGCAGGTGGCTGACGGATAGCTATTTAGGAGTTGCTATTTTGTTTTATTCCACTATGTTGTATTTAAGACAGTTATGTCTATATAGTACTCTGGTCAACCAAGCAGGCATCATCATATGTTGCTCTTGGCGTATTTATGTAATAATTATATTTTATCTGAATCTAGGAAACGATTACGGGATTATGTGATTTGAATGTGTAACATGTATTTTGAAATGTTACCGGTAAAATGTTGTTTTTGAAATCTGTGATTTTGTTTCATATTCAAGTGCTTCTGAAATTATGGATACCATTAACATAGCCATATTTAGTCGCCGAAAGTTAATACTATGGATGACTGCAGCATTTGTAGCGCTTAGTTTTAGACCTCTGGATAGGGGATGTTAAAACTTGGTATCATAGCATAGGTTTATGAAAAACTTTAACTAAAATGTTTTTTGAAAACATAATCCTTAGTTTGCTATATATAAGTATACGCTATATCTTTAGTTTCCTACCTCTCTTAGGCTATTCTTCTATATCTCACGAGGCTTGAATAAATATATGGACGCTAGAAGTGGAAGAGTGAATCTTGGGGAAAGTACCACAACAAATGGAAATGCCAGACCAAATACCAGGAGAAACCAAGGTCAGGCATAAGCACGGAATGTTGGTGCTGGAGTCGCGCAAGTGAATATGGGAGCTATGTATCAGTTTTTCATGAATTTGATGCAAGCGGGTGTTGCTGCTAGAATGGTTGGAGGAAGTGTTGGAGTAGGATTTTAGGAAGCTCCGGTTGCGAACCACTATGCTATCTTGAGCAGAGATTATGCTAGGCTTGGAGGGAAGTCGTTTATTAGAACTGAGGATGCTATAAAAGTGGAAAACTGGTTGCTGCATTGTGAAAGGATCTTTATAGATATAGGGCTCAATAATGAGCAGAAGAGGAGGCTTGCTTCGAGACAACTTTAGGGAGCAGCTTTATTTTGGTGGAATAGTGTGACTGTGGGAGTAAATGAAGAGGAGATGACATGGGCTTAGTTTAGAAGAAGGTTTCAAGAGAGGTTCATGTCTATGATGGCGCAGTCTGCTTTGCTCAAGAAGTTTGCTGAGTTGGAACAGGGAGAGATGTCTGTTTGGAGTATGCTAGAAGATTTGAGGAGTTGGCTAGGTATGGGTATGCTACAGTGGATAATGTGTTGAAGAGGAATGAGAAGTTTATAAGGGAGTTGAAACCTGAGTTGGCAAAGGTTACATGACCTCATATCAGAGACCCTTGCGATGTGGTTGTAGTGGTTTTTAGACATAAGGAGATGCTTGCTTGTCTAGAAAAGAGTAAGGCAAAGGAAGTCCAGGTTTGGCATTGCCAAAAGAGGAAGTTCTTCCATATGAAAGGTGCTCAGAAAGGTGGAGCAGCAAAGAAGGGTTTGAGATTGTGTGTTTCAAGTGCGACAAGAAGGGACATTTTGCGAATGGGTGTCATACTGGAAAGGCGAAGGAAGTGATCGGGAAGAACATCAGATGTTTTAATTGCGATTAGATTCGCCACTATAAGAATCAATGCAAAGAGCCCGATAAGGATGGAAAAGGCAAGGTATTTGCATTGGAGCCGACTGCATTAGGACCAACAGCGCAGGAGAAGGGAAAGGCAGTGTTGGGAGGTACGCTTCAGATTCATGGTATGTCTGTTAGAACTCCGTTTAATATTGGTGCATCGCATTCTTTTATGTCTCGTTGCTTGGTAGATAAGCTTAACCTAGAACCCTCATATTTAGTTACTTCCTTAAGGGTTGCAAATCCAATAGGAGGGTATGCGACACTTGGGATGAAGTTTGACCACTTAGGGTTTGACTTGCTAGGTCATACCTTTGTTTGGAGTTTGCATGTATTTGACTTTGTAGAATTATTTTGGGTATGTGTTGGTTAAGTAAGTATGATGGTAGGATATTTTTCCATGATAGGAAAATATCACTTAGACACCCTGACTATAGTGATCGGATTTTGTATACCGTAAAAAGCCCTAATTGTGAGGTAAATGCTTTGTTGGGTGTAGTGGAGTTGGAAGATGAGTTGAATTGCGTTTTCGTGTTTAGAGAATTTATGGATGTTTTTGAGCTAGTAGTAGGATTGCCACCAAAACGAGCCATTGAGTTTAGAATAGATTTGGTGCCTAGAGCAGAACCGGTGAGTAGACCGCCAAGTAGGATGACTCCTACAGAGATGAAGGAGCTGAAGGTGCAATTGGTAGATTTGGAAAGCAGGAGTTTTATTAGGCCAAGTAGTTCACCTTGTGGAGCAGCCGTAGTGTTTGCTAAGAAGCCGAATGGATTGTTGAGGTTATGTATCGATTATCATAAGTTGAATGAGAAGACAATAAAGAATCGATATATGTTGCCTAGAATTGATGATTTGTTCGATCAGTTGAGTGAAGCCAAGGTATTTTCTCGGTTGGATTTGGCAATATATTTCCATCAGCTTAGAGTAGCAGAGAATAGTATTCCTTTGATGGCGTTTAGAACTAGATATGGATAGTACGAATGGTTAATGATGTCGTTTGGACTAACTAATGCATCGTCATTCTTTGTGGATTTGATGAACTGGATTTTCCAAGAATACTTTGATAGGTTTGTGTTGGTGTTTATAGATGATATTTGATATACTCTAAAGACGAAAAGGAGCATGAAGTTCATCTTAGAATTGTGCTTGAGACGTTGAGACGGAATTAGCTGAAAGAGAAGTTTTCAAAGTGTCATTTCTGGAAGAAGGAAGTGAAGTTTCTTGGTCACGTGGTTTCAGAAAATGGGTTATCAGTCGATCCAGATAAGAACTAAGCTGTTAATAATTGGAAGAGACTAGAGTAGTTGATTGAGATAAGAAGTTATCTTGGATTGGCTGGGTATTATCGAAGGTTTATAAAGGATTTTTCACGGATAATAGCATCGATGACTAAGCTAATGCAAAAGGATGTGAAGTTTGTATGGACAGGTAAGTGTGAGGAAGCATTCCAGAGCTTGAAACACTTATTGACTCATGCACCTGTATTAGTTGTTCCGAAGGTGAATCAAGATTTGGTAGTTTATACAAATGCATATGGAACTGGATTAGGAGCTGTGTTGATGCAGAGAGGTAAAGTGATTGCATATGCTTCTCGACAGCTTCGACCGCATGAGGTTAGATATCCAATACATGATTTGGAGTTAGCTGCAGTGATTTTTGCTTTCAAGGTGTGGAGACATTACCTTTTGGGAGAGGTTTTGAGCTTTATATGGGTCATAAATCGTTAAAGTATTTGTTCTCTCAGAAGGAGCTGAATATGAGACAGCAGAGGTGGTTAGAGTTTTTAGCCACTTATGATTTTGGAATCGAGTACACACCAGGGAAAGGTAATAAGGTGGCTGATGCACTTAGCAGAAAGCATCAAAATGCAGTGTTGGCAATGATAGCAAAGTGGAAGGATTTGAAAGCATTGTCGAGTTGTAGAGTTCAGTGTAGATCTAAGGCCGGATCTATTGAAGAAACTGTTGTGTTATCTTGTTTGGTAGTTCGATCAGTAATGATCGAAAGAATTGCTTCTAAATAGGAGGAGGATCCAGTGTTGGCTAAACGGATCAAGAAGTTGAAGGAAGGAACGGAGAGCGATGACTTGAAGGATTTTAGTCTTGACCAGAATGGGTGGTTGAGAAAGAAAGGTAGGTTATGTGTTTCCGAATGTGGGGGATATTAGGAAGGAAGTTTTGGAGGAATTCCATCATTCGAAGTTCATTATTCATCTAGGAGGAACTAAGATGTATCAAGATATGAAGCGGAGTTTCTTCTGGGAAGGAATGAAGAAGGACGTAGGCTTATGGGTGAAGCAATGTATGAATTGTCAATGGGTGAAAGCCAAACATCGGAAGCAAAGTGGGTTGCTACAACCATTGGATATTCTGGAATGAAAGTGGGATTCTATTTCTATGGTTTATTGACGGCTTGCCATGATCTATAGAGGAAATGAAAGTGTTGGGCGTGTTCTCACCCAGAAGATCTCGAGACCAAGGAGCTTGATCCATCCATCCAGGTTTGCCTATGCCCATCCGGCATCCTCATCCCACAATGTCCATTCGGCAGTCTTGTCCCACAGTACCCATCCGGCATTCTCATCCCACAATGCCCATCTGGCATTCTCATCCCACCATGTCCATCCGGCATTCTCATCCCACCATGTCCATTCGGCAGACTCCATAACCGGACCAACCTTCCTAACTCCATAACCGGACCAACCTTCCTAACTCCATAACCGGACCAACCTTCCCAACTCCCACCGAACCACCGCCTGCCGAACCAACTCATTTCCAAGCCTCATCTCCAACCACCGAACCAAAGTCCTACCGAGCCAAAGTCCTACCGAGCCAGAGCAGTGCCAGGCCAGATTGTAGCAGCCCAGGCCCACCAGCTGCTATATACCTCCAAGACCCCTACCCCCAGCCTCACTCTATAAATAGAGGGGCAGGGGTACAACAATGGGGAACAAGTTGGAGAGCTCAAGCACGGAAGGAACTCTTCGAACAACTTTCTTTTACTCGTACCAAAGCTTTGTACTTGTAATCATAACAAAAGAAGAGAAATAACATATAAAGTGGACGTAGGCACATTCTGGCTGAACCACTATAAATCTGCGTGTCTTTTTACAGTTTAGCCCCTGTTTTTTACGTATTTGCATAAATCGCTCAAATTACTAAGAATAACATAAGATCTACAAAATCATACAACTTTGAGGTGTTTGCCCATTTTTTGTGCAAACAGAAAGTATATGGATCATAGTGGATAGACTGACCAAGAGTGCCCATTTCATTCCAGTTAAGTCAACTAGGATGGCACCTGTTTTAGCGAAGTTATTTATAAATAATATAGTTAGACTTCATGGAATTCCTAGTAGTATAGTAAGTGATAGAGATTCCTTGTTCACTAGTGAGTTCTGGAAGAATCTATAGGAGATTTTAGGAACCAAGCTCAAGTTGAGTACCATTTACCATCCACAGACTGATGGGCAAACAGAAAGAGTTAACAAAGAGTTGGAGGGTTTATTAAGAGCTTGTGTGTTAGATTTTGGAGGATCTTGAAAAGAATCATGGGAAGGCCATCTACACTTAGTCGAGTTTTCGTATAATAGTAGTTATCAAACCAGTATAGGGATGGCACCATTTAAAGCTTTGTATGGAAGGCCATGCAAATCACCAGTTTGTTAGTTAGAGATCGGGGATAGGTTGGTTCTCAGTTCAGATTTGGTTAGAGAAGCTGTAGAGAATATTGAGTTGATTCGAGCTAGGATGAAGGAAGCTCGGTCTAGGCAGAAGAGTTATGCAGACAGAAGGTGGAAAGACTTAGAGTTCTCTGTTGGAGATCATGTATTTATTAAGGTATCACCGATGAAGGGTGTGATTAGAATTGGGAAATCATGAAAGTTGGCACCAAGATTATAGGACCATTTCCTATTGGAGAAAGGATCGGGAAGCTCGCATATAGAGTAAAATTACCGAGCAGGTTAGCAGGAGTTCACGATATGTTTCATGTTACTCATATAAGAAAGTGTGTTAGAGACCCGGAGTCTACTATAGCACTGATTGTGTTGGAAGACTTAGTAGTAGAACTAGACCTGACTATAGTTAAAAAGCCAGTTCGGATAGTTGCGAGAGATGAGAAGAGGTTAAGGAACAAGATAGTCAGATTAGTGAAAGTCCTGTGGAGCGATGATGAGAGAGACTGTACTTGGGGGACAGAGTAGGATTAGAGACGCTTATCCTAATTTGTTTGATGGCATGTTTTAATTTTATGTTTGATTGTTGTGTGCCTTATCGTAATTTAGAGGACGAAATTCTTTAAGGAGGGGAGATTGTAACACTCCATATTTTAAGTAACATTATTTAGGATATTTAATTAGCTAAATTAAACAAAAAAATGTAATGTGATGGTTAGGGATTGAGATTTGTGATTAATATGGGTAGCCGTGCCATATTAATGAGTATATCAAAACGAGATAACATGAAATAAAATAGACAAAAGGAATAGACACGGGAAAAGTTGGAATAAGAATATTCTTATATCCTAAACCCTTAGGAATTCATTCATACGTTCATTTCATTATCAAAAAATCAAACTAAGAGGCCGGCCACCATTTGAAGCAAGTAGGGGAAGATAAGAGAATCAAGGAGAAGCTTAATCAACTTAAATCCATTCAAATCTCAAATCCTTAATCTCATAAGCTAAGGCGAATAATGTCTACATCTCAGTTTTATTTGTTTTTGGTTTTAAGGATAATCCAAAGTATTTTGCATGATTATGCGATGTCTTTGAATGATTAATTGTTTATATATGCTTATTGATGATTTATGCTTAATCATATAGGTTTTATGATATGTTTTAATGTGAAAACCCTATTTAATAACATCCAAATATCTTGCGATTTTAGATATAGCTCAAAAATGATATTTTAGAGATGGCTTTCAATTTTCATAATTTTATTAATGTAGATTTTATATTAATTTTCTAGTGTAGAAAATGATCTATTGGGTTTTGAATTATTTACGGCTAAATAATAAATATTTTGGGTTTGAAAATTATTTTTTGAAGAAAAGGGTCTGAAATTTATTTCTATAAGAAAACCTATAAAAAATGATTTTCTGGAATTTTTGTCGAAATTTCCTAAGTGTTTTAATGAATATATAAAATTATTTAAGGTATGGGTAAATGTTTTATATATTTATGAAAGGAGAAGCGGTGTTTTGTAAATTATTTAAATTGATTAATACTTAAATTTTGGAAGCACTTTTAGAACAGAAAATTTGCAACCAATAATATTTTAACAAACAAGGCAGGTTAGTTGAAAAGAATTTTCTTTTTGAAGTTAAAATCAGCATTTACATGCTTTTAGCATGTTTTGCCACTTTCGGCACCAGGGGTTCCAACTTGGTAGTTCCGCCACCCTCTTTTAGAGAAGAAAATTTGCAACCAATAATATTTTAACAAACAAGGCAGGTTAGTTGAAAAGAATTTTCTTTTTAAAGTTAAAATCATCTTTTACATGCTTTTAGCATGTTTCGCCACTTTCGGCACTTTCGGCACCAGGGGTTCCGACTTGGTAGTTCCGCCACCCTCTCCATCGAAACCAATACGCATAGCATCAAAGATTTGGTGCGCAGCGAATTGAATATAGGCATAAGGTATTGGGTCGAGACCAAGATTTTCGAAGGGGTCGAAGCACTGCTTTGTTTTAAATGAAAATTGTGTCTGCTTTGCTTTCGACCAAATAGCTTTTCACTTGGTTAGCTTTCGGTTGAGTCAAATTTTTTAAAGGAAAGGTTTCAAATGGGTTGCACCTTTTTTTTAAGTAAATGCTTTCATGGGAACCCCTAACTACCACCTTTTTACCTTTCGACGCCAATGGTTTCGGAGGGTATACTTTGCTTTTAAAACTTAGCTGCTTCTCCAATGCTTTCGGAAGGTTGGTTTCAATACCATCACTTCTTTTCTTAGGAAATACTTTCGAAAGAGTGCTTTTGACTTAAATTTTTAATGACCCTTTTTTCTCTATTGAAGGTAAAACCCAAAGGTTTCGAAAGAGTTAATTTTTAATGGTTTCGAAAGAAGTTTCCACATGTTCTACTTAAACCCAAAGGCCTTTCGAAAGGTTTAATGTTTTAATGCTTTCAATGGTTTTTAAATGAAGGTTTTGAAGGGGTGGTTCCCCAATGGTTTCGAAGGGATGGTTGATCAGAACAACACGGAAACACGTTCTCAAAGGCTGAACTCATTCTAGGGTACTACTAACCCTATCTCTAATGAGTTGACCCCAACCAAGGCCTAGGTATTTGCTCAACCTAAGCTCCGATACCAAGTGTGATGATATGCCTTCCTTACACCCAAAGATGACACTTAATACATCCTTAGTATTCATGTGCCGATCATCTAATTGTTCGAAAGACAGGTCATTGGGTAAAGAAAATAAAAGACAAAGGAAACAACACGTCTACATCATCATAGAATAGTACATATGGTTACTTAAGAATGTTACATCAAAGTTGCAATAAGTACTATTCCCATCAAGGACAGCTATATCAACCTACCTAAATTACTAATATATAATGTACAGTCACAATAGAAATAAACATAACTACTAGATATAGTGAAAGCTTCTGCTCCATACTGCTTCCTAAAATGCTCCAAAGAAACTTGACTACTTGACTACTCATAAAAGTTTGAGCACCCAAGAGTTTAAGGGAAAGAAATAAAACTTTGGATCGGACATGTGCCTGGTGTGAGTAAACCTAAGTTTAACTTTATAAAAACCTTCAAATCAAAGGTATCTCATAAGATCATGCCGCACATAAACACAGATGGGTTTTTGCCTTACGATAACCAAAATATTTTTATATAAAACCTTATGATATTATCATAATGACTAGGTTTAAATAAATATCTAATTGTTATCCTGTATTCTAGCCTGGCTATTTCGAAATGATTACACAAATTAGATTTGATTGTCATCAAGGTCGATGAGTCCATAGTGATGATTATGGGGCCTAGAATTCAAGCACAGATAATAATATGAAGTCAGGGTTGAATAAAATTGATAGATGTGCAATGCAGAATGTTTGAAGTATGAAATATGGTTAAATACATAGGAGGGATCGGTATAAATTAGCTCCAACAAGAGGGATCGGCATGTTTCAAGGTATGAGTGCATTCTTATAGAAAACAATCAATATCTCAAGATCTACAAGTCCAATGCATATGAAATTTGGAGAGCAAGACATAGAGACCCTAGGGAACCTATCTCAGGGATCGCATCTCAAAGGACCAAGTTGGAGGGATCGGTATACATCCTTTGGAAGGGATCGGAAGAAAGAAGCATGTAAGCCATGTTGAAGCAAAGATCAAGCAATAACTTGAGCTTCACTGATCCAAATGACATGAAATTTGGAGGCTAAACATATTTTGGATGAGGAAGTCATCATAGGGATCACTCCCCAAAATTTGACCGAAGAAGGGATCGGTACCAATCCCTCCTCTGTGGTATTGGGCCTAGCGATCCTTCTAGTAGGCCCATATGGTTTTGAAGGTCCATCTGTCGAGTTTTCAGAAAGATATTTGATCATCTTCCTCTATAACTACTGGCTTGAGTTGTCATTCTCAGGACTTTTTGACGCTGCTAGTTACTTTATATTCTTT
Source organism: Allium fistulosum (assembly GCA_030737815.1). Classification (NCBI taxonomy): domain Eukaryota; kingdom Viridiplantae; phylum Streptophyta; class Magnoliopsida; order Asparagales; family Amaryllidaceae; genus Allium; species Allium fistulosum. Next base: position 335,963,323 of record CM060902.1, on the reverse strand, counting down.
TCTTACTAAGGATTTTCTTTCGATCCTTTTTGTATTCAGATTATAAAGTGATTAATAAAGCATCCTATTCAAAGTGGACGTGCAAACAATGCCAAACCACTATAAATCATTATGTGTGTTTTTCTTTCAATTAGCTATAGTTTCTTTGTTATTATACATTGTTTCCCATTCGTTCTTCATTTATTTCTTCCAAAAATCTTATATTAGGTGTTTGTCCCAAATTTTGGTGCAAACATTTTGGTGCTTTCACTGAGAACTTTAATTCTCGACTTACTAGTATCCCTTTGTTGCTACTGGATTGCTTAAATACCTCGAAGGAGATCCATAGTCATCTTCAAGGAGTTGCTCATACTACTTAGATTTGTAAAAATCTAAGCAAAGCTATCAATAATGGTGAGCAATACTATGTCTACTTCTCAAAACGCGGAAGGGAATGAGAATGCTAGCATCCAACAAGGAGTTCCAAGCAATCAACCAATGGATATAAATGGCGATCCAGTTGAAGTCCAAAATCCAGCTAATTCTATTACAAGGACCAAATTTTAGAATATGATGAGAAAGCTAGTGGATAGTCGTCAACAATTAAATTAGTAGATTCAGACCAACATTAGTCTAATGAACCAACTTAATTAGCAACAGCGAGGGAAAGCTAGGAGAGATCCTACTCCTTACTCAACATCGGAGAGCTCTAGTTCATTGGATGACCATCACATGCGTAGGCATTGCAGAATAGATGGACATTGCGTAGAAACATCGAGGCGTCAATAGGCAAACCATGTTGGTCTGCCTGGACCCATGCTAGAGCTATTGCAGTTGATTTGGATAATGAAGTTCGGTTGAATGTTGACCAATTGCATCCTCGGAATGATGATGAAATCAATTTACAAGATATACTCTAGGAAGATGTTAAACCAAGAAGGCACGGAATGGCCCATAGACATCGACCGAACCATTCACGTAAGGTGGAACACGACCACCACTTGGCACCAACTATCCAACACCGAATTTGACGAACATGATTAGACAGTTGGTGAGAGAGAGCCAAGGCTTGACCAATGACGACCGGGGAAACTCGAGAAGTCATACCCCATCACTGATAATGTCCTACATATAGAATATCCAAGGAGGTTCAACATGCCATTAATGCTTGCCTACAAGGGAAAAACCAACCCCAGGCAGCACATCATGAGATATGAATGGCTGATGGATTCCACAAGAGTAGATGATGCAACCAAGTGCAGATGTTTTCCTATAACTCTCTCTAGAATAGTGACAGTGTGGTTTATGAGGTTACCCCCATGGTCGATTTCTAAATTTGATGATTTGGCAACAAGGCTCGTGGAGCAGTCCCATATGCATGCAACTCGCCCCCAAAGATGTATTGTCCCTATCCAGTGTGATCCAGGCTCTGAAGTAGTCACTGAAGGATTATTTGGAGAGGTTTCATACAGCTATCACAAAAATCAGTAATCCGAATGACCATGCAATACTATGGCCTTAACGAGAGGGAATGATCTGGATTCCCATTTTGGTGATTGGTTAGCTGGCAAGCCACCTGCGATGTTGGAGCATATATATACAAAGGCGGCTAAGTATTTGAGAGAGGAGGAAGCCAGGTGCTCTAGGAAGTAGAATGTTATGGGACCGAGTGGAGAGGGAGTATGGAGTAACATTGTGGTGAAGAGATATGAAGATAGCTCTAGAAAGGTTCAAGTAAATGTCCAAAATAAATCAAATTAGCAAAAGAAAGGCGGAGATAGGGCCTGAGAACGAAAGAGGGATTTTGGGAGAGGAAAGCCTAGGATTCTGATGTACGATACTTATACGCCTCTCAATATATCTCTAGAGAATATCTATTTGTCTACTTGCAATATTGTGCAGTACAAAAAGCCGCCTCCGAAAGAATCAATGGAGAAGCAGAAACAAACTAGAAAATATTGTCGGTTCCACGAATGCTATGGAATAGCACGAATGAATGCAAGCATCTCCAGGTTATTATTGAAAATCTGATTTGAGAAAGGAAGTTGCAGCAGTTTGTAAAAACCCTATAGGATGGTGGACAGGAGACATCTGATCCCAACTGAGGACAAGCACCGTACAGGGCTGAGGAGCCTGCGCAAACTGGTGGAGGATTGGTAATAGATACAATAGTCGAAGGACCGTGTGAGAAATGCGGATTAAGGATCTTAAGGCTAGAATTAACACTATAGGGGGGTGAATAGTGTTTTAATAACTTTGTTAAACTTTTTGAGTTTATCTTAATTTGTTAACAATGTATACACTAATCAGACACAGATATAAACACATAATCAGACACATATGCAAATATAAAGTAAAAGCGGTAAAGGAAAGAACACACCGGATTTTATACTGGTTCGGAGTTACCCTACATCCAGTCCCGCAACACAAGTACGGATTTCCTTTCAACAACAATTCAACAATTACAACCCTCGGTTTCAAGGCTACAAGGTACACCCTCCAGAATGACAATCCTCTGGGTAGAGATACTTGATTTCCAGGGCAACAAGTTCACCCAATTGATTTCCGGGGCAACAAGTTCACCCAATTGATTTCCAAGGCTACAATCACACCTTCTCTCGCTTGATTGATTTCCAAGGCTACAATCACACCTTTTCTCACTCAATTGATTACAAAAAGTCTATAACTCAGATTAGCACTTGGATCTTGTAGAGATAGTGGAGAGAATCAAAACTAGAAATAATCGAGTATGATTCGATGTTGATTTTGGCAGAGTAATGGTATGATTTTGTATTAAGAAATGTGGAAGAAGAAGAGGAGTGAAAATAAAAAAAAAGTGATTAAAAATTCGTTGAAACTGACCCCTATTTATAGAAGATCAACAGCCATGACCATTCATGAAGAGTTATGGCGAATAGACACTTCTTTTGAAATTTGAATTTGAACTTCAACTATCACCATGTCGACATAGTGCCTAGGGGCATGTCGACATCCCTCAGCCAAAATTGATGTTTTGAATTTCTATAAAAATAATATTTATCTTATATATAAAAACTATTTAAAACTTTATAAATATACTTGAATATAGTTGAAATTCATAAGTAAATATAAAGAACAATATATATATTATTTAACTATAATTTAAATCAAAGTATAAATAATTTAAAAGTTAAATATATTATTTGAAAAGATAGTTTAAAATTAGAAGAAATTTTGACTCTGAAAATAAAGATGTTTTGAGGCTAAAATTATTTAAAATCAGGATAGAGAGTTTTGAATCTTTTTAAAAGGAAAGTTTTGAAATCATTTTGAAAACAAGATAATTTTGTAAAATCATTTGAATTAAAATTAGTGGATACAAAACAATGTCCCACTAGATTTTCGTAGGTTCCATCCTACTTAGGGTTCCATCCCTTTAACGGGCTTGAAGTGGATTCCATTCCACGAATAAATTGGATATTAAGATGCTAGTGCTTTTCTACGAGTTTTAACAAATATTCCTAATAAAACAAACTTAACCTTGAAATCTTGAACTCTTGATAATCTTGATACTCATGAGTCTTCTATCTCTATATCTTGAATCTCTATACTGTACAGTCTTCATTCTTGATACCTGCATGGTTAGATCCTGCATATACATATATATCTAAACTTGTAATGTTAGTATTTATATTTTATAATCTATTCTAAGGTTGTTGTCATCAAAACCATCATCTCATGGACTAACAATCTCCCCCTTTTTGATGATGACAACCTTTGTTTATAAAATATTCCTTCTATCCTAATAACTCCCCCTAAAACTAACAACTCCCCCTTAATCTATGCCTAACTACCCTATTTTATATTCCCCCCCCCCCTTTTGTCATCAACAAAAAATTTACTCCCCCTTACTCTTGGACTTTAGTACCTACATTGATAAACTATACAACGGAATATATAATATATAGATTAAGAAATAATGATACTTATGAGCATAATAACTTAATTAAAGACTATATTCATTGCAGTGTATATATATATGTTTCACACACCAATCTTCAAACCAAATAAAATCAATCCACACAAAGTATCAATTCAAACCAAATTAAATCAAACAAAGAAAGAAAATTAAATGTTACGAGGGACATCAACCCATCCTTCTTCTCCAAAGATAGGGTCTTATTTGATGGCATCCCAATTCTCATTATCAACAGATAGAGAAACGGGAGGATGTGCTTCATTATCATCCTTGTGCAGAGAGGAGTTCATCCATCGTATTGCATCGAAGTGTCTCTCTTGTTCCTTGATCATCTGCATTGACTCAATTCTAAGTGCCTCCGATTACGGAGAATGATAGAGAGAATATTCTTGAAGGAATTGAGTGTTACATCAAGATTTTCATATAGATTGTGAATAGGATTGGCCATAATTGAATTAGAGAAAGAAATGAAGGATATAGATAATGAGAAATGAATTTCAGTGAAGATTTCTGGAAGAAAAAAGGTATATATAGGTGTAGAAATTCGTTTGAAATGAATAGACATTTGGTAGTTATTCAAATTTCAAAATCAATAATCACTTCTAACCAGTACATGTCAACATGGTCAAGGGGGGTATGTCGACATACTTCAGTGAAAATTTATGACAACTTTGATTTTGTGAATAATTGTGTATATGTATATATTTATATAATATACTAACATTTATTCTAGAGATAAGATAAGATAGATAACAGAAAGGAAATTTCATTTCATTACATAATACAAAGATTAAGCATAATGAACTATACGAACATTCGAAATAAAACAAACTAAGACAAATACAATAAGATACTAAAAGATAAAACTAGTTAGAAGATGAAGATGATGAAGATAGTCCAAGTTTCTTGCTGACTTTTGAAAAGAACTTGTTCATCTTCGAAGACATGTTATCCAACTTCTTACTAACGGATCGTTTTAAAATCCGTTGATTCTCCACAATTATCTTTTGGTTTTTGAGAAGGGTTTTGTTGGAAGGATTGGATGGATATTCAATACTTTCTAAGAATGTTTCACCTTCTTCTTCTTCTATTTTCATTTCATCCCTTTCTTCTTCTTCTTCCTCTTCCATTTCTTCAAGAGCCAAACGCTCTTCCTTTTCGGTAAGAGTCTCATAAGGTTGAAAAACATATGGGATTTTCATGAGAGAAATGTTTGAGATATTAAAAACTTTTCTAGAGACAAATTCTTCACCTTTGAAATCCACTCCAAAATAGTTGAAAATACGAGTAAGGTAAATTCCATGATATAAAGTGTTTTCTCCCATTTCAAAATTTTTAGGACGAAGTTCATCCAAAATAACTTGCGCCCAATTGATATCATAATTTCTGAAAATAGCAAAAAGTGCTTTGCACACTTTTGAGGTAGGATTGTTAAAATTTCCCGACCTTGGGGTCAAAGTATGTTGTAAAAGAAGATTGACAATTCTTGCTTTAGGACGAAAGTTTCGGTTTTTAAATTCAAAGTTTTCATCTCCTTCAAAAATATGATGAAATGTCTCACGATCATGTTAATCGATTTTAAAACTAGAAAGATCCATTCCCGTGCTTTTGCAATTAAGAATGTTACCCAAAAGATCACAATTCAAAACAATTTGAGTGCCTTTGACACTACTCCAAATTTCATTCTCATTTCCAATATAAAAACCACGGTTTAAATTAGCATAGAAGATTTTGACAAGATTAGGATAGCAAACAAAATCATTTTGAGAAGAGTCAATAAGACTTAAAACACCATTGTTTGCAAAAAGAGAATCAATTTCATAAGAAGAAAATCTTAAAAAATAGCAAATTTTCCGGGATGGACTTTGGCATAATTAGCATAATTCTTGTATGCTTTAATTTCCTCTGGATCATTGAATAATTTCTCTTTGATTTTTTTGGAAATTCTCATGGTTGAGGGGTCGCTTGAAGAAGCCATTAGAGTAGAGAGTAGAGAGCTTGAAGATATGAAGAGAGAGTTTGAATTTGAAAATGAAAGTGAAAAGATATGATAAAAGATAGTGGATAAATAGACTTTCAAAGGACATATTCTCTGGTCAAAAGGTATCTTTTCAGAGAAATAAATGAAGTGAAAAGGAGGAGGAAAATTCAAACATTTGAATTCAAAATTTGAAATTCAAATTCAGGTAGGCATGTCGACATCGTGGTAGGGGCCATGTCGACATGTGCCTTTGAATTTTCTTGACATGATTTATCCTAAGATATCTAATATACATATATATAAATATTATTATTAATGTCTATATTTCTGAAATATTATTGTACTTATAATATATTTCAGAATGTGTCAAAAATAATTAAAATAATAATAAAATAATAAAAAAAAATAGAAAATAAATTTTAAAATTAAAACAACATACCAATTCAAAATCAATCAATCAAACAATCAAGTAACTAATTCTATGCAAGCAATTTCAACCAATTGTATTATAAACGTGTACCTTTTTCTGAGTCCGTTTCTCTAAATTCGTCGGAGTCGTGAACTGCAGTGAAACACAAAGTCGAATTATCCGTCTTCTGATCATCATCGCTGGAGGATGAGTCTGAGTCATCTAGAGTAGCAGTGAATGCACGCTTCCGTTTCTTTGCTGGTTCATTGTTCATAGGAGAATTCTGCCTATCTGGATACGGACTCTTTTGATATGACCTGGTTCGTCACAATTGAAGCATTTGATAAAGTTTGGTACTGTAGTCTGATTACTGGAATTTTTTAAGTTGTTTCTCTAGGAACTATTCAATTTTCTGTACTTCAGAAATTTCCTAAAATTCCTGGTCATAAATGTTATCTCTTCATCATTATCACTGTTTGAGTCTGATCCATCGGTCAATGCATTGAATGCCATTGATTTCTTTTCAGATGCTTTGCTTTCTATTCTCCCGGTCATTTGAACTTCAAACGACATTAGATTTCCAATCAATTCTTCTATCTTTAAAGTACTGATGTCATTTGCCTCTTCAATTGCAAGTGTCTTTTGATCCCATTCTAGAGTGAGAGAATTTATGATTTTTCTGACTTAATCTTCTTCCAAAAATTCCTTTCCCAAAGATATTAAAGAATGCACAATATCTTGAAATCGACTATACATATCTGAAATAGACTCATTAGTATTCATTTTAAATAACTGAAACTGATTTGTGAGCATGGAAATTTTGGTCTGTTTAACTTTGCTTGTTCCTTCGTGAGTTACTTGCAAAGTTTTCCAGATTTCATATGCAGACTTACAAACTGACACTCTATTAAATTCATTTCTTTCAAGTGAACAAAACAAAATATTCGTTGCTTTAGAATTATTTTGTGCAACAGTCTTTTGCTCAGTGGTCCACTGTGCAAAATTAGTTGTGGGTTCAGAATATTCAGTTTGTGTGATATTCCAAGTATCTAATCCTACAGATTGTAAATATATTTTCATCCTACATGCCCAATATGCATAGTTACTGCCATTAAAAAGTGGTGGTCTGGCAATAGACTGACTATCTACAAATGAACTAGTGTTGGTGGTAATAGCAGTACTAGTGTTAGTAGCCATTTTGAAAATTTTCAAAATTCAGATAATTAAACTTTTGAAAACCTGGCTCTGATACCAAATGTGAGAAATGCGGATTAAGGATCTTAAGGCTAGAATTAACACTAGAGGGAGGGTGAATAGTGTTTTAATAACTTTGTTAAACTTTTTGATTTTATCTTAATTTGTTAACAATGTATACACTAATCAGACACAGATATGAACACATAATCAAACACAGATGCAAATATAAAGTAAAAGCAGTAAAGGAAAGAACACACCGGATTTTATACTGGTTCGGAGTTACCCTACATCCAGTCCCGCAACACAAGTACGGATTTCCTTTCAACAACAATTCAACAATTACAACCCTCGGTTTCAAGGCTACGAGGTACACCCTCCAGAATGACAATCCTCTGGGTAGAGATACTTGATTTCCAGGGCAACAAGTTCACCCAATTGATTTCCAGGGCTACAATCACACCTTCTCTCGCTTGATTGATTTCCAAGGCTACAATCACACCTTTTCTCGCTCAATTGATTACAAAAAGTCTATAACTCAGATTAGCACTTGGATCTTGTAGAGATAGTGGAGAGAATCAAAACTAGAAATAATCGAGTATGATTCGATGTTGATTTTGGCAGAGTAATGGTATGATTTTTTATTAAGAAATGTGGAAGAAGAAGAGGAGTGAAAACCAGAAAAAAGTGATTAAAAATTCGTTGAAACTGACCCCTATTTATAGAAGATCAACAGCCATGACCTTTCATGAAGAGTTATGGCGAATAGACATTTCTTTTGAAATTTGAATTTGAACTTCAACTGTCACCATGTCGACATAGTGCCTAGGGGCATGTCGACATCCCTCAGCCAAAATTGATGTTTTGAATTTCTATAAAAATAATATTTATCATATATATAAAAACTATTTAAAACTTTATAAATATACTTGAATATAGTTGAAATTCATAAGTAAATATAAAGAACAATATATATATTATTTAACTATAATTTAAATCAAAGTATAAATAATTTAAAAGTTAAATATATTATTTGAAAAGATAGTTTAAAATCATAAGAAATTTGACTCTGAAAAAAAAGATGTTTTGAGGCTAAAATTATTTAAAATCAGGATAGAGAGTTTTGAATCTTTTTAAAAGGAAAGTTTTGAAATCATTTTGAAAACAAGATAATTTTGTAAAATCATTTGAATTAAAATTAGTGGATACAAAACAATGTCCCACTAGATTTTCGTAGGTTCCATCCTACTTAGGGTTCCATCCATTTAACGGGCTCGAAGTGGATTCCATTCCACGAATAAATTGGATATTAAGATGCTAGTGCTTTTCTACGAGTTTTAACAAATATTCCTAATAAAACAAACTTAACCTTGAAATCTTGAACTCTTGATAATCTTGATACTCATGAGTCTTCTATCTCTATATCTTGAATCTTTATACTGTACAGTCTTCATTCTTGATACCTGCATGGTTAGATCCTGCATATACATATATATCTAAACTTGTGATGTTAGTATTTATATTTTATAATCTGTTCTAAGGTTGTTGTCATCAAAACCATCATCTCATGGACTAACAGACCGCACCCGGTAGGTAAGAGTTGGCATGAGATGGAGTGCTATGCTAGCGTGATTAAGCATGTGGATTTTGAATATTGTTCGAATACAGAAGATGGAGCTCTGGCAAAACAGCAATGTACAATGGCAGATGATATTGTGTTTAGAAACAAAGATGCGGACAAGGTGGACGCACCGACGATCGACCCAATGGTCATTTCGGCCTTGATCGACCCCACTTTAGTGAGAAGGAAATTGATTGACTGTGAAAGTTCTGTAAATATAATTTTCAAAAAAGCCTATGATCAGATAAGGATGGAAGCCAAGGACTTGAAACCGTCTAAAGCCCGCATACACGTTTTTAACTGTGCTACAACTGAAGCCGTTGGTTATGCTGAATTACATGTAGAGTTGGGGAAGGTGACCGTAGAAGAGCATGAATCTTGCTGTTGGTTGTTTTGGATGTTGACTCTCCTTACAACATTTTTCTAGGTCAACCGACCTGAGTAAACTTTGGGCATCCCTTTCCCTATGGTGTTTGTCCATGAAGTTTCTGACAGATAATGGTGTTGGAGTTGTTCATGATGGTCAGGTGACCGGATATGCCTGTTATGTAGCTGAGTTGAGGGATGCTCAACGCAACGAGAAAGGTAAGGGTGTCAATAAGACTTTCCTCGTCCAAGCTACCGAAGATTGACAACTAGCACCTGAGCCTTAGCTCGGGTGCCACAGTCGGGTATACAGAGATATAGATCCGAGAGGTGACGAGGAGGAGCCCAAAGAGACCAAGGCTGCACTGGCCGAGATGACGATTGACATTACAGTTAGCCACGACGAACTGTCATGGGTCTTAAAGATCGGATCATAATTCAGCCCTTCGATGATTAAAGAACTTGCTGGATTTCTCCAAGCGAATTTAGACATGTTCGCTTGGACTCACTCTGACATGTGTGAAATCTCACCCGTCGTTGTGAGCCATGCATTCAATATCGACACGAGGCATATCCCAGTGAAACAAAAAAGATGTGACATGGATCCAAAGAAATCCGCTGCTCTTAAAGAAGAGGTGGATAGACTCAAAGACAATGCGTTTATTCATAATGCCCTCTACGTTAAGTGGGTATCTAATCCTATACTTGTGAAGAAGGCGAACGAGAAATGGAGAACATGTGTTGATTACTCAGATTTGAATAAGGCACGCTCGAAAGACAGTTTTCCTCTTTCTAGGATCAACCAGCTGATGGACTCAACCGTGGGACATGAATTGCCATCTTTCATAGATGCGTACTCTGGATATAACCAAATCTCGATGCACATTCCCAATCAAGAGCACACTAGTTACATTACCGATGTTGGATTATATTGCTATGTGGTGTTGCCGTTTGGACTAAAGAATGCAGGAGTAATCTACCAGCATTTATCAATAGAATGTTTAAAGATCAGATCGAAAAAAGAATGAAGGTATATGTGGATGATATGCTCGTAAAGTCACGATGGTCAAGCGACCGCATTAGAGATCGCGAAAAATGTTTGACATTCTCCGACATTACAAGATGAAGATTAATCCTTTGAAGTGTTCTTTTCGTGTTGCATCAGGGAAGTTCTTGGTTTTATCATTGATCCCATAGAATTGAAGCTAATCTAGAAAAAATTCAGGCTATTCCCAATATCCAAGCGCCAAAGGCAATCAAGCAAGTATAGAGCCTGAATGGTAAGGTTGCTACCCTAAGCCGTTTTATTTTTAGGGCTATCGACAAATGCATTCCCTTCTTTGACTTGATTAGGAAGGGAAAAGGGAATTTTGAATGGATGCGGGATTATAAAGATGCATTTCAAGCTTTGGTGAATCATTTGGAGAGAGCTCCCATCTTATCAAAGTCGGTGGATCATGAAGATTTATACATCTATTTGGTCGTGTCGGCACATGCTATAAGTGTCGCATTGCTTCATGAGGAGAATCGAATCCAGAGACCGGTATATTACGTTGGCAAATGATTGGAATGAGCTAAAAGGAACTATCTGAAGATAGAGAAACTAGCATACAGCTTGTTGATTGCATCATGAAAGTTTCGCCCTTACTTTCAGGCATGTCCTATTAATGTTTACACTGACCAGCCGTTATGACATGTCCTATAGCGACCTGGGACGTCTGGAAGGTTACTCAAACAGAATATCGAACTTAGCCAATTCGACATCACTTACCTTCCTCAGAGGGCTATCCAAGGTCAAGCGTTGGCGGACTTTTATAGCGGAATTTACTGCACGGGATGACCTCCTAAAGAGCAGTGAAACCCCAACCATAAGGTGGAGGTTATATACAGATGGAGAATCCAATAATCATTGTTATGGAGTTGGAATTGTGCCTGTAACTCTCGAAGATCGGTTAATTTGATATGCATTGAAGTTTGACTTCCTCGCAACAAACAACGAAGCAGTTTGAGGCTTTGATTGCTGGACTTAAACTCGTTAGAGAACTAGGGATAACATCTCTCGAAATCTTTTGCGACTCACAGTTGGTAGTATACCAAGTCAGGGGAGATTACCAAGCTAAAGGATAACGGCTTGCTCCATACCTTACCAAAGTTCAAGAGTTATTTACTAACTTTAAGTATTATAACATCACGCACATTCCTCAAGACCAGAACAGAGAGGCTGATTTATTGGCAAAGTTTGCTAGCATCGGAGATGAACAACAGATGGGCTTGGTTCTAGTCGAGGTACTAAATACTCCGAGCATAAGCCTGATAGAAATTGACCAGATAAATGAGACATGACCTGATAAGGAGTCATGGATGACTCCGATTAAAGACTATTTGCTACAAGGAGTTCTTCCCGAACAAAAGCGACAAGTCCTTTACAAAGCTTCACGATATATCATGTAGGAAGGAATTATGTACAGAAAGGGTTTTTCCATTCCCCTGCTCCGCTATATTGCTTATGATGAAATAAAACATGCCTTAAAGGAAGTTCATGAAGGGGAATGTGGTAATCACACCGGAGGGCAAACTCTTGCAAAGAAAATACTCCGTTACGGGTATTATTGGCCGACCGTTAAACGATATGCTGCTGATTATGTAAGGCAATCTGACAAATGTCAGATATATGCAAAAGTTTCAAGAGCTATGCCGACAGAAATTACACAAATGGTCAGCCCATAGCCGTTTGCCATGTAGGGTATAGATATTATCGGTTCCTTACCGATATCTAAAGGTGGTGTGAAGTACGCTATTATCGCAGATGATTACATCACTAAATGGACCGAAGCAGAACTTTTAGCCATGACAATAACTAAGAAAGTAATCAACTACATTATTCAGAACATCATATGTCATTTTGGTCGTCCACGAACTATTGTAACAAACAATGGGACTCAATTAGATAGTGCTGAATTCAAAGACTTCTGCCGTCGGCATCGCACTAAAAAGAGATTTGCGACAGTTGCTCACCCTCAAGAAAATGGGCATGTCGAAGCTATGAACAAAATCATAAAATCCATTCTGAAGAAGCATTTGGAAAAGGCTTGAGGAAAATGGGTGGATGAACTCTCGACAGCACTATGGGCTTATAGGACCACCTACAAGTCTGTGACTAGCCATACTCCATTCCCTCACTTATGGTTCCAAAGCGATTATTCCTATTGAGTTCGAATTTCCTCCTCATCGGGTGACTTACTACGATCCCAAAATGAATAAAGATCTCCTTTTGGAATCTCTAGACTTTATAGATGAGAAGCGCGAGGAAGCTGATTTGAGAGTAGTTGCACATCGAGACCGAGTAACCTGATACTACAACATTAAAGTCCGACCTAAAACCTTTGAAATCGGCGATCTTGTCTTAAAACATGTTTTTCCTACTCTGTTGCATATGAATCCATCCTAGAAAGGACCGTATATCATTGAGCAGAGGCTTGGAGAGGGAACTTTCAAGCTAGCGGCTATTGATGGCATCACACTCCCAAGGGCATGGAATAACAAACATTTACGATGCTATTTCACTTAATTTATTTCTTTTTCATTCAGTTGTATTTACTTTCAAAATCTGCGTTAGCATTTCACTTTCCAAATATGTAATAAGACAAATTATGTCATTTCTTTTCGTTTAGCAAATAAAGTTTTGAACTTCCTTCACGTCTGTGTTTGTTATAACATTGCATGCTAGTTACATTACACAACTGACTAACAGTAACATCTCCGAGCAGGTTCCCAGAGTTTGGAGCAAGCCGATTACGTTAGTTCCTAGTTGAACTAAACAAAATGCACATAATTCGGCCATTCGTTTGATGATTCTCGTCCATAACCCCTTGGACGGGGTACGTAATGAGGAACGGATGAGACCCGATCATCCGATAACCAAATAAATCCCACCAAGCGATCAGACCATCATGAATTAAAAGCGATTGTGATATGATCGATCGCTCTGTAAAAGTAAGCCCCCAAACCTTGGGGATAAATCGATCAATTTATAATAGTATGATTCGACTATTCTTCGAGCTAACACTAAGTCCCCGGAGCGTGGACTGGAGTATAAACATAAATCGGGTGCGAATCGACCGCCCGTGAGCTAGCTCTAAGTCCGTGGAGTATGGACTAGAGTATAAACATAAATCGAGTGCGAATCGACCACCCGTGAGCTAACTCCAGGTCCCTGAAGTGTGGACTGGAGTACAAACATAAATCGTGTGCGAATCGACAACCCACGAACTAACTCTAAGTCCCCAGAGTGTGGATTGGAGTACAAACATAAATCGGGTATGAATCGAGCACCCGCGAGCTAACTCCAAGTCCCGGTAGTGTGGACTGGAGTACAAACATAAATCGGGTGCGAATCGACCACCCACGAACTAACTCTAAGTCCCCAAAGTGTGGACTGGGGTAAAACATAAATCGGGTGCAAATCGACCACCCACGAGCTAACTGCAAGTACCTCGAGTGCTGACTGGAGTATTAACATAGAATGGGTGTGAATTGACCACCCGCTAACCAACTATTATCCCCAGAGAGTGGATATGAGTAAAAATAAATAGATGAGTGTGGTCCGACCACTCTCTATTCTATAAACTCCAATCCTAAACCGACGGGAGGAGTGTAAACTCGTGAAGGATGGAGTTCAACCCTTCACCTTCTAACTTTGCTAACCCAAGACTAGAGGCAGGAGTATAACCCCTCAAGCCGCTAAATTCGATAGTGTAACATTGGGGCTGAAGTCCCTTGTTTGGTACGACTCAAGGCCACGACCGCATGAAGACCTTGGGATAGAGTTAATGGATTGTTATCAGAATCAACGAGCAATGAATTACAAGTACATTATACGGAAAGTAATAGCTCAACTACTTAAATAATAGTTCACATGAGAGCTCAATAGAAAAAAAACTTTTATTCACATGATAAGCTTTAAAATTATGGTACAAGTTTATTCAAAAAATGGGGGCTGTACCCGTATAACCACGACCAACAAAGGGAAAAACTACTATACAAACTATGTGCACATAGAGCTGAAGCGAAGGTTATTTCTTTTGTCATCTCTCCTTTTTGGATTTTTCAAGAGTGGCACCATCTGAGCTTCCGCGTGTTCTTTTCCTTGATCCTTTACTACCCTTGGCAAGAGAGCATTCGAAGCTTGGAGGGAGTTCTTTGGGAATCGACCCATTGGGCAGAATGAATTATAATGGGACGAGATTTGGACCATCAGTGTGCACATCGATGGGCTTAGCTTTGGCTTTTCTCTTAAGCGACTCCTCCTTCTCGATGAGCTCCTTTAAGCAGACCTCATCAGTGTGTTCGATGGCACAGTTAATCAGAACATCATTAGATTCATCTACCACCAGCGGATCTTCAGCCTTATCCTTATCGGGTGCTCCGATAACTTGAGCGTCGGGCCCTGGAGCATCGGTGGCTGCCGGAATCTCAGTTAAGGTCGACTGTTGCTCCATGGCAGCATCAATTTTGGAGTGTGGCTTGGACCCAGAAGACCTGTTGATTCGTGAAAACAAGAAGATAAGCCCATCGCTATTGGGCATGAAGAGCGAAACATCTCGAAAAGTGGAGAATAAAGCGGAATACCTACGTCCGGCTAACTCTCAGTTGTCGCCAGAGTACTCCCTTCCAGAATAGGGGTCAGTTGGATTGGTAATCGGGTTTGTTTGAATCATAGCTCAAATCTTTCCCTTAGCCAAAAGAAACTGATGCTCCAGCTGCTTGAAAAGAAGAGGGGCCTTTGGGATTAGACTTTGAAGATTCAGCAATATTTTTCCCTTTATCAAAAGGCGCTAGGATGCCAAAATATCGAAGTCTCATGGCGGCAAGCTGTAGGGATTCATTTCCATGAAGGATCTCCCGCGCTAACTTCTCTTCATCTAAATCGGCTTCATCGAGGTCTCTCTTTTTCATCTCAACAATAAACTCCCAGACCTCGGAAAGCGACTCAAGCCATCCCTCACCAAGGAAGCTCAGGTCATGGTGGATAAGGACTTTAGCATTACATTCGATGATAAGTGGATCAAACATATCCTTGATTTCATTTCAAATGGACTCTTTAGCATCCTCCACCTAGGCTTCAGGCTGTTCTATCATCTCTTTACGGCCTGCATCTCTCGCATCTTCTTTGAGGGCTTTAATCTTAGCAAGTTACTCATCAAGTTTGGTTTTTAGATTCCTAGCTTCAACGACCTCCTCGCAATATATTTGTGATTCCCCTTGAGCTTTGATCTTTTTTTCTCTCTTTTTCTTAAGAAACTCTTTAAGCTCCTCAACGTGGTGATCCAAGATATTTTCTCCTTTTACAAGGAATCTTTTTCCAAGGCATGTGCACTACTATGGTTGAGGGCGGTATCAAGTTCCTTTTTATGTGTAGCCTTTAGACGACTCACCACTTCAGATGTTTTCTTAGCACTTTTTTCTGCCTTGGTCAGTATTGTCATCAACTCCGAGATCTCATTATCTTGGTACTTGATTATATCTTTATCATGGATCGCCTCTGCTTTAAGACGATCTATCTTGTGTTTTCGCTCGTTAGATATTTCGTAGATTTTTTTGCTACGTGTTAGAACGACTCATGCTGCACGAAAACATCGTTGACGCATGCGAGAGAGCTAGCTTTGGTGTTCCCTGGGATTGTGTGAATTAGGGGAAGGAACTTAAGCCCGTCGAAGCAATTTTTTGCAAAATTGACATTAAGCTCGACCGATTTCTCTACTGTAGAAGCTTCAGGGCAAATTTTTGCAAAATTGACATTAAGCTCGACCAATTTCTCTATTGTAGAAGCTTTAGGAGCAGCGGTTAGCAAAGATGGATTGGAAGTGACGATTGGATGCTTGGTCGACTTACGATCACGAGATTTCCTGGAGCCAAAAGAGCCAGAATATTATTCGTGTGGTACCGTAACTTGAGGCCCCTGAAAAGAAAAGCCATATTGCCTGCTTGATTCTGAACCGTGGCTAGATCCATATTGCATAAAAGAGCCCCTTAGGCAATCAAACGCTCGAGATTTAGACATTGCACCTGTAAAAGTCAAATAAAAATTTATAAGTAACCATTGTACCAATAGTAGATGGAAAGCGTGCGGTGAAGTGCATGTGATTGTGAGTGTCCTAGTGTTCCCCCAACAGACCAGTTGCTATAGCCTTACTAATAGGCGTTTTTTCTCCTTGACCAGTGAAAAGAGTGCCATCACCGCTTCTGTGGGGAAATTCGAGCCCTTTACTGATATTGGGAATATCATAAGTAAGGATGTCGTCGGTGATTTAAAGGTTCGAAAACCCTTTCATCGAGCTTTCTAAATGTTAAGAAGACGACTCTTTGTCAACAGAAGTGATAACAATGGGTCCTTAGCAGTTTTTCTTCTACGAAGCTTATATGCCAGTTTCTTTCTTCTCTTAGTTGGCATTTGGGGTTGCGCAACTTGTGATGGTTCGACCCAAGCACCTTGCCTAGGCTTACATCAGCATCGCCACTCTCATTGATTTATGCACCCCTAATTTCGCCTTCTTCAATGTCATACTGAGTCCCCTCGACTGGGGGCATGATAGGGTTGATGACATCCCCTTCTTGTTCTATAACGTTTCTTGGTGATGCAACATTTCTAGGGAGCCCGATGCTGCGACCCTCTTCTAGCAGCAAAAATAAAGATAATAGCTCGTCAGTTATGAGAAGTCAAATGCCCATGTCTTCTTGTCTTCGACAGGGATGGCACGAATTGCGGAGATCGATCTTAAAAAACTATTACCCTTTGGACATAGGCAGACACCTGTATATATTCAGGATGTTAGTTGATTTAAAAACATAACTTGGATTAAATAATTTGAGAATAAAGAAAAGACAACACTTGCGTTCTTCCAACCATCGCCTTGTGAAGCTAGCGGACATCGAATGTAGAACTATTCGTGTTTGAAAAGAGTAAGTTTGTTCCAAGCAAGCGTTAAGACTTGGTGGTTGGGCGAAAGCTCAAGAAAGACACAGGAAGGACTTCTTGACCGTCATTTAAAGTTATAAATGAACCATATGTCCTTAGGAGTCGGTGGGCGAAACAAAATGCTCATGAATAATAGAAAAGTCCCAAGAAGAAAGGCTTAGCTGTTCGGGTGAAGTTGAGTGGGACTTTACTAAGATATCTTAACTTTTCCCGAATAAAAGAATCGAAGGGCGGCATGCATCCGGCCCAGCACATGAATTTTTTGCATGCTATGTACCCCTCCGGGGGCAAGTGAGCCCTGTCATTTATCGAAGGATCCAGGATATCTTTGAATATAGTTTTGTGTTTGGAACATAGCCTGCGAAGGGCGGCCTCACCAATTCTAGAGGCCTGAGAATCTGTCAGATTATCCAAAAGTATAGCACCTTCAACAGCATCGGACGCAGGACTTATATCTTCCATTGGGAGGATGGGAACATCAGAAAAAAGGTTGGCTAACGGGCCAAAAACTTCCATTTGTTCAGCTTGATGACTAGGGGAAAGCCTACCAAATATGGTCACGGAACTTGACTTGCTTCAAGCTTACTATATTGCGAGACTGGTCCAAAAGGCATTGTAGCTAAATGTTTTGAGCGTCTGAAGTCCATGTTAACTATACCCAGTAGATAATCGAGATTAGAAAAGTTTACCTATTCCCTCATGCTAAGTGTGAGTTAGTGCGGTGTAGTGTAGTGTATAACAGAAATAAACAGCTTGAAATAAGAAAGAGAAGTTAAATGATGAGACTTTGGATTCCAATCAAAGTGACCGTCATCGCTGACCGTCTCAACTAGCGAAGAGATTGATCAATTGTGAATGCTTTGGGATTGACTATCTGCATATCAAAGTGTGAAACCTGCTATTTAGGTCCATGTGCTAAATTTAGTTCATGTTGAAAGTTCCAAGGATTTTATTGTTCAATCTCAAGTTCAATAGTTAATATGCACCTCATGTTGTTCATCGTCGTCATATGTTCAAGTTCATTGAGGTGGATTGGTAGTAATTTCTCAAACAAGTAAGTTTGAATTAAGTTTCAAGTTCAAAGAACATGTATGCCGACTCCTATGTGCCAACCCCTCTATGTCAATCCCTATACATCGACCCCTACTCTAGAGCATCATGACTGATCCCTCTCTCCAAACAAATTTTGCTGATCCCTAATCCTACCAACCCCTACTTCTCTTCAACAAATAATACCGATCCCTCTACTTCACCATCTTACACCAAACTTCCAACCTCGGTCCTTCTACGTAAGTCCACTCTACCAACCCCTCAAACTTCACTGTTTTAATCATGCTCCCATCAAGCTTCCATACCAATCCCTCTCCCATGTCATCAAATGAGGGATCGAAATATCCATGCCACACAACACATCCCAACTGATCCCTCTTCTGCTTTCCCTTCTTCTTCCTCCTTGCTTATTCTATCGAGCCCTGTCACACCTCACAACTCACCTCCTCCAGGCCACTTCGGCCACCATTCCATCATTCCATCAAACGCCATCATGATCATCGATGGCATAGAATCCGTTATCTCATCATAAAATCGAAAAGTATAAATTAAAAACTTACCTACGTGAGTATATTGGTTAGAGTGTGGGCGAGTGTTTGGAGATATTCAAAGTGGAATGTGAAAGGAAGCGAGTTTGTGGGAAAGGTTGGATTGTAGAGAATTTCAAGATAAAGGTAGGAGGGTTCGGTTGTGAGGATGTAATAAGAGGGTTTGGTGCAAAGAGGGGTGTAAGAAAAATAAAGCAAGTGAAGTTGGAAAGGAAGAATGATAGCTTATACAAGGAAGGAGGGTTCGGTATGAAAAACAGGTGAAGACGGTTTGGCTAGCAATATCGAGGGATCAGCATGGAATATATAGGACGAGGCAAACGAAAAGGGTACGGCATAGAACATACTGATCCCTACGAGCATGAAGAAAAGAGAGAAAGGGGTCGACTAAGCATATGCCAATCCCTAAAAACGTGTAAAAAAGAGAAAGGAAAAAAGAGAGAATAGAGAGTGACGGATTGGCCATGAACATGCATGCATATAAGCATGAAAATTATAAAAACATGAACATACAAAATGCAAAGAAAGTTGGCGATGACCCGTGAACGTACGAACACGTCCAGGAGCCAACGACAAGGGTGTGTATGTGAAGATGCACATGTATGACCAAAAAAATCCAATTTTTAAAATTGATAGAAATTGAAATCAAACCTGAAGCTTTCAAGTTCGAAGCTAGACCAGATAACCAAAGCTAGTTAGAATTGTGGAACCAGACTTACATATATTAACTGATGGAAAATAGCCCTAGATTCATACCACTGGAAATCGACCAAGCGTCATGGTGATCAATAAGAAATTCAGCACCTTGGAAAAATAATTCGACAAAAGGATAGCAACTATTCAGGAAGCTGAATGGATTTCTTTCTGGCGACTGTAACTTGCTTCGATTCGAAGCATGTCATCATAAGACATACTTTAGGGGGCAAGTGTTATCCATTATTCTAGCCTGGCTATATTAAACTGATTGCACAAATTAGATTTGACTGCCATCAAGGTCGATGACCCCAAAGTAATGATTGTGGGGCCCAGGAGTCAAGCACAGATGATAATATGAAGTCAGGGTTGAATGGAATTGGTAGATGTGCAATAAAGAATGTTCGAAGTATGAAATATGGTTAAACACATAAGAGGGATCGGTATAAATTGGCTCCAACAAGAGGGGTCGGCATGTTTCAAGGTATGAGAGCATTCTTGTAGAAAACAATCAATATCCCAAGATCTACAAGTCCAATGCATATGAAATTTAGAGAGCAATACATTGAGACCCTAGGGAACCGACCCTAGGGATCGTACCTTAAAAAAATCACATTGGAGGGATTAGTATACATCCCTTGGAAGGGATCGACAGAAAGCAGCATGCAAGCCATGTTGAAGTAAAGATTAAGCAATAACTCGAGCTCCAATGATCCAAATGACATGAAATTTGGAGGCTAAACAAATTTTTGCATGAGGAAGACACCATAGGGGTTGCTCCTAAAATTTCGATGAAAGAAGGGATCGGTACCGATCCCTCCTCTTTGGGAATTGGGCTTAGTTATCCCTCTAGTGGGCCCATATGGTTTTGAAGGTCCTTCTGCCGAGTTTTCAGAAAGATATTTGGCAATCTTCATCTATAAATACTGGCTTGGTTGCTTTATATTCTTTTGTAACTAAGGATTTTCTTTCGATCTCTTTTGTACCCAGATTATAATATGATTAATAAAGCAATCTATTCAAAGTGGACGTAGAAAAATAATGCCGAACCACTATAAATCATTGTGTGTGTGTGTTTTTCTTCAATTAGCTATAGTTTTTATTATTATTATCCACAATTTCCATTTCATTCTTCATTTATTTTTCTTCCAAAAGACTTCTATTGGGTGTTTGTGCCAATTTTTGGTTCAAACAGGAACCATAGTGAAATTGTTACACTATTAAATTCCAGCATAGTAGGTATACAATAAAGTTCGAAGGCTCATATTGGAAAATGGATTCCAATAGTGACAAGGTAAGGGATTACCTTTCATATAGTACACCTCTAGATAAAATGTACCTAGGGTCAGACCCTAAACTTGGCATACCCCAGTTAACACAGAACCGGTCTACCCCTGAACTTGCATAGTACTAAATATGATCAGTCCTTAGTTACGATCAACAACTATAAGGGATCCTGAAGCATACATAAACCATAGATATCGCTCTAGATTTGGCGATGATTATACCCTAATGGGCTGCAACCCACATAGCCTGTTTGCATCTACCATGTTTTGCCACCTCCGGTTTGTGAGGCTTGAGGTACGCATTTACCTTTCTCCTAGCAAACCATCTTGGAATGCTAGCATTCCCCTCCAGGCATCCATTGCAATGATAACATTCATTCATACAAGTTGTTCCAGGATCGAACAAACATTCGACATTTCCTATCTTCCATTTTGGAATCACCCTCAATAAGGATAGTACAGCTCCAAAGCATAGTTCATAATGATCCATCGTGAACGTTATTAGTTTAGAGTGGTTTGAATAAATCATACTTATTCAAAACCGGTGTCTCCAAACTAAGCGGTAATTTTTGGCTAACTCGGTTTCTGTTCTTTTGGAAGTATACAACCAGCATTCGAGGGTCCTCACCGAGGAACTCGTATATACACAACATACTTCCTGAGTTAAAATAGATTAAGTTATAAATAGTGGACAATCCACTACTTAGGGTAATTATACAGAGTTTGCATATGGATAACCATATACTTAATTTAAACATGACCCATTGGTAGGAATTAACCCACCCATATCTATCACGTTTTCGATATTTCGACCTTACTCTATGTCTTGCCTAGAAATAAATTCCAGATCTCACAAATAGAGGATCAGCATACTCATTGGTTTTTAGTGCTAACTATGAGAAGACTTAATTCTTATAAATTTGTCATACATTAGCATTGGTTTCATATTTGTTTGAGATTAATTAAGGGTAATCGACAAAGAAATCCCTTGATTTAAACAACTATGAAAAAGAAAGGCAGTCTTAAAACAAAATAAATATATTTGAAACAAAATGATTTTTAAATTTAAAACCCTTATTTATTAATTAAATTAAACCTTTATTAAATAAAAATTAAGACTTAATCAAGTCCTAATCAACATCTTAACCACATTTAATTAATCAGTAATTAATTAAAACTTAATTAAATCCCTTTTTATAAATAATAAATTAATAATTAATATTTAATAAATAATTAAAAAATAACCCTTAATTCTTAATTAAAAATAATTAACTTTAACTAATTAACTAATTAAAATTAACTTCATTGATTAACTCTTAAGTATTAATTACTTTTGTTAACTAATGACTAAGTACTAATTACTTAATTAATTAATTAATTAATTAATCATTTGTTAAATAAATAATTAATAAATAATAATTAAATTTTTAATTACTTAATATAAGTTCAAAAATATTTTAAAAAAAGATTTCTAAGTGAAAGCTTTTGTAGATTTCGAAAAGAATTTGTTTTCACAAATTGCACTTATAGCGACTATCGCTATACGACCCGAAATTTCCAAACTTGAAATTTGTTTTCTAACTCTTCTTTAAAACTTTAGGTAGTGTTTGGTTTAAAAATGAATTTTGTGTTTTCAGTTTTCAAAATGTATGTCAAATATGAGAAAAATGAAGGGACGACGGAGGGGATGAAAGAAAGACGGATGGGAGGACGAAGGGGAAAGAGGGACGAAGAAAGAATGGATTGTTTTATGTGCTTATATTATTTTCTAAAACACCGAAAATTAAAAAAAAAGTTGTTTTCTATTTTGTATGTTAACTTCATTTTCTAAATTGGTCGTTTTCGGCAATATACATGCGTCATGTGCATTTTTGTATGGATGAAAACCCAAAACTAAAAACAAACCAAACACTACCTTAACTTTTCAAAACATTACTACTTTGTCAACATAAAGATGTGTTTTTTTTAAATATTAAATGAGTTTAAACTTAAATATATTTTTAAATTTAAGACCAAAGTTCAAACCTTTCAAAAAGGGATTTTCATAAGTCGCTTATATTAGCAGAAGTGCAAACTTTATTAGCATGAACAACAAATACAAAGATCCTAACCAATATCACAACCATATCACAACAACATAATTCCAAACATATGCAAGATCATACCATGCTAATTTACTACACCCGACATTTCAAGTTTATACAACACCACATACAAGCATACTTATATACGACCAAATCAACACCATTTACAAGCATATTTATACATAACCAATTCAGCGTCATAACTACTCAAACAAGCATCATATTTAACTAACAAATATACATCATTTATAAAATTACTAACTTTGAATAAAAGGGCGAGCTTTACTCACCTAAAGTGGACAAAACTATAACAACTTCCTCTAGAATTTGTACACGACTTAGATCTTTAGGTTTGCTTTGGAAAAATGAATTCTTGTAGGCTTAAGGGTGGAAAAATGGTTCAGCCTAGGAGTATTATGCTCGGCCTTGATTGAATAAGGTGGATGTGGACTTGTCTTATAAGGAGAAGTGATGAATGGAAGAAAGAAGCTTAAAACAAGGTTTTAGATTTAAAAGTGAATGAAAGCTAGATTTTAAACTTGAGAATGTACTTTGGAGACCATGGAAGCACACATGAAAACTTTAGGAGAAAATATATAAAATAGAAATGAATGCAAAGTGGTGGAAATGTTAGGAAAATGCTTTATATACTAAATGCATAAATCAAATTATTAAACTAGCCTTAGGGTACATACCCTCCACTAAAACTTTGCCACCTCACCACCTTTATCTCCTTCCCTCTTCCCTACGTTTTTCCCTTGTACCCCCTTCATTTTTCCAAGCCAACATGATTTAAAACCTTAGTACTAAATGTTTTTAAGAAAAATGACCTTTTATGCCTTCTGTTTCACTTTATTTTTTAATTTACATAATATGTCACATCATATTTTATTATACTTCCAAGGTAAATATGTATGTGTGTATATATAATTTAAAATGTATTCTAACTTATTTTGAATGTATGAAATATGTTAATTCAAATGTGCACAATGTTTTCCGACAACTTTAAGACATCGAAAAGTCGAAAATTCAAAAAAAGATTTTCGATCAAATTTTTTGTTTTGTTTTGAACTAATTATTTTTGTAAATAAATTTCAAAAACTATTTTACCATCATTGGTTATTATTTCAAAGGATTTATTTGAATTATAAAATCCATTAATTAATTATTAAAAATATATTTAAATATCAAAATTTAAAGTTATTAAATCCTAGGTCGTTACAGTATGTATATATCTTATTATACATATTTCTTTGGATTAAAAAGGAGATGGAGTTGAATCAAAGGATCTGATTAAGATTTGGGTGATTTGGAAAGCTTCAAATGGTGTGTGGCAAATTATGTAATTTATTTATCGCATTGGAATTTATTTTGTTGGTTTTTTATTTAATTATTATGCCTAAATAAAGATCAGAAGAGTTATAGGCCTTAAATGCATAAAAACATTGCGTGTATATTTTGAAATTTAGGGAAATTGGATAGGAATATTATTTACAACAAGATTTGGAAGTTAGTCCTCAAGTTATTAAAAGTTGAATATTGATAAAATGTAGAATTTATTCTAGATGTACAATTGAGTTGTAAAGATGTTAGTATAATTTAGATTTTCCCTAATTTTATTGGAATGTGAATTTCCATGTTTTAATTTGTTGGAAAAATTATCCGTGCAACATCCATAAATTATCCAATTTCTTAAATACATAAAAAGTGCAGCGTTTGAATTAACAAGGAATATACACAAAGAGAGAGAGAGAGATGTGTAAAGTATGGATATAATTTACACCGTCTATTTTAATAAAATGAAAATAAATAATTCCTTATAATTTCAAACGAAGCAAATATCCTATTTTAGATTAATTTGTGGAAAGTTATAAGGGGAAACCTTTTTAGAAGGAAAACAGATTTGAATATGGAAATGAATATTCTTGTTTTGGATTAATAGCTAGAAACATAAAAATAAATATATAAATATGCATAACTACGCTAACATTTAAAAATAAAAAACATAACTAACACAGTGTAATACATGTCAATATTCACATTAGACATAGTTGGAACGTTAGAATAAATCACGTAATAAATAATAGGAATAGGAAATGTAGATGGAAAAGATTGTAAGTCTAAAATTAATAGGGCAATAAACAGGGAGTTACAAGAATTTAATAAAAAATATAAATGGATTAATAGGATAGGTTGTAAAGATTAATGGGGTAATTATGGAGAGATAAGGGAGGTATAATAGGTAAAAAATAGAATGAATAATTGAATGTCTTTAGAAATTGTCTGGTTAGAATAATAATAATAATTTATTATGGACAAATTTGACATTTGTAGATTTGTAGAAATAGCAAATAAACCGTTAGGTAGTAATTAAATATTATAAGGCAGTATAACTGTCATTACGGTAGATTATATAGCCTTGATTATACAAACGTAAGTTAGTGAGCTTAGCCCAATACTTAAATTTAGAATGAATAATTTAATTTAGTAAGTATGGATGCAAGGTTGGTAGATTTACACAACAGAAGTTTGTCCTTCACTAAGAGGCTACCAGCAGTTGTGTTACTGATATGGAACATCTATAATCATAGGACTCGTAGGAAAGGGTTATACATTGCGGATAAGTGGTGGAAAATACATCGAGGGCTCGCCTCAGATTTGAAGTATTAAATGGCCCGGTACCTTTTGGGAAATGGGGTTTGCTTCATATCCAATAAGAGGTAGTAATTAACTAAAAGGGGCATTTTCCTTGACTTACTTGGGTTAGCCTAAACATGATGTCAACTGTGGAGGGTCGGAGGGCTATGTCTTGTTTGTACCGGTATTTTTTATAGTAAGTCTGGCATATAGGCTTTGACACCCAGTGATCCCGAGCAAGCGGTAGCAAAAACTCGGGTGATGCCCTGACGAATTTCGCGCTTACTAATGTGGAATCTATATGGAAGATTCATAGACATCAAGGTAGATGGTTAGGTGAAAAATTAGTTTAGTGGAGGTGGGCTAGTCAACCCATAGATGAGTCTTTGAGTTGCGTTAGTAGTATGGCAATTAAATTATATATTGTATTATAGAGCTATATATAGGAGTCATTGGTCATTATTGCTAGAACCAATATAGCAGTACTGATGATGCGAAGGGCCCGTTTTTATTTAAGAAGTATTAAGTGGTCGGTGTTTTGGGTAGTGAAATGTTAGAACGTATATATGTACATAGACATATATATGTATAGTATACCTTTGAGAAGGTTAGGATAGGTAAATCATATGCACATATAAAATTAAACGGAATAGCCGTAAATAATAGACATAACATCTAAATAAACATCAAGCAGTGTAAATTTGCTTTATGGATAAAGTATGAATTTTCCAGTCATTAGAACGTTGCTTTGACCCTCATCCTCATTACAACCCATATGGTAGATTTAGAGAGACAAGTCACTAGAGCAAGATGAAAACAATTGATGGAGAAGTCTTCTTGGTCATGCTTGGTACTGACAAGGTGATTGATATCCAAGGAAAACCATTGATTCCGAGATTGTAGCCTTAGTCAGTATTTATGTTCTATTCTATTTTCCATTCCATTGTGAGTTTAGATTGATTGATCTCCGATATACTTGTGTTTGTTACAGGTTATCAAACCAATGATCCGTACCTTGATGGACTAGGTTTACGATTTTGTCGAAATTCGAGCCCATTAAGATGCAGGTTGTTATAGGTATGTCCAAGGGAAAATTATGTAATTTGTTACATATATCAAATTTGATAGTCAATCATGTTCAAAATAAAAGGTGTTTTTTCCTATTATATACTTGATATAATGTGATATGTTGGTTATTTAATAAATTAAAAACATTTTTAATATAGAAAATTCATAAATGTCATGTTTTGTGATAGTAGTTACAACGTGTTGTAATCATGAGAGATTTATCACAATAAACTAAATATACCATTTAAAATATTCATAATCAAGATGTATCGAGACTGGATATCGATACTTTCTTTGAGGCTAGAGCATGTAATGCTTTTCAAATGTTGGGCAATGTATTACTCATTACCGCTAGATGCACTAAAAGTTTATGTACTAATAATTATTGGATAACTATGGAATGACTTACTCGATTGTTTTCTGTTGGTTAATATAACCAAGGTTAAACAGAGAGTATCGATGTGACAATATTACACAATTCCCTCGACTTAATAATACAGTCGAGCTTTAATGTGAAAATTCCACTTTGATTATAGTTAAATCATTTCACAATGTCCATCAGACGGCTATAGTTATGTCGAGTGGAAGCCTTGGAAGTGAAACACTATTTAATTTAGAATTCATTTCCTCGATAATATAGGGTTGGTATCATGTTCGGCTATAGTCAACTCAAAATCAAAGTCTCTGGCTAGAGCAGTACGTTTAATAATAATTGTTATTATTAAACCTAGGATTTTATGTTTGAACTTACAAAGTTGAATGCGGACAATATTGGAATTTTGACTAAAACCAAATTCCATAAGTCCTAATGTGATATAGTTATATGACGAAGAGAATTGGTGTAAATAACCATTACTATGAGATACCGCTTATAATAAGTAAAATCAGATTTTAATAAAAGATGCATGAGCAACAAATTCAACCAAAATGTCACACCACTAGCTAAGGTGACGTATGAACGTTTGTAACACCCCGTATATTTATATAATTAAATGATCAAATAATTATGAACGGTGAAAATAAGCATTTTGGGAATTGTCAGAATTTGGCCTTGAAACTTATTCCATTGTATTTGTGGCGATTTACTGATCAATTTACATATACAATATGTCTCAAACGGAGTTCGTATGAAAAGTTATTGACGTTCGAAGTTTTCTATCGAGAAATAATTATACATGTAAATGTACATAAATATATTTGTTATAAATAAATATAGGTGCATATGAAATTCCAGAAATAACGCGCATTTGAATTTTAAAATAGACGCACGTCATAAAGGTAATTAATTAATATTGCCATCATAAAGGAATTAATTGATATCAGTAATTAAAGGTGATTAGTTAACATTAGCTGGCAATGTAATCAAATCAGCTATTGGAGGACATTAATTTACATTAATTGGCCACATGTGAAATTCAAAATAGACAAGTTTTATATTGGAAAATTAATCAAGCAATTGATGGTGATTAATTAGAATAAACAAGCAACATAAAAAAAAGTTAAACGTTTATAATGTTTAAAGTTAACGTTTATAAATAACATTTAATAAAACAAATAAGGCACGTTTAAAATCCAAAATAGACGTGCGTTATAAAAAGCATTAAATCAGAGAATTAATGAGGGTTAATGAAACATTTAAACGTTAAACGTTTATAATAAATAAAACGTTTAAAAAACAAATCAAGGGTGCTTATATTGCACCCTTTTGAATGGCCTGATTTGCATCGTTTTAAGCGGACGGACGACACTGTTTTGACTCTCTATAAATAAAGAGGCAGGGCTAGCCTTCAAACTCATATTTTTCTAAATGGGTGCAGAAGCCCTGTCACTCTTCTTTCTTCTCCAATTCTTCAAAAATTAGCTATTTTATATTTACGCCTTCTGAATTACAAGTTGGAGATAGAAATTATAGGTCTAAAATAAAGATGTTCAAATAAAGTCGTCCGAGTGAGGTAAAGTTCTCAGATCTGGTTCTCTATTTTATTTATTTTATTTTTCTTTAATTAGATCCAGATTTCTAAATCCATATAAATCCCAATTTGTGGATTCAATTAGCGTTGCAATAGGGAAGGCTATGGATAATAGAACTGAGTTAAAAATCAGATCTGGAACTTGGAGTGTTTTCTTTCCAGTGAGTGGATTTAATTATATATCTTTTACGTTTATGATATATTATCATTAGATTCCCATTAAATAATTTTATTTAGTATTTATTTCAGCAATTAATTCTGTTAATTAGTTATGCTGAGACTGTAAATTGTAAAAGAGAGCTTATATTTAATTATTATTATTTATATGGAAAAAAAGGAAATAGTAATCCAATTAAATATAAATAATATTAGGCTTGACAGTTAGAGGAAGGCATAAGCCTAAAAGTAAGAAATTTACAGTTATTTGCATCTATTTTAAAAGTTGAAATTTAGCCTGTAAATGTTAATTTCTTTTTATTCCTTTAAACGCGATTAAAATAGTAAAAAGAAGAATTCGCAAATATGGACTAAAATAAAAGAACACTAGATTTACAGAAATTAGATTTAAAATAAGAAAAGTTGAAATAAAAAGAGAAAAATAGAAATTTGCAGTAAATTATGCTAAAACGGGAGTAATAAATCAAAGAAAAATTTAATAACTTGATTTGGAAGTAAGTGATAGATTAATTGGTTGGTTTAGAAAAGAGAATACATTTCTATAGTTTAATATTTAAAAGGTAACGATAAACGTAGTTGCAAGAATAAAAGAAAGAAAAAGGAAATTAGTGTAAAATAGAGAAACTATTGTATTTAGCACT
The DNA here is from genome assembly GCA_030737815.1 of Allium fistulosum. NCBI lineage: Eukaryota > Viridiplantae > Streptophyta > Magnoliopsida > Asparagales > Amaryllidaceae > Allium > Allium fistulosum. The sequence goes on along the minus strand of CM060902.1, from coordinate 335,933,686 downwards.
ATCCAAAAAGTAAAGAAATAATAAAAGGAATATCTTGCAATTATGGATTATTGTTTATAGCTTCGTTTAGTATTAAAATATGAAAATGGATTTTTAGCACTGTTTTCGTAACCAACCAAATAGGATAGAACTACTTCCTAGAATATAAGAAAATAAAGTGAAGGATCAAAGGAATTAAAGAAGGAATCAAGTTAATTATTGGACAGGACTAGAAACAATTAAAATAAATATAAGTAGATGTGCAATTACTGTGCAGATAATAGAATAAAAGTAAAGCATATATTATGATAAGTAAATTTGTGACAATCGGACGTGGTCCCAAGCCAAGATTGCCATATAACATAAGAGAATTAAAGAGAATTCAATATCATAATAAAAGAAGATAGACTATAATAGAAAAGAGATACTTGTAATTATATTTTTAATATATAGATTATAAAAGAGAATAAAAGAGACAATTACAAGTAAAATTATAACATAGGTTATAATTAAGTAGAAAGAACAGAAAAGGCTTATTTTAAGACTTAAATGAAGTTAATAAGCAAATAGAGCAGAAATAATAGAAGATGCTTATTTTAATAAATTTAGATCTTGGATTAAGTTAATAAGCAAGATGATAGAAGTGGCCCTTACCAACATCATTCCCTTTCAGTCAAGAACTGATGGTCTCACAATAGTTAGGTGAGGCTGGGACAAGATTATGCTAATTAGGGTAAATAAGTAGCCAATAAGATAAGAAAAGTAAACTAAACGCAAAATAAAAGATTAGACTTAGGGTCTAATAAAAGAGTAATGCGTTTGGAGCAGCCTAAAGGATGAAAAGCCTAACGAAGCAGTTCATAACAGATTTCAGCACGGAAGAAGCACGTCCAACTTAGTTGTTTTGGGCTAGAAGGAAGTACGAGACTTCAACGGGATGTAAGGGTACTCTAGGATGGCCCTTTGGGGTAAGCATAGCGTAGCAGTCCTCCAGAGGCAGGTCTGTAGGTATTCCATCAAAAGAGTATGCCTTGACTGCTTTTTGCATGGCAGGACCATTGTAGGCTGTCAAATAGGGTTGATGTTTGGAGTAGGATATTCGTATGTCCCAGTACCTGCAAGTAAGTTTTAGTGGGCAGGACCCAAAAGGATAGTCGCATGCGGATATCGGGCCAACATCAAAACCAAGAAGCGAGTTCGGGAAAGACTAGAGTTAAACCAGCAGTCCAATGAACCTTTCACTATCGAGACATTGGATGAAGGGCGCAGCCAATTGGATGTTTAGATTGTTTATAGTAGGGCACAGCCACTTAGCACTTTAGAGGTCTTTCGATTAGTTGTGGGGTGGCTGCGTAGGGCTATATCCACGATAAGAAAAGAGACAGACCAAATAGAATATCTGTATTGTAGGCCTAACAGGGAAGTCCTTTACAGAAATAGAAAATCCCCGACTGAGTTCCGTACAAGGTAGGCCTTGTTAAGCGGGATTCAGGGAGTAGACAGAATGATTACGTATAGTCCTCAAGGTACGCACTGGGTGGTACATTGTGGATGTCCGAGCATTAGTATAGACTAGTGCGGACGCAGTTTTACATTTTCATAGTAGAAGACGAAACATCTGTATTGTAGGCCTCATGAGGCAGTCCTTTATAGATGTAGTCACAAAATGCCACAGTAGCAAGACGATGGAGTCCTTTGTGAGGAGGATACGGAAGGTACTATGGGTAGTACCTAGGACCGATGCGGTCATTGGACATATAGCTACATATATATATATATATATCAGTTATTAGGTTTTAATCTACCAGGGAGTAGATGGGCACGATTCACGCACAGAGGCGAGAGTATTATAAACCAAATGAACCTAATATAACAGTAAATGGAAATAAAACGGTATATGTAGAATTAAGCTTAGAAGTGTATAATTTGTCCATTCACTAGAACTTTAGTTCTGACCTCCTCCTCATAACATCCTACAGGTTAGATAAATGGCGGAGACTTTCCAACTTTGAGACACCTGTTTGGAAAGTGTTATTATATTGGTGAGTATTTACTTACTATTATATTTTAGTCAGTTCCGCTGTGAGATATTTATTGAGCTCTGATATATTTGTCTTTGCCTATTTGCAGGATACCAAATACCCAACTCGGGCTTTAGTGGGCTTAGCATTTTTGCTAAAAATTCGGACCCACTGGAATTCGAGTTGTTACAACGTTAATATTCGAATTGTTCATACTAACCGCTAACCGAATTTACACCTTTGAGTCGTGAAACCGTAATGATGAATTTTCAAAACAACCACATGATTTAATTAATTCATGAAATTTTATAAATTAATTTAATTTATTAATATTTAAGAAATATCATTTAATATCTAATTTAGTTGATGTTTGAAAGTTGCTTGTAATTATTTGAATGCATTTATAACAGTTATATTTGCACGCATCAATATATGATATCGATGTAATTTTAAATAGATTTGAATAAAAGGTAATTGCAAAACGTAATTTATGAAAATTTTATGACATTTAATGGATGTAATTTCAGCCATACCACTTGAAGAGAGAGGAGTGGAGAGAGAGAGAGATAATCAAAGGAACTAATTAGGGTATTTTTAATTAAAGAATGAGATTATTTCAATTAAAATAAATCCACTATTTCATTTCCTATAAACAATTCATTCTTTTCTCCATTCACTTTTCTCTTCTCTCCTCCTAATCTTTCATGGCTAAAAACAAAATAAAGATTTCCAAAATTTTATCAACACCAAATCAAATTCAAACATATATAAAATAATGGAACATAAGTGGTTCATCTATTTATTACAAGGATTGGGTGTGGATATTGGAGATCTAAGGAGGAATCTTCATTCAAGGTGTGATATTTTTGGAAACATCTTAAGTAATCGTCCAATCTCCTTGTTATATTTGTTATATCTTATTAGAATAATTCAGATCCCTTGTGTATAATTTTATCATGATAAATGTTATATCTTATCAACATTGTTTAGATTTTATTTCTTATACAATGAATTTATATGTGCATATGTTGTTTAATCTATTAACTACTATTGTTTAGAAATTAAAGTATAAAAAGGAATTTTTTTTTATTTGAAACTAATTGTTGTATATATTTAAATTGAATGTATTGCTTAGATCTTAACCATACTTGGGATTACTTCATGAAATAATATGAAAGTTTCAATATAATTTAGTTATTCTGATTATCAATTATTTTTGTTGTTATTTACATTGCTCTAGTTCAAAATTAAAAATGACTTTAGTGTAAAATCATAAATAAAAGTTGAATCTTTTCAAAGTCAAAAATAGTTTTCATATTGTTGATTTTAAATTGCAAACATATGAAACTGTAAGCTTTGCATGCGCATGTTATTTTGAATTCTAATATTGTTGTATTGTTATGTTCATATATGTGTGTGCGTATGTATATGTATATGTATTGTTTCAGTTCAAATTTTATAATTGGACTTTTATGTAAAGTTATAAAAGTAATGTTGAACTCTTTCTCAAGTTAAAATTTGATTTCAAATTGTTAGCATTAGATTTCAAAACATGTATATAATTTAAAACAATTTTAATGTATATAAATGTGTATGTATAAATTCAATTGTCATTTTATATAATATAAAGTAAAACTATACATGCATATATCTGCATATAAGTTAAAAACATTTTGAAAACAAGTTAATGAAAGATTAAAAGAATGTCACAATATTTCCTCCTTTACCTCTAATTAATGGTCTTGTAAATGCCTTTTACTCATTCTTTTAATATTAATTAAATGCACCATTACCCATTATTGATTTGATTACTTTTAGTCAAATATATTTATTTATGTAATTTATTTCATTTAATATATAAGTAGACTTTGACATATATACATATATATAAACTTTCATATTCAAGTTTAAAATGTTATGTGATAACCATTGCTCGTATAAATTGACAACATATATGTTGTAGATGCAAATCCAAACTTCAATCAATATATATTTTAACTATATACACCTTAAGGTATGTTGCACTTGCACTATTCACACATGAGTATATTTGATACACTCATTTTAATACATATAATATAAATTAAATTAAAATTTCCATTTTAAACAATTTGAATAAAATAATATTTTATTTGAAAACTTCATTGGATTGGATCTAATATTTGTTTAGACTTCACGGGCCTAATAGATATAAAATAGGATTTTTTTTAAATATACCTATTTTACGCGCTTTCGACTTGCATGGTTCCTTTTTTGAACTAAAATATGATTTTAAATTTGAAGGTAAAATTTAAAATGAAAATAATATAATATGATTTTCAAAGTTGGATTTGAAAATAGTGTACATTATAAATGTTATAACATAGTTTTCAAAAGTGCTTTAAAAATACAATAAACATATATCAAAATTGTAATATTTATTAATAAGATTAATAAATTAAATAAACTAATTAAATAGTTAATTAATCAAAGTATATACATGTACAATACATACACACACATATGTTACATTATCTTGAATTATTTAAGATGATGTAAGTATATATGTATTGACATAAGAAATTTCAAAATTAATATTTAAAGTTGAAACAGATTAGGAAGTATATGTTACAATATATATATATATATATGTACATATACATATACATACATACATACATACATACATACATATATATATATATATATATTTATATAGATATATGCCTGATACATTTGAATTTGAAACCGATCAGGTAGTAGAAGCACCAATAAATACAGAAGAAGTTGCACAGATGGATGACTCGGCGTTTCAGCTTCAAGATGTTGATCCCTACGATTGCACTTGCCTGGCTACACCTGAGGGTATTTGCAAATCAATAGGAAACAAGCGCAATTAGAGATCCGGAAGTACTTCCAATGAGTTTGTACGTACGAGTCTAAGACATCTCCGAGCCACAAATGAATCGTCTATATCAGGTGAACACGTTCTTTTTGGAAGCACTTACACCCCCATTATTTTAAACACACTATCTCCTTGTCTATCTTATTGCATAGCTAAGAACACTGGTGCATTTACAATAAATTAGACAATGGCATTGAATACATTAAGAAAATTGAACTTGATAGAGTCGCTAATGTAAGTATATGAAGATTCTTAACTGGAACGTTAGAGGTTTATGTTTTCCTTTAAAACGATGTAGAATTAAATTATTTATAAATGATTACTCGGTAGATATAGTACTCCTTCAGGAAACCAAGACCGAATCGCTAACTCCTTCTTTCATTAGATCAATTGGAGGGAACCTTGTCTCTGGATGGGCATTTGCTCCATCATCGGGAAGTTCGGGCAGTTATTACAATATGGAGAGAAGATAAAATTAAGCTCCTACAATCGATCCCTAACTATTTTCTCCTTACATGTTTTTCTTCTAAATTTGCGAGATAATAAAATTATAAATATCACTAATGTATATGTGCCTAATAACAAATATCTTCGACAAATCCTTTGGACTACATGCTTTGAATTTAGAAATCTATCTTACAGTCCTTAGATCGTAAGTGGAGATTTCAATGTGACTTAGATTCCTCGATGAGAGTTCACCAAGAGAGAGCGAGTTTTAGGATATGAAAGAGTTTAATGGGTTCATTAACTCAAATAATCACATTGAACTTCCCCTTATCGGAATACCAGGTCTAATTGTAGAGAAGAACCTTCAATGGCTCTACTAGATATGTTTTCTATAAGTGGGGAATGAGAGGACATCTTCCCCCTCTCTAAAGCCTATGGGCTAGCTAGTTGCATTTTTGATCATTGCCCTATCCTCTTAAATTCGCACGATTAGCTGCCAAAAATCAAACCTTTTAAATTCAAAAAATATGGTTTAAGGAAGATAACTTTGAAAATCTAGTTATTGAAAAATAAAACTCTTTTCATAACCATTTCTAAAATAACGTGGTAAAAAACTAGTCTACAAACTTCGGGAATTATTAAATTTCCTAAAAAAATGGAATAGGAATGTTTTTGGTAATATTTTTACTAAAAAGAATTAGATACTTAGTGAAATTTTGGAATTAGACAAGACATGTGAAATCAGAAATTTAAACCAAGATGAGAAAATCAAACTAAACAACTTGAAAACAGACTTAGATAAAACAATGGACCAAAAAGAAACTATGTAGAAGCAATGGTCCAGGATAAATTGGATCTGCGAAGGTGATAAAAATACTCACTTTTCCCATCGAATAGTTAATGGTAGACATCGTCAGAATACCATTAAATCGATCATTTTAAACAATTCGGGAATTTTGGATCAATCTAAATTGAATCATGCTTTCACTAATTATGTTGCGGAAATTCTCGATAACAAATGTATACATAGAATGATGGCATACTGGATGACATTATACTCATCAATTGGTAACTCTCTAAACGAGTTAGATGACCCTTTCTCAGAAGTGGAAGTATTAGCGACCATTAAGGACCTATCTAGTGACAAAACCCCAAACCCAGATGGATTCCATATGTTTTTCTATAAAAAATTCTAGCAAACTATTAAAAACGACATAATGAACTTATTTGCAAAACTTTATAATGGTAGACTTCAATTGAGAAGGTTTAACTTTACAAATGTTCTTCTCATCCCAAAAAAAAGTACCCTCGGAAACTATCTGACTTTAGACAAATCTCCCTAATTAATTGCTCAATTAAAATCATCGTTAAAGTTTTAGCTAACCGGATGTGAACTAAGATGGATAAATTAACTAATAAATCCCATACCTCCTTTATTCAAGGTAAACATATAGTTGATGGTGTCGCCACCGCCTAAGAATTCATTAACTATTTTCGTAAACAAAAAATCAAATGCGCTCTCCTTAAACTAGATTTTGCCAAGGCCTTTGACTTAATCGATTGGGCATGATAGGCACCCTCAAACTTAGGGGATTCACTGATAAGTGGATATCCTAGATTAATTGTATCTTGAAATCCAGTGCTTCTTCAATTCTATTTAACGGAACTAAGGGTAGCAAAATTCAATCTAAGAGAGGACTTCATCAAGGAGACCCCCTCTCCTCTTGTTTAACCTCATGATATTTTTAATATAATTATTAATTTAGTTTTTAGTAATAATATTCTACATAAAATCGGGCGAACTTTGCTAATGATGACATTTTTACTCTACAATATGCTGATGACACTGATTTTCTACTCTCATCTTCCACATCACATTGCTTCCCTCAAATTAATTATATATAACTTTGAATTTTTATCGGGCCTTAAAATAAATTTCCACAAGTGTTTTGTTTTAATCATCAACGATGTTTCATACTAGACATCTGAAGTAGCTAACACTCCAAATTGCAAATTGATGAATTTCCCAATTAAACACTTAGGCTTCTTCATCAGACAAACGAAACTAAAAAAGGAAGATTGGAGTATCGTCATTGATAAAGTTAATAAGAGACTGCCCAACTAGAAAGCCAATTATCCGTCGAGAGTAGGAAGAATGGTTCTCATTAATTCTGTTCTTTCTTTAATTCTGATTTATTGGCTTTCCTATTATCATTTCCCTGCTTGGGTAATTAATAAAATCGATAACATTAGACATAACTTTCTTTGGAAAGGAAGTTCGGATAGCTTGGGACTAAATTGTCTAATTAACTAGAACATTGTCTGCAAACCCAAATCTCATGGTGGACTAGGCATTATTAACTTGAGACTGCTAAACATTTTATTACTTGGTAAATGGATCTGAAAGTTCCTAGATGATGACAATACGACCTGGAAAGAAATAATTGGTTCTATAACGGCTCCAAAAACCTGTATAAACCAAATGCTCATCTATTTTCCTTCTTCTGGAAGAGCATTTATAAACTCTTCCCCAAATGTAAAATTGGAATTGAAATTAAAACCCGATTTGAAAATAAAACATCCTTTTGGAACGATCGCTGGGCTTCACCCATTACTTTTAAATACGAATACCCAGATCTTTGTAGCTTCAAACAATAAGAATGACCTTCTTATTGATATTTACAGATCTCATGAGACTTTTAAATGGAACAATTCGTTCAGCCAAAATCTGACTGGAAACTTACTTAACCAATACACAAAATTGATTAATTTTATCGACCATATTACTTTGGATGAACAACAAGACCAGATAATTTGGTGTTGGGATAATAGAAAAATATATTCTTCTAAATCCATTTACAAATTTCTAACCTTCTTTGTTACCAATATATTTAATTATTTTAGACCTACTAGGAAAATGACCACGCCCCCAAAAATTTAAATTCACATGTGGATTGTTCTGCATGATAAATCAAATACGATTACCAAATTAAACTCTAATGTAACTAATAGTCAAAATCAAAATCTTTGCTACTTTTGTAACATATTCCCCAAAATAACTTCCCATCTTTTCTACAACTACCAATTCACCCAAAATATAATTTGCAATCTACTGGACATTTTTGGTCTTAATATAAATAATACAATCCTTTCCCTATATGAATATTGGACTAGTTGTAGATTTAAATACAACAATCGTACTAGAAATATGCTAGACACTTCATACTCTATTACATGTTGGGTCTATGGTATGAATGAAATCAAAGAATTTTCAATAATCCTTATAAAAATCCTATGGTTATTTTATATTTTATTGCTTGGCATATTTATCTTTGGATAGGTACTTCTAGTGAGAAACCAAGTTGGAGGGATCATCTGAAATTGGTCATGCATAATGCTGGAGCTCCAACCAGTCAATCAATACCTTTGTTTGATCAAACTTGAGCATATTTAAGGAGGAAAGTTCGCTCAACTGTTCGATAAGTCATCTTAGCAACTTGGATTCACCTTTCTCTTCCTATTCACGATCCAAGATGACTGTTCATACCACGGTTGCACCCTATATTCTTTCAGATGCATGACCATCTCAAGCCTAAACTAGCTTCATTGTCTTTGGTTTTTCTGCTTATACTAGCTGCTTGGTTAGTTATGTGCACCTTAGATCATCGACAATGCTCCTATGTTCGACACACCAATTAACCAGCAACCTGAGACCAGAAGTGCATGCTTGTACACTAATTAATCAGCAACCTAAGACTAGAAGTGCATGCCTGTACACTAACTAATCAGCACCAATTAACTTCATCACATTTCAACGAGCATGTGGCACCTAATCCAACTAATTAGGCTCAAATGCTCAGACCAGAGATCGGAAGTGCATGACATTGTATTGTACTATATTTGCTGCATTTCAAGTCATATCTCCAGAGTGCCAATCACTGAAGCTGTGACCAGCATCTTGCCTCCCTGAGCAAATCATGGCACACTAACTACTGCTGTCCTTGCAGCTACAGCTGATGCGTCATGCAGTTCACTTGCTTGGATTAATTTTCCATGCACTTTCAACCTTCCTCTCATCGTTATGTTGGATTGTTATTGGCCCAAATCGCTTTGCAATCCAAATTTAGCTAATAGCATCAAGTCTGATGCTTGCAGCTACACCCTTGCACATTTCATAAGTAAGCAACATCACCTATTACCACTTTTGCACCTCCTGAAGCGCAACTTCATTATCCTTTACAACCACGTTAGTTCATTGGTTCATTAGCCCATTGGTTCAACACCTAAAATGGAGCTTTCTTTAGTTCATTGGTTCAACAACTTGCATTTAGCTAGGATCTACCAGTTGAAGCATCATCAGTCATATAATCACCCTAATATTCGCTCCTACATCATTGCCACTCAAGTCATTATCACTTTCATCAACCTCATGCAACCCCATTCAGTAGTTGTTTAATAATTGTAAATATATTTATTTTATTGCTTCTTCCAGTCACGTTTTGATGATAATTACAATAATGATCTTGTATGTTAATATTTGTTATACCCATCAAACATTTCTATGGATTTTGGTTATTATTTAATAAAATTATGAGTGCTCTCCTCTCAAGAGGATAAATCTTTCATCAACAAATGTATTTAATTATATTATCTAATTAAATAAGTTAATTATAAATTGATTAATAAATAATAAAATATGTGTATTTATAGATATATGTGTATAACCATAAATGTTGTGATATACATATTCAATTAAAATATTTAATTAAATAACATAAAATTAATTAAAATGTAATTAATTAAAATTAATTGAATAAGATTTAATTGATGTAATGTACATAATACTATTGTATAAGTTAATTAAATTATAAAAGTTATAATAATTAAACTTACATAATACGAATGCATAAAGTTAAGTGGAATTAAAATAAAAACAAATAGACTTAAGGAATAAATACATATGCATAATACATATACTGTGATTTATGATGTGTCCGACACTTGAATCACTAGGGTATTTCGTAAGAAATGCATTATTTCATAAGTCGATATCACTCAATTAAATAAATTAAAGACTATGAATCTGTAACTTAAGTGTTATCCTCTACTATTTATATATTAATAAATTACTTGCATACTCTCTGGCTGTTGACCAAACTCAAGCTAGAGATGTTATGTGTAGTAATATTAATATATTGACTAGCTGAGATAAGATACTTATATGTATTTGTTGAGCAAATTCAAGGTGATATACTATACTTAGACCATCGCGAAATGGTAGGTACGAGTGAATAATTTCTATTGATTTGTTGAGCAAACTCAAGGTTGAAATAAGATTAGGACAAGAAACCATGGATTAGGAGCTATATACGATATAATTGATAAGGAGTTATCATCATTTGTGCGGTTATGACTTGATGAGAAAACCCAAGGTTGGAATCCCAAAGCAAGCGAATCCTAACATCCATTATAAAATTCAAAAGATTTCTATATTTCTTTTAGGGTTTTAACAAACATAAAAGTCTAGTGGGAACTACATTAGAAAAATGAAATGGTAACATTTAGCTTTTCTAATATTATATGAATACCTGCTATGTGTAAATTAAAATAATCAACATTAATTGATAATTTTATTAGTTAAAAATATACGAATGAACTGAATTAATAATGACAAATAGAAATATAAGATATACTTATCAATAAATTTTATATGTTAACCCATGAAAATGCCTAATTATACAACTACTAAATATGTTAATAACTTGGTCACTTATGTATTACTTACTCGAGACTATGTATTATCTTAAATGAGTTTCAAACTATAAAAGGCAATACATAGATATGAATATTTGATCCATTTTCAATCACACATAAGCGTTATATGATGAATGGTTATAACTCGTAATGTACGAAATTTATGAAATTAGTTCATTCGAAATAAGAAAGTAAACCATAGTGTGAGATCATATATTTAATATAACTTATTACAATCATGATCTTGTCATGTTAAATGTAACATTAGATCAAGGGCTACAAGATGGACATAAGAATTTGATCGCTGAAATGTTAGCTTAATCAGTTTACAAAAGTGCAACATATCTGACATTCTTAAATGTTAAGGATGACCAAATGCATTTCTGTAAAGAAATCTTTATGATATTGTAATAAGAAGTTTCATTTGAATATTTCGCCGTTTAGAATGGAAATTGAATGTACAAGAGTGGATGTAACTTAAGGCACGGTTGGGATGAAGAAAGTGAATAGTTGCTTTTGCTGTGTAAAACACATCGAAAACGAGAATTGCAAAATAATAGTAGAAATTTAACATTGAAATAAGAAATATGATTTCTAATCCAAAAATGTGTTTTCATATAGAAAATTATTTTCTATGAGATTTATTTCTTTGAGTTCGAGATATTTTGATTTGAAAACTCTTGACTGTAAGCTGGTTAAAGTATATGGAATATGCCTATATTAAGTGGTTGAATGGAGCTTCATATTTCATACACTATTATAGTAATGGAAGAAATAGTGGAAGCATACCGTATGCCACTTATTAGCTGCATCAAGTTATGAAAATTATTTTCACTAAACATACCAAAAATTATTTATGAAATAGTAATCGTTTTTCGGTGTTGATTGAAAAAAAAACATACTTTTATTTCAATATGAGTATTATGAATATTCATTATAAAATAAAACTATAATAGTGATATTTGAGATGCATTAGAAAATATAGAAGTATCTAAATTTATTTACAATTATTTTGGAATTATAGACTAATCCACAGTTTGGAGAAATTATTCTCTGATTGTATGATTGTGAATCATATGGTACAAATGAATTATATCTCAAACAATAAAGGCAAAGCACCCATTGAATGGGAGCATCATAAGAGTTGATGAACTCTTCATATTAATTCATATAGATGTATGCAATTGTAAGTCTAATAATACCAAAATATTTCCACATACTTTGTTGTATTTACCGATTAGTTATCACAAACATGAACATGTGTATTTAATACACATGCAGTATTCCTATGACAAGCTCATAGAATATAAAACGAAAATAAACAATATGATGTGCAATTGAAAATAGAAATTACTTGATTTGATTGAACAAGTAAGTATATTGGAAAAAGTTCCGCATGTACCTAAATGAATAGGGATTCAATCTCAAAAGTCATTACTCTCTATGGTATAATGATGTATCAATAAGGAGTAATAGAACTTTATTGAATGAAGTACGATTAATTTTGAGTGAAGTTGAGTTAACTTCTTTTTGTAGGGTCATGTACTTAAGAGTAGTACACAAGGGTTAAACTTAATTTCATCTAAAGAATAGTTTACAAAATTATGCAAGTTAATGGTTTATAAGAAACTCCAACATATTCTAGGTCAAGGAGTTGGCAGGTTGTGCAAGTCGAAAGATTGCGCGTAATAATTGTACATGAGAAATCTTATATGAATCGCCCTAAAAGAAGTTTGGGAGCGATGGCCATTGGATGACCAATTTATGTTTTGAACATAAGTAGAGCAAACTAAAACTAAATCAGCTTTATAAATATGGAAATCCATAAAGTTTTTATGAATACATGTTCCATTATACCGAGAAGCATGTTTCAAGAATTACCAACTTCATAGTGAAAGAATTTCTTTTAGAAATTATTAGTAGTAAAATGGTTTTGGATACAAACCAAGGATAAAGCGATTACGGGGGATGAAATGAAATTAACCAAATCTAAATGAACATAATGCATTAGAATGTCTAACAAGTATCCTTGCACATTGAAGAAAAACTATGAGTTTTTTATCAATGTCCAGAATATATAATCCTTGGTTGTCAATTAAACCATTAAGAGTATTGACTCTATGGTATGGTATAATGCGCAAATTCGAAATGGATTCCAAGTACATTATCAAAATATGATTATGATAGTTGTTCCCAAAGAGATATAAACCATTGGCCGCAAATGTGTCTTCAACAATAAGACTAATGCAGTTGAAATATAATGAGCAATGTTAATAAGAAAATAACATCATAAATTTTAATTGTTGAAATTAACCTAATAGATTCACTAATCATTGTGCTCAGGTCAATTCGGTTTACTCACAAAATTATCGCTTGATATGACTTTGGTTTTGGTACATCTATGTTGAAATGGAAAATTATAAATAATGACTTATAATAGGTTGTTTGCACATAATGACCAAAGTATCTCGAAGTCGGTGAGATCAATATTGAATTTGGATGTTTTTCGAATATGATCCAAGAAATAATAAGAAGGTATCATTCTATAAGCATTGGATTGAGTAAGTATTTTGATAGAATAATCAAATAGTTCGGCTTTTAGTCAAAATGCAGAGAAAGTGTGTGCCCATAAGAAAGAATATTAAAAGATATGTAGATATTTTTGAATTATAAGTAAACACCATACTGTTGATTTTTACGATGTACTTATATTAAAATCGGTAATAGTTTGGTTGTTTAATACTCAATATTGGATTTGTAACTATATCTTTTATAATAATTATAAAAGGTGTTGGGAATGTCTCGAACAATATGCAAAGACAGCTTATTAAAATGTTTAACATGGAACATGTAAGATGAATTCCTTATGTATTGACGGTAGGAATTATCATACATGATGTGTTGTCTATAATATAGTTAATTAAACCAAAGGCTACTATAATATAAGAAGTATGAATAAATGCACAAATTTAAACGGACTTAAGGGTGATTCCAAATGTTGAGAATGCCACGACGTTTTTATATGATAACTATGCCACGATACAATTCGTAAAAGAACCTAGAGCTCACTAGAAGCCAAGCGACATACTTCGAATAGTTCTACATGATAAAGGTGGTTTATCAGCATCGAAGAGAGCTGATTGGAAGAGTAGATAATCAAAACAACATAGAATACCCATTCACTGAGGAACTGACCCGATTGTGTTTTAGGAAACTGATCGATGAATTTGGAATAAGATTCCATAATTGACCCCAAGTACAAGTGGAAGATTGATAGAGTTAGGGGTATGCCCTAGGGTCAATTATCTAATATAGTACATATATCTAACTCGATACCTAATCTTGTTCAAAATAAAAGTGTTTTTCTTTCTATTATAACACTTGATATAATGTGTTATATTAATTATTTATTTAGTAAAAGTATGTTTAATATAGAAAATCCATAAATGGTATGTTTTGTTTTAGTAGTTATAATGTGTTGCAATCATGAGTGATTTATCATAATAAAACAAATACACCATTTTAAATATACCTTGTCAAGATGTATCAAGACTGGATATCGATACATCCATTGAGACTAGAGTATGTAACGCTCTCCAAACGTTGGAAAATGTAATACTCATGGCTATTAGGGGCATCAAGGGGTTACATACAATAGTTATTGGATAACTATGGAATGACTCACTTGATTCTTTTCTATTAGTTAATATAACTAAGTTCAAATAGAGAATATCGATGTGACAATATTGCATAATTCCCTTGACTTGAGATTATTATCGAGCTTCAATGTGGAAACTCTACGTTGATTATAGTTATATCATGGCATGACGTCCATCGAACGACTATAGTTAGGTAGAGTGGAAGCATTGGAAGTGAAACACTACTCAAGAGAGAATTCGCCTCCTCGATTATATAGGGTTAGCATCACAGTCAACTATAGTCAACTCATAATCAAAGTCTCTAGCTAGAGTAATACGGTTAATATAAATTGTTATTATTGAACCAAGTATTTTGTGTCTGCACTTACAAAGTTGAATGTGGACAATGTTGGAAATTTGACCAAAACCAAATCTCATTAGTCCTAATATTGTTTTCATGATGTTGATTTTAAATTGCACACATATGAAATTGTAAGCTTTACATGTGTATGTTATTTTGAATTCTAATATTGTTTTTTTATTATGTTCATATATACATAGTCTCAGTTCAAATTTAATAATAGGACTTTTATGTAAAGCTACAAAATTAATGTTGAACTCTTTCTCAAGTTAAAATTTGATTTCAAATCATCGACATTAGATTTCAAAACATGTAAGTAATTTAAAACAATTTTAATGTATGTATATATGTATATATGTATACGTATATGTATGTATGTATGTATGTATGCATGCATGCATGTATAAATTCAATTGTCCTTTTATATAATATAAAGTAAAACTATACATGCATATATTTGCATATAAGTTTAAAACATTTTGAAAACAAGCTAAAGAAAGATTAATAGAATGCCAAAAGATTTCCTTCTTTGCCTGTCATTAATTGTTTCTTATATGCCTTTTACTCGTTCTTTTAATGTCACTTAAATGCACCATTACCCATTAATCATTTGATTTCTTTTAGTCAAATCTATTTATTTATGTAATTCATGTTATTTATTTCATTTAATGTATAAGTAGACTTTGACATACATACATAAATACATACATACATGCTACATGCATATATACATACATACATACATATATATAAACTTTCATATTCAATTTTATAATGCTATGTGACAACCGTTGCTCCTACAAATTAACAATGTATATGTGGTAGATGAAAATCCCAACATTAATATACATATAAATTAACTATATACACCTTATGCTATGTTGCACTTAATCTCTTCACACATGAGTGTATTTGATACGCTCATTATAATATGTATAATATAAGTTAAATTAAAACTTCTTTTTTAAACAATTTGAATAAAATAAGATTTTATTTAAAAATTTATTAATTAGATCTCATATTTGTTTAAAAACTTCATGGGCCTAACAGATCCAAAATAGGAATTTTTTTTGAAATATACCTATTTCCCTCTCTTTCGACTAGCATGATTCCAATAGGAACCTGGGTGGATAAGATCGTCTTTCCTAGGATCTGGGCTGGGGTGCCTCCCTCTGAGGCTGGGAGTGAACCAACAGTTAAGATACAAACTACCTATAGCGGCCTAAAGCATTTATTAAGCTTGATCAGACCTATCTCAACCGTTCAAGCATCAAGCTCAACCACTATAAATACATCATGCTCGGACGGTTGAGATGGTTTTGGTCAAGCCCAAGAAATGCTTTAGGCCACTATAGGTTATGTACATTGATGATGATGCCAGTTGGGATACCAGGTAGTCCGTGTGGCATGGATATAGACAGCTGACATGCTACATTGTGGAAATTCCCCCCAGAATATGGCAGACGACGCGAGAGTATGTGACGGCTGTAGTAGAAGTACTAGGATGTCAACTAAGTACATAAAGGGATTGTTGTACAGCGGCGCCTTTGTTAGATGAGCCACACTAATGGATGCCAGCCTTTTGGAGAAATGACATAGGTAAGGCATCTCTTAAGACAAGGGAGAATTATGCTTGTGGATATGGTTGAGGGAAGCTAAGGGATTCTTACATGTGGTGGTAGGCCAGCATAAGGATGACAGTGAATGAGGAGGCTATTTTGATAGCTTACTGGTCGGCCAAGCTGACAATCGAGGGAACCCAACTTTTCATGATAATATGCTTTGACCTTACTGCCCACTACCCAAGGAGGGGAGAGACCGACCGTCGATCCTGTCGAGGTGGATAGGGTATATTATGAATAGACCTGGCTGGGCCGGTAGGTAGGATGCGAAGTGGACCGACTATGCCCCAGACGAAGATGACACATGGATTCTGATCATTGTTACTCGGGTTGGATCGGTTGAGGAGACGGGCTGTTGCGAAATATAGGCGAAGGAAAATGGAGATGTTTAAACAAGTCGACCCACTTCTTTTTTTACAAGAAATATGAGCAGTGGATCTATACTGGCCTTTAATGCCTTTATTTCTTCTTCTTGGAATCAATTTTAAATGAGTCATCGTTGTAAAATAAGGTGGCCTCATCGTTCCCCTGCACCGATGTTTACTACGCTTAGCAAGTGGAAGAGGGTTTATGTTAGGTTGTTTGGTTTTGATATTGGGGTTGGTTTGGAGTTTGATTTGAGGTTCTTTTTCCCCATGCTTTTTAAACCAGCGTCATTTTTCTCAATGTATAGATTTTCTATTTTTATTCACCAGTTGCATGGTTTGCTCAACTGGAGAATGTTAGTGGAGAGCTGCGCAGTTTGCTCAACTGGGAATGTTGGCGGAGAGCCGCGAAGCATTGGAAGAGATTTGATTTTGATAGGTTATACTTGGTCAATAGTCTTTCCAACCAAGACATCCTTTCACTGAACTCGGCCATAAAGATATAAGGCTTCAAGGATGGGATCTGAGGAGGAGTATTGTGATGGGCTCAACACCAATTTGAAAGAGGTGGTGTTATTGTGGTTTTTGGTTTTAGTGGCTAGGTGATCCACCTCGATTGGAGCGGAAAAGCTGGTATTTTGTGGATTAGCTTAATGATCTTTTGGTATAGGTGTTATTATTTCGAGTATAAGGGACATTTGGAGAAAAAATATTTAGAGACTCAGCCTTGTTTCTAGCACCAAAATGTTTGTCGGTTTTTCGATATTGTAACACCAACTTAATTTTTGAAGTAACTACGTTGTCGTATGCTTACGTCATTATGAATTAACTAATTTAATAAATATTAAATTGTCGTTAAGTGGTAATTATATTGTTTGAATGCTTATACAATTAAGAGCGTTGCAAATTAACTATTTGTTAAAATGCCTAAGTGAATTAATTTAAATTTAAACAAATCAAACAAAGAATACAAGATACTAAACGTTGAAAAGCAAAGACATGGAAATTTACGTGGTTCAGCTATTAAGAAATTCAACGTCCATGGGTTAAAATCATTTACTTTTGTTTGTTTTCTTTCTTACCACAATCACAAAATTTTATAAAGATCTAGTACAAATTTGACAATATATAATTTTCTGAATAAAAAGTTTGATCCCTTTTTCTACTATTTTGCTTTCATTTTATAGCAAAAATGATGTCACTTGGATTCCTGATTCCCATGGCGTTGGATCTTTCCTTGTGTCCTTCATCCTTTTGATTTGGTTGTTAAGCACAAACCGCATGCCCAACTAAAGCCCTGAAAAATCCTCGCTATACCATATAGCGCTCTTCGACCGCTATGCTTTTCAATTTAGCACTATTAATAGTGAATCCGCTTTAAACCCTACTATTTTCCGCTAAACCCGCCAAATCATGGATTTTTAGCACCCTCTTTAGCAATATTAATACAAATTGATTGATTTGACTAGTTATTTTTTAAAGCAAATCAACAAAGTTATAGTAAAGACCTAAATTTAAGGTATAAGTGTCCAATATAAGTCATAAATTTATTGTAGTCACCAAAGCTGGACTGTATAAATCTTAATTCTCTTCGATCTTATTATGTAATATTAAAAAAATTATCTCTTTCCTGCATAAATGATACGAGAATGATAATAAATTAACTTTAAATATTTGGTTTTAAATCTAATGAAGGTTTTTGCACCTCTGCTATTTTCCACGATATCCCCACTATAACTTTTTGCACTTCCACCACTATAGAACCGCTAAGCACTTTAACTGCACAATAGACTGCTGATGTGGTTTAGGAAGGAGAATTTTATTTAGCATGACAAATTTGATTTCAGGTGGGATAACTTTGATTAAGTTGGGAATATTTGAAAAATAATGAGGTTAGGAGTGGTGTTGTGAGCTTTTTGTAGCCCAGCTGAGATGGGCACATCATGAGAAACTTGAGCTTCATTCTTCGGATGTGTAGTATCTTAATGTGTTGTTTGTGCTGCTCTTGGTAAGATATGGTTGAGAAGTACTGGTATTACTGATGATTTAGTTGTGGGATGCACCCTAGAAAATGAACTGTGTCGGGTTCTGTTTTAAGTTGGGATTGTTTCGTTTCATGCTTGAGGTTGGGACTTCACTAGTTTCTAAGCTTTTGGTCATGCAATTTCTAGTGGACATTATGTTGGAATTTGTTTGTTGTATTATGGAACTTGTGCAGTTTTTATTAATGTAGCAGCCCATCCTATTCCCCTACTATGTGGGACCACCTTTTGTATTCGTATATCAGAACCTACGCTAGTGTTTTACATTTGAAAAAAAACAGGTATACCAGTCACCATCCATGTGCCAATTGTACCTCAACCGGTGTTGCATCAGATCCGTCAACCCATTGTATAATGATATTGTTAACATAATGAATCTATAAGGATGTTGTGCTATTATGTTCATTTATGAACTGCAGTCTCCCACTGGTCCTCACGTTTCTCTCTCTAGAGCACCTATTTGATCATTTCATAAACTACTTCGTCATTTACCTCTTCACGTCATCGGTGGCGGTTGTCATTCACACTTTAACTGTGTGCATGTTCAGGTGAACAACCATGATAGTCGTTGCCCTCGCACTCTTAGCCTATGACATGATGTCTAGACCTCCTTAACTCCATAGAGTCCATTCACTCTTTCCTCCTTTCTCTCTCATGCCACCTTTCATGATTGCGTCCTTGAGAATGCTCTTGTCTGTTATCACACTCGATGTTGTTCCTTGCTCAACCTCTAGCAGGAATGTTTCCATGTTGTTGCCCATGTCTACCATGTTCCTTGGATCGACCACTGCTGCAATTGGATTGATCGGTACTGATCAACGACGATCGATCGATACTAATCAATGCTCCTAGGTAGGTGCTCCAATTGCATCATATTGTCTCCTATTTCCATCCATGGCCCTGTTTCGCTATGTCCTTCCTGCATTGGAGCTTTCTTCTTCAGATGGAGTCGTTTAATTCCTTCCACCACGATCTTTAACATGAGATCCTTCTTCGTGAGCATTCATCCCTTGAGGAGCTTGCATCAACAAATCAAATTTCCACCTCATCTCCTCCGTTAGTGTTCGTCGAGTTGCCTCCATCGTCTAGTTCATCCTAATGACAATTCTGTCTAACTCCTCTCTAGTGACAACATAACAGTAGTGATTATGTATGGATCTACCACTTTCGCTATGCTCTGTGGTACCACCTCTCATATAACCTGCACCATTATCGGCTTGTTTTCCTAGGTTATTTGGACTCATCTGATTTGAACTCCTAGAAGCGTAAATCAAATCCAAGTACTTATTAAGATCTAATCTAAGCTCAATTTTTAAGTGAAAGCATCAAAATATGTTAGCAAAAAATTTGGTAAGTACACCACAGAGGCAATGAAGAACCAGTAATCCAAAATGTGATCACTGATTTGAATTCATAAGTGGATTTGAGCCTCTGATTTGATTGCAATTAGTTTAACCCGCGTAGATATCAGATCTAGACATAGTAAAAACATAGAAAATTCAAGAGGAAAACAAAGGAAAAGATACAAAGGTTTTTTTATTACGATGGTTTGATTTTGCTTGCGTCAACTTTCATCATCTCTGCTATGTTTTTCACTATAATACAAATAGATTATACAATCAAACTCGAAGTCTAGCCTAGATCCGAGTTAGAAATCTGGCCAAATCTCCCCCTAATGAAATTTTTTCCATCCCCCTCTATGATGATGTTTTTCTGCATTTTTAAGCATATAGAAAGGTCTCTAGGACTCTGATTTGCTCCACCTTGATCCATAATTCGACTAGAGAAGACCTCATATAGACCCACAAGAATAGGCATAAAAATAGGTTAAATTGACTCAATCCTTAACCAAATATCTCATCGATCAATAACGACTGATGGTCTATCAATCGGCATTGATCGATTGACTTGAGCGAAATTCCATCATTACTCGATATTGTTGCCTTTTGTCTATTGATCAATCGTGGCTTCATGCATTAAATTCAAATCATGATCTAAGACCAAAATGCATTGATTGCTAAATGAGAATCAACTAATTTATCGATTAGTATCAATTCATGTCATCGATCGGTGTCGATCGATGGTATTTTTTTCATTTTTGTTTTTTGCCTTGTACCATTTTGCACTCACATCTATAAGCTTTGTATCATTTCATCATTTCGACGTCCAGTATTATCGAATGTGAAAAATCATTGACAACAATAATTTTCCATTAACAGTCATATATCTTATAATTTGATAAAACATTGTTAATGCAAATATTTTCAATTTGAAAAAGAAACCGCAAATGTTTGGAATTACTTGCATTTTATTTACAGCAGGTTTGGAATTACTTGCATTTTATTTGCACTTTGAAACATAAACAGCAAACGTTTAAATTTATTTGCATTTTATTTGCGGTTTAACATAAACTGCAAATATTTCAAATTTACCTGCGTTTTGAAATAGTTATCACAAATGCAGGCACTTCCTACATTTGAACATCCAATCGAAATTTTGCTCCTCCTTACATTGGAACTTACATCAGAACATCCAATTGAAATATTGTTCCTTCTTACACTTGAACATCCAATTGAAATTTTGTTCCTTACCTTTGCACATCCAATTGAAATTTTGTTTCAATCCTTTTATAAATTTTACAATAGGTCCATTTAGCCTTATTTCAAAACAATTGGTGAAACCGTGTGCATGGAATTCCAAACAAAATTTGCAATATTTACATGTAACCTAAAGTTTGATTAAAATTTTCTATGATTAATGTATTTCATTAAATAAAGCATAGCATGAGAATAAAACTTCATTAATGCTTTCATATGAAATACTCATTATTTTAAATACAACATGATATGCGACTATAAACTAAAAAACGATGACCAAATCTGACTTGCAGATACTAGGAAATACAAGATATCCTGCAACATTTGCATGCACGTCATTTTCGTTATTTTCGTTATATGGACCATACATCCAAAATTTGGAATCTCAACTATTATCAACCCTATTGACATTTTGGATAGCAATTTCGGCCACTAACACTCAACTATAATTCTGATCGGACTCAACTTTTAAAATGATTCAGAATTAAATCAAACAAAACTATCAATATAAAAAAAATCATATTGACAATAATCAGCCTAAACCAACACAAAAAAAATGAAATGACGAGGATACATACACAAGCGTTCTCAATCACATCAAGAAACTATGAAGTTCATTTTCGTCAGTAGAACCGAATCATCAGCACATACTGAACACATTGAGTTTAAAGTCCATTTGATCCCTTAAATAATCATGCATTATGAACCACAACGAAAAAAAGAAGCAAAAAAACATAAAGATAATAAAACACAGTGATATCCTTAGAACGCTGTTGAAGATTTCTCAATTAATCCAAAATGAAACAAAAAATTATTTGGCCTTTCCTACATTAATCTGGGAGTATCATAGTCATCATAATCATATCTTGGCCTGTCCCTTGCAAGCTGAATAAAATTATTTAGCATTGGAGGGTGATTTTGGATATAATAATTCACATAAATTTAACGAGCTTATGTTTGAGTACTTAGTTATACCTTATTCACATACAGTGGATCACAAGAAATCTGTTCATCTATAGCTCCAAGTTTATTTGACAGCATCATCATTCTGCATCAAGAGAAGAGTTAAAACGAGCATCTTCATTAGACCGCATCCCAAAGTAAATACAGTAAAACTAGGTTTAGCATACTATAACCATGAAGATTTTACTGCAGCTATGTATAACACGGCATTAATTTATTGAACAGGCAGCTGTATTAAGTAACGCGTGCTCAAGAACGTAAAAATTCAGTAAGCGTACCTCTGAATAGATGAGTCAAGGTGGTCTATCATCTCACAAGTTTTGTACTGCTCAGGATCCTCGTTGAAACTGACCATTCCATCCTTTTGATTAATTGTGGCAAATATTTCCCCATCTTGAATCTACGATTGGACGGAACTACATTAATTTTCTTCCTGTAAACTTCTGTTCAATAACTGGTATTTATATGATAAACAAAATTACCATCTGAAGCACATGCATTTCAGCATCTTTAGCATTACTCAGGTTCACGGTACTTGCTATATCTTGGAGCGACAGGGTCAAGTAAGTTTGAGTTAATCTCTGGATATTGTGTTTGTAGAGAGATGACAGGACTTGTTTCACTAAACCAAGATTGTTATCCTGAAAATATTTTAAATGTTCTTTAGAAGTGTAATTAGTAAGGTGTTCTGTTATCTTGTAGTCGATGACCAGAATCAAGAGTCATGCTGCTACAAGGATATTGCAACATTGAGCAAACAACTCTACACCGTCAGGGTTAATAAAAATAGCATAATGAAAAGTAGGTCAAAGGAATCCAATGAAGTGGTAGCTATATATGCCATGGTAATACATTACATATAAGTATCAAATCTACACATATAGCGTGCATTAAACTCAAATAGATGAAATTTTATGTGGCGGTAGAGGAAACAGCTCTGTTGATGATTCTAGCTCCCGCACTGTCGTGTTAATGGTGCTGATGTCGCATTGCAAATTTGCACATACAACTCAAAATTAAACAACAAAGGATGAAATACAATGAATAAACAAATAACATAAAATGCCATAACAAAACAAACGGGTTTGTGGGAAAAAACGATCCAGAAAGAGAGAAATTCTCCACAAATGGAAATCATGATGTCCTAGTCTTCTAGACACCAACATAATATAGTATGAGAACAAGAACATAAAGAGAGATGAATTCATGTAAAACATTTTATAAACATGTCAATGCATCCAAAGTAGAAGAAATTCGTGTAATTGTTGAAAAAAAATGCATTTAACAAAGCATAGCAGACAACAAAACTTGCCTCGACTTTATGAAACATTTCACAAAATGACACAATGAAATTTATATATATAATGTATATCCTGCAACTTCCTTCCATTTAAAACATTTGTTTTCATTTCAACGTAACTCGAGCTTTTAAGACGATTTCAACCATAATAAAGATGATTACACCACGGTAAATTAAGATTGTAGGGTTACTTGCAAAAACCAATCTAAACAATGGAAATGCATAATATGTTTAGATTTCAAAATTCATTTTAACAATTTCAATTACATAAATGCACTGCTCTAACTTTAATTCTGTAGGGATTGTTTGCAATAAACAACCTAAACCACAACTGCGAAATATGTTCCAGTTTCAAAGTTGTTTGGAAAGTTACCATTTAATTTTGTGCCTCCTACATGAACCCTATTTGAAGGATTTGTCAGGAGTACTGTAACATTAAGCTGATCGGTAAATTAAAGAAAAACCTGAGAAATCAAGTACAACTCTCGGTGCTTGATTTGCAGGTTTGGTAGGAGTACCGCTCGTAGTTTTTAACGGCGCACGGCGCGGCAAATGGAGCACGTTTTTTAATTTACTGTGCATATTTAGAATTTATTTTTTATGAATTTAGCATAACAGTTGATTTAAAAAGTTCAATATAATTCATATATTTTTTTACAAAATCACAAGTAATAAAGACTTTTTTAGACATTTTGTAAAAAAACATCATCAATTATAATATCGTAACCCGTAAGCATAAAATTTCAAGCATAATAGTCTTCAAAAGCCAATATCCATGATAACAGTGCACATTAATGATAAACTAGAACTTTGAATCTGATTCAGCAAATCATATTTTCTAAAGCAATATTTGCATCATCAAATTCATATGCTTGAGCATCTTCTTCATCTGTCTCATATCGATCAACAATTTATTCGGTGAGACTGTAATATGAACCAAGGTTCAAAATTTCGGTTTTCGGTTCCGTTTCGGTCATTCAAAATTTTGAAAGTTTCGGTTCCGTTTCGAAGATTCCGGATATTCCGTTATATTTCCGGTTTCAAATTTCGTATAAAAATACTTTAAATACGACAGTTTACATTTTGCCAAAGTCCTACAGTTCAATTAACATCTAGTCCAAACCCGTTGAGCCTAAAGCCCAATCAATATATTTAATAATAAAACATATTATATGCAGCCCTGTACAAATCATTATGGTTTCTTTCTTTCCAGTCAAGCCCTAAATCAAACGGTAGAAACCCTAATTCAAACTGCTTTGAATACATCAAAATCGAATAGAGGAGAATCGAAACATTAGAAGCCTTAATTAATCAAAACATCGATGCAGCCCTATGCCTATTGATTCTCAAGTTATTTTATATTTTTGTTTGATTTGATTTACTTCTTTTAGCTTGAATCTTTCTATATTTTTTATGTTTTATAAAGCTTCTGCTTTTACCTTCAATTATTTGCTGATTATTTTCAGTTTCGTTCATTTTAGAATAATTTTATCAACTGTCTTCACTGAACCGGGTTTTTGGACGAATTCCGGTCCGGTCAACGGCGGAACCAAGACGGTACCGCCGAAATTCTGCCGTATCGGCTGGAATCTTGAACCTTGATAGGAACAAACAGTTCAAAGTTTGTTGGAGATTAATATAAAAAAAACATCCATTCGAGATAGTTCAAAGTTAGTTCAAAGATTAATTTGGAAAATGCGACCATTCGAGATTATTTGTTCGGTATAGGGGCGGTAATTAGACCTATCGAGTCGGTTCTGGACCTGACGGTCCACTCGACGAGTCTCGATTCTAGTCAGCTTGGGTTTTGTCGAATCTTATTTGTATATTTTAAAACTTTGATCCGATCCGAGGTTCGAATCGGAACGGGCCAGTCTGGGTCCGATTAGGCAATAACACTGATATATTTCTCGGATTTTTGTCAAATCGTCCGGGTCGTATCGGTTTTTCATGTTATTTTTCATCACTTAGACCCAAACCGGGACCCGTCGGGTTCAGATTGTTTTGGTTCGAGTATGCGGATCATGGTTCTAATTGCCCATCATAGTTCGGTACGGCAATAATATGAATAAATAGTTCAAAGTTTGTTGAAAATTAATTCAAAGTGTAATCATACCATATAAAAAAAATATAATACATTCGATCATTGTTGGAGACTAGTTTTCAAAAATGAAAAATTAACAAAAAGTAGAAACGATAAAATAACAAAAAGGCGTGTCATTTTTGCCCAACACGTTATTTGTTGTGCCTTTCCATATTCGCCGCGCCGCGCCATACAGAAGAAAGGCACAATCGCAACGTCGCGCCGCGCTTTGTGCCATGGCATGCATCGTAGGACGCCTTTCATAACTATGGTACTGCTAAATTGCCTTGGTGCTTATATATAATCTACACTGATTAGTTTTTCTGGGTAGATGATAAAATTCATGATATATGCAGCACATTTAGTTTCAAATATATAAGCCTACTATGAGTTCTATTCACGCATTGTCGGATTCAATTTCGATGGAGGCTTGGTTTAATGGCCAAGTCTTGAAAATAGCCTCTCCAATAGCTGGAGTAAGACTGCATACAACTTACACATCTCAAACCTTGCTCAAGCAGGAGCCTTGTTCTTGGGGTAGAGAAAGTGGAATGTATGTATATACATTCACACACACACAAATGCGTGTGTATAATAATAAGAAATTTTCAATGGCATCTCTCTTATGTAGCACTCCTATTATATTTTGTTAAGTTGCACTATCCAAAATATACAAAATTCTAGGTATATTTAATTTATATCTTGAATATCGTCGCTACAAAAAATGTACCATTTTAAATTTTCCAGCCTCTTCAAAATTTTAAGTCAATATGAGCCGTTACATATATGTTGACCGTTGGTCTAGTTGATCTAGAAAATCAAGTTCCTTATGTTAGAAATATTTCTATGGAATCAATTTTTGTGGAGATGATCTTAAGTATGATATGAACGTATCCACAAATTTTAGTAGCGTTTAAGATTGCGTAGCATAAAAGATGATAAGATGCTAAAGGGTGTCACAAAAGAAAGATGACATAGAACATTACTGTTCTAATGGATTTTCCCTACACATACACGCACACACGTGTATACACACACACATGTACATGTATATAGAGAGAAAGAGAACCGGAAACATGGTTTTGTGTACTGATATGCAATCATAAAAAACAATGTATAGAGCCACAACAATCAACAATTTGTAAAACTGGATTAAAATCAGTGTTTGAGCACTCACAGATTGGAATTTATCTTGGTTTATCTGGATAGTATTTTCAAGTTCAGAGGCCTTCCCAGTAGAATACGATTTTGACAGGTCAACATAAGCCTGCGAAATGAAAGGAAAGATAAAACATGTCGATAAAAAGAAGATGCACCAATATATATAATTAACTAATATTTGATCAAAATCCCATGTATACATATTGTGGCATGAAAATGACAACTTATAATAGTTCTTACCATAATTAATGATATAATAAATCAACACGATGCAGATTAATAGAATAAATGAAAACTAGTTCAATTACACCGAAATTGTTTCAAAAAAATAAACTCCTAAACTGCATTACCTTGAACTGTGATTAACATGTCAGTGTATGTCAAAAAAATTATCAGCAGCCTTGGGTAAAATGCAATAACAAAGGTTGTACATAGGCTTATCGTCTGTAAAGGGACTTGGAAGCAAGGTTCAATGTAAACTGTAAAGCATACAAAGGTTGATGTTGTGTGAAGTATTCAACAAACTACTACAACCTAATGTAAGAGAACATTACTGTAGAAGTATAATGTATCAAATTCAGGTGATCAAGAGATACCCTAATTGCGATATCACAAATGTTTTGGTGTTGTTAAATAGGTTTTTTAAGATTTTGCATTAGGGTTGTACATGATGGGGTATAAGTCATAAACCTAAGCCAACTTGTATTAAACACTAATAATCCGAGCAGCCTCTTTGAGAGCTGGATTCTGATTGCAGTTAGCTAGTGAGCTGTTTTGGTAATGATGGCATAAATCATAAAAATGCACAGAAGGTATTAAGCAGCAAAGAAAAGCTATTTAATGTAGTCAAAAATTTCATGCATCTAATAATTTACATTTTATTGGCGAAATATCCGAAAATTATTTTGCAGAGACAGCATTATCAATAATCGATTGGTAGGCATAGGCTTATTAAAACACAACCGCTTCCACTACATTTTTTGGTATTTTGGAGTATTAGACATATAATTCAACATCTATTACCAATAAGTCCCTTTCACGCTGTAGCATATTTCCTCAGAAGTTTTTAGTGACAGAGAGATTGCAACAACAAAAATTAATAGTCAACTGTCAGTAAGAACAATAAGGCAGAATGCAGACAAATAATTTTACACATACAAAATCAAGGTATATTTTTTTTCGATGAGAAAACCAATTAGTAAAGAGCTCTTTACTGTACAAGTCTGATTAATCAGTAACAAAATAAGTTAAATCTTAAAAAAAATACAATTGAATTACATTCTTAAGGGCTCATATGTGAACTAAAGGAACTTAGATACGACGATGGACTGAATTTTGATTCGTATCTGATCAAAATCCATAGTAATTACACGATTTGAATTCAACTTATTAATATAAAAATATATTTGATTTGTATCCTTTTATCCGCTGTTAATTAATCAGACATGAATTGATAGATCAGATATAAATTGACACTAGTCTGATTAATCAGTAACAAAATTATTTAAATCTTAAAAAATTACAATTGAATTACAGTCTTAAGGGCTCTACTAAACTTTGTTAGCTCCGTCTAAGCTCTATTTTTGAACTTTGGCACCCCATTGCCTAACGGTGTTATAGCACGTCGTTGTTCCTTTTGTCAGTTATTGACGTCTAAAAAGTGCTCAGCGCTCCACCTTAAACAGCATAGCAATTGAAATACGTGTTTTTTTAGGTCTATATTAAGTTAATCAGTTCTACATTCTATGAAAAATGTTTATAATGTACTTTACAATGTATTAATTTAACGGTAATCGTTATTCCGTGAATGTACCCTTTCTAAATAAATTAAAAGTCTTATGTTAGTTTAAATATCAAATTACCGCTACATTAATTTACAAGATCTTAATGATAAGTGTTAATTATTAAGATGTGTCATAACAAATAATACTGCTGGAACACTCAAAATTAATGTTACAAAAATGGAATCATGTGAAATTGGTCCATACAGGCTATTGGCATGGATACGACTCTTCGCCTAGGTAACCCTCAGATTTAACAAGCGATGAAGGTGGCATTTCTTTATTTACATCTAATATTTAGAATTTAACATATTTTCATCTCAATGGATGGACCTTGCATAAATGTGCCATTAATATGTCAACCAACTAGCATTTCATTAAGACATGTTAAAAAAACAGCATTATTGAAACACTCAAAATTAATGTAACAAAAATGGAACCATGTGAAATTGGTTCATAAAGTCTATTGATAGCATATTTTAGCAATAGTTACACATGCTATCCCCATAAATAATTTGACTAACTGCATCTGGCTCAAAATTTTCAAAATGAGAAATAGATCGAGTTTGAGCTTTTAATGGATTAGCAGGAAAAAGTAGGAACGTTTAACGAGTTTATATTAGATCAATTGGGTATATAGTAACAATGCAGCGTGAGTCTTGATAAGACCCTCCCAAACACGTAAATTCATTCTACATTTTAAAATAGGCAGCACAAGGCAACAAATTGTGTTACATGTATTTTGTTGATAGTTCAAGCAAATATATAGACAAATAGACAACACTGTTACTTGTAGAGGTAGGTGGCATTAGTTTAGCCAAAAAAACTAACATCAAACATGTGAAAAGAGGAAGAAAAGTGAGTATGTAAATGATAAAAGGTATATAGCATAAATAACAATGCTACCTGAGTATGATTTTTCAAATTTCGTTGCGCGGATGAAGATGCATACTTTGGAAATGGTTGAACCTGCAAAACAAACATTTGCACGTAAATTATTGGACATTAAAACAAGATAAAAACACAACTATTGCAAACAAAGAAGTCTGACTGGTGAAAAAAAAACAAATAACTGGCATACAAAACTATCCCTAATATGGTATGCTTATAGCACTACTAGATATATGATTGATCTGGTATTGGCAGACTAAAGTACAATATATATGAGTTTGAAATGATAGAATACGCACGGTATTTGTGTTGACCCCTATAGGCTGTCAATGGATACCCGAAAAATCCGAAATCCATCCGCATCCGTATCCAAAATGCGGATAATATCCGATATCCGGAAAAATGGATGCGGATGCGGATACGAAAACATCCGCATCCGAAAATTATCCGTCCGGCCTTTGTCAAGATTATAGTATAAATTATGTGTATTTTAGTATAATGAAATATATTTATTTATTATTTTATTAAGTTAGTAGTTTATATTATATACACTTAATGTTTATTAACCGCTCAAAACTATTTATTATCGTCATATTTGTTTATATTTAACACTTTTATAATTAATTGGAGTGAAAAAATTGTACGTTAATCTTAAAATTTATATTTATATTTCTTGATTTATCGGTCGTTAGCGAATATGATAATTATCCAATATCCGTCCGTATCCGCGGATGCGGATATGGCACTATCCGCATCCGAAAGTATCCGTTGACAGGCCTACCCCTATGTCTACATAGAATTCACTCTCCAGCCCTCGAATTCACCTCATAATATTTCAAAATTAATTTTAGCTATTCATTTCTTCTTCTACTATTAACTTCCAAATCCAAATTATAAAATCCAAAATCCTCAGTTCTAAAGCTTAACCGGAAACTCGGGTTCGTCCATTCCACGTCAGATTGAGTTAAATTTAGGTTAATTAGCTATGCTTTAAATCTATTTCTTTTAGCTTTAAATTTCTCGATAATTTTCATTTCTAAAATTGACTATAAAGCAAGATTTCAAAGTTAAATTATAATTTTGGGTTTCAAACATAATTTTAATTACAACTTTAAAATCTAAGTTTTAAAATTTATATGCAATTTCAGTTTTAACTTCTATTTCAAAGTTTCAACTTGACTTGGGATCTATAAATTTCAATTTTGAATTAAAATTAAAATTTAGAACAATTTTTTAAAACAAAAACATTATAAACAATCAAAATGTAGCTTTCAAATTCAAAATACCATTAAGTGGTGCCACAATTTTAAAATCTTATTTTGAGCACCCCACCCTCTTTCCCACACACATCCTGCCTCACGCACGCATGCACACACACTTATGGAGCTTTTTGAGGCCAACAATCTTTTCTATTTATAGTGTGAAGCTTTTTGAGGGTTTCGAAATAAATTATCTGACAAAAGAACACATATATACCGGTACTACTAATATATGGTGGGATACTAATTGGTCTAAAATACAAATGCATTTGTTAAAAGACGATAAAATACGCACCGTCACTACCATTTTAATGTCAAGATTTTCATCATTTCTGGAAACAGAATAATGTCAGGTTATACTTTTATACAACCACCATGTGGCATAAAAAACATAACACTATTATACAGTCACCGTGTGGCATAAGAAACATAACACTATAAGACACACCTTAAAACATTACATGTTCAGGTAAGTATACATATCACTACTGTGTGATTGAATAATTTCAAATCAACTTTGATTAAACAAAAATTTGATTTTAGTTATATTTTCAAATTTGATTTATGACAGATTACATATTTCAATTAGTAACAAAGAGCTACGTTGTCAAGTACTTATGGCTTTCATTCAGCTCTAAACCTTTGATATAAAAGTTACTTTGAAATTAGATTGCAAAAGCGAACTGCTAAAAGCATACCCAACAGGCTGTAGGTCGCAAAACACTTCCAACAGGTTACGCAAAGCAACCAACAATCAATGTAGAAGCTGTGTTAGTGCAAGAGCAAATGCACCAACAAAAGCAAAACTGTAGGTTGCAAAAGCAACCTAAAGAAGTGTTGCAAAAGCAACATAAAATGTTGCTTTCTTACCCGGCTTTCATAATGCCCAATTAACGCTTTTAGAATTATTGGTAACCCAAATTAGATACTGATTCCAATCCAACAGTAGAGAATGTATGATAAATGATACTCGACATAAACAATGCCAGATAATTACAGTGCTTTTATCGAACCTAGCGGCGGTTTGTAGAGTGTGAGTTAGTGACTCTGTTTGTAAAATAGTGTAAAATGTAATAAATTATTGGGTTTTTGGGTTTCAGCTTTTATTTGCTCTTAAATAATAATTGTTGTGAGAAATGGTACAATGATACCTTTGATGTGTTATTATTTATTTAAAATTTAGAATACTCATAAAAAATATTTGAATCATTTTACAAAATTTGATGATATAAATAAAAAATCTTGAACCTTAAATTATGAAGAAATGAAGTTATTTAATATATTTCGAATTTATACTGCTCGCCAAACAAGTAAATGGAGATATATAAAACGTTCAATTTTTATATAAACTAGATTTTTTGCTACTATTTTGAGCCAAGTGAGCTCTCATTTACTACATTTTTATTTATTAGTTTTATTTGCAAAACAATAATTGTACTGCATTTTATCACTGTTTTGGATATTTAATGGATTTATTTTAAAACTTCTTATTTTTCAAAAGTTGTCTTTCTAATCAAATACTTCTGAATTCGAATCTGAAAAGGATAATTTCATGTTTAAAAAGATAATGTCAGAAATATGTGTATTGTGTGGCAAACATAAGAGGAACATTATAAACAGGTAATTTTGTATTTCATGAAATATAAGAGCAAGATGTTGGATCAAAAAGCTTTAACGCACGGAAGTTTTATTTTGCTTCCCAATAGGAAGAAAAAGTTCCTTCAGGCTCAAGTGTTTAATGTCACTTATATTTATCAGCATATTCTTACTTATGCAATATAGTATGTTCTGTTAATTTATTATAGGAATGAAAAACTAGTATTAAATATCTGTACCAAAGGCACAGTATTTTAATAAATATTGCATATCAAACCTAACCTTTCTAATCTAATGAATCATGTTTTTAATGGACATGTCAATTGCATGTGTAGGACAGTAGAACATATCTATACTATCAAGAACTCATAGAAGCCAATAAAAAATATGCAGACATCCAAAGAGAAGTTTGTTTCTCCTAGTTTATTTTAGGCAACAAGCTGGCAATTTTCTCCTGACCTATACAGTTCGCTCAAAACTATTTATCATCGTCATATTTGTTTATATTTAACACTTTTATAATTAATTGGAGTGAAAAAATTGTACGTTAATCTTAAAATTTATATTTATATTTCTTTATTTATCGGTCGTTAGCGAATATGATAATTATCCAATATCCGTCCGTATCCGCGGATGCGGATATCCGAAAATCATTTCGGATGCGGATATGGCACTATCCGCATCCGAAAGTATCCGTTGACAGGCCCACCCCTATGTCTACATAGAATTCACTCTCCAGTCCTCGAATTCACCTCATAATATTTCAAAATTAATTTTAGCTATTCATTTCTTCTTCTACTATTAACTTCCAAATCCAAATTATAAAATCCAAAATCCTCAGTTCTAAAGCTTAACTGGAAACTCGGGTTCGTCCATTCCACGTCAGATTGAGTTAAATTTAGGTTAATTAGCTATGCTTTAAATCTATTTCTTTTAGCTTTAAATTTCTCGATAATTTTCATTTCTTAAATTGACTATAAAGCAAGATTTCAAAGTTAAATTATAATTTTGGGTTTCAAACATAATTTTAATTACAACTTTAAAATCTAAGTTTTAAAATTTATATGCAATTTCAGTTTTAACTTCTATTTCAAAGTTTCAACTTGACTTGGGATCTATAAATTTCAATTTTGAATTAAAATTAAAATTTAGAACAATTTTTTAAAACAAAAACATTATAAACAATCAAAATGTAGCTTTCAAATTCAAAATACCATTAAGTGGTGCCACAATTTTAAAATCTTATTTTGAGCACCCCACCCTCTTTCCCACACACATCCTGCCTCACGCACGCATGCACACACACTTATGGAGCTTTTTGAGGCCAACAATCTTTTCTATTTATAGTGTGAAGCTTTTTGAGGGTTTCGAAATAAATTATCTGACAAAAGAACACATATATACCGGTACTACTAATATATGGTGGGATACTAATTGGTCTAAAATACAAATGCATTTGTTAAAAGACGATAAAATACGCACCGTCACTACCATTTTAATGTCAAGATTTTCATCATTTCTGGAAACAGAATAATGTCAGGTTATACTTTTATACAACCACCATGTGGCATAAAAAACATAACACTATTATACAGTCACCGTGTGGCATAAGAAACATAACACTATAAGACACACCTTAAAACATTACATGTTCAGGTAAGCATACATATCACTACTGTGTGATCGAATAATTTCAAATCAACTTTGATTAAACAAAAATTTGATTTTAGTTATATTTTCAAATTTGATTTATGACAGATTACATATTTCAATTAGTAACAAAGAGCTACGTTGTCAAGTACTTATGGCTTTCATTCAGCTCTAAACCTTTGATATAAAAGTTACTTTGAAATTAGATTGCAAAAGCGAACTGCTAAAAGCATACCCAACAGGCTGTAGGTCGCAAAACACTTCCAACAGGTTACGCAAAGCAACCAACAATCAATGTAGAAGCTGTGTTAGTGCAAGAGCAAATGCACCAACAAAAGCAAAACTGTAGGTTGCAAAAGCAACCTAAAGAAGTGTTGCAAAAGCAACATAAAATGTTGCTTTCTTACCCGGCTTTCATAATGCCCAATTAACGCTTTTAGAATTATTGGTAACCCAAATTAGATACTGATTCCAATCCAACAGTAGAGAATGTATGATAAATGATACTCGACATAAACAATGCCAGATAATTACAGTGCTTTTATCGAACCTAGCGGCGGTTTGTAGAGTGTGAGTTAGTGACTCTGTTTGTAAAATAGTGTAAAATGTAATAAATTATTGGGTTTTTGGGTTTCAGCTTTTATTTGCTCTTAAATAATAATTGTTGTGAGAAATGGTACAATGATACCTTTGATGTGTTATTATTTATTTAAAATTTAGAATACTCATAAAAAATATTTGAATCATTTTACAAAATTTGATGATATAAATAAAAAATCTTGAACCTTAAATTATGAAGAAATGAAGTTATTTAATATATTTCGAATTTATACTGCTCGCCAAACAAGTAAATGGAGATATATAAAACGTTCAATTTTTATATAAACTAGATTTTTTGCTACTATTTTGAGCCAAGTGAGCTCTCATTTACTACATTTTTATTTATTAGTTTTATTTGCAAAACAATAATTGTACTGCATTTTATCACTGTTTTGGATATTTAATGGATTTATTTTAAAACTTCTTATTTTTCAAAAGTTGTCTTTCTAATCAAATACTTCTGAATTCGAATCTGAAAAGGATAATTTCATGTTTAAAAAGATAATGTCAGAAATATGTGTATTGTGTGGCAAACATAAGAGGAACATTATAAACAGGTAATTTTGTATTTCATGAAATATAAGAGCAAGATGATTGGATCAAAAAGCTTTAACGCACGGAAGTTTTATTTTGCTTCCCAATAGGAAGAAAAAGTTCCTTCAGGCTCAAGTGTTTAATGTCACTTATATTTATCAGCATATTCTTACTTATGCAATATAGTATGTTCTGTTAATTTATTATAGGAATGAAAAACTAGTATTAAATATCTGTACCAAAGGCACAGTATTTTAATAAATATTGCATATCAAACCTAACCTTTCTAATCTAATGAATCATGTTTTTAATGGACATGTCAATTGCATGTGTAGGACAGTAGAACGTATCTATACTATCAAGAACTCATAGAAGCCAATAAAAAATATGCAGGCATCCAAAGAGAAGTTTGTTTCTCCTAGTTTATTTTAGGCAACAAGCTGGCAATTTTCTCCTGACCTATACAGTTTGTATGTTAAAAAAATTGTATATGACTACTTATGTTCACAATAAGAATGAATACCACGTCAGTATCATTTGGATGTTTCAAGTATCACAATTATGACTAATGGACCATGTTTTGCAACATATCATTGCAGTTTGACAGCGGAGTGAAATCTAACTACTTAAGCAACTTAACATTCTCAATTTGGTTGTACAGATAAATCATTTCAATAGAAACTACATTAATATGAATTCACATAAGTAAAAACTTAAGGTATATCAAAGCACTAACTAGCATATATAATATGCTTGCAGTCAATCTATACACAAATGTTTTCACACATACATGTGAAATTAGAAAATAATAAATGGATATTTATTAAAGTAAAAGCCATGTTCACAAGTAATTATATCTGCCATCCTAGAGCTTCATGGGAAAGAAAAAAGGTAAGAGGCAACTCTACCTGCCCACTGTGAATCAAGGAAACCAAAATATATTTTTTGTATGCTTCTACAGCTATTGCATGCAAAGAAGTCATTGGTGCAGTAATAACCTGTTAAAAAGTAAAATATGATGTCATTTGTGATGTGAGGAGAGAGAATAAGATATAGGAAGGAGAGGCTCTTTAAAGTACACACGTTATGGAAACAATTCAATGCTTTGCCAAACCGCTTCAGTCCGATATTTACCATACCCCTGTACAGAATTAAAAAAAAGGAATGAAATTGTTACAGCATGGCCTGGACATAATTTGCACTGTGCACAGTAGCCAGAGATGACATTGTCACCACTTGCAGTAGCTGAAGGAAAACAGAAGTGAACTGAAACTCATAATAAATTGAGATATCTGCTAATGATAAGTCAAGCTACCTCGTTTGGACCATACATCGCTTTTTAAAAATCTCAAATTTACCATCATCTCCCTCTTCTATTTCAGAAGAAATGTGTGATGCAAGATTTAGAGTGTAAAGACCAATTCTTATATACAATAAAGACGTGCTAGATTCTGAATGTTTACTTAATTATGATGACGTGGATAACTAGCTAAGCAACATCTAGATGGGAAACAATTAACTGGCATTTTATTTCGCATAGGAAAGAGATGCAACGTAACTGAAAAGCATAGCTGAAAGAATGTGTCAAAGTTGACATAACTGTTCTGTAGTGCACATTTTCGTTACATGCCCTATTCTGGAAAGGAACATAAGAAATCAATCAAATGATTTACATTCCATGTCATTTTATTATTAGTTCCTTGTGATCCTTAAAGTCCATGCAGCAAATATGCATTCCTTGTTTGGCTGTAGTTCAATTTTATTATTAACATCATCATTCGTATTTATAATTTTTGTTATACTAACCCATAATAGCAGTAGAGAAATAATTCACGTGGTTCATTAACTTCAAATATATCTTCATCAAGGAGATTCTGGGCCGCTTTATAACTCTTTGATAAGATACAGAGCAGAAGAAATTCTGAATGCAGAGCTGTTAAATGCTCAGATGTAGACTGAAGCTTACGAATAGCAGTTCTAAAAGGAGCCACTCCTCGGATAGGGGCACGAAGCTGCACGATTTGATCTTTGTATCTCTTACAAACGACAACAACTACAGGAGATAAACAAAATTATACTTTAGAAGCTGTACAAAGAACTCTAGTTTATGCTTGACTTCTGCAAAATACCAGTACACTTAATGAATATTATTCTTCCCTATCTTACTGTTTTCTATCGACAGCACCAAAAAATTTGTTTTTTTTTTAAAGTTTACTAGGAAAATGT
Source organism: Allium fistulosum (assembly GCA_030737815.1). Lineage (NCBI taxonomy): Eukaryota > Viridiplantae > Streptophyta > Magnoliopsida > Asparagales > Amaryllidaceae > Allium > Allium fistulosum. The sequence continues at coordinate 335,895,932 of CM060902.1, read as the reverse complement.
AGCGGAGCCACTAATTCCTCCATACATATATTCGTAACGACAACTATCAGTGTAAGAGACAAAAGTGAGAACTCAGTCTAAAGAGAAGTAGTATTGCAGAACCATACATTTCTCAGGTGCCAATCTAATTTGTTCTTCTGAGCATAAATTGATAAAGTCAACAACATTCAGGAGAAACCCGCTAGCATGTTCTGTTGACATTGGTCCACTTGAGCATGCATCTCTGTCAAATCGTAGAGTAATACAAAAGCTATTCAGCCTCCCAAAGAAACAATGGATAGAAACTAAAGATATCTTATAGTTACTCCATAGAAGTTCATGCTAACAGGGATAAAGATAAAATGAAACTAAGCACCGAATAATCATAACATGATCGAGCATCAAAATAACATTATTCTCAACCATGCATCAAAGCCATCATACTCAAAATGGCTAAAGTCATGCAACAAAATGTTTAAAACTTGATGCATCATCCCAATCAACCTACAAGTGACAGACCAAACCATAGTTATACCTTTATTCTCCACAAAACATAAGTAATTATACAGTTCAATCAACTTATTTTGAAACAATTACAGTACCATCGACATTTTAAAATCTACAAAGTAAATCATTCTTCACTGCCTACATTTGCCGTCAAAAAAATTAGGTAAACTGCATCATGATCAAATAAAGTGCAGATTACTTAAACCCTGACAAAAAATACAGCCAACCTTCCAAATAGCTAGAAAATCAGAAACTAACCAAACCAACATGTCAATTCGCAAAAACAAAATATATTAGGACATTAATTACAAAAAGTAGAGATAGCCGAGCGACTGCTTGGAAGGGTCGAGTTTTTCGAGGAAAGGGACAAGACGAGAAGCTTGCGATCGGAGAGACTCGTCGGATTGCTTGAGAAAAGAATGGAGATGTTGATACTCTCGCGGATTGTCCGACAATGCATGGATTTGGGACACGATAGTTTCGATTAAATCCATTGAAGAAGATAATATCAAGTATAAGTATGTTATCACTTTTCTGGGAATTTTTAGGGTTTATCTATGGTAGATTGGCGAAGAGGGACGAAAATGGCAAAACGTTCTACAATTTCATGATTTTTAGCTTTAAAATTTTGGGTTGGGCCGGGCATGCTATCCAGATAAAACAGGTCATGTGCGTTCCTGGCGAAGTAAAAGTGGTAGTTGAAAATAAAAATAAAAAATGAGTTTATGTACACTTAGGTGGGCGGGAAATGCAAATGGAACTGTAAAAGGAAACCACGGGTGATCGTTCGGTTGTAGTAAATTTTGTGTGTATTAATTTAGCTACAAACTAGTGAGTAGCCCGTGCTTCGCACACGGGCATTGTTATACTGTGTAAAGTTTAATCAGAACACGTGAAAGAGGATGTTCGGACAAAAGAGTGACCATATCGTTCATATGCATGTTGATGCACAGTGTACAGCAGATACATATGTCAGCACGGACATTGCATGCAGTTAAAGCGACAGTGAGTAGCCCGTGCTACGCACATGGACAATTTATGAAATTGAGTGTATTAGAAGTTTAAATAGTATTGTTATTATTATTGTTGATGATGTTATGTATGAAAAAAAAGTTCTGTTCAGTTCATACATCTGCAACAAAGGATGTTAGAAAATGCAGTTGATAGTAATAAAACAAATAAGGAATGAACTCAAGATTGTTTGGACAGAATTAAATAAATGTCATTCTATTGCCAACTGGACATAATAGTTTGTACATAATAGAGCGCTCAAACATGAATGATAAAAATGAAACATTTTTAGCATACAAACACCACTTTGAAATGAGTACATATCACAAAACTAAGACAATCTTTGCAGTGAAGATGCTTGGATGGCCGCAGTTAAATGCAATAATAGCAGTTTGATGGGTTAAAAATCCTTCTTATGAAGTTTGTTATGAAGCTTGCTGCTGTTTAATTCATAGCTTGTTGCAACTTCTTCAGCATCCTGGTTTAAAAAAATTAAGAGTTAATTTACTAAGAGCATGTTCCACACTATTGTGAAGATGAATATTGCTAGTGGAAGCTGTAAAAAAGTTATAATAAAAAAGAGCAGTAGCGTGTTCAAGTGAAAGTTCAATGGCTGTAGTGGATCTTGCTTCAATAATAATTCCAGTTCATCCTCCTTTTCTTCCACGCTTTATGAAGCTGTAGTATAATTTAGCATCAAATTTATCATTAATAACATCTTTGCTGTCAGCCTGGTTAAATTTGATTGGTTAGAAAAGAAAATTTTTTAGGCATTGACTTGAATTACAGAGCTTAAGATGAAATCTTGGTCATAATTTTTTACCCTTTGCAATCCGCAGTTGAAAGCAGTTTTGTAGTATCATTGGTTTGCTTATCCAGTTGGATTCTTGCTTTGTTCGATTGATGGAGTATCCTACAGAGGAAAATGCACAAATATATTGGACGTAAGCAAATGGTCAGTATGTGCAAGTGTCGTAGGCTGGAACCTTATTTCTTGCGACGCTTCTCCTGAACCTTGTTCTTAACCATCTCAGAATCAGTGTGTCCGTCTTCCACATCCTAGTTATGGTATGTAAGTAGAACGCAGTCAGCACCATATTCATAACATATAATGCAAGATGTAGTTAACTGTGTATAACACATGATTGTAAAAGTTAATGGATCGACTGATGTATAATGTTACGACTAATGGTTTTGAATTAAACAGTATTAAATAATATGGTAATATGTAAACTTACATTAATGATGGCACCTCTTTGTCCATTTGTTCAAGAAGTTGGAAGAATGGTGTGGTAATTAATTTTGTCAGCAGTTATATTGTCACCTTTGTCCTACCCAGAACACATACTATTGTAGGGCAGCTCCTTTTGTAAAAGGCGGTAGCTGTACAAATGAAGCTAAAAAGGGTACCTTGTACACAACTGATTTTCCATTCAAGTCCACTACAAACATTGCTTGCTGACTATTGTTAGCAAACCCATTCTCGCAACTTGCTCTGTATTTGGTAGGCAGATAGATAAATCTGCAAGCAATTTTTTTTCTTGCCAACATAAGTACGTGTTATTTGTTTTCTTGTGAATTAAAAGTGGGAAGAAAACTTGGTTAATGGCAGATAAACACAGTTGCCTATTTTACATTATTTCAATTGAAACAATACGTGCACCATACTCTACACTGATTAATGTAAAGAAATATCTGAGTCTGGGTATTTGGGTATTTATGTTTAGAAACCAATTTGCATGGAAGTGATTTAATTAATTCATCCACACATATTAATGTACACAAAAGGTCATCAGTGGGTAATTATATAGTAGATATAATAGTCAGAAATAGGATTATGATGTCAACATAGCAGTATACTTTATGCTAACTTTCAAATCTTTAAATATCCGGTGATTAAAATTAACATGTACCCAACATCTAGCAATTTCAGCAAACTACACAAAATCTGAGTTGAAAGTGGAGAATGATGAGAGCAAACAGTAAATAACCGACCAATTATAAAATAAGTATAAGGATAGAGGAGGGTGTTGTGGTAGTTGATATTAAACATACAAACAAATTTGATAACTAAATTAAGCTTAATTATTTGGTAGGTTAATATTTTTACCAGTGCATGATTTGAGTAAATGCAATGGAGTGATTGATTTTGGGTTGAAATTAACTTTCGCTGAACTAAAACACATTGAAGCAAATGGTTGAAATAAATGGTCTGTCAAGCAAGTAGACAAAACTGGGTACTTAAAATAAGTAATCGCATATATCAAGTTACAAATATACAATAAGCTTAAAGGGATGTAGATCGTATTAGCTAACCATTGAACAAAATCGACTGTTGTTTGGATTGAAAGTCATGATTTCATCGACCAGCTTCTACTGTTAAACAGACTCATGCGGGAATTATCCAATTATGGCTGCATACAATATAATAATATCAACGGTACATATAAAACTAATAAAAAGTTTAGAATGAAAGTGGTTTTCCAATTCTAGAATCAGCCACCTAAATTCAAAGTACTACAGCACAACAAAGATTAGCAAACTCAAAGAATCCGAGGTTCGAAATAATGAAATCTTGATACATGAACAATTTTCAATGCGTATATGTGCAGCAACAAAATCAGGACTAATTTGATCAAAGATAACCGTCATTAAGAAACCAAATAATTCAGCAGTGATCCCAGTTTAATGTACTGTAATCATGGTCGATGCAACATAAACCCATAATTTTCCAACAAAAACTCAAGCAACAGTAATTTCAGGTAGGATTACAGTTAAAATATGATTTACGTAAAGTGAAATCAAAATTTAGGAGCTCTTTTATCATTGATTTCGGTCGACACTGATAATCAAATGAAGGCAATCGAAGATGCATGAGGACGGATGACAGAAATTGGGACATCGCTTAGCAGTCATGGCGTATGCCGTGTGGTAGCCTTGGACGATATCGCTCAAATGGCAGAAACATTTACTAACAGCCTTGGTAAGATTATGAACAGAAACACGGAAGAGGTAGGCTTTCTCCTTCGTCCTATTTTCTGGGATGGTGGTAGATCAAAGATGTAGGAATTTCTCCTTACTATTTTCTGAGGTGGTTTTCCACATTTCGGTATGACATACAATGTTGCAAACATGGTGAAGGTATGGGGAGCGTTGTACATCAAATAAAATGAATGACGTGCAACTATAATCTGATTTTCTAGCAGTAGTGATATATAAAATTCAACGTGAAAAAATATGTTTATCTCATAAGCAAAAAATATGAAAATCAAAAGCCAAACAAATGGTACTAAAAATAATCGGGTAGCAGTCAGGTAGAAGGCAGTGTAGCTGGGAAAAAATTTTGTTTGACAGATGAATGAAATTAAATTACATACCTAAGTTGAAGTCAGACGACGAAGATCAAATGGCTTTTTCCACTGAAAAGACCGCAGAGAAAAGCATATTTCAGAACCTGGTTGTCTGCTAATATATATCATGCAACATGTACCAACACACTATAGTTTCACCTGTCACCAGAGGAACTCGTGAATGGGCAAAAGAATCCTCTGTGCACAACAATTTACAGTGCTGTTGAAGCGTGGTTTCAGTTTGCTTCCGCTCTTAAAACAGCTCCTACAAACACAGCTTGTCTACTGAAATGACAAATCAACGCGCTGTGTCAGTTGAATTATTCAATGTCTACCGGCTGCTGGGAAAAATGGATTATAACGGCTAATTCAATATAACTAAAATATTTTAACTATTATAAAAATAGAGTAACGTACTTTCGGATTTAAAACTATTAAAATCTGTGCATGGATAAGTAAGTCAAAATGAGTAGTTAAAAGTTACGTCCGAGCAGTTGTCTCAAATAAATATACCAAACCTTCAATAAATCTTAAACGTTATAGTATCAGTATGATTTTGCGCACACTTCTTTAGTGAACCTTGGATAATGCCTTACTATCGCATAACTCTAAACTATAAGCTCTGAACTGGTACTGTTATTTTTCTTAAACTGATGATGTCTATCGTTTTTAAAGCCATTGCCCTAAAAAAGAAGAACGGAAATATTGACATTGGTTATAAGATTTGAGGGGAATCAATAATTTAGAATTGTGGAACAAAACTTACTGTTTTGTTGGTAATTATTTTAGTGGTCAAATAGAAATAACAGTACAGTATAAATAGTGGTAACTAATAAAACATTAAAATATAATAATAAAATAAATTCATGTGCAATATAACCAGTGGCAATTATTTTGTTGATAGATGCATCACACTGTACACAAATGGACCAATAAACGGTTAAATGATTGTTTAAACGATAAAAGCATGTAAAAGTCCTTTTAATAGCATAAAGAGATGAAGCATCGGTTATAGTCAATTTTCTATGACAGGCTATAGTCCAGGAATAAGCATTAGTCGTAATCAATGGATATAACAATGAGGTTTTCAAAAAAATAAGAAATATCAACACTATAAGTTAAATAAAATTTGAATAAATCAGTTGGAATGAAACATATCAAACATATATATATATATATATATATATATATATTAATTTAGTTGTATGTTTGCAAACCAAGGGTTCATCGTCGAGAATAAAAAAAAGGTAAACAAACATTTTACTCGTATATTTGCAGGATTCAGCATCGAAGATACAAAAATGTAAACAATAAGGACATTTGGGTGTTTATACCTAATTTGTCGCCACTTCAAACCATACAAATACCGAAACATAGGATTTTGGTACCCTGTGAAGTACTGCTGCTCACAGGAAGGTTGACATCTGGGGAAATACCAAATTCATTAACAATAATGTAACATAATATTTTTGGTTTATGTGTAGCAATAAATAACAAAATAAGCAGTGGAAACAAACGTTTAAAAATAATTAAAATAAACAAATTCATGTACAGGTTAAAATCAAGCTCTCATTTTCAGACGGACAATGTATGATTTAGAATTTCAGGCTACTGCTTTGTTAATAGATGTATCACACTGTATACATATGCAGCAACAAATGGTTGCATTATTATTAAACAACTAAAAGCATGTAAAAGTATTTTTAATAACAGAAAGAGACCAAACATCAGTCATAATCAATTTTATATGACATGGTAATGGTCCAAGATCAAGCATCAGCCATGATATGTGGATTTAACAATGAGGTTTTCAAAAGTAAATAAAACATATCAACATGATTAGTTGGAATAAAATCTGAGTAGATTTGCTGTAATAAAACATGTCAGACAGCATTTCAATGTCTCACTCCAGTACAGTACACAGACAGAAGTCGTGCCAATGAAAGTAAGAGCAATGGAAAACCCTGAAGTTGTACTTTTATTTTTCTTAAGTCACAGCAAATCATGGATTCAGCAGCAAGAAGGAAGAAAATGTAAATAATCAATTTACCAGTTTAATTATCTGCAAACTAAGGATTAAACATCGAGGAAAAAAACCAAGCAGGACAGTTAGGAGTTTAATACCTAATTTGTCGCCACTTCTGACCATACGAATCCCAAACAAAGAATGTCGGTGCCCAACAACGTACTGTTGCTTAATGGAATCTAGGAGTAAATTAATGGTAGGCGGCGGCGGTGGAGAAATTGGAGGAACAGACGGAAGTGGAGGGGTAGCCTGTATGCGACGGTTGATAATCGATTGTACAACCGAGGAATAGAAGGATTAAAGATTTGGAAAAGGTAAAATTAGGTTATAGTGGGACATGAAGGTGGAAACGAAGTTGAGGAGAAAGAGTGAGAGAGGGATGAAAACGTGGAGGAAGAGGGGTAACGGTTGGGGAAAAAAAAAGAGAATACGGAAAAGAGGAACTATTTTGAAATGCTACGATCCGAGAATGTCCACGTAAGCCTTGAGAAGTTCCTGCTTTAATATAAAGTAATAGATTGTTTTAGTATTATATATCAATATGTATGGCGCGTTTGTTAAACGTGTGTAAAGAAAAACGTGAGTTAATTTCCTTTTAGTGCAAAATAATATGTATAAATGCACACAAAACTTCGTTTTAGTACCAAGGCACGTTCGATGGATTAGTGACTATGTGATTGTCTAATTTTAAAAATATTACCCCTTTAGTCAAAACTTATCAACATCAATTTTATTTTCATTATTTCTAATTTCACTTCTATAACTGTAGCACTACATCCATCAACATCGTGTGTGATATTTCCACAAAAATAAATATGCACCTACCACTTCTTGTAGAAATATAAAATTTAAGTATTATTAGAAAATAGCCCTCCTATTTAGCTAATAGAACCAAAAATAACAAAATACACACTTTTTGTATAGTTTAGTCATTTTGCAACCAACAATAAACACTTCCTCTCTGGAATGTTAAAAATAACAAAATACTATAAAAAAATATAAACATACAACAAACATTTATTCACAAAAAATAAATTAAAAATCGGACGAATAAACCATCAGCATTTAAAAGCACAAACAACTAGAAATAACACCTTTTTATGTAGTTAGACCAAGGTATTCAAACTCAGCTAGCTACATGCAATTGTATCATGTTAAGCCATGGCATCTTGAAAACATCGATCACGACTTCCCCGACCTAGTATAAAAAAAGATGATCGAAATAAATTAAGGAACTCACTTTTTATCCACATTATTACAATATATGCTACTTCATATTAATGATCAAAATGTCATGTTTTTAATGCACTAATGTACGATATTGTGGATTACCATATTCTGCTAAATATAAAATATTACAAATAGTATTAATACCTATGAAAATACTACAAATACATAAATTACGAAATACTGTAAATATTTGAAATTACCATATATTGACTAACGATTATTGTTAAAATGTTAAACATTCTTAATTATTATGGTACAATATTGCAAATTACCAAATACTAAAAGTAGATCATTAATAGGTATGCAAATGATGCAAAACACCATACATTGCAAATCAGCCACAACAAAAAAATTATTGAACAATCTAGTCATATGGATAAATAACAAATACAGTTGAATGATTTGATTCAAAAACAAATATAATAAAAAAGGTTTTATTTTGTAAATAAACTTAATAATGTGAAATTGAATAAGATATATTAACTAATTATGAAAATAAGGAAGCATGAAAAACCAAATAAAAAAAGGTAGCAAAATCAGATTTCAGAATTCAACAAAAAAGGAAGAAACAAACTACCTAATTTGAAGGAAAAATAAAGGAAAGCGCATATTTCTGTAATATCTTAAACTTCATATTGAGGTCTTGATGGTGAAAATCTTAAATTGTTTCGTATAACAATTTCTGTTGGTATGTTATTTTTATGGATGTGTGTTTGGTGAATGCATACATAAGTTGTTAAGTATCACTACAACAAAAAGATCCTATTACAACTATATTTTTACAACTGTCATAAATAGTCAGTTGTAATAAAGGTCTTTTACAACTCTTTTTATTAGACAGTTGTAGTAAACTTACTTTTAACAACTCTTTTATTTTGTCAGTTGTAATAGATGTCTATTAAAATCATTTTTTTTGCCAGTTATAATAAATGCTTATTTTTAATAACTCCATTTTTTTCCAGTTGAAATAAATGCTTATTTTTAACAACTCTATTTTTTTGTCAGTTGTAATAGATAACTATTGCAACATTTTTTTGCCAGTTGTAATAAATACCTATTTTTAACAACTTATCTTTTTTGTACCTATTACAACCTTTTTGCCAGTTGTAATAGATGTATATTACAACCTTTTTTTGCTAGTTATAATAGATGCATATTTTTTACAACTTTATTTTTTTGCAGTTGTGATAGAGTATATTACAACTTTTTAGTTTGCCGTTTTAATAATTAATTAATAATTATAATTAAATAATAGTACCTAATAATTAATAATTATAAGAATATTAATATTAAATAAAAATTACTATTAAATAATATTACTTAATTTAATAAAACATAATTTGTATGAAATAGTTAATATTAATAACTATTATTCAATATAATTAATAATTAGTATAATAACTAATAATTAATAATTAATTAATAGTTAATAAATAAGTGTTAGTTTTTTATAATTAATAATTAACATTAAAAATTAATAATTAAAAATAATAATTAATATTAATAATTAATATTAAAAATATAATAATAAATAAATAAACAATAAATATTTAATTAATAATTAAAATTTATAAATAATAATTACTGTCAAATAATATTGACTAATAATTAATAATAAAGTTTTAATAATAAATAATAATTAATTAAATAATAATTAAACAGTAATGATTAAAAGTTAAAAATCAATATTAAATAATAATAATTAATAATTAAAATGAAATAATAATAATTTATAATTTATATTCAATAATAAATGAATAATGAATAATAATTAAATAAATAGTAGCTAAAATATAATAATTAATAAGTAATCTTTAATAACATAGAAGTAATAATTAAATAATAATACTTTTTTTTGGCAAGGCGATTAAATAATAATACTTAATAATTATGTTTGTACCAAAAATGGGCACAACACTCTTCGGGAGTTGTTTGAAGAGATAAAATGAAGATTATAAATGTAAAACAGAGGTTATCTAACAAAAACTCCAACAAACAGAAATGTAAAATGCACAGACAAGCAATTTAGAGTGGTTCGGCGTATAGCCTGCGTCCACTATGAAGTTTTGATGAGTTTATTGATTCTCTTTCAATGATTACAAGCGGTTACAGCAATGAACAGCGGATTACAGATTAGAATTCGAAATTGACAGCAAAAATAGGATGCAAATCTCAATCCGGCAGAGTCTGGACGCTTCAGAGAAAAAAGCCCCTTTTTCTGTTGATTCTGGGGCTCTATTTATAGGCGTAGGAGGCTCAGAATTCGCTCAAACTCCGGGAGACTTGGTCTGGCACGTGAGGGGGCCCACGCGACCGTTTCTAGAAAGTTTGGAGTCAATCTGCGATCGACACGAAGTCATTTCGTATCGATCAAGATTACCTCCAATTGAGCTCAAATTTGGTGGAGATGTTCCTCGGTATGCGTGCAACCTTTGGTTAAAATTTCATGGTATTTGGATCAGTGGATTGAGAGATATTGTCGATACGAGATGATGTTCTTCGCTAGGCTGTCTGGTTCGAATCCATCTCTCCGAGCTGTGGGCTTCGAATCGATGGTGTCACGCGCCTCTGTGAAGACGTGGAACGCGCGCTTCGCCTCGATCCGGTCTTTACTCCGAGTCGACCGCGTCGACTCCATATATCTCGGCGCATTCGCATCAAGGGATGACGTGGTGCGCGCGCTTCGCCTCGATCCGATATTTGCTCCGTGTTGACTGCTTCGACTCCATGTATCTCGCCTCGTTTCCTTCGAGAGATGACACGTTATCCAAGCTGGTTGACCTGATGGATTCGAGTAGGACTTCATCCATGAATACGAAGCAAGCATTGACTGATGGATACGAAGTAGGCACTGAATGATGGATACGAAGTAGGCACTGAATGATGGATACGAAACAAGCACTGGCCGATGGATACGAAGTAGACATTAAGCGATCGTTACGAACCAGGTGACTTATTGATGGATACGAGCAAGTCTTTCCAGCTGAAGGTTCTATCGATACGAGGCTTATAACTGTGTGGACTTAATCATCCTAATTGACATGCGATCGATGGATGCGAAATCATCCATAGCGATGGATACGAAATCTGGGCCGGGCTGATTGATACGAAATCCATCGAGTCGAATTCGACGGATTCGAAGCATGCTTAACTTCGATCGATACGAACTGCTGCTTCCTGATGGATACGAAAAGATGCTCTCCCCTTTGACTTGCATCCATCATAACTCGAGCATATGAACTCGGATCGATCTGAAACTTGGAGCGTTGGTTTGCTTTATTTTCCCGATCATGTCTCATCGATTGGGACTTGATCCAGACTCGGTCAAAATTCAACGATATCCATGACAAACGACATTTGGAATCCAACTCCTTGGTGTCCTGGCCTTGCCAAAAGGCGGGATAACATTTGCCCCCCAAAGTACGTCTTGTGAAAACATGACGTGCTTTGAAAAGCTGTAGGTCTTCTTTGAATAATTTTGAAAGTCGTACCCCTTAGCCATTCTCTTGTATCGGTCCTCTCATGAATCGATGCTAAAAGTCGAAAAGCCTTTCTTCGTATCGATGTGGGTTGACTTGATGGATACGAAAATGACCATTCGTATCGATGGTCACAAATCGCGGTGAATTCTGATTCGAATTGGTGATATCTGGTGGATACGAAATGGATGTTCGTATCGATAGGTTCTGATCTGTTTTGAATCGATGGCTCATAATTTGGATGTTTCGAAACGATGGTGTCTGGTGAACATTTCGCCTCGATGAATGCACAGCTTGATGGATTCGAAGAGAGCGTTTGCATTGATCCATCGCACTCAAGTGGCCTCCCTGTGCGCTTCGAACCGATAAAGTCTGGTGGATTCGAAACGAGCCTACGATTCGATGCGCCGTCTAACTGGTTGCGACCGGTCAGGTTGACTGGGAGTCGAATCGACTCGGTTCCATCCTAGGCTTCATATAAATACCTGAGACTTCGTCACTTCTCACTTTTTTACCTTCTATTTTTTACTGCTGTTCTCTGTTCCTCTTTTATCTCCGTATCGATAGACCGAGAGGAAGTATTGTTCATTTTCGAATCGACCCAAACCTTCGATCCTTCGAGTTTAGCTTCCAAAATCAGGTGATTAGCAAATAAGATTATGTTAATAATGATAAAAACTCGAGACTCCAATCATCCTCCTTGCTTCTACGGCCGAGTTTGATTAATTCGAGATCTGGACGAGAAAAAACGAGATCTGGGGATGAAGCGTGGCCATGGAGTTAAATCCTTCGGGGAAGAAGGAGACAAGGAGGAAAACATTTCAAATCCACTTCGTATCGTCCTGGACTGGGAGTATTCGTATCGATCCAGACTGTATATGCTCGCATCGATATGGAGACGAGGGCGGCGGTCGATATGAAGCCACTGCCTTCAGATCGATACGAAATCGGTGTTCTCGATCGACACGATATGTGTCGAGTCGAACCTGATCGACACGAAGCATTCCCACTTCAGCCTGATCGATACGAAGCACTCCTTCGCCAGGGCGATCGATATGAAAGTATCGATTCGAACGTTGCCATGTCGAAATACGTGGTCCCCCTGTCTCGATATGGGAGTGAGGTGCGGTGATCGATTCGAAATTAAATCTTTGACAAACATATGGAAATTCTGAAAACCCGACCACTTGACTCCGACGAGCTTCTGCCTTGCATAATTGAACTCGATCATAGCATTGCATACTTGACTGCCTCTTGAAGCTCGTTGATGGAACTGCTATTTAACAAAAACAAGAGTATAAGCAAACTTTAACTTGAATCGATCGCCGTCATCTGGATGGCGCGGTCGTGACGGTCAGCGATGATGGTCATGCCTGTCTGATTTCCAGAGTTTCGTCGCTTGCATGTTTTCTTTAATTCTGCAGAATTTGCTCAAGTCACGCACAACATTTGCACTACACAACACATTCATGCACTTTACACTGGGGAATGCACGGGCTTTTTATCATCTAATAATGGTTTCTCGTGAGTTAGCTAGTGATGGAACCGTCAAGTTCGCAGCAGCAAGAAACTCAGAACCCTATCCCTCCCAGACTTGAGATTCCAGTCATCGAGACCGAAGCTATTGGTCCAGCTCCGGATGAGTTGCCCGATGCGTCCTTCATTAATAGTCCACCTGATTCTGTCCCGTCCAATATCTCTGAAGACATGCTAGGGAGAATATGCTTAAGGCATGGCTTATCTCTGGATGAAGTACTGTTGCCTGGACCGGATGACAGGCCACATAATCCCCCGGAGGGGTATACTGCTTTTAATCGACATGCGTGCGCAGCCGGCACACTTCCTCCGTTCAATGATTACATAAGAGAAGTGTTGGCTTATCTGGACATCGCTCCGTCTCAATTGCATCCAAACGGATATGCCTCACTCAACAACTTGTTCATTGTGTTCATGGAGTACCTCCATCGTCCTCCCCGTATGACCGACATAAGATACTTGTTTAATTTCAAGAGTCGGACTGACAGCCCATCTTATACGTTCTTGGAGTCTGTAAGGAACTGCCAAGTTGTCGCGGGGTCGTGGACTAGGCTAAGCTACTTTAAGTCGGAGTGGTTCTATGTCCGATGTCCTCCGGGGTTTGCCAGAAGATGACTGTTCAGACGTGAGTATTGTCTTTTTTCCCAAGTAATTGACAAGGCAATTTTCGGAGTGAAACTAAACTTGCGTCTTCTTCTCTTTTTCTTTCAGCAATCATCCAGCGGCCTGAGGGTGGCTACTATAAAGAGATAGTCCGGGCCCTTCAAGAGATTCCTAGCGAAGAAAGGAATATTGAACTGTTACTGACAGATCGGAATCTCAGAGTTCTTGGGTTGATCGGCCGGAGGCAGAGCATAAGGCTCGATGGTGCATTAAAGACCGTCTCCAGAAAAAAGGTCAAGCGGATGAAACCCAGGGTTGTGATAATTGAGGAACCCGATTCCGAGAAAACTCATACCGACGAGGAACCGTTGGTCGGACCTGCTAATGCAACCCCGGAGTCCGATGCAAAGAGGAAAGGCAAAGCAGTGGCCTCGAAACAGCCTAAGTCCGGGAGGCGGAAATCTGTGGTTTTGCACCGTCCTTTGCTAGGAGTTAGGATTACGGAAGCATCCTCCCTGCAAGCTGAAGATCAATTCGAAGGGCCTGCAGACCCTCCAATCCCGGACATCGAGCCGGAGCAACATGACGTTGAATCGGGTGGACCGCGACATATCGTCGATGTTAGCGAGTCTAATCCTACCAGTGCGATTGACACTTCTGGTTGGTCTGGGGGGTTACACATTCACACACTCTTCACGGCACAACACATTTTCCTAACCGTAAACAACACATCGCAAACGGTTACTGATTCTTCATGGTTTTCTTTTCAGGTACGATGTCTGGGCAAGGTTCTGTGCTTGGGAGTTTGCGCAACAAGCGCCGTTATCACGAGCCGCGCCGGAGAGAGGGCGAGAGGGATTATGATGCAGGACAATCTGGTCAGGAGAAGTCTGACAGAGATAGGGGATACGTTCACCGATCCCGATCTCGTTCTCCTCCCCCCAGGACCTCTGCCCCTCCTACGGCCGCAGTTATTCGTCCTCCTGAAACTTCACGGCCTAGGCCGTCTTCTCAAGCTTTGAGGTCCGATCCTCCGCGCAGGACTGAAATAGCCACCTCCTCGGCTACTGTACCGGTCCCGACCGAGGCGTCTAGTGAAGGAGCGCTTAAATTGGCACAGATGAGGAAGGAATTTCCCGACATCTGTTTTGATGGTTACGTCTTCCCTCCGCACTTGAAGAGAATCCCGTCAACCGCTGAAACCACTATCCATGATTATGTGGCGGACATCTTTTTCCAGTACAGGGAATGGGGACGGGCCGCGAGGAAGGCGTCTAAAGTGGCATTCGATCGGGGCATCACCATTGAGAAGCTCGAGAAGGAGTTGGGTCACAACGACCAAATCATAAAAGCGCTCAACTCGGAGGCTGAGTCTTCCCGTAAATCTGAAATGGAGACTCTAAAGAAGGTTGACGAAGTGAACGCTGTCATAACCAGGATGAAGCAAGAGCATTATACCGCCATCGAGGACATGGGTCACAGGAACACTTCTATTACCGCCGAGAGGGATGCTGCTCTTAAGGAGCTTAATGAGCTGAAATCAAAGTTTTTCGAGATGGCGAAGGAGAAAGACGCAGCTAATGTCTCTGCGCAGGAGGCCTGTGACCAGGCAGTGACGCTCCGAAAGGAGAAGGAAGCGGCTATACAACAAGCCCAAGAAGCTGAGGCTGGGGTTGACGAAAAAGTACGACAGGCGGAGGCCAGGATTGAGGCCGAGGTGGAAGAGCTACTCGTCACTTATAACGCCAATGTGCTAAGGCACCGAGATTTGACATGGCTTGACGATTACCCCACGCATCTCTATAACGCTTGGAACCTACTGGTTGATGAGGAGAAGTCTGGGCACCCTGATGAAGCCCTTGATGAGTTCGAGCTGGAGAACCGCATCCTCAATGATGACGAAAAGAAGGTTCTCCATGACTCCATGATTTCCCACGACAAGGTGAGGCTTGGTGCCCAGATCCAGGAAGTCGGAGAGAGCTCTGGTGCAGAACACCACGTGATGAGTTCTGAGATAATCGTGTCATCTCAGTCTGAGCCAACTCCGATGATCTACCCCCAGCCTATCCCGGCGTATGACCCAGATCAACCACATCTATCTCCTATTAAGGAACATCCTTCTGAAGTTCAGACGGCCTCGAGCCAAACCGAGGAAGGTACTCTGAACTAACTTCTTGTATATTTGGATTGAAGAGTCTGTGTTGAAATGTTTCTAATGACATGTCCTTTTCCCTTGATCAGTGACAGGAGTTGCTCCAGCCGCGCCTCTTATCATCCAAGAATCAGGCCAAGCACCAGGAGCCATCATCTCTGAGGCGACCTCCGTCGCGACAATGGCACCAGTTGGAGTAACGCAGGGGAGCTCACTTTCTTTCGATGAACAGATGATAAACGAGCTCCTTGGCCGTCAAAGTGATCCTTTTGCGGACTTGCCATTCGGCTTGGGTGGATTCACGGCTACTTCTGACGCCTCATCTCAGACTACTACGGCTCCTAGCGAAGCCAGAGCACAGCGGGAAGCGGCGATGTTGGCCGAGATTAATGCCGAGATGGCGGCCGCGGCGCACGGCGGCGATGTAGATGGCGGAGCTGCAGCACAGTGCCCTACTCCTCTTATGATCGTGTCTCCTGGGGGCACACTTACTGATACTAACGTGCCAGTCCCTCCTCCGGCTGCGGAGTCTGTTCCTCCAACTCCTCCCGCGGGAAGCATCCCTATAGAGTCCAGCTCAGACGAGGACATTGACATTATGCCTTCACACCCGAAGGGAGCTTGCCTAAGGAGAAAGGCTCCAAGCGAAAGGGTACTGGTGGTTCCAGTAGCTCCTCGAGGAAGAAGAAGCTAAGGAAGCAGAAGGATTAGACATTCTTTTCATAGGCAGTTAGGGACTTTTGTTATTTTCTCTGTCTTTCCCTTTTGTAGGCCGTGTTTAGATGCGGGTTCGGCCCCCGCTAGTAGGAACATTTTGGAAAAAATTCATGTATGAACCGTCGTTTTTGAGTTAGTTAAAATAAAATTTTGTTTTCTAGCTTCAGCTCATGTTCCTTTCTATGCTCGAATACTGCAGTGTTCGGACTTTGGTCCAGTGTACTTGCATTATCTGATTGTTTCAAGAATAGCTCATTTTACTTGTTAAGTATGGAAATCTCGGACTTGAGTTGCGATAGGGGATCGCATCGGGGCTGAGCATCGCATAGTTTCGGGTAATGACTAACATTTGCCTCTGCCCCCAGTTCCGGGGTTAAGTTGTGATGATCAGCTTGTGATTGCACCAAGCGAGGACCGAGTGGTCGAACTACACTTGTTCTCTTATGAATCGTTTCATCCACACTCCGGGGATATATGTCATCTCGTAAGCGGTTGTTCGCACTCTGGGAACACGGAGTTGACTGATGTTTGTACTCCGTCTCGCACTCTGGGAGCACGGAGTTAGTTGTTTATACTCCGCTTTGCACTCTGGGAACACGGAGTTGATTGATGTTCGTACTCCGTCTCGCACTCTGGGAGCACGGAGTTAGTTGTTTATGCTCCGCTTCGCACTCTGGGAACACGGAGTTGAATGTTTATACTCCACTTCGCGCTCTGGGAATATGGAGTTAAATGTTTATACTCCGTCTCGCGCTCTGGGAGGACGGAGTCGAATGTTTATACTCCACTTCGCACTCTGGGAATATGGAGTTAAATGTTTATACTCCGCCTCGCGCTCTGGGAGGACGGAGTCGAATGTTTATACTCCACTTCGCACTCTAGGAATATGGAGTTAAATGTTTATACTCCGCCTCGCGCTCTGGGAGGACGGAGTCGAATGTTTATACTCCACTTCGCACTCTGGGAATATGGAGTTAAATGTTTATACTCCGCCTCGCGCTCTGGGAGGATGGAGTCGAATGTTTATACTCCACTTCGCACTCTGGGAATATGGAGTTAAATGTTTATACTCCGCCTCGCGCTCTGGGAGGACGGAGTCGAATGTTTATACTCCACTTCGCACTCTAGAAATATGGAGTTAAATGTTTATACTCCGCCTCGCGCTCTGGGAGGACGGAGTCGAATGTTTATACTCCGCTTCGCACTCTAGGAATGCGGAGTTGAATGTTTATACTCCGCCTCGCGCTCTGGGAGGACGGAGTCGGATGTTTATACTCCACTTCGCACTCTGGGAATATGGAGTTAAATGTTTATACTCCGCCTCGCGCTCTGGGAGGACGGAGTCGAATGTTTATACTCCACTTGCACTCTGGTAATATGGAGTTAAATGTTTATACTCCGCCTCGCGCTCTGGGAGGACGGAGTCAAATGTTTATACTCCACTTCGCACTCTGGGAATGTGGAGTTAAATGTTTATACTCCGCCTCGCGCTCTGGGAGGACGGAGTCGAATGTTTATACTCCAATTCGCACTCTGGGAATATGGAGTTAAATGTTTATACTCCGCCTCGCGCTCTGGGAGGACGGAGTCAAAAGTTTATACTCCATTTCGCACTCTGGGAATGTGGAGTTAATTGTAGGATTGTCGTGTGTCAACCCTATTAATATCGGTGTCATGGCTTGTCCCCGAGCTCGGGTTTCACCTAGTGAGTGGCCGGTCGTATCACAGCCACTCTCCATTTGAATAAGTCCCATTGCATGATGGGATTTAGCTCTTCGTGCATCGTGATGTTGTATATCGTACTTAATGAATCATAGCTCTGGCTCGAAGAAGTGGCATTTTATTGCTGAAATAAGAAAATGCGGCAAAGTCAGTTGCCTTATTACAAAATTCAAATTTCGAAATGCAGAAACAAATTGCTAAATAGAACGAAATGAATAAAGCCTGTCATATGTAATAGCGGCGGAGACTTTCGCTGTTCCAAGCCCTTGGTAAATCGAGACCGTCAACAGTCGACAGCTTGAATGTACCATCTCCGAGCTTTCGTGTAATTACATACGGTCCTCCCCAGTTCGGTTTCATGTGTGAAGGAACCGGGTAGATTCTCTTGAGTACGAGGTCGCCGAGTTCAAAGGTTCGAGGTCGAACTTTGGTGTTGTACAGTCGGGCGACCCGGCTTCGATGTGCGGCTGCTCTCAAATCAGCCTCTTCCCGTTTTTCATCCAATAGATCCAAAGACTCGGCCAGGAGTATAGCGTTTGTTTTTGGATCATAATAAGTCACGCGATGAGAGAGCACTTCTGTTTCGACCGGAATAACGGCCTCTGAGCCGTAAGATAGGGAAAACGGAGTGTGTCCGGTCGCGGTTTTGTGGGTCGTTCGATAGGCCCATAACGCCATAGGAAGTTCATCGACCCACTTGCCCCCAGCCTTCTCCAATCGTTTCTTCAGGATCGATTTTATAACTTTGTTGACAGCCTCAACTTGTCCATTCGCTTGTGGGTGTGCGACAGCCGAGAACTTTTTGCGGATATGAAACCGTTGACAGAAATCCTTGAATTCTGCACTCTCAAATTGGGCTCCGTTATCAGTGATGATAGTATGCGAGAGTCCAAATCGACAGATGATGTTGCGAACCACGAAATTTATCACTTTCTTTGTCGTAATGGTTGCAAGGGCTTCGGCTTCAGCCCACTTTGTGAAGTAGTCAACGGCGACGATGGCGTATTTCGCACCGCCTTTTGCCAAAGGTAAAGCGCCGATGATGTCAATGCCCCACATTGCGAATGGCCAGGGACTGACCATTTGGGTTATTTCAGTAGGCGGAGCTCTCGGAATTCAGGCATGTATCTGGCATTTATCGCACTTCCGGGCATAGTTTGCCGCATCTCGGTTCACTGTCGGCCAGTAGTACCCATATCGGAGTATCTTCTTAGCGAGAGCTTGCCCTCCGGTATGATCGCCGCACTCTCCTTCGTGCACGTCATGTAACACTCGTTTGATTTCCTCGTGGGCGATACACCTGAGGAGAGGAATGGAATAACCTCTCCTGTACATGACTCCGTTTTGGATGACGAACCGCGAAGCTTTTCGCTGAATTTGTCTCTTCTCATTTCTAGGTTCAGGCAGCACCCCATTCTCAATGTAATTCCGATACGGAGTCATCCAAGATTCTCTACTGGGAGCGGTTTCAAATACAGAGTTCATTTCTATCTGATCGATGCTCGGATTGGCCAAAGTTTCAACGAGGACAAGTCCCATTTGTTGCGCTTCACCTGTGCTGGCTAACTTTGCCAGTGAATCGGCTTTCTGATTGCGCTCCCGAGGCACATAATAGATGGCATAATAATCAAACTGGTTTAGTATTTCCTGAACTCGAGCCAAGTAAGCGACCAGTCTTCGGTCTCTTGCCTGGTATTCTCCTCGCACTTGACATACCACCAACTTTGAATCGCAATAAATTTCTACAGCGATAATTCTCAAATCTCTGGCAAGCTTTAGGCCGGTTAGGAGGGCTTCATATTCGGCTTTATTATTAGTTGCACGAAAGTCAAATTTAAGAGCATAACATATGGATCGGCCCTCGGGAGTCTCAAGTACAACCCCAGCGCCCGAACACCGGTCATTTGACGCACCATCAGTATACAGCTTCCAGATGTATTCGGAGGAGTCACTGGTCTCGGGTAAGTCTTCTGGAACGGTGAATTCAGCTATGAAATCAGCCAGGATTTGTCCTTGAATGGCTCTCCGCGGAGCGTATGCGATATCAAATTGGCTTAGCTCAATGTTCCACTTGAGTAACCTACCGGACGTCTCAGGCCGCGTGAGGACCTGTCATAACGGCTGGTCAGTGTACACAGTAAGTGGATGAGCTTGGAAGTAAGGACGGAGCTTCCTTGAGGCAATGACCAAACAATAGGCCAGTTTCTTCAGTCTCGGATAATTTCTTTCAGCTCCTGTTAGTCGCTTACTAACATAGTAGACCGAGTTTTGCACTTTGTCTTCTTCCCGGACTAGAGCAGCACTGATCGCATGTTCTGATACTGCCAGGTAGAGATATAGTTGCTCGTGGTCAACCGGTTTTGATAAGATCGGAGGTGTGGAGAGATGTTGAACTAATGATCGGAACGCGCCTTCACACTCCGTGGTCCATTCAAAGTTTCGTTTGCCCTTCCGGATCAGGTCGAAGAAAGGAATGCATTTATCGGTGGACTTTGAAATGAACCTGCTCAATGCTGCGACCTTCCCGTTAAGACTCTGGACTTGTTTTATAGTTCTAGGGGTTTGCAAATTTCTAATAGCCCAGATCTTCTCAGGATTCGCCTCTATTCCTCGAGCGTTGACGATGAACCCAAGGAATTTTCCGGATGCAACGCCAAAGTGACATTTGAGTGGGTTGAGCTTCATTCCGTACTCCCGGAGGATGCTGAACATTGAATTCAAATTTCTGACGTGATCGGTGGAGAATCGGGACTTCACCAGCATGTCATCCACGTAAACCTCCATGGTCTTCCCAATCTGATCAGCGAACATTCGGTTGACTAAGCGTTGGTATGTTGCTCCAGCGTTCTTTAGACCAAACGGCATGACTTTGTAACAATAGAGTCCCAGGTCGGTCACGAAGCTGGTATGTTCCTGATCAGGTAAATGCATGGGTATCTGATTGTAGCCGGAATAAGCGTCCATAAAGGATAGTAGTTCATGTCCGGCCGTCGAATCTACAAGCTGATCGATTCGTGGAAGTGGGAAGCTATCTTTTGGACATGCCTTGTTTAGGTCAGAGTAATCAACGCAGGTTCTCCACTTCCCGTTTGGTTTCCGAACTAGTACAGGGTTGGACACCCATTCCGGATACAAAGCATCTCGATTGAACCCATTCGATTGTAGTTTATCAACTTCCTCCTTAAGGGCGGCAGATCTCTCTGGATCCATACCGCGCCTTTTCTGCTTTACTGGGACATGTCGCGGGTCTATATTCAGGGAGTGACTTGCAATGCTCGGCGAGATCCCGCACATGTCAGAGTGTGTCCAGGCGAAGACGTCGAGATTCGCCCGAAGAAATTCGACCAATTCCTAATGTGTCTGTTTGTTTAGTTGAGACCCAACTTTCAACATCTTTGAATCATCATCCTCACTGATTGGGACGTCCAGAGTCAGTTCGGCTGGAGAAGCTTGACTCTCCGTTGATTCGTCTTTATCCTCGCTGTCCCTGGGGTCCAGGTCTTTCAGGAATTGGTCGTGGTGCCCGGGCCGAGGCCCAGGCATCAATTGTCAATTATCGACAGAACGGACGCAGAGAGATTCCTCTACGCCCTTTCCCTTCTCTTTACGTTGCGCCCCGCGCAGCTCAGCAACATAACAGGCCCTTCCTGAGGCCCGATCTCCTTGAACAACTCCAATCCCATGATCAGTGGGAAATTTCAAAGTCAGACACCATGGGGCGATCGCTGCCCTGAACTCAGCTAAGGCTGGTCGACCCAGAAACGCATTATATGGCGAATCGATTTCTAGCACAACAAATTGTAACATTCGGACCCTCCGGCGTTCTCCAACGCCTAACTCGACTGGGAGTTCAGTTATTCCGATGGGTATCGTGGCACTTCCGTTGAAACCATGGATTCTGGATAAACAGGGTTTCAAATCCTTTGTCTCCATCTTCATTAGATCGTAAGCCCGTTTAAGCAAGATGTTCACAGAGCTCCCACTATCAACCAGGATCCTCTTCATCCAAGCAGGACCTACCTGGGCAGATATGACTAGTGGGTCGATCGTAGGGGCTTCGACTTTATCGGCGTCTCGGCTCCTGAACACGATGTCATCGGACATTATCTTTTGTTGCTTTGTCGGGGTTCCATCCTCGCAATTACTATAACACTCGAAGTCCGCATGCCTGATAGAACTGGCATACGACTCCATTTCCCCCCAGCTTCTGTCTGCCGGATGGGGACCACCACTTATTGTGTTGATAACTAATCTCCCGCCCACACGGGCGGGTTCCTCCTCTCTTTCCTGATTTTGTGAACGATTTTGATTCGAGGGGCCCGCTCCGCCAGACTGCGGCGCCCGTACAAACTGATCTAGCTTCCTCTCTCTAATCAGCTTCTCGATGAGGTCTTGTAAGTGCCGACACTCATTGGTATTGTGTCCATAGCTTTCATGGAACCTACAGAATTTTCCTGTCTGGATCTGTCTCTCCGACGAGGGCTTCGGAGCAGGCTTCTTATACTGTACAGTGTTACAAGTCTGTAAGTATACGTTTTCCAATGACGTGTTTAGCGACGTATAACTGTCAAACATCTGAGCTCTACATCGTGGACCTCGGTTCTCGTCTCTCTTCTTATTCTGGCCATTGTTTCCTCTCTGCTGGGTTTGCTTGTTTTGTATATTCAGTTGAACTTTCCCGGAACTCTCGCCGGACTGTTTAACTGCCACATTGCTCTGTATTCCCTCAATGCTGGGCCTCGCATCGTCCTGCTTCCTAGACTGTTTTGCGTCCTCCTGCCGCAGGAATTGAGCGGCCTTGGTGTAAAAACGGTCCAACGATGCGGGCGGTTTTCCAACTAGCCAGTTTTCGAATTCAGAATCAGGATCAATCCCCTTGGTCAGAGCCATCAGGATTGAATTATCGTTGGGATTGGTGATTTCGACGCATGTTGCGTGGAACCTCTCCAGGTAACGCCTGAGCGTTTCTCCAGGAGCTTGAGTGACGCTGGACAAGGTGTTGACGTCTTTTGGCCTAGCAACATGCATCCGGAATTGCTCCACAAACCTCTTGGCCAATTGATCGAACGAAGAAATTGATCTAGGTGGTAGGCGAGTAAACCACATTGTCGCGATTCCCCCCAGAGAGATGGGGAAACTTCGACACTTCACTGCATCGTCGGCCCTTGCAGCGCTCATCGACCATTCATATTTCAGAATATGCTGGTTGGGGTCACTATTCCTTTCATACATCGGGAGAGTCGGCATTCTGAATCGCCTAGGGGGTTCAGCATGTAACACTTCGTCCGTGAAAGGGGTATGACTACGGGAAATCCCCCAGTCATCATTGGTGAGCCCCTGACTCTCGCGGATCATCTGACGTATCATGGTTGATATATCCGACACGGGCAGATTCTGAGCGTGATGAGCTAAGGCGTGGTCGGGTTCCACGGTGCGAGTTAGGACCGGGCGCTGTCGACGATCCGTATCTCGCCTCCTTGGCTCAACGTCTTCTGGGACATAAGGTTCAGGAGTATGTCCATGCTGTTGATTGATCGGCTCTGATTGATTTCGGGTATCGACCCTTGTCTCTGCTGCGGCGGTTGTGGCGCGGTTATCCGTGGTGTACTGTGGGGCAGTACCTCCTCATGTTGAGGGACCCGTTTGGAAACTGGTCGATGGTCCTACCCTCAGTTGCCCAACAGTTAAGGCGGGCTGATATTCAGCAGCTTGAGCGCGACTCCCCTCTAGTCGAGGACGGGTAGTTCGGTGGTGATAATCAGATGAAGCTGAGCTTTCGGTAGACGCTCTGGAGACATCATCTCTCCTGGACCTTCTGTGCCCCCGGCGGTTTAGCTGGTTGGTCAGCTCGATATTGGCGCGCAACTGTTCCGCCAACTGCTGACGGCTTTGGGTCAGCTCCTGGAGCAATACCTGAAACTCCTGTCGGGTGACCAGCCCCGTTGAGTCTGAGTGAGTGGTATTGTCTTGATTGGAAGAAGGCGGCTGTGTGGGATTCTGTCTATCTCTGCCTTCTTGCTCTGCAGCGGTAGCGCCAGTTCTTGTACTGACCATTCTCGGTGGTGGAGTCCTTTCCTAGATTTTGAGCAAATCTGAATAGAATGGAAGGATTCCGGACTGGATATCTGGATCTTCCTCTTGGATTTGTGCAATCCAGTATCGACGGCAGATCCAATGAGCAGGAGAAAAAGCTGGTTCTCTCAATGAAAGCACCAAAGTGTTTGTACCAAAAATGGGCACAACACTCTTCGGGAGTTGTTTGAAGAGATAAAATGAAGATTATAAATGTAAAACAGAGGTTATCTAACAAAAACTCCAACAAACAGAAATGTAAAATGCACAGACAAGCAATTTAGAGTGGTTCGGCGTATAGCCTGCGTCCACTATGAAGTTTTGATGAGTTTATTGATTCTCTTTCAATGATTACAAGCGGTTACAGCAATGAACAGCGGATTACAGATTAGAATTCGAAATTGACAGCAAAAATAGGATGCAAATCTCAATCCGGCAGAGTCTGGACGCTTCAGAGAAAAAAGCCCCTTTTTCTGTTGATTCTGGGGCTCTATTTATAGGCGTAGGAGGCTCAGAATTCGCTCAAACTCCGGGAGACTTGGTCTGGCACGTGAGGGGGCCCACGCGACCGTTTCCAGAAAGTTTGGAGTCAATCTGCGATCGACACGAAGTCATTTCGTATCGATCAAGATTACCTCCAATTGAGCTCAAATTTGGTGGAGATGTTCCTCGGTATGCGTGCAACCTTTGGTTAAAATTTCATGGTATTTGGATCAGTGGATTGAGAGATATTGTCGATACGAGATGATGTTCTTCGCTAGGCTGTCTGGTTCGAATCCATCTCTCCGAGCTGTGGGCTTCGAATCGATGGTGTCACGCGCCTCTGTGAAGACGTGGAACGCGCGCTTCGCCTCGATCCGATCTTTACTCCGAGTCGACCGCGTCGACTCCATATATCTCGGCGCATTCGCATCAAGGGATGACGTGGTGCGCGCGCTTCGCCTCGATCCGATATTTGCTCCGTGTTGACTGCTTCGACTCCATGTATCTCGCCTCGTTTCCTTCGAGAGATGACACGTTATCCAAGCTGGTTGACCTGATGGATTCGAGTAGGACTTCATCCATGAATACGAAGCAAGCATTGACTGATGGATACGAAGTAGGCACTGAATGATGGATACGAAGTAGGCACTGAATGATGGATACGAAACAAGCACTGGCCGATGGATACGAAGTAGACATTAAGCGATCGTTACGAACCAGGTGACTTATTGATGGATACGAGCAAGTCTTTCCGGCTGAAGGTTCTATCGATACGAGGCTTATAACTGTGTGGACTTAATCATCCTGATTGACATGCGATCGATGGATGCGAAATCATCCATAGCGATGGATACGAAATCTAGGCCGGGCTGATTGATACGAAATCCATCGAGTCGAATTCGACGGATTCGAAGCATGCTTAACTTCGATCGATACGAACTGCTGCTTCCTGATGGATACGAAAAGATGCTCTCCCCTTTGACTTGCATCCATCATAACTCGAGCATATGAACTCGGATCGATCTGAAACTTGGAGCGTTGGTTTGCTTTATTTTCCCGATCATGTCTCATCGATTGGGACTTGATCCGGACTCGGTCAAAATTCAACGATATCCATGACAAACGACATTTGGAATCCAACTCCTTGGTGTCCTGTCCTTGCCAAAAGGCGGGATAACAAATTATATAATACCTGAAATTAAATAATAATACTTTAATAGTTATAATTAAATAATAATATTTAATAATTAGTTATTAATAGTTAATAATTACCATTCAATAATAATAATTAATTTAGAGTAAATTCTGATTAAAACAGATAAATAGAAAATTCTGATTCATTATAAATCAATTTTATCTTTAATAACTTAGAAGTAATAATTAAATAATAGTACTTAATAATTGTATAATAGCTAAAATTAAATAATAATACATTCATAGTAATAATTAAATAATAATAGTTAATAATTAATTATTAATAGTTAATAATTACCATTAAATAATAGTTAATAATTAATTAAGACTAATTACTGATTAAAACAAATAAATAGAATATTTCGATTCATTATACATCAAATTTTAGCACTAAAAATTAAAAAATAATAATCATGTTAAGAAAAATAATTTAAGTAGCAGATATTGATCTTTATACACATATTAATTTTTTTTACTTATATAAAGTAGTAAATAACAATCATTTTATCTACTAAAATACATCAAAATTAACTATAACACTGATTAAAACCAAATGGATAATCATCGAATGCAAATGTGACCATATCCGTATTCGTATCCGTTTTTTGAATATCAGATACTTATTCATATTTCAATATGGATACGAATATTGATATAGACGGATTTCCAATTTTTTGATTACCTATTGATAATCATACGTTTAACCAAATTTACATAGAAAGTTATATGTTGAAGGCATACAAACTTCCATTGGCTCCAAAACCAAATTTCCCTTTGGCTCCGAAGCCAAATTTTTAGGCTCCAAACTAAAATTTCAAGTATAATCATCGCTCTCTCTCTCCACTCAATCTCCAAATGTTTTTCCTCCAAACATTTCTCCAAAATGTTCTTTTCGGTGGCGGCTGCTGCAGAACCTAGAAACGTGCTTCCTCCAACCCTAAACCAGATAATATGCCTGCTAACATCCCTTCTTCTACATCCAGCTCGAAGTCATCCTCAAACCCGAACTTGCAACTAATATCATCCATTGTCGTTGTCAAGGCCGAACCTGAAGCAGAGTTCATTGCTGCCCTGATCAACTTTGTGGATCGGATTTTGATATAGGAGGAGATAGTTAACTGGTTCAATTGGGGAAATGGGTCAAACGATTCAGGTTCGTTGTTTTATATCTTGAATCCAACTATGAATTACGGGAAACAGATGAAGAGGGGTGAAACTGATTCTAATTCTCTATATTTACCTTAATTCGTTATCAAATTATGGGATTGTTGAACTCTTTTTATGTATAAATTTTCCATTATGGGATTCACAATTAAATTATAAATATTTATGGCATACTTTAGATCTGGATCTGGTTGTGGTCTTGGAGCTACTGGTTGCTGTGCTAGAGGTTGGGGATTGTGTTCTTGAACCTAACGACGGTGTGCTGTTTGCCTAACAAATATCCGACAGGTTCACATCTTCTTCCCATTCACACTTTATCCATATGCATAAATACTGATAATATTCTGGTAGGGATTCAAAACACAGTGAGTTACTTATAATATGATTTGGTTTGTTATAAGGAGTTGCCATGTTGTTAGCAAAATTAAGCATTCAATGCCCAAGGATATTAATACTGTGTTTTGAATGCACCCATAGTATGTTTTAGTTCCTTCCTCATTCTCAGATATATTCAAGATATTAATACTGTGTTTTGAATGTAGCAACTGAAAAGAATACCCAATCTTATTGATACAAACACTTTATTATGTATGTTCACAAGAAGTATAAACTATTATTCTTATATTATGTTATCCTTATTATTTGTATAATCCATTTGTATGCTTTATATATTAATTAGGAATTACTAAATATTGAATGTATACATGCTTATTCGCATTTTCATCTACAAGAAATAAAACTTTAATGAATTGAAGCAAGGTGGCTTGCAATAACAGCTAAACAAATGTGGTAAAAATGAGGTATATCCAATAATGTGAATCAAATTATTCAGCAGAAAAATGAAGATGAGGATTAACAGAGCCCTCACAAAACACTGACATATAGGCTTTACGCATATACACATAAAACTCAAAAACGCACGCGACCATCAAGCACAGGTCGACCGGTCATAGGCTCAAGAAAGTAGATCGCCTTTTTTTTGGCGACTTCTCCTCTACTCTGATGATCGAGATACACTAATGGTAACAGGTACAAAGCATAACAACCCTACTTATACATATATAGAAAATATATCTTAATTTGACATAGGTGTCATGAGATGAATCTCACCTGACATTTTCTTTCCTGTTTCTTCACATTTTGAACGCATGTTCATAGAAGATCGTCGCTTCAAAGAAACCCAAATTACTAACGAACATGGTTGAACTACGATGTCCAAATTCCTGAGCTTAACTTTAGTAATTTATAGCAATTTACTTAAATTTAATTTCTGATTTAATTTTTGATTTATTAGTGAAATAGAGTTTGGGTAGTGGACAATTTTCTCCAAACCAAAAATTGAATGCGTATAGGCCATATTTATAAACGAAGAGGAAGTAGGAAATGGAAAATTCTGAAGATGGAATAATCTGGATATCAAAGTTTAGAGCTTGGATGAAAAAAGTTGGGCTTGGGTATAAAGGCTGGAGCCTTGAATTATAATGAAAACAAACTATTATATATTTATTAGCTTGAAAATATAAATATAGATTATACTCATAAAAGTGTACGCATATAAATATAAGGTATACACAGTCAACTCATGCATTCAAGTCAAGGGTGAATATACAATTATATAAATGATTCAAAAGTGATACAAAGTGCATGCTGCATCCCATTGAAATTTGAATGGAAACCAACCATGGTACTGTAACACATCATTACGTCTATATTAATGAAGTAACAAAACACACACAAAAAGAACAACAATCTATACTTATATAAAAGTAACATGGTGATGAAATGCATTACAGCGAATTAGAAAACGATGTTAGCCACTACTAATGCAACAAGTAAGAAAGGGTGAAGAAACAATAAATCAATGGTAATTGTACAAGACAAAAATAGAAATAATATCATATAAAGATCAAGTCAGGTGTATATGCTCATGCACGCAACATATATTTATCTATATATATATATATGTAGATATATGTAGATATATACAGAGGTGGAGGTATTTGAGAGCTGGTGGGGTCACTTGACCCTCCCAGGATTAGAAATAGTACATTTTACATATGTCAGTAGGATAACATTGGTATATAAATCATTGTTCTGGACACAATAGACTTGATGCAGCTAGGCCAAACTAGCTACATGCTAAATGTAAAAATTGTGTTCAACTGAAATAATAAGTAAAAAAAATTGACAAATATATGTAACAGTGAATAGTGATTATTATATACATTGTAATGTTTATAACATTTGGTTCAATAATTATATCAAGTAATACTATTTTTACTGTTACTACCCACTAATCCAAAATTTCGACAGCCATCATTCCCGAAAACTCCTACTTCTATGAAATCGTGACCGTGTCAGGAAAAATCCTTCCCCATTCTCAGATATACTCTGGTTTTTAAGCTTTGAGATCACAAGTGAAAATCATATTGCGGTAGCAGCCTGCCCTCTCTACTAGCATATAGGCGTGAAAAACACAGTTTTGTTCAAATAAAAAACTATTACTATAATCACTTCAATGTATTAGGAGCAACAATGCTTGCAGCTTAACTCATACAAAACTATTACTAAAATGTACCGTAAAACAATTACTTAAAGGTGTTTTGCCTGAGATGCTTCTAGATAGACATATTAACTCATACAAATTATTAAGATGAATTCTATTGCAAGTTGAAAATAGTTTAATCACATAGTTTACTGAGAAATTATTTAAATGAACAGAAATGCCAATTTTACTTATGAAAGTGTCATTTTCTACTGTTGCCTTCAGTCTTTATGCTTCTTGTTTAATTTCTGGAGCAAAAAATATTTTTGTTGATGTTATACAGAGGTTTGTGCTATTCAGTCCACATTTTTAGTTGATGTTATACATATACCATAAATAGTCTAATGTATTCGTAAATTATTTTTGTGCAGTCACACCGTGAGAGCAATACTCTGACTGTTGAAGAACGGCCTAAACGGGATGCAAGGCAAGCTGGAATTGAGGTCGGAAAATGTAAAATATTGAGTTGGCAAAAGCAAGTTGTTGCATAAGGAACGGTAGTATCCACTGATCCTGATTGTTTGGTGCATTTTAAAAAACTAGGACCAGATGGTTGTAAAGTTTGGGTTGATGTGGCGGTGGATCCGGAAGCTTTCTTATGGAGGCCGAGTTCCGAGATGTGTACTATTGGAGAAGCAGTTGGATCGACCGTGGCTTGGCATAAAGACTTCGTTGCCTTCGACTAGTGTATTTCCTTAGGGTATGTGTTTTGCAATACAAAACTTTATCTTTCTTATGTATTTTGTGTTGTATCCTATTTTGGAATGGTTATGTGAGAATGTTGTTTTGGTACTGTTTTAGTTGGTGATGTGAATGAATACTTTAGATTGTTTTATTTGGTATGTATTGTGTTTTGTTAGAATTATATAAATATTAATATTTATGAAGGAATTTGATTCAGTTATGTATATTTATAGTTTTGGTAAATTATTAAATGGTGCACGCAATTATATTTTTGGGTTTAAATTGCAATTGATGTGGTTGTAATTAAAGTATATTACAACTGTGGAGGAGGTCGTAGAACATACTAAACAATTGTAAAATGGTTATCCAGCAGTTGTCATACCTGCTACAGCATGAAATGTTACATATCTACAAGAGTTACCAACAGTTGTAATATACAATATCACAACGGTTATATGCAACTAAAGAACACAGTTGTAAAAAATTGATAGTCTTTTACAACTTCTTAAAATACGACTGTGGTTCCACCGTTGTAATATATCTTTTACAACTGTGTTCCACCGTTGTAATATGCCTCTTTTGTTTTAGTGTATACCCTTAACTGTATGTATTTGCAATATTCAAGCTAAAATAATATAATAGAAAATGAATAAAGTACTAATATCTTACAACTTCAATTCCAAATCCTCGAACATGCACATAATATATTTTCTATGCTATATCCTAAAAGTTTGCTAGTCGACCATGAAAGCAAGATGAAATGTAATGGATCCAATATAATACATTATATAGTCAATTTGTTGAGTAAAACTAATAAAACATATAAATAATAACAATCACTGAGACATACACTATTTACCTTATTCCTTGCCTGCTAAAAGTGTAGCATTGGTTAAATTACTACTAAGTAATTTGCAAGCATTAACATTTAGACACATCATAATATAAAAATTCCCATGAATGGCTTTTGAAGCAGCAAATAATCAACGTAAACAATAATCGTGCCATGGATTTTCTATTCATTATCATATCATATCTATGTGTATCATCGGTTCAAATAAAATATAGATAAAAACACTATAAACGAAAAAAGAAAAGATTCAAATACATGCTTGCATAAAGACGCACCATTATTGTCAACAAGGAAAATACACTTTTATAACTCCACACATTGATTTTCACTGACTGCAAATGATCACAAAGGTTCCCCAAACTAAAACCATGTCATTCTCAAAAATGGCCTATGGTACAATATAAGATAAATATTTGTCGCGATGGATTAGAATGTATAACAACCTGAACATCTAAAAATAAAGAAAATGTTGAAATGATCAAAACTGATTTTTGTGTGCTTAAGGTGAACGAACAACGCATGCAATTCTTGGAAAACCTTGTGTGAGTAGAAATAACATAATCAAATCAAATAATTTTATAATAAGTTAAGATTGATTACTTTGTTATATCAATGCCTGATTCTGAATCAAATCGGATAGTAGAACCCTCATTTCAGAAGAAAAAAAACACAAACTCTTAATTTTTTACAACACCAGAATTATCTTTTCACAATGGTTATAACTGTTACAAATGATATTTGTAACGGTTATAACCGTTACAAGCAGGTACGTGACAAATTTTGTAATATTTTTTCCAACGGTTATAACCGTTGGAAATTGGGATTTTTCCAACGGTTATAACCGTTGGAAAAGTTATCCATTTCCAATGGTTATAACCATTGAAAATTGGGATTCCCATTCCCAATGGTTATAACCGTTGGGAAATTTACCCATTCCCAACGGTTATAACCGTTGGAATAATCCAAATTCCCAATAGTTATAACCGTTGGAAAAACCCCTTCTCCAAGATTAATGAGTCAGCTCCCAATAGTTATAACCACGGGCAATCTCAACATTACCAACGGTTATAAATGTTAGCAATTGGAAAATTACAAATATAATTTTAAAATATCATTATATATATTATGGATCAATGTTGTAATCCACTAAATACGCATATAATTAAACAAAAAAAAATGATTAAAACATATCTATAGTCAACATATTATATAATTAGACAAAATGACTAAAACATATCTATAATCATCTCACTATTCAAAATATTTCTTAACCTTCAAACATAAAGCAAAAAAAAATCAGTATTAATTGTGTAAATGTCGAAGACTGTAATAAATTATAGTGTAATTACCCAACTAAGCAAGCTCTTATGAGACCCATCCACTGGTTTCCACCCGACATAACCTCCAGTGCGAACACTCCAAATGCAAACACATCCGTCTTTTCATTGACTATCCATATTCCGGCACCAAATACACCTGGTAGTAATCATCAATAAACTTCAGTATTGCTAACATAAATATACCAAGTAAAAAATAGTAATAAGCGACCAACCCAAATGTGCCTTCAAGCGGAGCAACGGTGCGATGAGTCCACTCAGACAGCAGCCACCTCGCAAGCCGAAAATCAGAAATATTAAGTTCAAAATCAGTCGTAAGAAGTACATTAGATGTTCTTATATCTCTATGTATGATTCTTTCCCGACACCCTTTATGCAGGTAATGCAACCCTACTCCTAATCACAAAAGCCAAACTAGAACGTGGATAATTGAACATAACTAAAATTAGAAAGGCTTTTGTGGGAAGTTAATTAAAGTTACTTTGCACTTGCACCTTGGTTAATGCATCATAGTGAATGTAAATTCACACACCCTGGTACAAAATCCTTCTATCCAAAATGAGCAGCACACATGATACAGTTTAGTCAATATACAGTTCAGTTGGAAAGTATCGACAAATCAATATACAATTCAGTCACCTGATGAAGTCATTAAAGAGGAAGAGAAAGAAGAAGACGAACTTGAAGGTGTTTCATACCTTTAAAGAATTAAAAAAAATTCAAGGACATAGTAGCTAGTGCAAGCGCCTCTCCTGTTTAAAGAACTTGAAGGGGCACACATTCGCAGATGCACATTAAACGCCATTAGAAGTATAATTATATGCCTCCATTTCATTAAATTACTAGAGAATGGATCCATAATACAATGTATTTCATAATGAAACAAATAAGCAAATTGATTTTTTTTGTCTTAGCCTAACAAAAGTCAAAACAGGGTACAAACAAGCATAAAATAGGAATGCATTTGCATATCTCCAACAATTCAGGATATATGTTACATAAGGAAAAAAATAGTAATCAAGCAGAATATAGTAATGACTAAATTTTTAAAAAATATATAAAATAAAAAAAAGTACAATTAAATACTAACACTACTTTGGTCGGTTTCTTGAGCCATAAGGTATTGCATAAAATCAGTCCCACTAAGCTATACAGATTGCTATGAAAGTGGAATAGTTAGTTTAAAAAATTTAATAATTCAAAACAATATTAGTGTCATACATCAGTATGGTTAATCCTATGGATGAGGCAAGGTTTGGACATTTCAAGGTTGTGGACGATGATAACTTATGTTCTGAACATTCAGAAAATAAATATAATATTGGTATCACCTAAACCATTGAAGAGAAGTTATTGAGATAGAAACTTAGCATGAATTAGCTTTCAATACATAATTGTGCATATATCAAAATATTTATGAAATTTTAGCTTAATATTAAGTAAAACAAATAGGTTAGCAACTTCCTAGATCTAAGTGGTATGTAGTTGTATATGTTGCATATTAAATTCTGATCTTTGTAAGTATTTATTTATTTTTATTTCAAAGAATAAATCAAGTTGTCACTAAAATTTATGTAACAAATAACCCATCTATAAACGATGATGAAAAATGTTAATAATAAACTTGTTTTAAATTTACATCCAAAAAAAATTTATTTTGAAAGAATAATGAACAAAAGCACAAAGTAAAAGGTTCGCTACTCGTATGATTATTCAAGTTGATCTTGAGAAGAATTGTGAATTATATAATCTTGGACATGGCACATAGATTAAGTTATTTTGAAAAACTTAAACCAATAAATGTTAATAAATTTATCTCTAGTTCATGAAAATATTTTGAGAAAAAAAGCACGTGTAGGGCCATTGTAATTTGCCCTAACAGTTATTGTAGAGGTTGAAATCGCTCCTTTGATTTTGATATTTAAAGACACTTCTATTTGCCTTTAACAATTATTATTACAAGCAAATTATCGTTTTCCTCTAATATATCACTTTAGGGGATGAACATTTATTGCGCTTCTAATTTTATGTCTTTAATAACTATAATATTGGTAGTGTTTCTGTCCATCATCACATGAGTGTAGAACCTTATGAAGTAGCAAAACAATGTCCAAATTGGCTTAATCAATTGTGTATATTTGAACTTTATATAGAATCCCTAAACTTCAGTATAGTAAAGGAATCATAATACTCTAGTGGAAGTGTATGTAAAAAAAATAGTGTAAGCTAAGAATACGTTATAGTTTTGGTGCTTCAAATTTAGCAATGTTCAAATATAAGTTATAGTTTTTTTTCAATTTCATATGATACTATAGACAACGGTAAACCTCTTAAATTTTGGTGCAAGTTGAAAAAAAACTATAAACTTGTAAATACAACAAATTGTATAAAAAAAACTTTATCCAAAAAACCAAGAATGCTTACATTTATTGTTGCCATTATTATGTAGTAACTTTAAATCAATCTGCACTAGTTATTTTTTATATAATCATCAAAATTTTGGTGCAGGTAGAAATTTTTTTATAAACTTTTAAATACAACAAATTCTATAGAAAAAAAACTTTACCCAAAAAACAAAGAATGCTTACATTTATTACTGCCATTACTATGTAGTAACGTTAAATCAATCTATACTAGTTATTTATTGTATAATCGTCTACGAGAAAAGCCTTTAATACTACATATTTGTATATAAAAAAATATAGCATGCCTAATATGCAAAATATGCAGCACTGAAACTAAATTATGGAGTATACCATATAGCAACTTCAAGTGGAACAAATTTCTTTGAAGCTTTTATATGTCGCCATGCCTATTAGAATAATTCAAACTTTTCAGTACACTCCTTATGAAGTTATACACGTTGCTAGTTGGAAGGTTACATAGTCATGAAAATTCACATATTTTAAGACTATAATATGTTCACCACTGTTATTTATGTTCTTCTATGTGCTTTTTTCACAGTGTACTTGTTAGGCTTAAGCATTCGTTTATGCCAGTACTAGCATGCACATTTGGCGTGTGCCAAAAAAAAGCGAGTTAGCTTATTTGTAACATCTAGCCCTTCTGACCGCCCCTAGTCGGTAATTAAACCAACTTGAAACGTTCAAAATGACGAATTGTTGTTTAGTTTATGTAATTTAAACAGAATCAGCCACAGAAACACAGAATAATAACAATAATTTAAAAACAA
Source organism: Allium fistulosum (assembly GCA_030737815.1). Classification (NCBI taxonomy): domain Eukaryota; kingdom Viridiplantae; phylum Streptophyta; class Magnoliopsida; order Asparagales; family Amaryllidaceae; genus Allium; species Allium fistulosum. The sequence continues at coordinate 335,860,095 of CM060902.1, read as the reverse complement.
ATGAATTTTTATTTCTTTCCTTTTTACAATATTAGAGTTTATATAATGTATTACATTTATACAACGGAATATCTTAAAATACAAAATTTCCTGAAAACTAAAGTGAGCGTTTTACCCCCTCTCTCTAACTTCGCTGCTCGAAAATCTTCAAGCTGTAAAATACTCGGTTTGATCCGAGTATTACATTCAAAAGAAAATAATACACATGTCAGTCTAATTCAAACTCAGTTATTAGTGCATAAAAGCAATAATAATTAAATAGACGACAGTCACAATAATTCTCGTCTATCCGACCCTTTTTACAAAGAAATCAGATGACGGAAATTTTAACACTTAACAGTGTTAAACAATAAATCAGTAGATTTTAAAATAACAACAGAGATAAATGAAAGGATTTTTAAATGAAGATGATTTAGAAAAGAACAGAATTGCCGAACAGCGATTAACAACAAAAATCATCAAATCGACTAAATCAATTAAAACAATTGAAATTGTCACTTTTAAAAAAACATCGATACTGATTGGCTGCAGTACACGCACGCGTGTACTGCCTCGCCAATACGGCATATGAAATATGCAAAAGATCAATGAATCAAAAACAAAAGAAATATCAATTAAAATCTGTCAATTCTGTGTGGCTGCAGTACACGCACGCATGTACTGCCTCGCCAGTACAGTGAAGAAATAGAAATCAGCATAAGGTCAAATTCGAGCGATTAGGCTGGATTCAACTCAATGTACAAATCAATGTACAAGCTATAATACAACACTGTCCAGACCAAATACTATCAATATGGTCGAACAAAGACTCCAAGCCTACAAGCAACTTGCAAATGAAACCAGCAATGAATGTAAACAAAACTGGTACAACATGGAAGTAGTGAAACAAGTTCAAGTTGAATCATGAACCAGTGCAACTCAATGCAACCCAACAAGGGAAAAATCTCAACAAAAAGCACTGCAGCCACCACAAAGAAACAAGGGTAAGACTGCAACAAAAATGCAGCCACCACATGAATTCAAGGGCACAACGAATATACAAACTGCAACTACAACATATTGCTATTATACTTGAAAACAAATGCACATCCAACTAGCAGTAATCAGTGCCAAAAGAACAACAACCCGAATGTGCAAGTATCAAAATCAAGAACAGGGTGCAGTACCGAAGCAAAAGACAAAAATATATTGCTTTTCCGAAACAATTACTATACAGTGCAAACCATCAATGCAAAGTCAAAGGCAACAATACTACAGGCACCAGGTCAGAGAGACCATAGTGACAAGCTCAAAAAAATCGAGTGAGATAACCAATGCGACAAGACTCAGGTCAGTGACCACTTCAAGTATTGCAGCCCAGATCAGAGTGGCAACAGAGACAATACAACAAGATCAAGTGAATATCCAGCATACACAATGACAACTAAGTAGTATATACATGAAGTGAAGTTGAAACAGAGTCAACTAAATGGAACTGGAAAATGCAAACAACATATATGATCACAGTGCATACATGAATATCAATATACTACAGGAGTAATAGGTAAAATTAAACAGTGCAGTAAAACATGCACACTCATATAATTGTATGCAAGAAAATGAACAAACCAGTTTTGAACAAATCTTCACAACCAAACTGATCAGATTTCACTAAGAAATGAATCAGCAAACTAGTAACTTCAGTATAACAGTGACTTACATATATTTAAACTTTGTTTTAGAAAACTCTGGGCAAATCTGGGTTTTTAAAAAAAACTTAAATCAGTTTCTTTGATTTTTTTTTCTTTTTTCCACAGATAAAATCTAACCTTTAGTTTAGAATATAACGACCAATATTGTCTTGCCTCTAATCTTACAACAAATCAGTATGCATCAAAAGAAAGTACACAGGTGCACACAGGCTAGTTTGAACATCAATTTTTCAAAAAACCCAAAATATTTACATTGTAAAAACAGGTGCAACAACTCAGTGAAGCTCACTGCTACTTAATAATGCAGATTCAACGAAAAAGTATGGTAGAACCGAAACTATGCTATTCAAGTAAGTTGAAAAGTCAGAAATCAATCTCCAGTATCAAAATCAACTCAACTAAACTAATTCGAGACCGTGGTGACCAAGTAAAGTAACCGAGTCACGAATCGACACCGAGAGTACCAGGTGTCAGATTCATACAAACTGTAACTAAATCAGTAAAGATTCATCGAAACAAAAACCACCTAATTACCAAACTCGAAGTTGGTGATTAAAAATCAAGTTAAAGCCTGGTAATAACGAAATCAAGTTTTACTGTCGAAGACAACTGTAGTGCAAACCCGTGAGCTATTGAGCAAGCACAGGGATTCACAAATCAATTTTAAGTAAGAAGAATCAAGACCGAAGTCAGATGAAAATCGAGCTGTAGTGGTCTCAAAATCAAACAGAAACATATACACAAAATTTATATGACCAAGGTCAATTTCAAAACAGACCATAGTGGCCACGAATCTCAAGGGTGACGTGATAACCAAGCATGGCCGAAGTCACAGGGACAAAATCAACCAAAGTACAGTTTCAAACGCAACAATACAGTGAACAAATCATGTAACTATGGGTTACAAATTTCATCAAGGTCCAGGTCGAAATCAACCAAAGCAAAAAGAATCGTAACGCGTCGAAGTGGCCAAAGTCGACTAGCAATCCACGGAAATCAAACCATGTTATTCAATTAAATTGAAAAAGTCAGTAATCATCTTAAACACCTAAATGAAGAATGATGGCCAAAGCAAATTAAATGACGAATGCAAATAGATGAAGTCGAGCAGTTAAAAAATAACAATCCGTGGTAGCCACGAAACCAAGCAACAAAAGACACGAAATTTCAGAAGTCATAAACCATAAAAAAAAACAACAGTTCAATATCAATTTAATGGTGATGGCCGAGACAAAGCAACATGAAAGCAAAACTCGAAATTGCAGAAGCATCATACGAGAATGAACTAGATGTGAGTAAACGAAATTACTCACCTTTGCTATCGGAGCAGTCGCGAGTAAAACGAAGAAAACGTCGATCGACTGAGCTACGAAGGTCGGCCGCCTTCGATTTTGATCAAGCCCTATTTTTCGAGATGAACGATTTTTTTTCTTTTTAGGCCGCCATTTTTATTCGTATGCTTTTAGGTTTAGGGTTACTCGAACGAATGAAAAAGAAAGAGGGGTGAAGTCGCGGTTTTGCAGAGAAAACATCGTGGGCTGATATGATTTCACTAGTGTACTAGAGGTATGTTAGTATTTATTTCTTTTTCAATTTGTTTTGTAGATATCTTCTTTAATAAGCTTCATAGATTTACATTTGTTTTTGAAGATCAACCATCAAACATTAATTTACATAAGCAATAATTTTATATCCAAACTATTTTCTTAAGTCATTAGTTCGAATTTTTTTTAAATACAAATTTAATATTCAATTTCAAACTCCTAGCTCAAATTTTAAATTCAAATATATTCCTCATATTAAACTTGAAAAATTCAAACAATTTCACAATTTTAAATCAAAATTTAATTCAATTATTAATTTAAAATAAATCTAAAATTCGGGATCGTTACAATCTTCCCTCCTTAAAACTTTTCGTCCCCGAAAAGGAAAGGTTGTTAAAATTTCATCAATATTTATACCCTACACAGTTTTACTAAGCTCGAAACTTATTACAAATAAATGAATATAGGATTCATTTCATTTATTTTATCTCACTAGCTTTGTTCATTATCTTTTGTTCATTGATTTATACAATCAAAACGCAAAAGTCTTTTACCAAATTTTTTTGACTTACAAAACTCAGATTTGAACTTGAAATTCTTCATGTTAGAGATTTGCATAATATATTTCTTCCAAAGCTGTGGACTTTCAAGACATTTCAAAGATCTTCTTCCTTAATTCATTAAGTTGGAATTATGTAATTTTAATTTCAAACTATTGATTTGCTATTTATAGTTTGAAAATACTTACTAACTCGAAATTTAACAAGTCTATCGTCGTTCTCACAGACATTAGGCATACGCTGGCCAGGCGCAGGATTAAAAATCTCCAAGTACTAAATATACTTGCTTCAACTTCCAGTGAAAATACTTAAAAATTCTTTTAAAAATGGATATGGAAAGCACGTTCCCCCATGGATTACAGTATCCCGGCGATTACGCTACTATCCCAGTAGAATCGCTTGTAATCTGTAGATTTCACATCTCTTAAATTTCGCCATGGTTGTTGCCATAGATCGCAGTTCACACGGCGGTTACGCTACTATCCCAGTAGAATCGCTTGTAACCGTATGCATCTCGCCCCTCAAATTTCGCTTGGCATCTAGATTGCAGTTTACCCGGCGGTTGCGCCACTATCCCAATGAAATTGCTTGTAACTGTAGGCATCACGCCCCTCAAATTACGCTAATCAATCAATATGATCCCATCGACATGATCCATCCTGAGGGATTCCAATTCAAATAGTCATTCCGACTAATGGAAATTCTACATAGCTACGAATTTCAAATGGACACTCATACTGAGTTCCAATACCTTCTCAAATTTTAAATGGAAGGTACTTTTCCATATCCTCAGTTTAGAAAACATAATGTCATACATATATAGTACTTCATTTCACATTTCGTACATATCATATCTATGTAAACTTACATAAGATTTCCATAACAATTTCTTTCCAAACTGACGGGTTTCAAATTTACCGCATTCATATATATAAGTTCCGAAAACCTACATATTCTATATCCATAACAAATAGAGGATTTCAAAATTTTCCTCTAAGTCGATTTGGAAATTTAAGGTTATCTCAAACCCAATTCATATTTAAAATTCCATTTATTATCGACTTCACGTTCGATTTGGATCACACGTTACTTTGTCAATTCTCAACACAGAATTGATGTCTACCGATATATAACCTCTGAGCTCGTACGTCTCAGAGAAGGGTGTTAAGCTAAGAGAATAAATTCTCTGCCACCAACAGATATATATTTAATAGAGATCAATTGCTATGTCATCAATTCACAATGTTAGACATACAATCCAAACCATCATTTGAAATTCAAATCTCAACTTATATTGTCTTTGGTGTCGAAGTTAAACTCAATTTAACTCAACGATTCAATCTTTTTGAAAAATTTCAAATTGAACTTATTGTTCAAATTTCTCATTTAACATTTCAACTTCGACTTTGAAAATGAATTTCAAATCATTTATCCCTTACGGAATATATTCATAACATTTCATTTCATATTTGGAAAAACATTTCCATACTTACTTAAAAATAAGTAATTCACAAATCTAATTTATTTTCAACATTTGAAAATATTCGATATACTTAAATCAAAATTAAGTATATATTTCATTCTTTAAGGAAATCATTCTCTTTCACACATTTATTTGAGTCAAAACGAATGTTACGTAAAACATCGTTACGACAACTCAAAATCACTAGTATAGAGATTCGAAATTTAGATAGATGTATAAATCCCAATATTATACAAAACATTTCCTTTTGGAAATCATTTACTATAACAACAGTGTTATAGTCCACTATTTCCTTTTATTCGAAAACGTCTATTTCAACAATGAATGTTGAAATCTATGGTTTCGATATTCAATGCCTTTTAAAACATCTTTTAAAACAATTAACTTCATTTTAAAATATCACTTTCCCAAAAACATGTCCATTCAATAATATATTCACAACATTCCTATACATTTTTTTTATTTTTAAAAGATTATCCACTGTCCAAAATTATGGATATACTTCCTTTAACAAGCTATAAGAATTTACTTATCAAAATAAGTCAGTTCCGGATTTATAAACAACGTTTATAAATTCCATTCCTATATATACAGACTTCAATTTATAAAAATTTACCTTATTAACCATTCCTTCTATAACTCAGTTTTATATCAGAAATTTAATTTATAAGTAAATTACCTATAATTCTTTTATTTTACAATATCGATTCATTTTATAACTTCACAATTTTAATTCTTCACTTATGAAATCCATTTATACTTCATTTTCAGCGCTTATATAAACTCATTTTATAATTCCAATATAATATCAACCTTTTCAAACCTTCTATATACACCGTTTATAATAATTCAAAAATTCCAATTAAAACTATTATATAAATTTATCAAATTTCTATTTCCAAAATAATCAACTAGTTCTTTAGCAAATCATTTATTTAATTGATATTCAATTTAATCACATTTGATTCATTCACATTGGATTTTACTAACATTCATTCATATTCAATTAGTTCACTTTCAATAATTTATATTCAAGTTAGTTTGCTTTCAATTCAAATCAAATTTGATTCTATTTAGATTTACTTATCTTTCAATTTAAATTTAATTTCTTAGCTTTCAATTTCCATTAATTCAATTTCATTAACACTTAATGAATTTCTATACAATCAACTAGCAACCATCTACAACCAGTGCACATTCAACATAACCAAATTTATTTACTTTGCTTACTTTCAATTTGGTTTAACCCATTTAATTTCAATTGGTTTATATTCTAATTCAGATTGAATTCTTATATTTACTATATTCACAACTTCTTAACTTAAGTTTTATTCAACTCTTAACAACAACATTTTTAATCCATGTTTATTTACTAATTCACTTTTACAATTAAAGTTGAATTTCCTTTATATAACTCAAATTCATATTCATTACTTTGGAGATATTTAAAATATTCGATTTAACCCAATTCATTAATTTACTTAACTTATATTTTACTTTCCCATAAATCTCAAAAATTTAATAATGGGTTTTCGAATGATAGGGACTCAAGTCTAAGGAGACTTTACCGAAGAGAAACTATCATAAACCAAAATTTAGAGAGGGATATTTCCGAAAAGGATTTGAATTTTCAAAACACCCTTTTATTTTCAAAAACAATTTTATACTTCTTTAGATTTGAAAAATGCTTTCTTTAAAGTGATTCTAGTAACTATTCATATTAAACACCATAAACTAAGCTTTGTGTAAACCAAAGCTCTGATACCACTTTGTAACATCCAGCCCTTCTGACCGCCCCTAGTCGGTAATTAAACCAACTTGAAACGTTCAAAATGACGGATTGTTGTTTAGTTTATGTAATTTAAACAGAATCAGCCACAGAAACACAGAATAATAACAATAATTTAAAAACAAATGAATTTTTATTTCTTTCCTTTTTACAATATCAGAGTTTATACAATGTATTACATTTATACAGCGGAATATCTTAAAATACAAAATTTCCTGAAAACTAAAGTGAGCGTTTTACCCCCTCTCTCTAACTTCGCTGCTCGAAAATCTTCAAGCTGTAAAATACTCGGTCTGACCCGAGTATTACATTCAAAAGAAAATAATACACAGCTTAGTCTAATTCAAACTCAGTTATTAGTGCATAAAAGCAATAATAATTAAATAGACGACAGTCATAATAATTCTCGTCTATCCGACCCTTTTTACAAAGAAATCGGATGACGGAAATTTTAACACTTAACAGTGTTAAACAATAAATTAGTAGATTTTAAAATAACAACAGAGATAAATGAAAGGATTTTTAAATGAAGATGATTTAGAAAAGAACAGAATTGCCGAACGGCGATTAACAACAAAAATCATCAGATCGACTAAATCAATTAAAACAATTGAAATTGTCACTTTTAAAAAAACATCGATACTGATTGGCTGCAGTACACGCACGCGTGTACTGCCTCGCCAATACGACATATGAAATATGCAAAAGATCAATGAATCAAAAACAAAAGAAATATCAATTAAAATCAATCAATTCTGTGTGGCTGCAGTACACGCACGCGTGTACTTCCTCGCCAGTACAGTGAAGAAATAGAAATCAACATAAGGTCAAATCCGAGCGATTAGGCTAGATTCAACTCAATGTACAAATCAATGTACAAGCTATAATACAACACTGTCCAGACCAAATACTATCAATATGGTCGAACAAAGACTCCAAGCCTACAAGCAACTTGCAAATGAAACCAGCAATAAATGCAAACAAAACTGGTACAACATGGAAGCAGTGAAACAAGTTCAAGTTGAATCATGAACCAGTGCAACTCAATGCAACCCAACAAGGGAAAAATCTCAACAAAAAGCACTGCAGCCACCATAAAGAAACAAGGGTAAGACTGCAACAAAAATGCAGCCACCACATGAATTCAAGGGCACAGCGAATATACAAACTGCAACTACAACATGTTGCTATTATACTTGAAAACAAATGCACATCCAACTAGCAGTAATCAGTGCCAAAAGAACAACAACTCGAATGTGCAAGTATCAAAATCAAGAACAGGGTGCAGTACCGAAATAAAAGACAAAAATATATTGCTTTTCCGAAACAATTACTATACAGTGCAAACCATCAATGCAAAGTCAAAGGCAACAATACTACAGGCACCAGGTCAGAGAGACCATAGTGACAAGCTCAAAAAAATCGAGTGAGATAACCAATGCGACAAGACTCAGGTCAGTGACCACTTCAAGTATTGCAGCCCAGATCAGAGTGGCAACAGAGACAATACAACAAGATCAAGTGAATATCCAGCATACACAATGACAACTAAGTAGTATATACATGAAGTGAAGTTGAAACAGAGTCAACTAAATGGAACTGGAAAATGCAAACAACATATATGATCACAGTGCAGACATGAATATCAATATACTACAGGAGTAATAGGTAAAATTAAACAGTGCAGTAAAACATGCACACTCATATAATTGTATGCAAGAAAATGAAAAAACCAGTTTTGAACAAATCTTCACAACCAAACCGATCAGATTTCACTAAGAAATGAATCAGCAAACTAGTAACTTCAGTATAACAGTGAATTACATATATTTAAACTTTGTTTTAGAAAACTCTGGGCAAATCTGGGTTTTTAAAAAAAACTTAAATCAGTTTCTTTGATTTTTTCCCCTTTTTTCCACAGATAAAATCTAACCTTTAGTTTAGAATATAACGACCAATATTGTCTTGCCTCTAATCTTACAACAAATCAGTATGCATCAAAAGAAAGTACACAGGTGCACACAGGCTAGTTTGAACATCAATTTTTCAAAAACCCAAAATATTTACATTGTAAAAACAGGTGCAACAACTCAGTGAAGCTCACTGCTACTTAATAATGCAGATTCAACGAAAAAGTATGGTAGAACCGAAACTATGTTATTCAAGTAAGTTGAAAAGTCAGAAATCAATCTCCAGTATCAAAATCAACTCAACTATACCAATTCGAGACCGTGGTGACCAAGTAAAGTAACCGAGTCACGAATCAACACCGAGAGTACCAGGTGTCAGATTCATACAAACTGTAACTAAATCAGTAAAGATTCATCGAAACAAAAACCACCTAATTACCAAACTCGAAGTTGGTGATTAAAAATCAAGTTAAAGCCTGGTAATAACGAAATCAAGTTTTATAGTCGAAGACAACTGTAGTGCAAACCCGTGAGCCACAAATCAATTTTAAGTAAGAAGAATCAAGACCGAAGTCAGATGAAAATCGAGCCGTAGTGGTCTCAAAATCAAACAGAAACATATACACAAAATTTATATGACCAAGGTCAATTTCAAAACAGACCATAGTGGCCACGAATCTCAAGGGTGACGTGATAACCAAGCATGGCCGAAGTCACAGGGACAAAATCAACCAAAGTACAGTTTCAAACGCAACAATACAGTGAACAAATCATGTAACTATGGGTTACAAATTTCATCAAGGTCCAGGTCGAAATCAACCAAAGCAAAAAGAATCGTAACGCGTCGAAGTGGCCAAAGTCGACTAGCAATCCACGGAAATCAAACCGTGTTATTCAATTAAATTGAAAAAGTCAGTAATCATCTTAAACACCTAAACGAAGAACGATGGCCAAAGCAAATTAAATGACGAATTCAAATAGATGAAGTCGAGCAGTTAAAAAAAAACAATCCGTGGTAGCCACGAAACTAAGCAACAAAAGACATGAAATTTCAGAAGTCATAAATCATCAAAAAAACAACAGTTCAATATCAATTTAATGGTGATGGCCGAGACAAAGCAACATGAAAGCAAAACTCGAAATTGCAGAAGCATCATACGAGAATGAACTAGGTGTGAGTAAACGAAATTACTCACCTTTGCTATCGGAGCAGTCGCGAGTAAAACGAAGAAAACGTCGATCGACTGAGCTACGAAGGTCGGCCGCCTTCGATTTTGATCAAGCCCTATTTTTCGAGATGAACGATTTTTTTCTTTTTAGGCCGCCATTTTTATTCGTATGCTTTTAGGTTTAGGGTTACTCAAACGAATGAAAAAGAAAGAGGGGTGAAGTCGCGGTTTTGCAGAGAAAACATCGTGGGCTGATATGATTTCACTAGTGTACTAGAGGTATGCTAGTATTTATTTCTTTTTCAATTTGTTTTGTAGATATCTTCTTTAATAAGCTTCATAGATTTACATTTGTTTTTGAAGATCAACCATCAAACATTAATTTACATAAGCAATAATTTTATATCCAAACTATTTTCTAAGTCATTAGTTCGAATTTTTTTTAAATACAAATTTAATATTCAATTTCAAACTCCTAGCTCAAATTTTAAATTCAAATATATTCCTCATATTAAATTTGAAAAATTCAAACAATTTCACAATTTTAAATCAAAATTTAATTCAATTATTAATTTAAAATAAATCTAAAATTCGGGATCGTTACATTATTTTTATTGCAAAATATAATGAACGCACACACATAGAAACTCATGTTATATTTTCATTGAGTTATGTACCGATCTTAGTTGTAAGAAAGTGTTCGCAAATTTGGATTAATAAACTATTCAAAAAAATTAAAAGAAAGTAAAACTTATAATATCTTAACCAAGTACTAAAAAGGGACGGAGGGAATGCATCATTACTATGTTAAGAAAAATGGATTAGAATGTTTAAAAAAATCTTTTCTATGCTATGTTGAGACACTATAGCCTACAGTTTCTTAACAACAAACTATATTTTGTTTTTATGATCACCTTTGTTTTTGTTCCTTTTCTTGCTCCTACCATATACCAGAATATTTAAGTGAGTATCCTTTTGTCCGACATCTTTATAAAACTTGAAGAAATCCTAGGCTATGATTCTAATTATTATAGTAGGAAAATTTAATATTTGTTGTATCATATCTTAAACGTTTTGGAGCTTGCCGTCATCTACAATTTCAATATAAGATAGGAAAAGTATTAGAGCTTTTCTATATCTGCTACAGAGAAATAATTTTATACACACCCAAAAGATGTATAATATATTTATGATCAGAAAATAATCCAAGCTTATTTGTTCCTCCATATCCACAAGAAATATCGAAGTTCCACTTAAAACACACTGCAAATATTCTAATTGTTAAAGGCAATTGAAATTTGAAACTATTATATCGTTGATTTTGCAAATATACTTCTGGTTCATACGACAGCTAATGCAGCTATTTGATAAAACCTAAGTCACATTCAGATTACCAAGCGATAAGTAAATAATCGCATATCCATTCATATCATTGCGTGTTTTGGTACAACATCTTCTAACATCGTCAGTCGGTATTGCCTTCGTTACGGTTTTCTTTTTTTTCTAAAACAAACAAAACAGACTAACCGACTAACAATACGGAGGTACTCTTAAACTATTATATAATGCATAAAGTTATTAACAATGAATGTACAAAATAAGAGCATCCCAATAGTTATCTCAAGGGCCATCCAATACAGAGTACCAATAATTGAATGGGTGTTAAGGTCTACTTCATTTAATCTAGTAGCAAATGCAAAATCCGTAAGTTTAACAAGACCCTGAAAAGGAAAGAAAATTTAATGAATTATGCTAAGAATCCTCCTTTTACAAATGATGAAGGCAAATAAAAGAATCAATAAGAAGAGGAGCTAGTTCATTTCATCTTTCCATATATGCAAGGGTCTACAAAAGGGCTTCGAAGAGCATAAGAAACTGTATAGACAATAAAATAATTTTATTATTAGTAATCTGCCACATATTATACATGATACTATAATGTGCAATTAAGCAAGCAGGCCTCTATTTCATGTGCTACATACTTACTATATTATATGTGCCAACTTGAGCAAACATTGAACTTTTTAAGAAACTATAAAAATAAATACGGAAACGCTAGAAAGTGATGCCCTTGCATATTCTGCTTAATCTGTGGGCTTTGATATAGGTCCAAAACTAAATTAATAATAGGAATAAAATATATTTAGAGTAAGGCACCAAAAGTCCAGGATTAACATTTCATGAAGTGCAAAGTTTCTCAATTTTTCTAACTGGCAGGAAAAATATTTATACTAGTAAACAAGGGATGTAAAACAGTCTATAATAGTATAATTTAACATCATGTACATGAGCAACAGTTTTAAATATCATCAAATTATAAGCAACCGTTTTGCATTCCTAACATAACATTTTCAGGTAAGTTAATAGCATTCCTTCACTTGATTTCGTTTTCTGCGTCACTTTTCTATAAAACCGTAGGTTTTAAATATTGAAAATTAAAACATACGTAATTAATCCCTCGTATTTCCTAATAAGAAAAGGATGTTTAAGATAAACATTAAACTAAAATAACTGCTTCTATGTTTTACCCTGACCCAATATTCATTTAATCCTATTTGGTCGTTTCCTCGATTGTGTTAACAGCGTTGAAATCAGGCAATTAATATCCCCAAAAGTCGACTTTAAAAAATCAAATTCAGAACCGTCCATACAAACCCCAATTAATTGAAGCCCAAACCATATATATTGTTACCAAAACCACACAATAATTAAAGAATTGAAAGGATAAGCTTGAAACCTGAAGTTGCAATTGATTGCTGAGATAGAACGTAAGCCCTAATTCCTCTGTCATTGTCAAAATGTTGGAAAATAAACAGTGGAGGTGGTGGTAAAACGATGGAGGCGGTGGTAGAAGGTGGTAGAACGGCGATGCCGATAGCAGAACGCTGGAGTCGGAGGCGGTGGTAGAAAAATATTGGAGGGTTTTAATCGTAGAACAAAAGAGGAAATAAAAAGAAAGGATGAAATGTTATCCGTGAAGGATCTGATAACTAATAACAGAATAGAAAATTACAATTCTATCCATATTAGTTTTAATTATTTACGAAACTAACAAATTTTATAACGATAATAACCGTGAAAGACGTTTGTAACAAAAATATCGGTTAGAAATTTATAACGGTTATTTCCATTGCAAATTGAAAGCGGAAAAGTGTTACAAAATAGGTTGTTTAGTGTAGTGAACCTACCAAATATGTTATGGATTAATAAATTAAAATAACATATAAAAAAATTAACCGAATTAAGAATATAAACATGGAAGGAAATAATTGATTAGAAATACAAAAATCATACTTTGTAAACCCTCCTTACGTGAAAAAGGAGATAAATCTAAAAAATAGAGACGTGGTTATGTAAATAGGGGAGAAGGTAAAGAACGTGAGCCACTGAAAACATTTACTTTGCTTGAGATTTGGATTTGATGACCCTAAATTTTGATGGAGTTTCAAATTAGGGAATTAATTATATGGCAGAGGATGGGGTGAAAATATCTTCGTAGCATGGAATTATTGAGTAGTACTGCGTAAGAAAAGGAGACATGAATGAATGGCGAAAGTATCCTTTCCCTGCAACTCAAAATTGAAAGGACACTTTAGACATTTCCAAAGCTTCAGAATGGGGTTTTGCTGTTATATATAGATTTTTTGTGCCATTTTTTGGTTAAATGGTTAGCCCACAGAACACGCATGATGCTTCCTCTATTTAACCTTCAAACCTAGTCTTCTAATTTCAGCCACTCCTTCCGACTTAAACAATAATGCAAAGTTTGTATAGTCTTAAACATCATGATTTAGTCTTAAACAAATATGATTTAGAAGTTACTAATATTTGTTCAAGACTAGATCATGATGCTTAAGACTATACAAATTTTGGAAAATTAATTCGATGTGCTTCATAACATGATGCTTAAGACTATACAAGTTATATCCTCAATTCCATTTGCTTTACAATAGATAATCTATTCCCTTTACCGTTCTCGTTCATGAAATGTAGTTTGAAAATAATTATTCAAATTTGCCTTCAAACTGTCTATAATATCAGCAAAACAATGGGGAACTTTTGATCTATCAATATCATTCAAATACCCTATTTTGTACACGTAGTTATTTGTTGGTTAAGGATGCAATACAATATGTAAAGGAAGTAACAAAAATATTAACCATATCTTTTCATATGAAAATGAGAAGGAAGAAACATGGATTTTGACAATTATGGATATAGGTACGTATATGGAAACAGACACGTGTCTAGGTATGGATAAAAGAATACAAATACATGTACACATGTCTAATTAGTGCAGAATAAAAATATACATCAACATGAATAAACCGCCTTTTATAGGGAATATTGCTGTTGGAGATGTTAGAAATATCTGCCTTGTTGTTGCTACTCCTGAGCCAGTTATTATTGCTGCAGCACCTTCATTGCAATCAATATCTATTATGTTGTTCTTCCTCTTTAATCATAAACTCAAGGCAGTTGCCTCCTACAAACCATTATGACTTGGTGTTTAAGCACAAAGTCAGAAAATAAATTAGTAGGGGAAGTTGTTTCCATATATATTGTTTTCCAGACTCGCCAAAAACATTTACCACGAAGATATTTTCATTTTGTATATGTATCGATTAAAATTGTTTCTTGCTCTTATTTTATATTATAGTTTTGGTAGGTTCCCTTGCTATTGAATTTTGAAAATCCAACATCAACCAACAAAGAAAGCGTACCAAGTTCATAATATAAAATTAATATAAGAAATAGTTTAAATTTAAGGGATGTATGCAAAAACAAACAAATTACCTTTGTAGGCTTATACTAAATGTCCATGTAAAGTTGGAAACATGGAGCAAATGTGAAGAGAAGAGAAATTTCAAGAAGAAAGGAGTAATTTTATTATGACTTCAGTTACAAAATACAAAACAGGAGACGAGCTCCTTATACATGCTACAGGCCCAGTAAAGAAATAAAAGCCCAAGAAAAACATAACAAACAATATTATGCACAGCTCAACACCCCCTCCTCAAGATTGACCTCATTCAAAGGCCAATCTTGAACCAAAAACTGAGAAACCATACCAAGCTTGCACACCAAAGATTTATGCTGATCTGCTCCAAGGGGTTTAGTCATTATGTCAGCAGTTTGCAAAGCAGATTTAACATACTTTGTTGCGATAAACTCTGACTGCACCTTTTCTCTCACAAAATGTACATCTAGCTTTTGATGCTTAGTCCTCATATGCTTTGTCTTTTCATGAAAACATGGATCCTGAGCAATATACATAGCTGATAAATTGTCACAATGAAGTGTAATAGGAGTTGGAATATCAACACATAAATCTGCCAATAATCTTTCAATCCAAACAAGCTCTCCAGTAGTGTAACTCATACACCTATATTCAGCTTCAGTGCTACTTTTAGAAACAACTTTCTGCTTCTTTGTTTTCCAGGATATTAATGCAGTACCAAGAAAAACACAATAACCAGATAAAGATTTACCAGTATCATCACACATACCCCAATCAGCATCGCAATAAGCATTCAGAACTAAATCAGAATGAGAAGGAAAACATAAACCCAGATTGACAGTACCTCTCAAATACTTTAAAACATGAAAAGCAGCATCCAGATGAGGGACTCTAGGAGCTTGAAGAAATTGACTCAACTGCTGTACTGAATATGATATGTCAGGTCTGGTTAAATTCAAATAAAGCAATTTTCCAATTATTCTTCTATAAATTTCTGGATCTGAAAGTAAATCACCCTCATACAAGCTAAGTTTCAACCCCTTTGCCATAGGAAAATTAGCTGTTTTACATTCTTCCATATTATGATCTCTTAAAAGATCCATAATATATTTTCTTTGGTTTAAAAAAATACCAGAAGTTGATCTAGACACTTCAATCCCCAAAAAATATTTAATTTGCCCTAAATCCTTGATTGTAAAAGCCTTATGTAAGAGAAGCTTTAAATCAGAAATTGTAGAAGAGTCATTTCCAGTAATCAACAGGTCATCAACATATGCCACTAGAATAGTAAAATGACTATCATTCTTCAAAATAAACATAGAATAGTCTTGCTTGGACTGAATAAAACCTAAATTAAGTAAAAACTTACTTAATTCCTGATTCCAACATCTTGAAGCTTGTTTAAGTCCATAAATAGACTTTTTCAATTTGCAGACTTGACCTGAAACAGCTTTAACATATCCTGCCGGGGGAGTCATATAAACTTCTTCTTGTAGATAGCCATGTAAAAAAGCATTATTTATGTCTAATTGTTGAATATCCCATCCCTTTGCAGCAGCCAAAGCCATGACAATTTTTACTGTAGTGAACTTAGCAACAGGGCTGAATGTATGCTTGTAGTCCTTACCAGAAATTTGTTTGTCTCCCCTTGCAACAACACGAGCTTTATATTTATCTACTTGATCATTGGGTTTAAATTTTGTTTTAAAAACCCATTTAGAAGCTATGGGCTTTTTACCAATAGGAAGTTCAACTAAATCCCAAGTATCATTATTTTCTAAAGCATCTAATTCCTTGTTCATAGCTTCAGACCATTCAGGATGAACTTTTGCTTGATTATAAGAAGAGGGTTCAAATGAAGAAAGAACATTTGAAATGCTATGCAAATCATTAAGATCAAACTGAACAGGAGATGGCTCAGCAAAAATATTGGAAGAGCAAATAATTTCTACTTGTGAATTATTGATTTGTCTTGAAGGCAGTTTTCCAACAATAAAATCATTATATTTCTTTGGCAACTGGCAAGTTCTAGAAGAGGTTCTGGTAGGCACAATTTGAGGAGAAATGGTATCTTCATTTGAATTGGAAAAAGAAGAATGATTTTCAGTGGATAATGGAGATTGGTCATTTGGAATTGAATGAGAATTTGAAGGAGAGATATTTTGTGGAGAAGCATTGAAAAAATCAGGACAAATATTTGAAGAAGAATTTTGATCTAAAGTAGGATTAACAAGCATTATATCTTGATGTGTTTGATTTTCAGTTGGAAGAAGAATTGAATTTATCTTGAATGGATAAACATTCTCTACAAAATGAACATCTCTACTAAACACAACTTTGTGAGTATCCAAATCATAAAGTTTGTATCCCTTTTTACCATGAGGATAACCAATTAAAACACATCTTTTAGCTCTTTCTGCAAATTTATCATGCAACTTTTGAAAAGAGAAACACAAGCATCCAATAACACGAAGGTATTGATAATCAGGAGATTTATTCATTAGCAGCTCATATGGTGTTTTCCAGTGTAAAATTGAACTTGGCATAATGTTTATAAGTGAAGTGGCAACAAGAAGACAATCTCCCCAAAATTTATAAGGCAAACCTGAATGAATTCTAATAGTTCTGGCAGTCTCAAGCAAATGCCTGTGTTTTCTCTCAACTCTACCATTCTGCTGAGGGTTACCAGGTATTGATCTCTGATGAATTATTCTTTTGGAAGCAAATAATTGAGAACAAGAACCTTGAATTATTTCAGTCCCATTATCTGACCTAATCACTTTAATCTTCTTGCTAAAATGAGTGAGAACATATTCAATGAAAGCATTAATTGTAGAAATAAATTGAACTTTAGAATGCAACAAATATGTCCAAGTATTTCTAGTATGATCATCAAGAATGGTTAAAAAATATGTTTCTCCACATAAAGCTGGTCTATGATATTTTCCCCATAAATCAACATGTACAAGATCAAAAGTACCCTCAGCATAAGATTCAAACTGATAAAATGGTAGTTTATGATGTTTTCCTAACACACATGCTTCACAAGTAAAATCTTTATTAAGTATTCTGCCTGATACAAATTTTTGGAAATGTTTCATATTGCTAAAAGAAGGATGTCCTAACCTAGCATGTAAAATTTCTATGCTAGGTCTATTACAAGATGTAATTGTGTTGTTTATAGAAGCAAGAAAAGAATTATTAAAAGATAAAGAAGAAGATACAGAAGCATTATTCAACATAGAAGGAAATGAAATTCTGTATAGACTAGAAACTCTTGATCCAACAGCTTGAAGAACCTTTGAGTTAGGGTCCTGAAAATAACAAGATGATTGAGTAAAATTTGCAACAGTATTATTTTGATCAAGAAATTTTCCTACAGATAAAAGATTATTTTGAAATGTAGGAATGTATAAACATTTTTAAGTTGCAAATTTGGGTTTAAATCGACAATTCCAATATGATTGACATGGATTTTAGAACCATCATGCAGAGAAACTTTTATAGGTGTTTTAACTTTTTTAAGTGAAGCAAATAGTGTCAGGTCTGAAGTCATGTGATCAGTAGCACCACTATCAATTATCTAAGATTTTTGTTGAGAACATTTCTGAAATATAGTAGAATAACTGTTACCAGCATAATTGATTGAAGATGCCATTGGATTATCTTCCAGGTTGATGACAGAATTCGAGTTTTGCATCATCTTCATGACTTCATTATAAAATTTTGTAACAAGAACTGGATCAAACTGACCATCCTGAGAAATAGCAGAATTCATTGCTGCAGATGAATCATTGATAGAATCTGGCTTAAATCCAAGAATCCCTTGATTTCCAGAAGCTTTACCCATGTTGATATTTTTCTGAACAACCTTTGCTTTTCCAGTCCCTTCTTTGATCCACCAATCAGGATATCCAATGACTTTGAAACATTTTTCAGTTAAATGACCTTTTCTTTTGCAAACACCACAATAAAATTCACTCTTCTGTTTCTTATTTTCTCTTACAGTTCCTTGAAGACTTGGCTTGGAGAAATTCTTTACAGCTTTGAAAGCATTCATTTCTGGAAAATTATTTCCTTTATCACCAAGCTTGTTTTGATGTTCAACTTGCTGCAAAGTATAGTAAGCTTTATGAAATGAAGGAAGAGGATCTGAACTTAAGATGTTTGTCTTAACTTGATCATAGTCTCTCGTGAGTCCAGAAAGCAACTGCATCAACTTTTTCCTTTGGTCATTTTCAAGAATTTTTTTAAAAATACCACAAGAACAACTTCTTAAAGCACCACAAGAACACTCCGGAAATCCTTCAAGCATTTGAAGTTGATCCCAAACTGCCTTTAAATGAGAATAATATTCCGCAATAGTGAGTTCATTTTGATGAGTAGAAGTTAAACTTTGATGTAGCTCAAAAATTCTTGGCGCTGTCGTTTGCCCAAATCTCTCTGCCAATTCTTTCCACAATTGGGCAGAAGAATCAACAAACATGAAGCTCTCAGACAAGATCTTATCCATTGAATTTAAGATCCAAGACATAACCATATAATCGTTTCTAATCCATTTCTGATAATCAGGTGAATTACTAGAAGGTAAAGGTAGGGTTCCATCAACAAATTGCAGTTTATTTCTAGCAATTAAAGCCATCTTAATAGTTCTAGACCAATTGATATAATTCGATCCGGTTAAAATATGATTGCCGAGTTGCATACCTCGATGATCCGAATTTGAAAGAAAATATGGATCACTAAAATTTACTCCCTGATTTGCTTGAACAGGTACATCGGTTCCAGATGAATCGGAATTTGAATTCGTCATAATAATTGAAGACGATCTGGATCCAAGAAAGAAACGAGAAGACTAATTGATTTGAGGAAGAATCGGCCACAGAATCGCCTGCTCTGATACCATGAAGAGAAGAGAAATTTCAAGAAGAAAGGAGTAATTTTATTATGACTTCAGTTACAAAATACAAAACAGGAGACGAGCTCCTTATACATGCTACAGGCCCAGTAAAGAAATAAAAGCCTAAGAAAAACATAACAAACAATATTATGCACAGCTTAACAAAATGTGAGAGCATATCCAGAACATAGTAAATTAAGTAAAATCATATATAAATAACAAATGAGGTTAAGTAGTTAATATTCATGTTTTCTAACTTTCATGTAAATTAAATATTTACACTTATGCAGTCAACTAATTAATTAAATCATAGGTAAAATAAACAGCTAAATATAAACTTAAAATAAATATCAACCATGCAAATCATAATCTTTGACATTCGAAGGAAATGGTTTGCTCAATATTTATAGGCTTTGGAATGGAATTGGAATCACTTGTTTGAAGACCGGACCTGACTATGGTCGAACCACGGTTAATCGTGGACCGTGAGTCATGGCATTCCGGAGGAGCTTTCAACCTCGCACATGCTTCAACCGAAGATTCTACCTCTCAACCATGAATCGAACTATGTTGATTAAATGTAGAACAACCCTTATATGATGAACTTACTTCTTTTATCGATAATCAAACAGGCTTTAAATAGCCAAACATTACAACAGAAAGAAAGCAACATGCAAAAAAAAACAGATTAGAAATCCTAACATAATAATTAAGATAACGTGAACACTAATGACTAGGTCCTCCAAGAGAATAGGTCGTTCTTGGGACCAAGTAAACTCAAAATAGCTCCAACAATCCCTTCCATAAGCTAACAGTGCAAAACACAATGTTAGCTTATCAAATAAGCTTCGTGACTCGCAGTTGAGTTCTAAACTTGACAAATATCTCTCCTTGCAACCTTTTGCCATCAGATCCACCGTTTGATGTTTTGTGTCACAATGCTCCAATTTGGTAACTCCACTTTGAACGGTTCTCTCAAAAAATGAAACCGTACGCCTATATGCCTGCTATGCCCATGCATGACTGGATTTTTGGCCAACTTGATGGTTGAACTATTGTCACAGAACAACGTGGTTCCCTTACAATTACTGCACCCTAGTATTTCAGTGACTCTTCTTGGCCAAACAACTTGACCAGCGCATCCTGCTGCTGCTACAAACTCTTTTTCGGTGGCGGACAACGTGACTATTAACTACTTCTTTGATAACCAGGACACAAGGCCTTCACTTAGCATGAATATGTACTCTGACGTACTCCTTCTGTCGTCCATATCCCCAGCGTAGTCACTGTCGGTGAGTCCAATCAAGCTTGTATCAACCTTAATGTACATAATGCCGTAGTCAACTATCCCTATGAGGTACCTTAAGGTCCGCTTTGTAGCTTGAAGATGAAGCTCGGTCGGCATGCTTATGTACTTGCTCACAAGGCTTACGCTGTGTATAAGGTCTGGTCGAGTAGCAGTAAGGTACATCAGGCTACTAACAATCTGCTTGTAATTTATCTCACAAACTGCAACTCTATCTGCATCCTTGCATAACTTCATACCTAGTGCTATCGGAGTGTTGATTGCATGACTGTCCATCGTACCAAAGCTGCTGAATATTTTAATAGCATACTTCTTATGACACAAGAAATTACCATCCGTTCTTTGAGAGACTTCTATCCTGAGAAGATAATTCATCTCTCAAAGGTCTATCATCTCGAATGTCTCATCATAAAGCTCTTAAACTCTCTAAGAATTTCCTTGCATTCACTAGTAAAGATCAAGTCATCTACATAAATGCTAACAATAAGCAAGTTACTTGACTGATTTTTCTTTATGAACAATGTTTGCTCATTGGGATATCTCTCGAACCCTTCTACCATGAAATAAGCTCCAGTTTTACCAAACCAAGCTCTAGGAGCTTGTTTTAGTCCGTAAAGGGCTTTGTGGAGTTTATAGACTTTGTTCTGAGCTCCTTTAACAATAAGCCCCTTGGGTTGTTGTACACAGACTTCCTCATCCAACTCACCAGGTAGGAAAGCTTATTTTACGTCTAACTAGATCACTTTCCAACCTTGTTGAGATGCTAGTGCTGTAATGGTCCGAACTTTCTCAATTATCGCTATAGGTGCATAGGCTTCAGTGTAATCGATCCCATACTTCCATGCATAACCCTTGTCCACAAGTTTGGCCTTGTGTTTCTCTAGCTCCCCATCAACATTCAACTTTGTCTTATATATCCACTTTACTTCCACTACTTTAGCTGCCTTAGGTAACTCCATCAAACTCCACGTTTTGTTCTTCTCAATGGAATGAAATTCACATTCCATGGCTTCCATCCAATGCTTGTCTCTCGATGCATCTTCAAAATTCATCGGATCGATAACCATGGCCATAGTTTCTTTGAGTGCTTCCTCTTCAGTTGAGTCCTCATAAGTTTGTTCATTGTCAGTTCTAGTTTTTCTCCACTGGCACAATCAGATAACTATCTAGGAGGTCTTACTGCTCTTCTTTCTCCCCATGATCCATGGCAATGCTGCTTTGCTCTTCATCCAAGCTATTTTCACCACCATTGTCATGGTCTTTGTAACGACCCACCTTTTTGGACGGTTTAAATCGACAATAAACCACACATGTTAGGCTCGAACCATTCAAAAGGGAGGATTGTTATGGGGTAAATAAGAAAAAGCAAAGAAAGAAAAACAAAACACAGAATCTCACAGCGGAATGACAAAATATAATGATCAAATAAACAGTTTATTAAGCTGTTTACAAATAACATTTGATCACACTTTTACAATACAGATCAGAGTTACACATACAACAGAAATAAATAAATAAATAATGCAGTCGATCAACATGATGCAGTGGAATACATATAATAAATAATAATAGTATAAAATCTTTGTCTTCATCCTCCAGAAATAAGGTCTTCAATACACTAAAAAGCTGAGACTGACCCGAGCATAGTGAAAAGACAAACACTCGAGTCGGAACTAAAATATCTTATGTAAGTTAAATCAACGGTAAATAAATATGAATGCAACGGCTTCAGAGATGTTTACGGGATTTGACATCTTCTATCCAGTGTCTAACGTGAGTGCAATAACTTAAGAGATGCTCGGGATTACCATCTCCTAAGGATTCGTTAAACTATCTAATATGTAGTACAATACGCTATTATAATATGTCTACAGTAAAGTAAAGTGTTAAAATAGCGTTAAGCCGTTACCCATATCCCACTTAACACATTTGATATATTCCCATAGTCTATACAATACTATAAGCTCCACCAAACCGTTGTTTACCCAGAGGGCACTCCATAGGTACGGTACAAAACAAACTCGTAGTGGGCACGATAAGGCATGTGACAAGGCACGCGAGACAATGCCCATGGTAGGATACTACCGTTTTGCGGATCCGAACTGCTGGTAACGCATAACAGCTACTACCGCCCACCTCGGGACACACTCCCAAATCAAATCGAAGGGTGGCCACCAAATCAATCACAAAGTCATAATATGGTATCGAAGAAGCATGTTCGATCGGAGGTGCGACCTCACTTGGCCCAGCGTGGCTCCTGTTTTAATCACATCAAGCTGACTCACGGGAGTCAGAGCTACGTAAATACCTCATATAGAATTGTTCGCCAAACCATCCTACTTTATTCTGAAATCTCCACCACGTACACAGTTGTTAAAGTGGTTTTCGGTATTGGCATAGAGTATGACAATATCTGATCCCGGTTTCTTTAACAACCAAACGCTTATTTCACACCGGATGGTTCTTTTACATTTCCAAAATCAATTCATTATTAATATGAAAATATCGTATTCTCAAAAACATATCACTTTCGAAATCATATTCACTTTCGAAATCACATCGACAAAATAGGTTAAATCCTCATTTCAAAATCATCATATTTACTCAAATTTGTCATTTCACTAGAAAATATCATTTCAAATCCTAACTTAGGTTATAACATCCTTTAACCATATTCGCTTTTAAATCTAGAATTTAAATATAAACACTTCCACTTTACATAGTCTGAAATTTAGAAAATAGTTTAGATAGTTATTAATAGTTTAAATAGTTAGCATAGTTTAAAATAAATTTTTAAAAAGTTCAAAATACTTTAAAATAGTTTAAAAATAGATTAAAAATAGTTTAAATAGATTAAAGATAGTTTAAACATATTTAAAATAGTTTAAATAGATTTAAAATGGTTTAAATAGATTAAATAGATTTAAAATCAAAATAGATTAAATTAGATTAAATAGATTAAAATAAATTAAAATAGTTTAAATTGATTAAAATGGTTTAAAATAGATTAACATAGTTTAATAGTTTGAAAATCTTAATAATCAGGATTTTAAAATAAGATATTTTAACTAGTTTATATAAAATAATAAATTTGAAATTAATATCAAAATAAATTATTTCTTTCATTTCAACACATCTAAACCGTGTCCAGCTTTCAAACCAACAAACTAAATTTTGTCTTTCAATTCAGATTCTCATTTAAAACCATTTAATCAACATCGATTCAAATCCATGTTCGAACTATAAATTTAAACTATTTCAAATTTAGTAGATTTCAAAGTTTAAATATTCAAATATTTCAATAACTCAATTTCGATAAATTCCATTTATACTTCAAATCCAACTTTAAAATTTCAATTTAAATCCTTTAAACAATTCATTTAAACCAATCCTAATTTCAACATTTAAAGGTTGGATTTTCGAAAATAATTCAGCCTATATAAAATAAGTTTTATTTCAAAATATCATTTAACTAGATTCAAAAATTTTAGGTTTTAAAATCATTTAATTTAACCGATCTGATGTTCGTATATAATTTTCTACCCTATGGTCAAGTGATACAGATATATCATTTCAATCCGCAATAATTCAAAATTTACGGGTATACATCATTTCAACCCGCAATCCCGAATTTAACTTCAAATCCATAAAATTACCTGGGTTTATCATTTCAACCCATAATGATTTTTTCCTAATCTATAGATCGTTCGGGTATGTATCATTTCAACCCATATGGATTTCCAATAATAAACTAAGGGAACTTGTAGTATGATATCAATATATATAAAACAACATAACATCCGGCCATCCAATATCAACAATTATACATCCATCACAATCAACATTCAAATCAACAAATGAATAACAATAATTGACTGATTATTAATAACAAGTATTAATAGGCAATTTAAAATTCAATATTAAATTAAATGGCGATCAAATTCAATAAAAGTCAGATTTAACTGGAATGACAAATTAAATACTACAAATATCAACCAATAAATTTCTAGTCATGTCCTAAATTCAATTTAACTAACATAAGATAATTTAGTAGTTGTGAGTGGGTCAAAACACTCAACTTTGAAATCCAAAATAAGGCCCAAATTTCAACAGTCTCAGAATTCATCTAAACCGGTGTCAAAATGTCCGGAATTTCGTTACGATCGTAGCACAGCAAACCGCGCGTAAATACAACCTCGTACGTAGAAGTTATGCATATTAGAAGTTTGGAAAATTAAAAATTAAATTAAAATAAAACAAATAAAATACTTGTTCACTTACCTATCCACATCAGCACGGAGCAACACTTCTCTCCCTCTCGTTCTTCACGTGCTTACCACACCCGTATACGAAACCCTAGCATCGCCACAACCCACGTTCGAACGCCACCTGAAGCCACCTGACATCGACGCGACCTCGCCTAAGCCACCCGACCCCCTTCGATCACCCATGTTCAACCACCGCGAGTCAAAACAGGGGCAGCCTCCGCCTCACATTTAGCCCTAGATCAAAATTTAGCCAATGATCTGGCCATTGATACGACGAACGAGCCACATGGATGAACACCTCCCATCAATCTCCACCCGCCATGCCCTTGAATCGACGATCCGTCGATTATGATCAAACCCCAATGAACGGCCAAGATTTAATCGCTAAATTCTGAACACACAGAGATCCAAATCGGAAAAAAACTGCAGATCTAGAATGCGCTCATCGAGAGCTTCGAACGGTTTATAATATGATAGGGTTTGGAGGAGTTTGATTTTGAAATTGATTTGGAAATTGAATTTAGGGTTTGTAATCCTAATTGGTTTCTGTCATTGAGAAGAGAGAACCAGACAGATGGAATTGTACGTACTGAGATAAGAAATAAAAGGATGTTAGGGTTTAGAAAGATCTATTTATATGAACAAAGCCCGATAAGAAAAATGAACACGTATCAAATTGGTACGAATGACCATAGTGACCCTAAAAGCCCGTTTCGTCTCCGAAACGAAAGTAGGTCACCCATATATCAAAATAGATGTTTTTGATATTTTTAAACTCAATGGAATAGGTTTTAAGTCCTAATTTCATTGTATGAAGAAGTTAGCTTTTAAAATCAGCTTATTTCAATTGAATTCAATTAAATTGATTTCTACGCGTTTCGAGCCTGTACGATCAAACGACAAGTCCGATCGTTACAATAATTCACTATTATGGATCCGATGAAACTGGTTTCGTCGAAATCCGAGACAGTGGCCAAAATGGTTATTTTCACGTTAATTAAATAATTTTTTATTAAATTTATATTATCACCTTTCAAATTCAAATTCAAATTTAATAACTAACAAATTTTATCTTTTTTGATTACTTAATAATTTATAATCTTTTAAAACAAATTTCCATATCAATTCAATGTCAAATATTACACTAATGACGGTGTTCAATTTTAATATCAATAAATTCAATTGATTATTATTTTAAATTCCAATAAATCCATTTATTTGACTTTTCATCTTATTATTCAATTCATTATTACCCCACGGATATAATCAACATTGGTTTATATCTTACATTAATATTCTACAATTATCATCTTAATTCATATTAACATAATATTTAATTACATTTATTGCAATTGATTTACAATTAAGTTTCAACGGATTAAATAATGCAATGCTAATCAAACCATTGTTACAACTTACAATTTCAAACCCAATTCTATGTTTATTGTTAACGAACAAAACTAATAAATTCACATACTGATTTGTTATTCGATATTAATCAATTTCAATTAATTGCATATAATTTCACCATTTAATACAACATTTGGTTTATTTCCTTATTTATAGTTTATAACCAAATTTTATATCTACAATCATTTTAATTAATTGAAATGGCAATAAAGTGGTTATCAATTAATTTATACTAACACTATTACATTTCATTCTAGTTATTTTTCTCGTTATTAAATCTTAAATTTTAATTTTCCACAACATTAAATCCAAAACTTATTTAATACATTTAATTATCGAAAATTACGGGTCGTTACAATCTTTTTTACCATCAACTGAACCTTCCCAGTCAAGATCCATCAACATATCAGGAGAATATGAGTTATCCCATTCCCAGTGATTGCCTTCTTGAAAAATGACATCCTTGCTTATCACTATCTTCTTGGTACTTGGGTTGAATAGGTTATATGCCTTTGAGTCTCACTACAAGAAAAAGCATTTTTAGGTGCACTTATTAGCCGTGTTTGTTATCTAAGTGCCACCAAAAAGTTATCCAAACGCAAACCAAAGTTTTATGGAATAAAAAATAAAAAAGAACGCCACTAATTGATCAGGGAACAATAAAATTAAAGCGGCCCGCACAAAAACTCTTTCTCCATTCTTTTTTTCATTTTCAATTGGCGCTACAGTACTCAGAAAATTTTCCCTTTTCCCTCCTTCCCAATCCACTACCCGCTCAAGTATTTTACCCAAAAATCCTCAAAACAATATCAGCTACTTAATCAAAAACACTATCTACTATCCCAGATTTGTCCATTTGATATTTCTCGATTTTGTGGATCTCTCCCATCGTCTACTCCCTACTTAGATTAACCAAGATTTCTCGATTTCATGCACCAATGGGTCAGAGAGGCAAAACCCAGTGCCACGGCATTTCTTTAATGCATCAATTCATGTTATCGAATCATATGTTTGGCTCGTCAGTTTTGCTTCCATAAGCATCATCAAAAGGCTCTACTTCGTTCATATCTGATTATAATTACAAGTAACGCATCACTAGCCATATTTTATTTAGTTGTTAGATCTGAGAATTATACTTCGTTGATATCTGATTATAAATTACAACGAGAGTGAAATTGTAAGTGCATGAAAGAGAGAGGAATTAAAACAATGATCAGTCATTACTAAAACTCCTCTGGTAATCAATCTTGTGTATTATCCGCAATTAACAACTAATTTTAGTTTCAAAATCCACATTCCTAGGTTGAAATTTAGCTCGTTATTTATTTTTTTCCATATTTTGCTGCATTGGTAAAATGTTGAAATGTAATTTGAAGATTTAAAAAAAACGTGAATGAAAAATAAAAATAATTGAATTTGAGGGTAGCCAATGACCATTGAGAAAAATGGTATAAATGGTAAGATATTGCTGCATAGCTATAGGGCTGAGTTCATTTTAGGTATATCTTATAGGATAGTTAAAAAAATGGAAATCGATCATATTTAAGTTTTAGATATTGGTTGAGGTAAGCACAATTCATGTCCATTTTTCATATGATTTTATTGGGATAGACAACAAAGTAATGTATTATATGTGTGTATGTGAGTGTTTGTGTAATAGGGATGGGTTATGTTACATCCCTCTCTACTGCACCCATCAACATCCCAAAGATTTGTAATGTTTAGGTACCTTCAAAATGATATGATATTGTGCTCCATATTTATTTTGAAGGATCTGCAGTTGCTGGAGGAAAAGGCTACTATATAAACAAAGCAAGTATTCTCTTAAATGATGCACTGATTAACATTGGATTTGCATTTTTACATAAAGAACCCATGAACTACACCAAATCCCCAATTTAATGAGAAAAGAATTCATGGAAAGACATGCTCGGTTATGTCAGTTTGAGGAGTTATATAAGGTAAAACTCTGTTTTGTATTGAATTTCATCTTTGTGTATTTGTTGACATCCCTCCTTCTCTTAATAATCTGAGCCTTCTACACACATGTACTTAAATGAAAATTATTTTTAGCCATTAGAGAGTATATGAAAGGAATACCAAGTGCACTAAAGTTAACCAAGGTTTTTGATGAAATCAAATCTTTTGTGCATGCATTATTATAGATTTTTTTTGTGCTGCGTTCACTTGTTGCAGAATATGAGATAATAATAATTTCGTATTCGATGGCAACTGCAAGTAATGGACAGAGGTTGCATAGTATTTCACAAAGCAAGTTAAGATTTCAACCGTGGTGCAGTTCCGCTACGTGGGACTGAGTCCGAAGAATGAAAACTGAAGAAAAAGGAGCATGAAACTGTTTTGATGTTGTTTGGCCTATTAATAAGTTTCAGAAACATTTCCTCCGGCAGCGGATTAAAGCTACGCATGAGTTGCTCATCCCATTATAAGCCTGAACAGGAACAATCTATACTCAGTAGATGATGACAGTGATCGAATAATAAGATTTATCCAATGAAAACATTTCACTTGTATCTTATATATAAACTAGTGTGAACCCGTGCTTCGCACACGGATGTTGAAAAAATATTATTGTTGCATAGGTCATATCCAAATGTATAAGAAATTTAATACGGTGGTAATGAAAAAACATTGTTGAACGATAGTGTTACATCATGAATAACAATTTGGTAGGATAAAGAATACATAGATATATTTGGTTATGATAATCACAATTAAAATCGAATAAAACAATTACAGTGGATATGTTAAAGTTCACAGACTATTTAGAGGATAATGTGTTAAAATTTATCCGCTAATGCATAGATATATTCACTGTGGCATATAACGCTAATGTTGTTGCTTTTG
The DNA here is from genome assembly GCA_030737815.1 of Allium fistulosum. Lineage (NCBI taxonomy): Eukaryota > Viridiplantae > Streptophyta > Magnoliopsida > Asparagales > Amaryllidaceae > Allium > Allium fistulosum. Next base: position 335,830,456 of record CM060902.1, on the reverse strand, counting down.
CAATTACACAGCTGCTTCAATGTGCATAGATATAGTTGAAGTATTCACTGTGAACTGCAGACACAAAGACACAGTGCAGTTCGATTCAATTAAATAAGTAACAAAAGTTTTTTGCAATGGGGAGAAATATAGTAATAGGATGAAATTTGTAAACAGTCAGGAAAAGTATTTGTCAACAGCTGAAAAAGGGAGCAAAAGAGAAAAGAAAAAAGCAATAGATGTAGTACAGGGGAAAAGTAGTAAAACAGAAGATTCAATTGAAATAGAAATGATGATGCAATAAGAAAATAACATGGGTTCTAATATAAATTACTATTGTTCACTGAATCTGATCTATGTCGATGCAGGGTACAAACACGGCATACAGCTGGTCGCAGTAACCAATATTTAAAAATATCCAAAACATACAGAAGAGAACAATTGTGAGAAGTCCATTCATTTTTTAGCATCAGAAATAACTGCTAGCAACGCGTGTATGATATTGGCTTGATCGCAAATAGATAATGTTTTCTTGGCCTTAATAGATGCATTACATCAGTCAATTATTTTAACCATTGAAGGTATTTGTACCTACAGCCAAAAAAGGCAAAAGTGTCATTGATGCAGTATTATTACTAAATTCTCTCACTGCTCGTCTGACCTATTAACTATATCTAATAATCAAACTATGACTACATAATCATCTATACAAAGATACATTCATCAATTGTTTCCTAGAAGTTTTCCGACGGTGGTGGTGCAAGTGATTTTAGAATTTACTGCAAAAAATAAAAAATAAACTCTTTTAGGTGGTTATCAACATTATTCTCACTACAACACATGTTTTGACCCAGCACTTAAACTGTGCATCTACCTTAAGCCCGAATACAACAACTTATATGCTTATTGTATTATTGATCATCGTAATTGTAAACGAAATTGAGTAAACCTAGCCAAATTATGTTATCAAACCTGGAAGCAATGTATTAAATGCTGAGCTGCACGGTTGAATCAAGCATTAATTATGTGAAGTCATTATTTAATCATCTCAAGCTATCAAAAATCAAAATTCATTTTTCAATTATATTTTCATAATGCGGTTAAATAACTATCGTTAACATCAAACAAAATTATTACTACAGCTAAATTAGTATTGCATCACACAAATGCAGTTAAAATATTCAAAAACAATAATTGCTTAATTCCAAAAATACTGCAAAATAATAACCGCTTTTTCTTAATGCATTTAAATTTTAACTACAGTAAGCTCGAATAAATAATCGCATACAACCAAAATTATTACTGCATCACATAAATATAGCTGAAATATTCAATTTCTACCATGCATAATTCAAAATTGTCATTAAATTATAACTGCATTTTATTAATGTAGTTAAATTTTAATTGTATTAAGATTGAATAAATTCCTGAAATGTAGCCAAATTTATTACTTCATCACATAAATATGGTTAAAAATCCTCAAATATAGTTAAATTTACCAAAAACTTGCTGGTAAATTATAATTGCATTTTCTTAATTTCATTAATTTATAACTGTTTTAAAATTGAATAAAATTATCAAATATAGTCAAAATCATCAATAGTAAATGCAATAAAAAAATGCTAACATAGTTAAATTAATTCAAAAAATGCCTATAAATTATTACACCATTTTTTGATGGGGTTAAATTATAACTGCACTAAGTTTGAATACTATCAAACAAAATCAAGATTATTACTTTATTACATAATGTAGTTACAATATTCAAAGGCAACCATAATTGTATAATTCAAAAAAAATATTCCTTTCAAATATGTTAAAAGATAATAAATACATTATAATAATCTAAGTAAAACTACTATGTAATGTTTATGATCATCATAATAATGCTGTTACAGAAACGCGGTACACAGCGGTGACACAAAATAATTGTGCAATTAAAGCTGCTATATAAAATTATGATTTTAAAAAATTTATTTTTAGCTATCAACAATGGATATCATTGAAAAGCAAATTAAATTTGAGATTTAATAGTGAAAACGATTCTTAAATCCAATCAATATAGAAAAAGTTATCACATTTTAAAGTTTGTAATATAAAGAAATTAAAAATGTAACTGTTCAGTTGCCAAATTTCAAGGGTGCCTGTGTGAGCTTGAAATTCAACTCACTAATAATAATATAGTATAGATGAAATAATATCAGAATCAATTAAATGGTTTTATTTGTTATCCCATAACTAGTCAATTACAATGTTCTCTACCTTAAGTACCCAGTCACTCTTTAATCTCATTCAACCCTACTGGCACCTGTCTTGTTTTGAATACTCATATTCATACTCTTTTCACACAAATACGCATTTCTAGATTAGATAGATTGTGAAATTTACTTTGATTTCGCTTTTGCTGTGTGCCCTGCTTTTATTTGATAGAACAATGCTTTCATGGGAAAAAAATTTCCCGTGTTGGTTATACTAATTTAAATTTGTACCCATTTATCTCGATGTCCTTAAAGTTTTGTCTTAAATTCAACATCCTTTTAACACCCAACAAACAATATTAACCTCTAATAATTAACCAATTGTTCAAAAAAATAAAAGGATTTTAAATATTCTGAATAAAATGAAAGTGGCTAAAATTTCAAATATTTGGTTGACCTACAGTTCTGCATGCCCAAACCCAAGCTGTAGAAAGAAATTACAGCATCAATGAACTTTCATACACAATAAGCATAAATATTATTCAATAATCACAATAATATGATCTACAAATCTAGCATATATAAAATTATTCATGAATAAAAAAGTATCCAAGAACAAATTACAGGAAAAAATATATACTATACTACGATGTGCTGGAAACAGTTTTGCTTATTGAATTTGAAAAGATAATTATTCAAAAAAGGTGATTATTATTTGAGTGATTTCTTGCAAATTTTATTACTGTTGATTTTACATAACTGGGTCTACTTTTAGTCTTAAACCATTTTATTAAAGTAAGTGTTCGTAATTGATATGATGGATTTCTCTAAAACCAATTAGTATACTTGATCATCACTGAGTAGACAAAAAATAATAATGAAGGAGGACAGAATGATGTCTTATTAACTCTTGAATATAAGGATTCACAACATGATCAACACACATCTTCATTTGTTAATTTGACAGTAGTAAATGAAAAACAAGCCAAAAGCTTTGCAACAACACATGATTGACATATGCAGGCTATCGAATCTCTGTAAATCATGATGCTTCTTTCAGAACTATCAAATAAAATTGCTATTTTCCAGGATATACCATGTAAAAAGATGAGGGAACACTCTGCTGGGTATTATATCCATTGAATGGTTTTACATTATCTACAACTATATTTCTTGGTCAAGTCTATTTGACTCCTACTTTGTTCTGCTTGCATATTAGAAAATTTGATGCTTCAGTCAAAACATCAGACTTCCTGCTTCATGGTGTATTAATTCTCCATATTTTTATACAACTGTTGAACTTTCACCCAAACAAACCACTGCTCATTGTTATTATAATAACTTCTCTTTTAATAATAACTTCTTTGCAACTTCCACTAGCAATAGTCATCTTAAAAACATAGTGGTACCTGATGTCGGTAAATTAACTCTTAATTTTGTTTTAACTAGGATGTGGAAGAAGTTGCAAATAAGCTACTAGTTAAACAACAACAGGCCTCATGAAGAATGTCAAAAGAAGGATGTTTGAATCATTCAAACTACCACTGCTGTATTAACTGTGGCCTAACAAGCATCTTCATTGTGAAAATTATCTTTGCCTTGTGACATGTATTCATTTCAAACTGGTGTGTATGCTACATATGCTTTGTTTCTTTAGTGTTTATGTACTCAGGTTTGAATGTTCTCACAAAATCTTTAGTGTTTTTGTATTTCAAACTTGGAATTTATTCATTTTTTTCATTTGTATAGAAAATTCCCGGGGTTTAATTCTTCACAAAAACTGCTACTACGGTTTAGGAGGGAGAATAATTCTCACAAAAGGTAAGTATACCTTGTCAAAGATTTTGATAGTTTCATTGGTTGATCGTACAATAATTTTCTTTATCTTTTGTTTAGTAGCATTTTGTTTGTCAATCATGTATATGTATATGTATGTATGTATGTGTTATTCACGTATATCTCAAGACAGAAAGTAACAGACACAGAACAACACTTTTGTGTGTTATAATAAGATGAAGAGCAAATAACTGTAAGTGTTACAACAACACGAACAACTGCAATATGGCAATCTAACTTGCACTCAAGTAGATGCAGGAAAAATTAATAGCAGAAAAGAATCAAAAGAAAGGAAATTCGATTTAGGCTTGCCTTAGCAATTTCCTTAAGACCTTTTAGATGGCCTCCCAGGATACAGCAATCGGAGACTGCACGAGGTTGTAATGAGTACGTCTAGTTATGTTATATGGTAATGGCAGCAACAGAGTGATTAGGAAGAAGAAGACAAGAGCGAAAATCGAATAGGGAATTTGATCAGAATTCCCTGTATATATACTGTGCTCTTGTGTCTCTTCGGAAGGGTTGTGTCCCTTCAATTCATACGCGCAACTGTTTTGCAACAGTTACTTCCGTTACCGTTGGTTGCGAACGGTTAGATTTCAAACGGATCGCACCCGTTGCTGCTGTCGCTTCTCATCATAAAAAAATAGTCAAGAAAATGACGTTATTTTCCAGTGCAAAAATAAGATTATCATGCTAGGCCCGAGCCCGAGCCCGGCCCGGTTCGGTACGGGACGGGCGGGCGGCGCGTGCGTGTGTTCACTATATGTAGGTCCTCCCCCTCGCACAAAATTACCTGACCCTAAGGGTCAATATAGGGAATGAGACTTAGATATATATACCCAAATCTTATCTTCATTTTTGCTAATGTGGGACTAAAGTAAAGTATATTCCATTTATTCTTTGTCAATAAGAGTATCAACAATCCCCCACATGAATGATAATATACTTTTCCCCCACACAAAGTGGAATATCATAGAATACGTATGGAATAATGCTTTATAAAGGATAAGTAGATGTTTCACTTTGAACTTTCCCTTGTTAACACTCATCGGATATACTTGGCTAATCGGTGAATTATTTCATCTTGAACCGTCTGTCGTTATTGTATAACTAGACAATAAGGTTAACAAAGCATTGTTTTCCTTCTCATCCAATCTCTATGTTGTGTTCATTTTGGTCCTGAACAAATATGGTTCTGCGAGTGTGTTTAGAGAATTTAAGCCTTTAATATTCTCATAGAGCCGACCCAGCTCACACTAACATAGGTGATTGCAACCATAAAGAGTATCCTACATATACCTCACTTGTTATTTTACAAGATATGGTCATCATTAAAAAGCACAGCTTTAACCTGTTAATACTTCTGTAGGCATGCATTTATATTTTGCACCATAGGAATGGAATAGGACTATGTCCAAACAAATGCATTACTTCTTGAGTTATTCAGAACTGGTTTGCATATTGATCCTAGTCCGTGGGATCTCCAGTCGCTAGGATAGGTTTCCGTATAAGATAACTCTTATTGGTTTAGGCTTTTAAACCCATTCCCCTCGATGCGCAGTCAATTTTCTCTCTTGATAATCCTTTAGTAAATGGATCCACTAGGTTATCATTGGTTCTTACATAATCAATGGAGATAGTTCCATTAGAGAGTAACTGCCTAACTGTGTTATGGCGTCGACGAATGTGTCGTGATTTGCCATTATAAACAAAGTTTTTCGCTCTACTTAGCGCTGCTTGATTGTCGCAGTGAATACATATGGCCATTACATGTTTAGGCCATATTGGAATATCTTCTAAGAAATGTCGAAGCCATTCTGCTTATTCTCCTGCTTTGTCTAATGCGATGAACTCTGATTCCATAGTTGATCGAGCTATGCATGTTTGTTTCGTTGATTTCCATGATACTGCTGCTCCTGCAAGAGTGAAGACATAACCACTTGTGGATTTTGATTCCTCTGAATCTGCAATCCAATTTGCATCACAGTATCCTTCCAGAACAGCTGGATATTTCCCGTAATGCAATGAATAATTTGTGGTATTCTTCAAGTATCCTAGCACTCTCATTAGTGCTTTCCAGTGTTCCTTCCCTGGATTACTCGTATACCTGCTTAGTCGACTTACTACATATGCTATATCTGGTCTCGTGCAATTCATGAGATACATTAGACATCCTATTACACGAGAGTATTCCAGTTGCATTACACTCTCATTAGTGTTTTTATGCAGTACTTCTGATGGATTAAAAGGTGTTCTTACCCCTTTAATTCCATAATGTTGGAATTTCTCAATTACTTTGTCTACATAGTGTGACCGAGATAATTCTATTCCATTAGACGTTCTTATTATTTTGATTCCCAAAATAATGTCGGCAACTCCTAAATCTTTCATATCAAAATTGTTGATCAGCATTTTCTTTATGGTCTCTATAATTTTAATATTAGGACCAAAGATTAGCATATCGTCCACATATAAACAAACAAACACATATGATTGTCCAACTTGTTTATAATAAACACATTTGTCACATTCATTTATGCGAAAACTATTTCTCATCATGACACTGTCAAATTTTACGTGCCATTGTTTTGGAGCTTGTTTGAGTCCGTATAGTGATTTTACCAATTTACAGACTTTATTTTCATTCCCCTTGGATATAAAGCCTTCGGGTTGCTCCATGTAGATTTCCTCATCGAGATCTCCATTTAAGAATGCTGTCTTTACATCCATTTGATGAATTTCTAGATTATAGATGGATGCAATTGCTATTAACATTCTTATTGAGGTTATTCGTGTAACTGGTGAATATGTGTCAAAGAAGTCTACACCCTCTTTTTGACGATATCCTTTGGCTACTAATCTGGCTTTATATTTATCAATAGAGCCATCTGGTTTCATTTTCTTCTTGAAAATCCATTTACAGCCAATTGGTTTTATTCCAGGTGGAATATCAACAATTTCCCAAATTTTATTGCTTAGGATTGATTCGATCTCACTGTTGATCGCTTCTTTCCAACATGAAGATTCAGACGAAGACATTGCTTCTTTATAGGTTTGTGGTTCTTGTTCTAGAACGTAGGTGTAAAATTCCGAGCCAAATGACTTGGAAGTTCTAGCCCTTACGCTTCTTCTTGGTTCAGCTTCCTCAACTTGACGTTGATTTTCATCTTCATTTGGGCAACTTAATTCTTCTCGTGTCCTTTTAGGGATATTATTTCCTTCATTCCTTCTGTGCGGAAATACGTCTTCAAAGAATGAGGCATCTCTTGATTCCATGATTGTATTTACATGAATATCAGGTATATCAGACTTGAATACCAAGAATCTGTAGGCACTACTATTTTGGGCTGGTCCTAAATAGTAACAGTCTACAATTTTTGGTCCAAGTTTTACTTTCTTAGGAGGCGGAACTGGAACTTTTGCCAAGCACCCCCACACTTTGAGGTATTTAAAGCTTGGTTTGTGTCCTTTCCATAACTCATATGGAATTGCTCCTGTTTTATTATGAGGAACCTTGTTTAATATGTGATTAGACATATTTAAGGCTTCCCCCCCACAAGTTCGTCGGTAGGCCAGAGGTTATAAGCATAGAATTCATCATTTCTTTTAATGTTCTATTCTTTCTCTCGGCAATACCATTTTGCTGTGGTGAATATGGTGTTGTTGTTTGATGTATTATTCCATTTTCTGCACAGAATTGTTCAAACGGAGACTCATATTCTCCACCCCGATCAGATCTCAGTATCTTGATCTTTTTATTTAGCCGATTTTCTACTTCAGCCTTATATTTTATAAAAGATGTAATTGCTTCATCTTTACTATTTAAAAGATATACGTAGCAATATCGTGTATGGTCATCAATAAATGTGATAAAATACTTTTTCCCACCTCTTGTAGGTAATTTTTTTGAAATCACATAAGTCAGTATGAATCATTTGTAATGGTTCAGTACTTCTATCAACGGTATGAAATGGTTTCTTAACCATTTTTGCTTCTACACATGTCTCATATTTGTATCTTTTATCTACTTGAAATTTTGGAATTAAATCCATATTAGCAAGTTTTTTCATTTTCCGAAAGTTTATGTGTCCTAATCTTTCATGCCATAATAAAATATCATACTCGACAACATAAGAAACTTCCTTTTTATTCATTTCGGAATTACAATACACATTATTATTGCCGATTACGACTACATTGGCCTTAAATAGGCCACCACACAAATATCCTCTCCCTATATAGATTCCAGCCTTGGACAGAACAACTTTATCTGACTCAAAGACCATTCGGAAGCCTTTCTTCGAGAGTATAGGTCCAGAGATCAAATTCTTGCGGATGTCTGGAATATGAAGCACATCATTCAGCGTAATAGTTTTACCAGATGTGAACTTGAGGATTACCTTCCCGCTGCCCTCAATCATTGACACTGCAGAGTTGCCCATGTACAATTTTTCTTCATGATCGAGTTTGCTGTAAGTGGAGAACATGGACTTTTCCGAACACACGTGACGTGTAGCACCTGTGTCAAACCACTACTGAGAAGGATTCTGGACTAGATTGCATTCTGACACAACTCCAGAAAAATTAGATCCGTCAATATCCATGTTTTCCACCACATTTGCTTCAGAATTGATCTGTTTCTTGTGTCTGCAATCCTTTGCTTGATGTCCAGGCTTGCTTCAGACCCAACATTGCCCATTGAACTTCTTGGATGGCTTATGATCATGTTGTTTGTTTTCTGGCGCCTTCCTTTTCTTTTTGTTTTTGTTGGGGTTTCCTTTTTTCTTTGCCCCTTCTGTAACAAAAGCCTCTTCACTTTTTGGTTTAGTGACACCGCGATTATCTGCCTCAATCTTCAATCTGACGATGAGGTCTTGTAAGGATATCTCCTTCTTCTTGTGCTTCAAATAATTGCGGTAGTCCTTCCAAGATGGTGGCAACTTTCCAGTGATTGCTTCAACCAAAAAGGATTCACCAACTTCGTGGCCTTCTGCTTGCAATTCATGAATAATAATCTGAAGTTCATGCAGTTGTGCCGTGACAGATTTTGAATCTACCATCTTGTAGTCCATGAACTTGTCAACTATGAACTTTTTCAGGCTCACATTTTGCGTTTTGTACTTTGCATTAAGCGCATTCCAGAGAGCTTTCGCAGTCTTGAGTGGCTGATAAACTTTGTACAAAACCTTATCCAAACAGTTAAGGATGTAATTCCCGCACAAGAAATCCGAGTGCCTCCATGCATCAATATTAGCATTCTCAGTTGACGCAGTGGTTTTGCCTGGTGTAGGTGGCACCGGTTCATCTTCATCAAGGTATTTTTGCAGACCGAGGGTTGTTAGATAGAAGAGCATCTGACTCTGCCATGTCAGAAAATCATCTCCGTCCCCCTTGAATGGGTCTGGTTTGTTCAGATTGGCTGTCTTCATCGACATCTGTTCTGCTGCCATTTCTGTTTTGAAAAAACCAAGGTCTTAAGATGTTATTCACGTATATCTCAAGACAGAAAGTAACAGACACAAAACAACACTTTTGTGTGTTATAATAAGATGAAGAGCAAATAACTGTAAGTGTTACAACAACACGAACAACTGCAATATGACAATCTAACTTGCACTCAAGTAGATGTAGGAAAAATTAATAGCAGAAAAGAATCAAAAGAAAGGAAATTCGATTGAGGCTTGCCTTAGCAATTTCCTTAAGACCTTTTAGATGGCCTCCCAAGATACAGCAATCGGAGGCTGCACGAGGTTGTAATGAGTACGTCTAGTTCTGTGATATGGTAATGGCAGCAACAGAGCGATTAGGAAGAAGAAGACAAGAGCGAAAATCGAATAGGGAATTTGATCAGAATTCCCTGTATATATACTGTGCTCTTGTGTCTCTTCGGAAGGGTTGTGTCCCTTCAATTCATACGCGCAACTATTTTGCAACAGTTACTTCCGTTACCGTTGGTTGCGAACGGTCAGATTTCAAACGGATCGCACCCGTTGCTGCTGTCGCTTCTCATCATAAAAAAATAGTCAAGAAAATGACGTTATTTTCCAGTGCAAAAATAAGATTATCATGCTAGACCCGAACCCGAGCCCGAGCCCGGCCCGGTACGGGACGGGATGGGCGGGCGGCGCGCGCGTGTGTTCACTATATGTAGGTCCTCCCCCTCGCACAGAATTACCCGACCCTAAGGGCCAATATAGGGAATGAGACTTAGATATATATACCCAAATCTTATCTTCATTTTTGCTAATGTGGGACTAAAGTAAAGTATATTCCATTCATTCTTTGTCAATAAGAGTATCAACAGTATGTATGTATGTATGTATGTATGTATATAATTGTCTTTTGTGAATGTATAAAGATTGGTATCATTTCATAGACAAAAGAGAGATTTGTAAACTCATATTGTAGGTAGTTAATATCAGATCCAACACATCCAAATTTAGGTATAAAATTAGCAGTTCAGAGAGCATGAGATATGTAAAGAATGGTGTATAGAATTTTAATCACCTTCCGATGAATCAGTAATGTCGAATTTTGTGCATATGTTTCCAACTGTGGTCTTCTGGATGCTTTCGTCTGCTCTAGAAATCCTTGCTCTTGTTTTACTTAATTCCTTTTCACTTATTACAATATTGTTACATTATTTTTAGTCTCATCTTAGAATTCCAGATTTGGAGTGTCTCCTCTTCCATCTTTTGCAGTGTTTTTTCCTGCTCATAAGTCTCATTACATACAACAGTCGATGCACGCTTTATACTTCCAGTTTTGGGTTTAGTTCTAGTGGGCTATAATGTATATGGGCTTGTCTTCTTCCTTGTTTTTTGTTTGCTGTGAATTATGTGTCGGCCATACTTTTGCATTTTGCACTTACGGAATTATGTGTCAACCATATTCCTACGTTTTGCACTTATGGGCTTCTTTCTGTAAATATTTGTACATACTATTGGTTTTATAAAGGCAGTTTGAATCCTCTTTCAATTTTTTTTATACAGATTGGTTACCTCCCAAAAAGCATTTGACCGAGATGCCTTCTATTTGATTTACAGATGGGTTTGAGATGAGTGTTGGGGTTAATCATCTTAGTCACTTTTTGCTTACTCGCTTGCTTCTTTATAGCTTAAAGGAGTCTGATTATCCTTCTAAGTGCCTCATCATTGTGTGAATTCACTCATTTGTCAAAAAACTATTATCGAAATGATTATGGATATCATATTTGATTATGTGATTAACGAGTTTTTTCAATTGTTTGAATATGACAATTATGTGATGGATTGATTATTGGTTTAAGTACAATGATTATATGATTAATTGTAAGTTTTAGTAAGACTATTATGCGGGTGATGGCTAGAAATGATACAAACTATTAATAGGAAATGATACAAGCTACTAATCCACACTACACCAGAAAAGACTTTTCGTAGCGTTGAAAAGACGCTATTAATATTTCTAGTAGTATTTCGGTAGACGCTGCGATATGACATGCTACTAAAAGTCTGAAACTTTTTGTAGCGTTTCTAAAGCCTTAAAATATGTCAAGTTTTGGTAGTGTTTTATATAACGCTACAAAAAATTTCAGACATTTAGTTGCATGTTGTATCGCAATGTCTACCGTAACGCTACTAAAAGTATTGGTAGCATTTTTTCAACGCTACGAAAAGTCTTTTTTGGTGTAGTGTCTTCATTGTAATCGAGAAGGATAAACTCAGTGCTTCGGTCATCAAGCTTGACGCTATGAGCTTTAGGAACATAAGGCTATACGATCGAAGACTCTGAAGTGTGACACTAATGGTTTGGTCCCAGTCCATGCTTCTTTTGGAGTAATGTCTTTCAAAGCTGCATTAGGGCATCTATTAAGTACATGGTTGCTCTAGTATACCGTCTCAGCCCAAAAACTCTTTGGCACCTTCTTCCCTGAGAGCATTTCATGCACCGTGTTCATCATTGTACGATTCTTGCGCTCGATGACTCCATTTTCCCGAGGTGGGTATGCAGCTGTCAATTGTCTCTTAACTCCATTGTCAGCATGCACCTTGCTATACTCAATCGAGTTAAAACTCACCACCTCGATCCATACGTAAGCACTTAAGGCATAGTCTAGTTTCTTTCTCTACCATTTTCATGTAGCTTTGACAGCAATGCAGTGTCTCCGACTTTTCTGCTAGAAAATACATCCAAGATTTTCTGCTGAAATCATTGACGAAACATAAAATGTACCTCTTGTTTCCATTTGAAAAGGGACTAATAGGGCCACATAAATTGACATGGACCAGCTCTAGTGCATGTTGTGCTCTCCATGTACTTTTCTTAGAGAATGTTTGTAAACACCTCCACCTTTATGTCCACACCATCCAAGAGTACTACAGAGTAATATTGTTAGATTATACAAAGAATAAGGTGATATAGGGTACGCACGTGTATATTCCATTAGGCTAATACTAGTACGTACTTAAAGATTGAATATATCTCACCAACAAACGTATATAGTATCAACGCAAAGCAATAAACACGTGCACCTACAGGATAGAATAATACACAATTATAGTAAACATCGGGAGGTCACAAAGTCAATCGTAGCGATAATATGTAAAATACAATTACAAAATGTGTCCATTACACATCACAATGATATACGCACAATATATTGTATAATATGGAATATTAATCTACAATAAAAAATATCTCCTCTATACCCAAAAACTTATCTTAGTCATATTGTCCATGTACTTGAAATGTTTCGGACTGACTTGAGTATTATGTAAATAACACACGGGTTAGACTATATCCAATATATAAATGTCATAGTGTCTTGTAATAATACGCATGGTGTAATAATAAATATCCTAAACACCATTAAAACATCTCAAGAATAGCAACCATTCGAATCTATGTTTTGGGAAAATGTTATCACCCATAAAAATCACATCAAATCAAGAACAACAGAATCAACCTCGAATGGATGAATCAATCATATCTAGAAACCATATTCAATACCTAAAAATCAATAATACGTGAGATATCATTAAGTATAGTTAGGCTAGCACACGACATTACCCAAATATATCTCTCAATCATAAATAATAAATACTATCATCAAATAATGTAAAATATACCGTCTGATTGTAAAAGGCATCTACCCATTAGTTAGAAATAATAATAATAATAAGAGTAATAATATGAGAATCCACTATAATGTGGACGCCTATCCAGATATAATCTCATATACTCGTATATGAATAAATCAATATCGTGATGGGGAATGATTATATGACGGACACGAAGTCCGAAGCAGAGTCATTTAAATACATTAACATGTAGGTCGCCTAACTCATATCTATACTTAAGTGAGGCGTATCAGTAGTATATGTCATTCTACCACTCCGTTAGAACCAGAAAGGGGATTGATGGTCGTCTATCCGCTCTAGAAGCCCAGGGTCACCTAATCGGGTCTATTCCTACAGTCTTTAGTTACCTCGATGAACATCGTAGCACATAACCACCAGTGGCTCATCAACGCATAGCCTCTTAGTCACGACTCTACTTTAGCCCAATATGTAACAGACTGTTGGCATGTGCAAAATAAAAGAGGCTATAGGGCACCTACCTTATGGGTCACCTAATCCGACATCATGTGATGCGCTCCAAAAATAATATTTAATAACAATGTCATGGATCTAGGGCACGACCCTAAGATCATGCCGCTATGGTATATTTTAGCCGTCTAGTTCTCTCCAACGCTAATACCAGAAGTACATCATGATAGTTGCATACAATATCAACGTACACGGACTCCTACCTTACTTACACCTATGAGCATCACCTCACGTAAGTACAATCTCATCATACTATTTTCATCACATGAGTGTCATCCACTTACAATGAATAGCCAAACAAATATCACAACATCATCTCATACCGCAGTGTGATGCTCAAACGTTTATTCACTGCTCATAAACTACACTCGATCTCCCAATATTCTATATAATGATTCTAATGAATAACCAAAGAAATATTACCGAATACCCCATCCCAAACGGTATTATAACTCCGTTTATTAAGATTTCTCGTCATACATAATTAAATAATCTAAAATCATATAGAATCATCACCGTATCATATCAAATCATAAGTCAAATCAATATAACAGTGAATCATTCTTATAAATCCAGTCAACATAAAAGAAAATAGAAAAATAGAGTAGTATGAAAAAGCTGATCAAAAAAATAAATATGTACGACATAATCAAATCAATATTTAATAGTAAAGCATTCGTAACAATAACAAAAATCAACTTGGAAGAAATAAGAAACCATGAAAGTGCAATAAAATTTTATTTGAACAAAATATATATAAAATAAACATCTTATACTCTTAACTATACTTATTAATTATAAAATAACTTTTAAAACTACCTATAATGTTGAGTGGAAAATATTTCTTACTTTTAGAAATTATATAAGCTTCTCAAATAACTATTTAATATCAATTATAACTTACTTTTAATAAATTGATAATTTTAAATAAAACTTTTCCTCAATCGCTTTTATATTCTAGAATTAACAAAGTTTGTAAATCATTTATATATTAATTACTTTAAAACTATATATAAAATACCAAAATAAAGATTTAACCCTATAATTTATTTTCAAATCCATGTTTATATACTATAAAACATTCAAAATCGTTTAATGAATCAAATATAATTTACAAAATTTACTATATAATTTTTTGAAATTATAAAATATTTTCGAATATAATGTATTCAATAACATAATCAATTTTTCTTATTAAAATATAACTATCCTTAAATAATATTTAATGTCAAATTTAAATAAATTAGTAATAGATAAATTTTAATATCGTAATATATATATATATATAATTTATATAATAATTTCTTTTTTAATCATATATGCTAATTATATAACTAAAAATAATATTTTTTAAAGTAAAACAATACAAATAAAATAAGCTGAGATGGTATTTCATAAACTTTTAGATTAATTCAAAACAATGATTCAAGCACAACCAATATTTCATTCAATTTAAAATAGAATCAAACTCACAATAAAATGAAATGAAGGACTTATGATGTTTATGAATTTCATATCAATCGACAAACAATCGGTAATTCAAAGCATACACAATTCATATCATGATTTGGATATAGGATCGTGAGTGTAATTACGCACTGAAATAAGGCTAACATTCTCAAAGCAGAACCACCCCTTTGTCCAAGAATTTCAAGGAAATCATCCAGATTAAAATCCAAGCCTTTAACAAAAGACGAACCGTCGACAACGTCACCTTCCATCAGTCACACGCTTGCCTCGAGGTTGTGACTTCGGCATGGATGACGTTCACTCCTTATACCGCGTCGCTTCCTTATTACGGTGCCCCAATCGTGATCCAACGTCGTGCCCCCGCCTTCTCCCTTCGCCGTTGCTACCAATTGCAATGTGCGATTTATTTTTTGTTTTTATTTTTTTCCTCTTCCTTTTCCTAGATGTGATTCAATTCGAGAATATCCTGAAGGAAGGAAGTTAGGGCATAGGAGGAATCAAGTTTAATTTGTGAACCATGGAGAGTATGAGTTTATATGGGTTGGGCTTGATTAGTCTTAAGCTTTTAGTGCTTTAATTTTCCATTTTAGTCTCTTTTTATTTGTATTTGTTTTTCTTTTCCTTTTAAATAACACTTTAAATTTAATTGCATATAAATTTCAATTTGATTCAAGTTAATTTACACTTCATTATACTAAATATATTTCGATAACTGTCCAATTTCATTCAATTCGATGTCTGCTTATCAATTTCCACTATTTTAACCACATATTAAT
This sequence comes from Allium fistulosum, assembly GCA_030737815.1. Taxonomy (NCBI): domain Eukaryota; kingdom Viridiplantae; phylum Streptophyta; class Magnoliopsida; order Asparagales; family Amaryllidaceae; genus Allium; species Allium fistulosum. The sequence continues at coordinate 335,814,604 of CM060902.1, read as the reverse complement.
TATTTATACCAATAAAAATATTTTGTATTCAATTAAAATAATTTATCCAATTTTCAATATATTATTTGAAAAATATTTATAAATTTAATTCAGTTTATTGAAACAAAATCCTTTATTAAATAGCTTTCAATTAAATAAATATTTACTTTCAAAAATAATTATTATTAAATATCAAATCCGAATATTTATTTTAGTTTAAATTTATTTACTTATACAACGTAGAAAGCAGAGTTGTATAATGTTTCTCTATGATGCTTGCCAATGATGCGATCTTTGCCAGATTCAATAGTTTTATCCAATGTAGGCAGTCCTCGAACCATTCCTTTCGTTTCCAGCGACTTGAGAGTTGTGCAATTTAAATGTCCATATCTCGTATGCCATAGAGCAGTTACGTTTTGACTGTTAGGAAGCAAGCAGCTTTCTTGCTTCACACTCTTCAACTTGTCTCCTTCTTCTCCTTTAACACCCTTTGTCTCAGCAAATACAACAAACATTCGATTCGTAGTCATGGCAGTTTCAATAACCAAACCTCTGCTAGGGTGGTAAATCTTGCATGCTCCTTCTTTGATCATGATGGAAACGCTGCGTTCTTGGAGTTGGCCAAAGTTGAGGAAATTAATTTGAACCTCTGGAACATATTACATCAGTGATGGTGTGATTAATTCCATTCAGCCCGAGATTGATGTTTTCTTTCCCTTGTACTTTCATTTCAGTGTTGTTACCAAGCTTGGCAATGGTATAGAATTCCTTGTCAAGGGCTGTGAACCAACTTTCATCACCACGCATGTGGTTGGAACACACAATGTTAAGAAACCATGCATTTTCCCTCTTGTTTTCTTGAAGATCTGCGTAAGCCATTAGCAACAGCTCACCTTCTTCATCGATTTTAGTATAGTTGGTCTCTCTATACCACTTTGGACATTCTGATTGACAATGGCCAAGTTTGTGGCACTTGTAGCATTCCATCGTTGCTTTGGTGTATGCATCTCTCCCTCTTCCATGACCTCTACCTCTTTGTGATGCTCTTCCTCGACAACGACCTCCTTGTCTTTATTCATTTCCATCTTGTAAGGCCTAATCCTCATCGCCTTCTCTATCCTTTTCGAACTTGAGCTCATGGACCAGGAGGGAACTCATGAGTTCATCCACAGTCATTTTATCAATTTCTTTGGATTCTTCAATTGAGCATACTATAAACTCCCATTTCTCTGTTAGCGTATGCATAACCTTTTCAACAATATTGTTGTGTGGCATGCTTCCTCCATAGTTGTGCATCTCATTTGCAATCTACATAACCCTGCCAAAGTAATCGGTGATGGATTCATCATTTTTCATCATCAAAATATCAAACGCTCTTTTCAGCCTCTGTAGTTGTGCCTTCTACGCATAAGCATTCCCTTGATACTTCTCTCACATGGAATCCAAAAATTGTCAAGTCGTCTCTTGCTAGGAGATAGTCTTAAGGATGAATTTGTCTAAAGACGAGAACAGATAGTTCTTAGCCTTTAGATCCTTGAACTTCAATTCCTTACGTGTCTTTCTCTGAGCTGTGGTGAGATCTACAGTGTCTGCGGGGACTATAGCTTCTATGGTTCTCCAACGGTCCTTTGAACGGAGAAGATTCTCCATCAAGAGGCTCCAACGCTCGTAAGCCACTTCGAACTAGAATGCTTGGTTGCGCGAAGCTACTTGCTCCGTCTGAATTCATGTTTTTATGCCTTTCTTTCTTGTCCAAGTGTTTTACTTACACACTGATCTCCTCTTCTTATAGTGTTTTGCTCGCACTATTCCTCCAAGTGCTTCACCCACACTCTTCTCCTTTCTGATAATGTTTCGCTCGTATTATCCTTTTAAAATTTGAAGTCGAACAGATCAAGCCCTTAGAATGAGTGCTCTGATACCATATGTTGATTAAATGTAGAACAACTATGATATGATGAACTTACTTATTTATTAACAATCAAAAAGGCTATAAATAGCCAAACATTATAACAAAAAGAAAGCAACGTGTAAAAAATAAAAAAGAAATCCTAACGGAATAAATAAGGTAATGCAAACGCTAATGACCGAGTCCTCCAATAGAATAAGTCGATCTTTATTCAATCCCAACACCAAATAAACTCGAAACAATTTCAAAAAACCCTTGAGTCAGACCACATTGAACCTCCTTCTCCACAAAATTACACTACAACAGCCTGTTTGCCTTCAAACTCAAAACCCTAGATAATAATCTTTCACATTAATAGGCAAAACCCCTCCGCAAGCCCCATTTCCAACAAAAACTTCATGTCCAATCTCCATTACTCTAGGTATCAAGTTATAATTTTTTGAATATTTTCATGAATAATTGGACTTTTTGTTTGATGCTTATTGTTTTGAAGTTGGCCGAACGCGATATGGGTTTGCTGAACTATAATTTGTATTATCTTAAAATAATACCGTCATGGTGTAATTATTAATTGAATTTAGGAATCCCATATTTATAAAGTAAGGCGCTAATATAATTCTATAGATGAATGCTAGTTCCATTAATTGTTAGACTTTATCATTTATTTTCATTCATGCCATTGCTTTTATAAATTTATGTAAATATTGTTTATAAATTACATTCTTTTTACACTGCATATGGTGATTATTTAAAATGTGTAAATCAAAGAAGAAGAAAAAAGTGCATGCTTCCAACGTTTCGATCGTTCGAACCGTTGGAACGTTGAACTTTGAGTTGTCACGGTTCAACTCACGGTTCGGTTCGCAAAACTATGATTTAAATATAAAATATAAATTATTATCTTATATCATTTGATTACATGAGTTTTATATTTTCAACTGAATGTCTTTTTTCTTTCAGAAAAATTCACTTTATTAATGTTTATGTTCTAACAGAAAAGCATGATGAATATTTCTAAGTAGATACGGAGATGATACAGCTGCATGCACTATAACTAGGCCTAAATGCAACATACAGTTCAAGCTATATATAAAAGGTTAAATATAACACATAATATAAAGGAGCAAGCATACAAAATTAGTTGCATTATTACATTTCCATAATATTTTCTTTGTACAAATTATATAATCTAATGTGGCCTTTGAAATCTATTAGTACAACTATCTAAAGTTTGTTACAAATACGCCTATAAAGTAATGAAATGAGAAAAGAATAGGCAGGCTGGAGAATATTATATTCTCTTCTCTAATAATGTTATCTTTCTTCTTTTTCTTTGCTTCTTCTCTTCTCCTTGGCAAGATTCTTCTTTGCAAATAAAAGTTGAACATAGCTCTCATCAACTTGTTTTAGTACTTCTAAAGGAATTCTTTAGAATTTGAGATATCAATAGCCTAAAGTTTTGCTATCTAATTTAAATAAATAGGTATATTATATTCCATCATATAATAACATTTATATCTGCATGGTAGAATAATTCATATAATATGCTAGTCTAAAATCACAACACTCGACTTACCTACTTTGCTTAATAGCATTAAGAGTTATAAATCAACTCCGACCTTTTTTTCTACAAAAAACACGTAGACATCCAAGTTGGTCTTTCTTTTGACAACATTCATTATCCCAAAATTCTCCAAACTCACCATAACTCAAAAAGGTGAACCTACCATGTTATATTTAATACATGCTTAACTACTTGGATGGCTCCAGATGAATAAATGGTCATGTAAATAATGCATGTAAAATAATGGACTCTTAACTAACTAAAATTCATACACAAGCATCAATTCAATAAATCAGCTATATTTATTTGGTGTTACCAAGGTTAATGATTATTAGCGAGTTATTTGCATTCAGCTTAGTAGGAATTTGGTTTCCAGTTTATCAATAATTTTCCTTCGCATTATTTAGAAAAAGGTAATGTATAACGTGTACAGTAAGATTAGCATTATGCTTGGATGACAATGTTCAACGACCTATATAAAAATTGTTGGAACTGGGCCAGCATACAACGAAAGTTATGGTTGAATTTCAAAAAATTTACCATATTAGATCTTTACTGGGCCTATGAAGTCTAATTTATTTAGAACATTTAAAAATCTTATTTAAATAAAATCTTTTATTTTATTTAAATTATAAAATGATGTAGCAATCTTTAATTTATGTTATATTAAATATATACATGTATCTCTCTCCCTCACACACACACATATGTTGGAGTTTACATCGCAACAGACACGTTAGCTCATCTGATATACAAATATATTATCCAAATGTATGTTTATATATTTTTATAGAATATTTTGAATATATATAAACTTTAATTAAATATTTTTTTAATTGTTGATGTTATATATATATATAATTATGAAATGTTATCATTAAAGTATGTACATATATAATTATGTGAATATATTTAAATTAATTACAAATATATCAAATAAAATAAGTAATATAGAATTATAAAATTTAATAAAAATCAAAAATAATATATATATATATATATATATATTGACATGTATATATATATATTGACATATGTAAAATAATTTTTTTAGTATGTATATAATATTAGTTACCTATTTATAAATGTATAGTAAAATATTAAAATTATGAATTAATACTTAAAAATATAGAAAATATTTTTTTAATAAAATTATATATTCCTGGTCTTACACATGATTCAAAAATAGTTTTTCTTTAATTTTGAATATCATTTTTAATTAAATCCATGTGGTTTTGATTTAAAATATTAATATAAAATAATTTAAAGATATAATTTTGAAATTTAAATTTCAAATAAATTACCAAATAATATTTTGTACTTGGAAAATTTATTTCACAATTTTATACTTTAAAAATAATTGTATAATTAATTATTGATTTTTGGATTATATTTAAAATAATTTTAAATAAATAAAAAAATTAGTTTTTTTATTTTCTACCAAGCATGTATCTTTAATGATACTACTTTATTAAATGTGATACTTAATTTTTATATAATATATATTAATATATAATTAATGACTTAAATAATATTTATATAATAATAAATACTATATATATATTATTTTATCGCATCCGAATATAATATATGCATGATACACATAAAATTTATATAACGTATTTATATAAAAAATATGATGCAATAATTAAATTATAAACAATACATATATAGATAAATATGCTAATATTTATAATATATATGTGTTATTAGATAATAATAATAATAATAATAATAATAATAAACGGTTTTTTTATTTCTAAGCTATTCCGATATAGATAAATATATATTAAAAAAATTTGTAACAACCCATATTTTAACCATTATTTTAAAATAGAATTTATTTGAAACTTTGATTTTTAAATCATTTTATAATGAAATTTTGGGATTTATTGATAATTTATTTTCCAAATAAATTTAAATAATGATTTTCTAGAAATTTTATATTTTGGTCAACTTTGGTCAAACTTTGACTTTTAGTTGAAATTTTGAATTTTGAATTTTTAATTTCTAATCTTTTTCTTTGAAGTAGTATTTGTTTCTGATATCCGTTCTGCTTTTCATTTTGTAAAATTCTATTTTATACTTTTTAAAATTTATAAAATCCAGCGTTTTACACGCAATTTTTCTCTGTATTTTCATTATTCATTTTTCTATGTTTATTTTCCATCTTTTATTTGTGTTGAATTTGTTTTGAAGTGGGCTTAATATTGGGCTTTGGAAATTCAAGAGTCATAGGTTACTTGTTTAATTGGTGCCTTTTCTACTTCATAGCCGTTCATTTCTTTGCCGTACAAGCTTCTCACTTTCATTTTTCACGTACAAACATCAGTTCCTCTTCTCATATCACGTTTCATTTTCATTTCTATTGAGAAACAAAATTCAGTAAGTTTCCATGGCTCTCTCCTTCTCCTTTTCTTTTTCTTCTTCTTTTATTTACAAGCTTGGTTCGGCCTCTACCTCTAGCATCATCAACACAACCCCTAGCCAACCATCACCTCCTCCACCACCACCTTCCAAGGCCAACAACCCCTCACCATGATCTGATCTGACCCACGCCGTGACCTTCCTGATCCAAAACCCCATCACCAAAGCTTGTGGAAACCCTAGCCGAACCCACTATTTTTCATCCACCATCTCCTTGTAGCCTCGGCCACCACCACCACTGCCATCTCCTCCAGCCCATGACATCACCACTGACCTTGGCCGCACCACCTGGTGATGAGGACCTAACCTGACCAAGCCCAAGCACCCAGGCCGAGCCATGTTTGCTATGGCCGAACCCACTTGAACCAATGACCTTCCATGTGCTTGCCTCTTTGCACACAACCCTTATCTCTTCAACTTCCCTCTGCTTAGCCGTGATTTTAGACCATGGCCGAACCTATTTGCTGCAGTAACCATCATGGCCGAGCCATGTTGTGATGGTCAAGCCATTGGTGATGTGGCCGAGCCACTTTATGGGTCAAGACTTTTGTTTTCCCCTTTTTGTTCTTTCTATTTTGCTTTGTATAATTCTTATATTCTTTGTGTTTGAATATCTACTTATATTTGTTATTTTTATTTGTTGTTGCAAGATCTGAATATCGGCTCATCATCTTCTCCTCGAATCTATTCGTGCTTTGCGGAGTTTGGATTATGTTTTGAATTTGATCTCTAGCTTTAGAGGTGAGTTATCACTCTCGACTTCGTACTTATAAAACTGTGAACAAAGTCATGTGAATTGTAGTAGTGATATGCCATGTTGATAGTAAATTCATATATGCCAGTGATGTGATATTATATGATGTTATAACCTGATTATACACCTGATTATATACCTGTTTAATCACCTGATATGACATGCTATGTTTTACTGTTTATTTATATTTCTGTTCTCACACTGCAAGTTCCCTTTCATTATGGGTTAAAATTATACATACCCGAACGGACTTTAGAATAGGGAAAAATCGTTATGAGCTGAAATGATAGGCTCGAGCGATTTTTATTTATTTGACTTGGGATTGTGGGTTTGAAATGATAAAACCCGGGATTTTAATTCATTATGGATTGAAATGATATATTATCCGTATCACTTGACCTAGGTTAGAAAATATTACACAGACCCGTGGTTAATTTTAAATATAAATATTTTTTGAAATTTCTAAGTATTTGGAATATAAAATATATGAGATTTTAACTTAATTTGATTTTAAAACGATTTAAATAAATTTTATAGTGATTTTCTATAAGTTAAAAATTGTATAAGTCAATAAATGATTAAGATGTAAAATTTAAAATGTGATTTAACTTAATAATTGAAATTTGATTTGAAAATGGAATTTTAGGCTTAACTTAGAAATAAAGTATTTTATTTATGGAATGGATGTTTTTAAAGGTAAATAAAATATTTAGTTGTTTGTTAAAATAAAAGTTAAGCAATATAAATGTAATTTTGATTTAATAAATAAATTATGGTTAGATTTGGATATTTTATTTATAAAATTTTATTTATTTAAATCATAAGTGAAATGATATCCAAATAAATAATTTTGAAAAGTGATATAAGTTTTATAAGTTAAAAAGGGTGAAAACTGAAATTATAATGTTTTTGAAATGTTAGAGTAAATCTCAGATTTGTATTGGCAGCATTTCTGAAATGCTGTGGTATTAAGGTAGCAGTTCATAAGTGCTAGTGTTTCTGTAAATGTACTGTTTTCTGAAATAATACTACTATCTATTGTAGCAGTTTATAAGTGCTGCTGTTTCTGTAAAAGACTATTTCTGAAATACTACTATATCTACAGTAACATTTTCTAAGTGCTGTTGTTTCTGAAAGATGATATTTTCAAATGCTAATATATGTATTATCACATTTTCAAAGTGCTAGGAATGCTAAAATTACAATGTTTTTTTATAATTGAATGAATGAACTTAGAAATGCTACAACTTTGGAAATGAATATAATTTGAAAGATATTTGACATTAAATTTAATTGTTTAAATGAATATGTTTTGATTTGAAATGTAAACCATTTTGAAATTTATAACCACGGGTTATAATAACGATTGGTTGTTAAAAAGACGGGGATCGGATATGGACATACTCTCTATCGATACCGAAAACCACTTTAACAAGTGTGTATGCGGTGGAGATTCCAGAATGAAGTAGGATGGTGGCGACGATCCTATATGAGGTATATAAGTGGACTCGACTCCCGTGAGTTGGCATAAGGTGGCTAAAACATGAGCGATTGACGGGCCAATGAGGTAGTTCCTCTGATCGGACACATTTCTTCGATACCATTCTATTACTTTGTGATTGGTTGGGTGCACCCTTTGATTTTTGGGAGTGTGGCTCGATGTGGGCGGTAGTGGCTGCTATGCGTTACCACCAGTCCGGATGCATAATTGGTATATCTACCCTGGCATTGCCTAGTTGTGCCATGTCACCTACCCTAGCGCGGCTTATACGAGTTTGATTTGTGTCGTACCTATGGAGTATCCTCTGGTAGCCTCCCGATCTGGGGGTATTACGGTACTGTATAGACTATTGGCACTGTAAAATGTGTTAAGGGGGATATGGGTAACGCCTTAACGCTATTTTTAAATAGTTTACTTTACTTTAGACATTATTATAATAGCGTATCTTACTACGTAGTAGATAGTTTAACGGATCCTTAAAGGATGGGCGATCCCAAGCATCCTTTAAGTTATTGTTGCATTTCTAATACAGTTCACTTGAGTTGATTTACATTGTATAAGTATGTATGTCCTGACTCGATTGTTTTGTGTTTTACTTTACGCTCGGGTCAGCCTGAGTATCACAGCTTTGGATTCACTTTCTGGAGCTAGAGATTGCTGGAGTTTATCTGTCTATCTAGTTGTCTTTCCATTTCAGTTATTTCCTATTCAGCTTTGCTTATGTATTTGTGAACTTATGTATTCAGACTTCTGTTGTATCTGTTTTTCAGACTATGGTATTTTGTATTTGTTTTGAGACTATGTATTGTAGTAGCTTCATGAACCACTATGTATTTTATTTCCGCTGCGAGTTATTCTGATATTCTGTGTTTGTGATTCTGTGATTGGTTTTATTTGCTCCAAATTTATTTACAATCTATTGTTTTGTATTATTCAAGTCTGACATGTGTGTTTACCTATGAACTTGGCGGGTGCAGCATGATAAGGGGTTCTTGCATTTGGGTTTGGTAGCGAGCGGATGACTCTTACTCCTACATGTCCCTGCGGGGTTGGTGCAGTCGAGAGGCTGGCCGTAAAGGCAGAAAACAGGTGCAGCTGTATGCTACGGTGGGCATTACCCCACTGGCGACGTCCCGTTACATTTGGTATTAGAGCTTTGGTTTTAGGCAAACCTTAGCTTATGGAGCAAAAACTCATTAGAGATAGGGTAGAAATACCCTAGAATGAGTGAAATCAATCTCAGAATCATTTCTTTGTGAGAGACCGTATTTTGAAGTATAAAATGTTTTTTTTTCAAATGATTTTCAAAGGATTTTCAAAGATTATTTTGATATAAACTTTTCTTGTTTTGAAACCAGATTTTTTCTTAACTTCTTTCCTTTTCCTATCCACCTTGTTAGTAAATTATTTGTTAGGATATTCATCCTAGTTGAATCTGATCTTATCTTTGTCTTTCTGTTTTACCTTTGTCCTAAAATTCATTCTTGATTTTTCAGGATGAATCGTAGGAATGCCAGAGGTAGGGGTCATGGTATTGCCCCAGTTCCTGAACCTGTTGCACCCATCAGGTTCGCTACTCTTTACAAGGAATTCATCAAGCTAGGTGGTACCAAGTTTAATGGATCTGAGAGCATTGTAGAAGCTCAACAGTGGTTGAGGAGTCTTGAGAGGATTTTTACTGGTTTGGAGATTACTAATGCTCAGAAGCGTCAGTTGGCAGCTTGGCAGCTTCAGGAGGCAGCCTAGGATTGGTGGGAGTCTGTCACAGCTTAGACCGTGGAGGTAGATATTTCATGGGATCAGTTTAGGTATCCTTTTGTGTTAGTCTTGTGTTTGTTTCAGCTTTCTCTCTTTGAAATCTATCTTAAGCTTCTATCTTTTTTTTCCAGGGAGGCTTTTGTGGCAAAATGGATGCCCGAAGCCGGAAAATCTCAGCTTTATCGTGAGTTTATGGATCTTAAGCAGGGTAGCATGTCCTTTTCTAAGTATGAGCGGAAGTTCAATGAACTTTCCAAGTTCGGTCCCAGCCTGATTGACACCCAACTTAAGAAGAATGAGAAGTTCATAGCTGGTGCTCGTCTGAAGTATTATGATCGTCTCATTTCTCATGTTCATGGCACATTTACCGAGCTTATGGATATGGCTATCCGATATGAGAATCCTACTTCTAAGGATCCTGTTGTTGCTTGTGCTCCTTCTTCTCAGTCTTTCTCTGCTAATTCTAAGAAGAGAAAGCCTAATTTCCTTCAGCAAAAGAAGAATTGGCCCAAGAATCCAGGATTGGGATTTTCATCTTCTCCTTCTTAGAGGCAGCCTATCGACCTATCTTCTATTACCTGTTTCAAGTGTGATCAGAAGGGACACTATGCTAATAGTTGCCCTAATTCAGTTGGTGTTGCTATTCCTCCTCCCGCTCAGCTGAATAGGCGTGATCTATGCCATATTTGTATGCAGCCTGGTCATTTCAAGAAGGATTGTCCTACTCAGCAGAAGGGCAAACCGTCGGGTATTTTTGCTGTTACCTCTACTTCTCCACCTGCTCCACCTGTTCCTGCTCCTAGTGATAACCAAGGTACTCTCCAGGGCACCTTTTCTTTATTTAATCTCCTGTTCGTGTTTTATTTGATACTGGAGCTTCCCATAGTTTTATTTCTGTGGATCTTTGTGATAAGTTTGAGCATCTTCTTTCTCCTATGTATGCTGTTGAATCTTTGTGTGTTAAAAATCCTATTGGTGGTCCCGCGAACCTTAATAGGATTTGTAAGCAAGTGAAACTTTTCTATTCTAGCCATCATTTTTCTGGTGATTTCTATGTTCTGGGTTTCGATGCTTTTGATTTGTTGCTTGGAGGTGATTGGCTTAAGAGGCATGAAGCCGTTATCTCTTGTAAAACCCGAACCGTTTCTCTTGTTGATGATCGGGGTAATTCTTTAGTGATTCAGTGCTGTATGCCTCAGGATTTTGCTGGCAGTTTTATTTTCTCTTTGGATTCTTCTCCTGGTGATCTTAATTCAACCTATGTGGTTAAGCTCTATCCCGATGTTTTTGGTGAAGTTTCTTCTTTACCTCCTAAGCGGGAAATCGATTTCCGTATTGATCTTATTCCTGGAGCTCGACGTGTAGTTCTTCCTCCTAGAAGAATGGCACCCCGTGAGAAGGTTGAGTTGGGAAAGCAAATTGAGGACTTGTTCTCCAAGGGTCTGATCAGACCTAGTCATTCCGAATGGGGAGCAGCTGTGGTTTTCGTCACTAAGTCCGATGGATCTTTGAGGATGTGTGTTGATTATAGGGAGCTGAACAAGCTCACTATGAGAAATAGATATCTTATGCCTTGTATCAATGATATGTTCGATCAGCTTTATGGAGCTACCGTTTTCTCTCAGCTTGATCTTGCCACAGGTTTCCACTAGCTCAGAGTTGCTGAGGAAAGTATTCCTAAGATTGATTTCCGTACTGAGAATGGTTTCTATGAATGGTTAGTTATGCCTTTTGGTTTGACTAATGCCCCAGCTTTCTTTGTTGATCTGATGAATCGTGTTTTTCATGATGTTCTTAATAAGTTTGTTCTGGTCTTTGTTGATGATATTCTTGTCTTCTCTAAGTCTGAGGAGGAGCACAAGGTCCATTTGAATTCTGTTCTGGAAACTCTTAGGAGTCACCAATTGAAAGCTAAATTCTCGAAATGCCATTTCTGGAAGGATGAAGTCCGATTCCTTGGACATATTGTTTCTAGTAATGGAGTTTCTGTTGATCCAGTCAAGATCGTTGTGATCAATGTAAGACTACCTTTCTCATTTTCTTTTGTAATCCCATTATTCTATCTTTCTTTGTGGTTCTTATTTTTCCCTATTCTATTTCAGGATTGGGAAACTCCTAGGACTCCATCTGATATCCGTAGTTTTCTAGGCCTTGCCGGTTATTATCGGAGATTCATTGAGAATTTTGCTCGGATTGCTGCACCTCTCACTGCTTTGACCTGTAAGAATGCTAAGTTTATATGGAATGATAAGTGTGAAGCTGCATTCGATGAGTTAAAACGTAAGCTTACTTTCGCACCAGTTCTTACCGTTCCAAATGGAAATGAGGGATTAACGGTATACACTAATGCTAGTCGTGAAGGTTTGAGAGCTGTTCTGATGCAGGATGGGAAGGTCATTGCTTATGCCAGTCGTTAGTTGAAGACCCATGAAGCCAATTATGTTGCTCATGATTTGGAATTGCTTGCCGTGGTTTTTGCTTTGAAGCTTTGGAGGCATCATCTTTTGGGAACTAAGTTTGAGCTTTTCACGGATCATCAGTCTTTGAGGTATATTTTCACCCAGAAGGATTTGAATCAGAGACAAGTTAGGTGGTTAGAGTTCCTTGCTTCTTATAACCTCGACATCAACTATACCCCTGGGAAAGCTAATGTTGTGGCCGATGCTTTGAGTCGGAAGAAGGAGATGTTGTGTCAGCTTGTTGTTTCTTCTCCTCTTTTGGATCGTATCATGGCTAAGCAGGATGAGGATCAAATGCTTAAGCTTATGAAGGAGAGTGTTCGTAGCAGGGTTGGTGGTAGTAGTCTTGATGGTAGTGGAGCTCAGATCAATGATAGAGGGATTTTGAGGATTAATAATCGGATTTGTGTCCCGAATGTTGATGGATTGAGACAGGAGTTACTTCAGGAAAATCATCGATCCAAACTTTCTATTCATCCAGGAGTGACCCAGATGTATCAAGATATGAAGAAGTTGTATTGGTGGAAGGGTATGAGGCATGATATCTCCATTTTTGTTAGTAGGTGTGCGACTTGTCAACAAGTCAAGGCCGATCATCAGAAGACCTCTGGTTTGTTGCAGCCTCTTGAGGTTCCCAATTGGAAATGGGAACAAGTTTCTATGGATTTTATTGATGGATTACCGAGGACAAGGAGGGGTAATGAGAGTACTTGGGTTATTGTGGATAGATTGACCAAGTCAGCTCATTTCATTTCGGTCAAGTCTACCCGTTATGCTTTTAGTTTAGTTGAGATTTATTTGAGGGAGATTGTTTGTCTCTATGGTATTCCTGTCAGTATTGTTTGTGATCGTGATCCCATCTTTACCAGTCAGTTTTGGAGAGCTTTTCAGGAATCTTTGGGTACTCATCTGAATCTGAGCACTGCTTACCATCCACAGACCGACGGTCAAACGGAAAGAGTGAATCAGATTCTAGAGGATCTTCTTCGTGCTTGTGTTCTTGATTATGGAGGATCTTGGGAAGATCATCCCCATCTTCTTGAATTCACCTATAACAATAGTTATCAGGTATAATCTCAATCTTTTATTTGAATCTTGTCTTAATCCTTTATCTATCTCATTTCATCTTTTGAATTCAGGCTAGCATTGAAATGTCTCCGTTTGCTGCTCTTTACGGACGACCTTGCAGATCTCCATCTTGCTGGATTGAATCCGGTAATCGTTTGGTCCTTGGTCCTGATATGATTATGGAGGCTTCTGAGAGAGTTGAAGGGATTAAGAGGAAGATGAGAAGTGCTCAGGATAGGCAGAAGAAGTACGCTGATAGGCGTAAGAGGAGTTTGGAGTTTTCTGTCGGTGATCTGGTTTTCCTTAAGGTCTCTCCCTTAAGGAATGTGATTCATTTTAGTCGTAGAGGGAAGCTTGCTCCTAGGTTCATTGGTCCTTTCCGCATCTTAGAGAGGATTGGTTCTTTGGCTTATCGTATGGATTTGCTTGAGAAGTTTTCTGGAGTGCATAATGTATTCCACGTCTCGCATCTTCGTCGGTATCTTCATGATCCATCCCTTATTGTCCAGCCTTCTGCTCTAGAGAGTTTAGATATTGAGCCTAATCTGACTGTTGAGAGGAAGCCACTTCGTATTGTCGATCGAGGTACGAAGCAGCAAAGAAGGAAATCTGTTAGCCTGGTCAAAATGCAGTGGAGTACTGATGATCGGGATTGTACCTGGGAAACAGAGGAGAGCATACATGCTTCGAATCCGGAATTGTTTGTTTCAGGTACTTTTTGCTATTCTATCTTATTCTTTCCTGGTTTTCGTGTCCCGTTCCTTTTCGAGAACGAAAAGATTTGAGTGGGGGAGTGTAACAACCCATATTTTAACCATTATTTTAAAATAGAATTTATTTGAAATTTTGATTTTTAAATCATTTTATAATGAATTTTTGGGATTTATTGATAATTTATCTTCCAAATAAATTTAAATATAATGATTTTCTGGAAATTTTATATTTTGGTCAACTTAGGTCAAACTTTGACTTTTAGTTGAAAATTTAAAATTTGAATTTTTAATTTCTAATCATTTTCTTTGAAGCAGTATTTGTTTCTGATATCCGTTCTGCTTTTCGTTTTGTAAAATTCTGTTTTATACTTTTTAAAATTTATAAAATTCAGCGTTTTACACGCAATTTTTCTCTGTATTTTCATTGTTCATTTTTCTATGTTTATTTTCCATCTTTTATTTGTTTGGGTTTGAAATTTTATTTGTGTTGAATTTGTTTTGAAGTGGGCATGATATTGGGCTTTGGAAATTCAAGAGTCATAGGTTACTTGTTTAATTAGTGCCTTTTCTACTTCATAGCCGTTCATTTCTTTGCCGTACAAACTTCTCACTTTCATTTTTCACGTACAAACATCAGTTCCTCTTCTCATCTCATGTTTCATTTTCATTTCTATTGAGAAACAAAATTCAGTAAGTTTCCATGGCTCTCTCCTTCTCTTTTTCTTTTTCTTCTTCTTTTATTTACAAGCTTGGTTCGGCTTCTACCTCTACCATCATCAACCCAACCCCTAGCCGACCATCACCTCCTCCACCACCACCTTCCACGGCCAGCAACCCCTCACCATGATCTGATCTGACCTAGGTCGTGACCTTCCTGATCCAAAACCCCATCACCAAAGCTTGTGGAAACCCTAGCCGAACCCACTATTTTTCATCCACCATCTCCTTGTAGCCTCGGCCACCACCACCACTGCCATCTCCTCCAGCCCATGACATCACCACTGACCTTAGCTGCACCACCTAGTGATGAGGACCTGACCTGACCAAGCCCAAGCACCCAGGCCGAGCCATGTTTGCTATGGCCGAACCCACTTGAACCAATGACCTTCCATGTGCTTGCCTCTTTGCTTTCACAACCCCTATCTCTTCAACTTCCCTCTACTTAGCCGTGATTTTAGACCATGGCCGAACCTATTTGCTGCAGTAACCATCATGGCCGAGCCATGTTGTGATGGTCAAGCCATTGGTGATGTGGCCGAGCCACTTTATGGGTCAAGACTTTTGTTTTCCCCTTTTTGTTCTTTCTATTTTGCTTTGTCTAATTCTTATATTCTTTATGTTTGAATATCTACTTATATTTGTTATTTTTATTTGTTGTTGCAAGATCTGAATATCGGCTCATCATCTTCTCCTCGAATCTATTCGTGCTTTGCGGAGTTTGGATTATGTTTTGAATTTGATCTCTAGCTTTAGAGGTGGGTTATCACTCTCGACTTCGTACTTATAAAACTGTGAACAAAGTCATGTGAATTGTAGTAGTGATATGCCATGTTGATAGTAAATTCATATATGCCAGTGATGTGATATTATATGATGTTATAACCTGATTATACACCTGATTATATACCTATTTAATCACCTGATATGACATGCTATATTTTATTGTTTATTTATATTTCTGTTCTCACACTGTAAGTTCCCTTTCACTATGGGTTGAAATGATACATACCCAAACAGACTTTAGGATAGGGAAAAATCGTTATGAGCTGAAATGATAGGCTCGAGCAATTTTTATTTATTTGACTTGGGATTGC
This sequence comes from Allium fistulosum, assembly GCA_030737815.1. NCBI lineage: Eukaryota > Viridiplantae > Streptophyta > Magnoliopsida > Asparagales > Amaryllidaceae > Allium > Allium fistulosum. The sequence goes on along the minus strand of CM060902.1, from coordinate 335,798,658 downwards.
GGGTTTGAAATGATAAAACTCGGGATTTTAATTCATTACGAATTGAAATGATATATTATCTGTATCACTTGACCTATGTTAGAAAATATTATACAGTCCCGTGGTTAATTTTAAATATAAATATTTTTTGAAATTTCTAAGTATTTGGAATATAAAATATATGAGATTTTAACTTAATTTGATTTTAAAACGATTTAAATAAATTTTATAGTGATTTTCTATAAGTTAAAAATTGTATAAGTCAATAAATGATTAAGATGTAAAATTTAAAATGTGATTTGACTTAATAATTGAAATTTGATTTGAAAATGGAATTTTAGGCTTAACTTAGAAATAAAGTATTTTATTTATGGAATGGATGTTTTTAAAGGTAAATAAAATATTTAGTCGTTTGTTAAAATAAAAGTTAAGCAATATAAATGTAATTTTGATTTAATAAATAAATTATGGTTAGATTTGGATATTTTATTTATAAAATTTTATTTATTTAAATCATAAGTGAAATGATATCCAAATAAATAATTTTGAAAAGTGATATAAGTTTTATAAGTTAAAAAGGGTGAAAACTGAAATTATAATGTTTTTGAAATGTTATAGTTAATCTCAGATTTGTATTGGCAGCATTTCTGAAATGCTGTGGTATTAAGGTAGCAGTTCATAAGTGCTAGTGTTTCTGTAAATGTACTGTTTTCTGAAATAATACTACTATCTACTGTAGCAGTTTATAAGTGCTGCTGTTTCTGTAAAAGACTATATTTCTGAAATACTACTATATCTACAGTAACATTTTCTAATTGCTGTTGTTTCTGAAAGATGATATTTTCAAATGCTAATATATGTATTATCACATTTTCAAAGTGCTACGAATGCTAAAATTACAATGTTTTTTTATAATTGAATGAATGAACTTAGAAATGCTACAACTTTGGAAATGAATATAATTTGAAAGACATTTGACATTAAATTTAATGGTTTAAATGAATATGTTTTGATTTGAAATGTAAACCATTTTGAAATTTATAACCACGGGTTATAATAACGATTGGTTGTTAAAGAGACCGGGATCGGATATAGACATACTCTCTATCAATACTGAAAACCACTTTAACAAGTGTGTACGCGGTGGAGATTCCAGAATGAAGTAGGATGGTGACAACGATCCTATATGAGGTATATACGTGGACCCGACTTCCGTGAGTTGACATAAGGTGGCTAAAACAGGAGCGATTGACGGGCCAATGAGGTAGCTCCTCTGATCGGACACACTTCTTCGATACCATTCTATTACTTTGTGATTGATTGGGTGCACCCTTTGATTTTTGGGAGTGTGGCTCGAGGTGGGCGGTAGTGGCTGCTATGCGTTACCACCAGTCCGGAGCGTAATTGGTATATCTACCCTGGCATTGCCTAGTTGTGCCGTGTTACCTACTCTAGCGCGCCTTATACAATTTTGATTTGTGTCGTACCTATGGAGTATCCTCTAGTAGCCTCCTGATCTGGAGGTATTACGGTACTGTATAGGCTATTGGCACTATAAAATTTGTTAAGGGGGATATGGGTAACGCCTTAACGCTATTTTTAAATAGTTTACTTTACTTTAGACATTATTATAATAGCGTATCTTACTACGTAGTAGATAGTTTAACGGATCCTTAAAGGATGGGCGATCCCAAGCATCCTTTAAGTTATTGTTGCATTTCTAATACAGTTCACTTGAGTTGATTTACATTGTATAAGTATGTATGTCCTGACTCGATTGTTTTGTGTTTTACTTTACGCTCGGGTCAGCCTGAGTATCACAGCTTTGGATTCACTTTCTGGAGCTAGAGATTGCTGGAGTTTATCTGTCTATCTAGTTGTCTTTCCATTTCAGTTATTTCCTATTCATCTTTGCTTATGTATTTGTGAACTTATGTATTCAGACTTCTATTGTATCTGTTTTTCAGACTATGGTATTTTGTATCTGTTGTGAGACTATGTATTGTAGTGGCTTCATGAACCATTATGTATTTTATTTCCGCTGCGAGTTATTCTGTGTTTGTGATTATGTGATTGGTTTTATTTGCTCCATATTTATTTACAATCTATTGTTTTGTATTATTCAAGTCCGACATGTGTGGATTTATTGTCGATTTGAATGGTCCAAAATAGTGGGTCGTTACAAAATTAAAGCATGTACATGCATATAACCAAAACAATTTTGTGACAATATCATTTGCACATCAGAATCGTCCCCTAACTAATAACACACACATGCACACACATATATAAAATAAAATTTACATCTAAGAAATTATAATTATATTTTAATCAGAAACATACCTTACTTCCAATGCCCTAAAGTGATAGAGTTAGGGGTATTCCCTAGGGACAATTATGTAATTTATTACACATATCTAACTCGTTGACCAATCTTGTTCGAAATAAAAGGTATTTTCTTTATATAACATACTTATCCGCAAGTAATGGCGCATACCTGCTTCCTGGTAAACAGGTCGTTGGTTCGAGTCCCGTTCGCCCTACTCCCAATTTCAAGGTGCAGAGGTGGGTCCCTGTTAAATCCTAAAAACTAGTTAGGGGCAACAAATCTCTATGCTGGGCTGGCTTACCTCCCTCCTGCCTGTGGTCGGACCAGGCAGAGTGGCTCTCCCATCCCTTTGATTTCATTAGGGCTCTTGGTTGAGTTTTCAAAAAATTAAAATTATATTTAATAGAAAATCCATAAATGATATATTTTGTGACAGTAGTCAGAAAGTGTTGTAACCATGAGTAATTTATCACAATGAATATAAATATACCATTTTAAATGTTTTTAGTCAAGATGCATCGAGATTGTATATTGATGTATCCATTGAGACTAGAACACGTAACGCTCTCTAACTGTTGGGCAGCGCATTACTTATGGTTGTTGAGGGCACCTAAGGGTTACGTACTAATAATTATTAAATAATTATGGAACAACTCACTCGATAGTTTTTTGTTGGTTAATATAACTATGGTCAAATAGAAAATATCGATGCGACTAACTTACATAGTTCTCTCGACTTGAGAATACTGTGGATCTTCAATATAAAAGCTTCGCTTTGATTATATTCAAATTATGACTAGGTGTCCATCGAGTGACTATAGTAGGGTCGAGTGGAAGTATTGGAAGTGAAGCATTATTCAAGAGAGGATTCATCTCCTTGGTTATATGGGGTTAGTATCACTGTCAACTCAAGTCAACTCAAAGTCTTTGGCCAGAGCATTTTAGTTAATAATAATAATTATTATTATTGAACCAAGGACTTTGTGTTTGGACCGTAGAGTTGAACGTGGAAGATATTGGAATTTTGACCATTACCAAATTCCATAAGTTCGAAGTGATATAGTTTTGACAAAGAGAATTGTTGTTAATAAATGCCACAACTGGACAATGCTTAATAATGTAAAACTAAACTTTTAGTTAACACTAAGTAAGCAATAAGTTTGGCCAAAATGTCACACTACCTCCTAAGTGATGTGTGAACATTAACATTCGAATAGTTCGATGTTAATCGTCAACCGAATTTACACCCGAGAGTCACACAACTGAAATGTTCTTTTTAGACCAGATGATTTGATTAGTTTGTAATTGTTATAAATTATTTAATATTTATGAAATATTAATTATGAAATCTGAATATGATGTGAGGAATAAATATTGTTATATATATTTATAATAATTATAAATATTTTATCAATACGAGATATCGATAAGAAACTAAATTGGATATAATTAAAAAATATTTACTTGAGCTTAAAATGGGTTTAAAGCCCATGAAAGGGGCTGTAAATTTTGAACAAAAAGGATGTGAGAGGGGGCTAAAAATGTGCTAGGGGTATTTTAGATGGATGACTCGGATTTAGGGAGAAAGGGTAAGAGATATGATACACATTTCTCTCTGTTCCTTCCACTATAAATGGACCCCTAACCCTAATACATATTAAAAAAAATTGCTGCCTCCTATCTCTATCATGGCCGAACTACACTTCTTAAAGCTCCAACAAAACTCAAATCAAATCAAGTCAAATTAACCGCTATTTGACAGCGAAGAGTCTACGATGCAAGGACTAGTGATCTATCGAATCGAGAAGGTTTAAAAAGAGGACAAATCATCGTTGCAAGGTGGATTTGCAAGGTGGATTTGAGGGCATTAGTTTTAGGTAAGTGTTTAGTTTATATTTATGATGTATTATCTATGTATAAATGTATATAGTTCATATACATATATATATATATTGCTATTGCTATATTATTAGTTAGGTAGGATTCCTTTTGGTATCATTGTTGACACATATTGATTGGTTATGTGTATATGTTTATAAAATAAAAAAAGTACATAAGAATATGATACATACAATCGAAATTATTATTTTTAATTATTTATATTATTTTTTTGAAAATTGGTACACTTTATTGCAAAACCAGTTATATACTTTTCTTATATGCCTCATCAAATCTTGCAACCACCTGCTAGAGAAAAGAATACCTATAACGTTCATATATTAACTTACATAGTAGGCCAAATAACTAAAAATACAACGAAGAAAATACAAAAATAATTGTTCGCCCACTGTCAATTTCTATCTTCGGCCCATGTATTCGGCCCACTGTCAAATGCTAAAGTCAACTCCAGCTAAATTAGAACACCATGGCCGAATCAACCGGAATCTCGCAATTCAATTCCCCAACGTCTGAGTAGATCCGCATTTCTGGTCATGTTCTCCGATCTCCGTCCATTGTCCTTCACTAAGTAATACACCTCATTTTCGATTTGATTCAGTTTGATATATTTGTCAGTCGCCTTATCTCAAAAAACCCGGTTGTTGCGTTCCTGCCAGCAGCAGTACACTGTGGCCGTTAGTGCAGCAAAAGCTAGGTCACGAGCTTGGTCTGCCTTTCGAAACGCAGCTAGCAATTTGTTCACCTCGTCCTCCAAATTTGATGCTATTTCAGGTAACATATCTAACTTTATTTTCAGAGATATCCATACGAATGAAGTGCAAGAACATCCAAAGAAAAGATGGTTTCTACATCACTGTCACATAAAGAACATATTGTAACTGAAGTAATCCCAAATCTCTGTAACCTGTCTCTTGTATTCAAACGGTTCACAATGGCTAAACAAGTTATAAATGCCATTCTCTTGCTATTTTTGCCGTGCCAAACAACCCTAGCCCAACTTCTCTTTTCACCTCTATCTCTGACTTTATCCCATGCCTTGCGAAAACTGAAGTCACCCCCCTCACACCATTCATAGTGATCACTGATAACATCTTGTTTGAGCTCAACATGTCGAATAGTTGGTATAATTTCTCTGATTGCTAGATGTAATTGTGGTTTTAACACCCCCTCCTATATTATGGTATCTACTGTGGTTTGATAGTCTCCTAACAACTGAAACCGATGCATACCCAATATGTCAATTAGGCACTTGCAATTTATCCATGGTTCGAACCATATAGATGTAGGTGCACCATCAGTCAACACTTTATTCAAAAACTGTCTTCCACATGTGTGTAGTCTAAGAATGTACTTCCATGTGCATGATGCGTTGTTATCAGTAGGCATTTTCCAGAAATGTATATATGAATAGTATATGTTCTTCATCCATGCGCTCCATAGGCTGTTTTTAGACAGCAAGTTCCACATTAGTTTTAAACAAGCAGCTCTTTTTAGATCAGAAAAAAGTTTAAGTCCAACTCCACCCTATACTTTAGGCTTACACAGGACAGTCCAGCAACCTTGTCTCCTGCCTCCTCGGAAGAAATCAGCGAATAAATCATTTATTTTATCCATTATATGCTGGGGTAATTGATAAACAAAAAATCCAATAAAGCACAGTAGGAGTAATAACTGAATTCAGTAATTCTGCTCGTTCAGCAAAGCTTAAAAATTTAGTGTCCCATCCTTCTAACTTTGTCTCTGTTTTGTGCAGCAGGCTTTGGCATCTGAATAATGGAGGTATGTGGAAGAAAGTGGTATGCCAAGATATGTAATAGGTAATGTCCCCTCCACAAAATCCAGTTTTCCTTTAATTTCACCCTTGTTTGATGCTGTAGAGCGAAAGTATATTCTGGTCTTCATAATATTAACATTTAAACCAAAAAAAGTACTTAATTTATTAAAAATCCGCTTCAATGTGTCTGCACATGTCAAACTAGTCTTGCCAAATACTATAAGGTCATTAGCATATAGCAAATGAGTTACATAGGGTTGAAAATTATAAGCTGGCAGAATCTACTTGAACATGTAAACTCATTCATCAAAAATGTGAAATACTCCATTGCAATAGTGAATAAGTAAGGCGATAAGGGGTCCCCCTGACGCAAACCCCTATTGCTATTTATAAAGCCTTTTGGAACACCTTGTAATAATATAGAAAAAGTTGGTGTGTTTATACATTCATATATTATGTTTATAAAATGAGTTAGAAATGTTGGAATTTATATTCATGTATATATATAAATTCAGTTTCATGTATACATATATATCTCCTGACTAAAACTATGAGCGTAAATTAATAGCGGAAACATACCTAAATCGAAAGAGGTCATTGATGTGATTGGAGAATTGGGAACAACAGAATTACTTAAAAAAAATTTGGTTTTCACTATTCTTCTCTATGCTTAAGGATGGGATTGTGTATTTCGTTTTTTTGAATATAACTTACTGTTGAAAAGAACGTGTCTCTCAACTTGCATATATTCAGGATCTATATAGAGAGAATAATGGAACCAACCTTAATGGATTCAACCCATAACTGTCCATCAAAGTTACAGGCCTAGGTACATAAGCCATTTTATATATATATACCTTTATAGGCATATTGGATGTAATAATTAAATATAAATTAAGTGCTATTTATATATTTAATTATGCTCATATCTAATTCAGAAGAATAACCAATTATACCCGACAGGCCATAAATAATTGGATTGGATCCCATCGAATCCAACATTCTCCCACTTGGCCAAGGGTTAGTATAACATCTGTATAATTATAATAAGACTTTTATTATTGAGCTATACATCCCATAAGACAGGTTAAACCTTATAACATACAAGCACAGAATTAGAAGTAGTATCATACTCATTAACCCATATGAAACTGTCTTCTAGTTACAATCCATGTACAATTACAAAATTTAACAGAATATGAGCTTAAAGTCATGAACAGTATAATATATCATAAGCAATAGCAGATCAATATGTTCATGAGGTTCTTACATAAACGTTTGTTTCATAAACTTCAGATGTGCACCAATATAGAAGTAACAAACTCTAAAATATTTTGTCCAAAATCCATAAAATAAGATGATCACAGTATTAGTGTCTTGCAACAAAATCCAAAAATTAATAAGAAAGATTATCAACCAAACCCATGCTAGCAACATGTTCTCGAAAAATATTGGGTGGTAAACCTTTTGTCAATGGATCCGCCAACATAGCAGTTGTACTAATTTGTTCAATGGACACTTGTTGATTCTGGACTCTATCTCGCACTACAAGATACTTTATATCTATGTGTTTTGTCGCATCACTTATTTTGTAGTTTTTAGAGAAAGAAACAGCAGCCTGATTATCACAGTAAATTTTCAAAGGTCGGGAAATGGAATCAACTACTCTGAGATCCATGACAAAATTTCTCAACCACAGAGCTTGCTTTGTTGCTTTATAGCAGGCTACATATTCAGCTTCCATAGTAGAAGAGGTCCGCAATGATTGCTTAGCACTCTTCCATGATATAACTCCTCCAGAAAGCATGAAAATATAACCTGAAGTGGATTTCAATTCATCCTTACATCCAGCATAATCGGAATCCGAATAACCAACAACTTCAAGCTGGCTATCTGTTTTTCGATATGTGAGCATGAGGTCTTTTGTACCTTGCAAATAACGCATGACCTTCTTAACTGCTTTCCAATGATCTTGACCCGGATTCATTTGGTATCGCCCTAGCATACCAACAATGTATGCTAAGTCTGGACGAGTGCATACTTGAGCATACATAAGACTCCCAACTGCCGAAGCATATGGAATGTGCTCCATTTGATCAAGTTCTAGCTGATTTTTAGGACATTGCTTCAAGCTAAATTTGTCACCTTTGACAACAGGAGCAACAGTTGAAGAACAATTTTGCATGTTAAATCGTTTGAGAACTTTGTCAATATAAGTTCTCTGTGATAAACCCAATACTCCATGAGACCTGTTTCTATGAATTTCAATGCCTAAGACATATGAAGCTTCCCCCAGATCCTTCATGTCAAAATTATTTTGAAGGAATCTCTTTGTCTCATGCAATAAATTCATATCACTACTAGCAAGTAGGATATCATCCACGTACAGTACTAGAATGACATATTTACTCCCACTCACTTTGAGATATATGCATTTGTCTACAACATTTTCTTTAAATCCAAATTTTCCAATCACATCATGAAACTTAAGATACCATTGCCTCGAAGCTTGCTTCAAGCCATATATGGACTTATTTAACCGACATTTCATGTGTTCCTTGCCTTTGACTACAAAACCTTCCGGTTGTGCCATGTAGACATCCTCATGCAAGTCACCGTTAAGAAAAGCGGTTTTTACATCCATTTGATGTAACTCTAAATCATAATGAGCTACCAAAGCCATGACCACTCGCAAAGAGTCTTTACTTGACACAGGGGAATAAGTATCGTTATAATCTATTCCTTCTTTTTGTGTAAAACCTTTAGCAACCAATCTAGCTTTATATCTTTCGATATTAGCATGAGCGTCAAGTTTAGTTTTGTAGACCCATTTACAGCCTACAACTTTTACTCCTTGAGGCAACTCAACTAGATCCCAAACATTGTTATGTTTCATGGATTTCAACTCATCCTCCATGGCTTCAAGCCATTGAGTTGAATGGTCACTTGAAATAGATTCTTTATAAGAGATAGGATCATCACCTCTGCCAAGATTATTGGCAATTTCATCTAGATATACAATATAGTCATCCGGGATTGCCGATCGTCTTGCTCTTTCTGACCTCCTGAGAGGTTCATTTGCATTTTCGTTATTTTGAGGTGGATCTTGATGTACAACCTCATGTGCATCAATATTTTGATTATAGTTTTGTGGTACACTAACATCTGAAATGATAGGAATAGAGACATGCTCCTGAATCTTTTCCAGTTGAACATTTCGAGGTGTACTCCCACTAACTTCAGCATCCTCAAAAAATATTGCATTTCTAGTTTCAACTATTCTTGTGGTATGTGATGGACAATAAAATCTAAAACCCTTAGATCTTTCTGGGTAACCAATAAAATGACAAGTTATAGTCTTGGGGTCCAATTTCTTAAGATGCGGGTTATAAATTTTTGCTTCAGCCAAACAGCCCCATACATGCAAATATCCCATACTAGGTTTCCTTTTAGTCCATAATTCATAAGGTGTTTTAGGTACAGACTTACTAGGCACTCGATTAAGGATATGCATAGCTGTTTTAAGGGCTTCAACCCACAAAAAGTCAGGCAAAATACTGTGACATACCATGCTTCGAACCATGTCCATGAGAGTTCGATTTCGTCTCTCAGCAACACCATTTTGTTGGGGTGTACCCGGCATTGTGTACTGAGGGACGATGCCACATTCTTGTAAAAACAAGGCAAACAGGCCAGGATTTTGTCCAGATTCGGAGAATTTTCCATAGTACTCTCCTCCTCTATCAGATCTTACAACCTTGATTTTTAAATCAAGCTGATTTTCAACTTCCGCTTTATAGGATTTAAACATTTCAAGCGCATCAGATTTTTCATGCAAAAGGTAAATGTAACCATAACGTGTGTAGTCATCAATGAAAGTAATAAAATACTTATGACCACTTATGCCTGGAGTGTATGGTCCACTAATATCAGTGTGAATTATTTGCAAAATTCCAGTGCTACGAGTTGCACCATGTTTGTTTGTTTTTACTAGTTTTCCTTTAATACATTTAATACACGTGTCAAAATCTGAGAAATCTAAAGGATGAAGAATTCCTTCTTTAACAAGCCTTTCCATTCTTCCTTTGGATATGTGACCAAGTCGTTCATGCCACAACTTTGAAGAATTTTCATCATTTCTCTTTCTTTTATTTAAAACATTTGCGACTTTATCTTGCACATTCATTGAAATTAAGGATTCGCTAAAAGAAGCATTTAAACATAATCTGTAGAGGTTTCCCTCTAACAGGCCAGAGCCTATATACTCAGAATAAAGAAATAGAGAAAAGCCTTTATTTTCAAATTTAAACGAAAATCCATAAGCGTCTAACTTTGAAACAGAAATAAGGTTTCTAGTGATACTTGGTACATAAACAGTATCCACTAAATCCAGATTGAAACCACTTTCCAATATAAGTCGGAAAGTTCCTACAGCTTCAACTTGAGCTTTCTCTCCATTTCCTACGAGCAAATGTCGGTCTCCATCATTTAGCTTCTTCACGGAAAGGAATCCCTGCAACGAATTAGTTATATGCACAGTTGCGCCAGTATCTATCCACCATGTATTTAAAGGAGCTTCAGCAGTAAAAGACTCATAACAAACATTAATAAATGCATTACCTTTCTTGTCTAACCACTCGCGAAATTTGGTACACTCCTTTCGTATGTGTCCCTTAACCCTGCAAAAGTTGCACTTAGGACCGCCAGAATTCTTTGCTCCAGAAGTCTGCCCCTTGTTTTTCACAGCAGATGCATCATTCCCATTTTTCTTTTGACTATTGCCATATTTCTTACCTTTCCCTTTTGTTGATGTCGTGGTCACAATATGAGCACTTTCGAGCTTTTCAGATTTAAGTCGTTCTTCTTCTTGAACGCACATGGAAATTAACTCGCTCATCTTCCACTTCTCTTTCTGCGTATTGTAGTTAATTTTAAAAGGACCAAACTGTGCAGGAAGAGATGTCATTATGAAGTGAACAAGAAATCCTTCAGAGATTTCCATATCCATGTCCTTTAGTTGAGCAGCCATATCATTCATTCTCATTATATGATCACGAACACCACTTGAACCATTGTACTTCAGAGTGACCATTTTGGTAATCAAAGTGGTGGCTTGAGCCTTTGTGGAAGCCTTAAATTGTTCTTCAATGTTAGCTAGGTACTCCTTTGCATTTTCAGATTCGGGAATTGCTCCACGAATTGCACTAGTAATAGAACCCTTAAGAATCATCAAAGAAACACGGTTGCTATGCTCCCATTTTTCATACTCGGCCTTTTGCTCTGCTGTGCTTTCAGCCGTAATGGCTATAGGACGTTCAACTCTTATAGCATAATCAAGGTTAGTCACTCCCAGTGTAAGATCAATTTGCTCTTTCCACTTCTTAAAGTTAGAGCCACTCAATGGTTCAATGTGCGAAAAGTAGTTCGTAAGTGAAGTTGGACCAAAAGCTGAATCGAATGGTTAATCACAATCATGCATATAAGTACAATAAATTTAATCCATGTGATGAAAAATAGTTAGTTCACCAGACATTACATAAATTAAATAAACCAAGGGATAAGTAGTTTATTTAAATAGAAGAAGTATATACACAAAACTTTCTTCCAGAAATTAGATTTTATAATTAATAATCTCCGTTGGGCCGATTACTAATATAAAATTAATATCATCATTAAACGTAAGATTTCAAGCAGTAAAATATTAAATTACATCACCGTTGGGTAGAAAATAATTTAAATCTTACAACTTGAACTTTAAGAATTCCGTTTACAAAATCAATATATAACCTTCCGTTGGGTCGATTCATACACTAACTTGCATACGTAACTTGTGTGATTTCTCATTCTCTTAATAATTAATGTAAAGGATTTTCGTTGGTCCATCCATTACTTTAATAATTAAGAAATCAGTTTATTTGTTCTAACATAATAGTTTGTAAACTAGATAATGAATCAGAATTTGTATTGCTTGCCATGCTTATATCCCATATGAAAACAGAAGTCATATGTTTAATTCGGAATAAACAAGTGAATATACATAAACAAAACTCAATCCCTATTAAAAAAAATAACAGTAACAGATTCTGAATCGAATCATATTAGAATACAATAGTCAAAATTATTCATTTGAGTGCATAACAAATAACTCAAGGAATTAATCGAGGAGCTTGCTCTGATACCAAATGTTGGAATTTATATTCATGTATATATATAAATTCAGTTTCATGTATACATATATATCTCCTGACTAAAACTATGAGCGTAAATTAATAGCGGAAACATACCTGAATCGAAAGAGGTCATTGATGTGATTGGAGAATTGGGAACAACAGAATTACTTAAAAAAAAATTTGGTTTTCACTATTCTTCTCTATGCTTAAGGATGGGATTGTGTATTTCGTTTTTTTGAATATAACTTACTGTTGAAAAGAACGTGTCTCTCAACTTGCATATATTCAGGATCTATATAGAGAGAATAATGGAACCAACCTTAATGGATTCAACCCATAACTGTCCATCAAAGTTACAGGCCTAGGTACATAAGCCATTATATATATATATACCTTTATAGGCATATTGGATGTAATAATTAAATATAAATTAAGTGCTATTTATATATTTAATTATGCTCATATCTAATTCAGAAGAATAACCAATTATACCCGACAGGCCATAAATAATTGGATTGGATCCCGTCGAATCCAACATTAAAACCCATTTTTTCCATAATAAAGCAAATGAATCTCCTATTTACTTTATCATAAGCTTTTTGGAGATCCACTTTTACACAGAATTTATCAACCCTCTTCTTTTTAAAATCTCGTGATAATTCATGAGTCAAGAGGATGTTATCTCCAATATATTGGGTAGTTACAAAAGCAAATTGATTTTCAAATATAAGAAAAGGTAGGAAGTGCTTTAATCTGTTACACAGCACTTTACTAAACACTTTATAATACATATCGCAGCAGGAGATAGGTCGGTAATGCGATATATTAGTAGGTCTTTCTATTATTGGAATCAAAGAAATGAAAGTATGATTAATACCTTTAGGTAATTTGGCAGATTGAAACATATCCTGCAGTGCAGCTAGCAAGTCCCATTTAATATCATCCCAGTGTATCTCCATAAACTTTGAATTCATCCCATCAGGCCCTGGGCTTTTATCGTCATGCACAGAAAAAATGCCTTTCTTATTTCAGCCATAGTTATTTCTTGGAGTAAAAACTGTCGCCCTTCTAAATTAATCCTTGCTATACATTGAAAACTTGGGAATTCAGTAGAGGAACAGCCATTAAAAAGATCTATATAAATGTAATTGCTTCGTGCTCTATCTCCTCTAATTTGTACATTAAGTGTCTTTGATCATCAATGAGAGCTTGTATATTGTTCACATACCTCCTGTAAGACATTTTTGAGTGAAAAAATATGGAGTTGGTATCGCCTTGTTGAAGCCACAACACCTTTGATTTCTGTTTTAAACTCCAAAATTTTACATTTCTTGAACTTGAAGTTTGTGTTTAGCTTATAACATTTCTTCGTACAGCTGCAGGTTAGAAGGGTCGCTATCTACAGCAACTTCCAAAGCTTCAAATTCTTTCTCCGCCTCTTTCAGATAAGTACTTCCTTAATCCTCATTTTATTGCATAGCTTTAGTTCCTTTTTGCACGCTGTTAGTTCCTGCTGGAAAGTATAACTTGGAAAAGGCCAAGTGTCAGAGTTTAAACCACGCCAAATACATTCCTGACAGCCCTCTTGTAGATGTCATTCATTATCATATCTTAATGGGAATCCTTTTTGTTTCAGCACTGGGATTAAATATAGTAAGAGTGGGTTGTGATCACTGGACATTTGAGACAGTATCAATGCCTTCATATATGAAATTTTTTGTAAACATATATTGTTTACAAATTTTTTGTCAATGCTGTTCGCAATCCCCTTTCTCCTTCAAGTAAAATTATAACCAATTGCATGTATTTCTGTCAGACCTGATTGTAACAGACAGTTATTGAGAGATCGTAGTTGGCTGAAAGGAATAGGCTTTTTTATCAAAAGTAGAAGATGCATTATTATAGTTCCCCATTAACCCCCATGCATAAGTTATATTTGGTGCCTCTTGACTAATATGATGCCAAAGTGTCTCTCTTTCTATAGCACTATTACTACTGTAAACTACAGTACATATCATCACGGAACCACCTGAATTTGTAGCTGTCATAGTGATATGCTGGGTCGAAGAAGATAGAACAGACAAATTCCATACAGTAGTATCCCATATGACCAAAATCCTTCCTAAGCATTGAGCAGAGTTACTAGTGATAAGGTTCCAATTATTTGACGATTTATTACTAAATAAATGAAGATTAAAGGGATTCAATTTATGTTCTACTGAACCGACAATTGTTGGTTTAAACTGTATTAGGAGTTTGAACACATCATCCACTCTACGTGATGTGTTCATACCACTAACATTCCATGTGAGGAGACTCATTTAATGGTTGAATTGCTCCTTAGTATTCTTTTAGAAGGAGCAATTTGTGTAGTAGCTTTTTTTCCTTTGTCAACATGTAGATAACTCGTGTTTTTTGTAACAAAAGAAGATGCATCCACATTGTCAGTAGATGGGACTTCTTCTAACTAATCTGCCACATGCTAAAGCTCATCAGTGTCAATAGTCGACGGTATGTCTGGGTTAAGGATATTCAAGTGATCAGTGGATTTGTTATCTGGTTGGGGCTGGTCCTCAGTATAAACATTCTTAGTATCTGATTCTTCTGTCTGGTTATCTTCAGGTTGTTCAAAGTTGTTCGGATTTTCACGGTTCTCATGGTTATGGTCAGCAGATGAAGAGGTTTCAGGTACCTCTTGCCTTCGTTTGAGGATCTATTTAGGCTCTGATGCGTTTATGTGGACAGATTGCTTATGGCCAAAGGTCCCACATTGCTCACATTTTGCAGGAAAAAATTCATGCTTTACTGTTACATTTCTTGTAGTCCCATTATGTTGTAAAACAAGAATTTTTGTAACTAATTTGGATCGAGTGTTGATCATGATTTGTATTCTTGCAAACTTTGTAAAACGATTATAGTCCATAGTTCCATATCCAAATTATATAGTTTGATCCATTCTTGTACTTCTATAATATCATGTTTACTAAGGTACCGTTTGTTTCAGAGAAAGGGCACTTTTTGAAGTGCTAAACGAAGGCACTTAATATATTCAGCAGTTTTAATGTCGTTTGGTTGGAATACTCAGTCAGCAAAACTCAGTCAAACCGGCAAAATATGCAAAACTCAGTCAAATCGGCAAAATATCAATAAGCAAATATACAGAGCTTATTTGAACTTCTGAAACAGCCGTAGACATTTTACAACGGATATCCCTAATTGTTTTTCTCACTATTTACAGCAGCAGCTGTTTCAAAAGCATAGCAGCAGGTCCCTGGTTGCAGAGCAGAGGTAATGATTTCGTACTTTTCTTTTTTTATTACTGTATGTACGTCAGTTAATTTTCTCACAGATATCCAGCAATTTTGATTTCCCACTCTTCTATGTTATTCATGAGTTTGGTTACGCAATAAAGTATTCTGCGTTGGATTATATTATATTTTCTTCTTTTGCTCAGGAGTAGTCAGTACTCTGAAGTTAAATTTTTTAAACCTTGTACTGAATGATAACTAGGAAGTAGCTGTCACGTACCTACAAATTTGTTATACCAGATGATAAATAGTAGTTACACGGCTACTAGTAATGGAGGTGTTGCATTCATTATTTTTCATATTTCATTTTAAGGATTTGATTGGTCCCTTGGTCTTTGTACCTGTTCCGCTTCTTACTTTTCCCTAAGCAGTAGTCTACTTTATTCAATTCAAGGACCAACTCAGACCAAGCAATCACTTATGTTTTGTTATCCAAAATACCATCTTTATAATACATATCCAAATGGAAATTTATGATCAAACCTTCAATCATCATGTTGGAAAGATAAATATGCTTATTTTGATGACTAATTGAAATATTTGCCTCTATTAGATAATATAATAGAATAATACGTTAATTCATGATAAATGTAGTGATTATGCTAGATAAGTTTTGGATGTGATTAGATCTAAAGCCCGAATCATCATTGTGCTTTTAATATGTTTGCAAATTGTCTGTTTAGTGACATGACTTTGAGTAAAAATCCTATTACTTTGCTCTTTCCAAATACATCAAATTGTTGTTGAAAGCGGAATAGCTCCAAGATCTTTGGTAAAATTGTTGCTTTTGAGTTTATTTGAACAGAGTAGAGTTGTATGCTGTAACATATTGAGGGTATTTAGTTATTTTACAATTGATGTGTATTTTGCTTGCATTTTAAAATTCTCATTGCAAACCTGGTAATAGTGAAGAGTATATGTAATGTACTCATAGATGGCCATTTTTTACTTCAATATATGAGCTTTATGTAATGCATCTAATTAACTTATGTTTTTGATATTTTAGGATGATGTAAAAGAAAGATTGCTTATGATGTTGTTATCACTTTTAATATTGCTTAAGGTCAAGAAACGTAAAAATGGTAGACAAAAAGTTTTGACTTCTTCCCTTTATGGAAAAGAGTACATGAAAGAGCTCTTGATTGGTCCTTCAGTTGTGATATATGATAAATTTAGAATGAATAAATCATCTTTTATGAAGTTATGTTGCTATTTCGACAAAAGAATTGACTATGGGACAATAAATATATCGATGTTGAAGAAAAAATGGCAATGTTTTTATCCATCATATGCCATAAGTGTAGAAATCGTATTGTTAGATATCGTTACCAACATTCAGGTCAAACAGTTAGCAAGTATTTTCATGAAGTTTTGTCAGCTATGAGAGATTTCGCTCGAGAAATGATAATTCCGCCAGATTTTGACAAACCTGTTGAAAATATACAATCCCATGTACAACTAAGAGAAGGTCCTTTTAAAGGTGCGATCGAGGCATTGGATGACACTTCAGTAGATGCAAATATTCCAATACGAGATCAAATTCCATTCAGAGGCAGAGGTCAGGGTAATTGTTATCAGAATGTTATGGCGGTATGTGATTTCGATATGAAATTCGTATATGTCATGGCAGGATGGGAGGGAGTAGCTCATGGTTCTAGGGTGCTCAATGAAACAATTTGCAATCATGTTAATAACTTTCCAATCCCTCCTTTATGCAAGTAAATTCCATGAATTTATGTATAATAATCGTGCTAACGTATTGACTTATTTTTTATCTTGCTATAGATAAGTATTACCTTTGTGACGCGGCTTATACAAATACCAGAGGCTTTCTATCTCCTTATCGCAACATACGTTATTGGTTGAAAAGTTACAGAAACAACATTGCGACAAATAAAAAAGAAAGATTCAACCATGCACGTGCACGATTAAGAAATGTCATCGAACGAAGTTTTGGTGTATTAAAGAAAAGATTTTCCATTTTAGTTAAAATGCCTCCATACAAATTTTCCCACCAAAGAGATATTATTATTGCATGCATGGTGATACACAACTTTCTATGCCGCGTCTCACTAGATGACGAATTATTTTTGGAAGCTGAGCAAGAAGAAGATGCTGCAAATGATGAAACAAGCCATGGAATTGATAATCAAGAACCACCTCAGGCTCCACCAAGTCATAGTGAAGTATTTTCATCTGAGTCGCAAGCTTTTATGGCAAATTTGCGTGATCAAATTGCCGACCTAGTCTAATTTGTGGCAAATATAATATTATTTTTAATAAACAGTTTTGTTTTTAGTTTCCTGTAGAATGCCATTGAATATTTTTCATTTGTATTTCTAACTCATGCCATGTAATTTCATCGTACCATTCAAGTAATAAATGACATTAACAACGAAGGGCAAATTTGTCAACTAATAAGTTATTACAATAAGACATATTTATAACCGGCAATCAATCAAACAACATTTCAGGATTCAGCACCCACTATTTAGCATTCAACTTCAGCATTCAACATTCAGTCATTTTAACAAACGAAGCCTAAATCGTAACCGGGGTGCCATGCGTCAATAATCAAGCTTTCCAAAATATGAGTAGGGATTAGAACACATAACTCTTTCATAATCAGAAGCCATTTCAAATTGAACAACATACCGGAAATTTAGAGCGTTATGTATCAAAAAGTTGCCACTGGCCTTTCGAACCTTTTGAATGCAGTCCACTTTGAAATAGGAGATTATGCAATCGATTGGGTGAAGTATATTAGTATTAAACCAAATCTTCTTAGAATCTTTGAACATGTCTTCTAGGATGTAGACGTATCCTTCAGGTGGCCGAACAAACTCAAGTCGCTGATGTTCAGTTTTGGTACCAATAGTTGGTGTTGTGCCTCAGAGAGCATCAGCATAGATTTTGGTTGCTCTGTCCGCATGGTGGTTGGGAACAGTTTTTGGTTGTGGCGGTGGGTTTTGCTGAGGATCATACAGTTTTCCATCTTGAGGTAGTGGATAGTTGTTGTCTCCATGTTTCGCCATGATTATATTTTTAGTTATTTATAATACTAGTGTGTAACCCGTGCGTTGCACACGATAATATTGTTAAAAAATATTATTGATATTTTAATTATTTTTAAAACAGTATTTTTATTATGCAATATATGATAAATTTATCGTGATATATTAACCATAAACTAAAATGAACTGTGACGTTCAGATATAAGGTTAAGGATTCAGTACTTGCTAACTACATATCTTTGCAAAAATTAATGTTCTAACTCAAAAAAATTATAATTAAATTTGTTAATATTGTATATATAAATAATTTATGTTATGTGATATATACACACACACACACACACACACACACATATATATATAAGCGAATACGTAACTTCACTATTTTGTTAATATGATTGTTGTATATATATTGAATTATCATCTTTCTTGAAGGATTTATAAATGGATTAATGAACATTAATCAAATTGAATTTATTTGAATAATTTGAATTAATGATCTACATAACTAATTAAATGTAAGGAAAAAAAAGTTAAAATTGGAAAGGGATTTTTACAAATTTGTAATTGAGAAGAGTATAGACCTTATGGTTAGGTTATTTGCATGTGAACTTTTTTTTGAATCAGACGTGAACTTTTATTCATTTTTAAACAATTTTATCCTTGTAGTTAACCATAAATTTCATGTTCTTGTAGAAGGGTTATACTTACAACTTTGATAGTTGCAAAATAATGTTATGTAGCATTTAGTTGAGTTATGAGTTGGATATGGTTTGATAACATGTTAAAGGTGAGAATGTTTGTATAATCTAATTTTTATCGGTTTAATCTGTGCGTTCACATCATAATTTTGTAAAATATAAATTTATCTTTTAAAAGTTGTTAAAAATGAAATTGTGTTATGTAATGTATGTATGATATTTTTTTGAAATAAATGAATTAGAGTAAAATAGTTATTATTATTTATGTATACATTTATGTTATATGATTTATATATCTTCATATATCTGAATAAAGAAGAAACAAATTTATTATTTTTCTCATATACAGGAATACTGTATATATTGAAATCCTCTTATTTTTAGGATTTATTAGATGGATTAATAAATATTTAGTTAATGATATTTATTTCGATAGTTTAAATTTTAGATTACACAATTAGTTAAATATATAGACTTAAATGTAAAATATTAAAAGATAATTGCGAAAGGTTTCTAATTAGTTGTAAAAAAACTAAACTTTTAGGTATTTGAAATTAATAGAAATTTACAGTGCAACATATGATAAATTCATTTAGTAAATAAATTATAGAATAAATTTGTTATTGTTATTAATTAACATGTATGATTTTTATTATGTAACTTATACATATCTACATCTAAATCAATTTTATTTTACCAATTTGTTATGCCTCTATAATATACATATTGAAAATTTCATCTTTTAAGATTTGTTAATAAATATTAGTTGATTAAGTTTATCAATTAGTTTAAATTTTAGATTATTTAATTAATTTAAATGTGTGGACTATAATGTAAAATTTTGAGAAAGAACCATGAAATATTTGTAAATAATTGTAGATTTTTTTAATAATATATATTCAAATGTAAAATAGTACAAAAAGTTTAGTAGAATAATTATAAAGTAGTAACCATATGATTTTAAAAATAAAATATTCACTTAGAGAATTAAGGAGAACACAAATAACTCCTAGAAGTAAGGAGAGAGCTTCAAATTCTTCTGCTTTACTATTATTTAATAGATATATATATAGGGAAAGCCTATTTAGACACAATTAGTGAAACAAAGAATCTCCAGCATTGGATTGCCCCCTAAATTCCACCTTCCCCATAAAGACAAAAAAATCCAATGGTCTGGATCTTTTGTGTCACCATTTTATGTTTAATTTTGTGTTCAAATAGCCGGCCCTATATATATATATATTAATATATTAACAAATTTATTTATACGACTTATATAAAACCATATAACTATATTACATAAATAATTGATATAGCATTTTTAAAATGTATATTTATATTAAACATAACTTTTAATAACCGAAAATATTTTTTTATAATTATTTAATATTTTTATTATTATTTAATCATTAAACGAATTAATAAATTCATATAAAATAAATTACGTTTCAAAAATTCGATTCTACATTTAATTAAAAAAATTATTTTGGAATAGAAAAATCCAAAACTTTTTCCTAAGCTACATAATCACATTCCTGATTTTCTGAAATTTTAAAATTCGAAATACTTATTACATAGATATATTTTATCAATTATTTATTGATTTTTGACTAACTAATTCATATAATATATATGTTATATAATAAAATTATATTTAAATTTGGAATTTCTGTGTATATGATCTGGACAAATAAAAAATTAAATTATTTTTAATTTTTTTATAATTATATAAGCTATTCAAAATCATATTTACATTTAATAATTATCTTTATATTTATACATATATATATATATATATAACTGTGTTGCATTAATACATTTTGATATATGTATGTATATTTAAATAAATAGTAAATACAAATTTAACTTGTATATTATATATTTATATACATGTTTATTTAATTTTTTATACTATAATATTTTACACATATATATATATATAAATCTATAATATTTTCTCATTATATATATTATTTGGATAACTATATATATATATATAATAACTGTAAATATATACACATATTTAGACAACATACAATACACATAGAATGAGCTAATATGTCCTTTGCGATTCAAATCCCCACATCTATATGAGGGTATCTTATACCTTGCACAGAATATCATGTTACACATGCAGACACATTCACATGTGTATATGATATATGTATGCTTATATAATTTGAAAATAAATTAGATAAATTTCTATTAACAATTTATAAATTTAAATGAAATATATGATTTTATTTAAATTTAATTTAGAAATGTTCTAAATAAATTAGACTTCATAGGCCCAATAAAGATCCAATAGGGTGAAAAATATTTGAAATTCACTCATAACTTCCGCTGCGGGCTGGCCCAGTTCCAACAATGGTATCAGAGCCTATTAGTCTACGCAGTCTAATAAATCATGTTAAAGTTAACTAATTAAGCTCATAACCCAGATAGCAGAGTGGTTGAAAGGTACTATCTAGGATTGAGTTTGGGTAATCAAGTACTCTACCCTACCTAGCTACTAGCCTTGCCCGAACAGATATGTAAGCCCAAAGATTGTCCCTAATAGAAAAGACTCAATTTAAATTAGGTCTTGAGCTAATTTTCAAAATTGTTTGAAAATTAAAATATAAAATTTTAATTTAAAAGGTTAAATTTAAAATAAGAATAATATTAAAAGTTATAATATATAATTTTCAAATTGTTTTGAAAAATATAAAATATAAAACTTAAATGTTAAATTTAAAATAAAATATATACATATTATTAATTTTACAATATAATAAAAAAATTATTTGAAAATTAATTTCAAAATCTATAAAGTTTATTAATGAGATTAATAAAATATATTAATAAAATAAGTTAATAAATTTATAAATATATACATGTATTATATATTATGATATATGTTATGTTATTTTGAAAAGTTTATAGTAACATACGTATACATGTATGTATATGAATTGAATTTGGAAACTAATATAATTTAATTAAAATTGTTTAATTAAATAAATAAATAAAAGGTTAATTAATTAAATAAATGAATTAAAAGCTAATTAGTAAATTAAATTAATTAAAAAATACACACATATATATGATATATGTGTTATACTATAAAGGTTACAATATATAATAAATTATAATATAAATGTTATATTAAGATAATACAAGATTAATTAAAATGTTAATTAATTAAAATTAATTAAATAAGATTTAATTAATGTAATAATATACATAACACTATTATATAAGTTATATGAAATATAGAAGTTATATAATAATAAAAATGATAATATGAATGTATAAACTAAATGTGGAACATTAAGAAACTCTAAATAGACTTAAGAAATAAGTACATATGTAATTGTACATATATGGTGATTTTCGATGTGTCTGACACTTAATCACGAGGGTATTTCATAAAAAATATATTATTCCATAAGTCGATATCACTCAATATAATATATTGAAGATTATGAATCTTCAATATAATGTTGTCCTCTGCCATATATATATATATATATTACTTGCATACTCCTTAGTTGAGCAAACTCAAGCTAGGGATGTTATGTGTAATATTATTAATATATTGAATAAATGAGGTAAGATAACTATATGTATTTGTTGAGCAAACTTAAGGTACATATATTATACTTAGGCCATCACGATATGGTAGGTACAAGTGAATAATCTCTTTCGATTTATTGACCAAACTTAAGGTCAAAATGAGATTAGAATAAGGAACCATGGGTTAGGAGTTGTATGTGATACAACCGATAAGGAGTTATCCATCTTTTGTGGGGTTATGATTTGTTGAGCAAACTCGAGGTCGGAATCTCAAGACAAACGAGTCCTAACACCCAGTGGAGTTGAATGGCTTCTATGTTTCGCTTAGGGTTTGGTGAAACATAAAAGACTAGTGGGAGCCTTATTAGAAAAATGAAATGATAACATTTAACGTTTCTAATATTGTAAGAATATATGCTATATAATGTTATAATAATCTACATTGATAAATTTGTGCATTTAATACAATTGATAAAATGTTTATCAATTAATATATACAAATGAATTGAGTTGAAAATTGACAAATGGATAATGAATGCTTATTACATGTGATTATTTCTATACCCATGCAAGTGCCTAATTTTATAACTACTTAATATGTTTGTAATTTGGTCGCTTACATGTTTATTTGGTCTAGACCGTGTATTGCAATTCTACGAGTTTCAAACTCTAAAAGCAATAGTACAAGATTATGGATATTTGATGTAACACCCCTAATTTTTATTGACATTATTCAGAAGATTTAATTAGAATATATTAAATAGAATAATGTAGATAAGGAGATTGAGGTTGATTAATAAACTAAGAGGCCGTGCTTATTTAAATCAAATGAACTTATAAATGGTTAAGTGTTAGCTAAAATAAATATAAGGGCATTAGGGTAATTGCCGCCCACATTCTCCACCCTTATACCATTTTCTTTAGGCCATACACATTCATTTTATCTCAAGCAAAATTTTAAAACAAAAGAAAGAGCAAGGTCGGCCATTAGGAAGAAAGAAGAGAAGAGAAAATCAGAGTAAAACTTAGGATTCAAGCTAGAGGAAATCAATCTCAATCAATCTTCAATTTCCTTATCCAATCAAAGGTGAATAATAGTCACTACATCTCTACTTTGTTTTAAACCATATATTTTTGGATTTAAGGGATAAATTCGTTTTTACGATATATTGGATGATGATATGCTTGATTCATGATTTATTAGATTTAAACAAGGTTGTTTAAAAGAGTTTTGCACGGTTTTAGATCAAAACCGAGATTAAATGATGTCTAAACGCTATGGGAAAATTTTATGTTATGAGAAACATGATTTTGGAGTTTTTGAGAATTTTCCAAGCCATGGAAAGATTATTATGAATTTTCAAAGGAAAATATGGTTATTTGGGTTTATAAATTTATTTTGGGAATTATATTGAGAATTTGGGTCTGAAATTTTGATATGTTAGATAACATGATTAAAGTGAATTCTAGAATTTTTGGGGATTTTTACTAAGTGATCTAGTATGGTAATTAAATTATTTTGAAAGGAGGACCTAAATAAGTTAATTGTTTTATCAATAGGAAGGGATTTATTGTTAAAAGTTATAATGATTTTAGATCTGAGAAAATGCGGCGGAAATTATCCAAATTATTTAAAAGTTTACGAAAGCCAATCAAATGTTTACAAGTAGGCAAGTTTGTTACAAAAAGTTTACTTTATTTTGTAAAAACAGTCTTTTGTTCAGAAAAAGGGGTTCCGCTTTCTTTAGAAGGTCCCTTCAACCAAGACCTTTCGCCTCCAACCTAGTCGAAGCCTTCTAGGTCGAAACCAGTAACCAAATGCACATGATATCATTCAGGTGGTATGTAGTGAATTGGATCATGGCGGAAGGTAGAGTGTCGAAAGGTTGCTTTCGAAGGAGTTGGTTCCTTAGTTTATTTTGGTTTGAAAAGAAAAACACTTGCCTGTTTTTAAAGGGGTTTCGGCATAGTCGAAACCTATGGTTTCGAAAGGGTATTTCAAAGAGGCTTTTGAAAGAGAGCTGCCGTCTTTGTTTTAAAGAAGTAGCTTCCGAAGGAGTTACTTAGATTTTGTTTAAAGCTTTCGGAAGGGGTAGCTTCGACCAAGTCGAAACCCTTCTGTGAATTGGTGACCTTCCGATGGCATTGAAGGCATCAATGTTGTCGAAAGGTTCAGTTGTTTTATAAATACAAGCCACTTCCTAATGCTTTCGAAAGAGGTTAGGGGTTTTGAAGGCAATGGTTTCAGAAGGGGTTTCGAAGCTAACCTTCAATTGCTTTACCCATATGTTTTAATGCTTTCGAAAGGATGGTTTCGACACCATCAACCTTCCCTAATACTTTTTGAATTAAAGAATGGTATCGAAAGAGATGCTTTTTCTTATGTTCACTTTGACCCAAAAATGATGTTTTAAGTATAAACCCAATGTTTTCGAAAGTGGGACTTTCAATATTTTCGAAGGGTAACCACCATTTGTTTCGAAAGGGTACTTTCAAATGGTTTCGAAGCCATGCTTCTATACTTATATGATAATACTTTAACATGGTCGAAGGGTTTACAAAGAGATGTTTTAAAGTATTCAAAAGGCAGGAGCCTAGTGATTTAAAGATGGATTTTTATGCTTTCGTAGCAGGTCATCCTATGAGGTCGAAAGCAAGGTTTCGAAGGTGTTGAAAGGTTTTAAACCCAAACTCAAATTTTAAGGGAAAAACCTATGGCTAAATAAAAGAGTTTTGAAATGACTTTAAGTATGTAAATTTGAAGAAGTATTGCCTTGATAAAAATATAAGTTAAAGGGATTAACTATGTTTATATGAAATGCATTTCAAGGACCTAAAACCCACAGGAGTGGTATTGTTAAATTGTATGTTGCCGCTTCAAATATAAGTACATTCATATGATAATGTAGATCGATGAAAGTAACAATCGGTGAGTTGATGAATACTGAAATGCCCGAATTCGTTGATCCGAAGATACCGAATTCTAGCTATCCCGAACTCGTTGATCGCGCACGATACCGGGTTCAAAGATCTTCAATTCTTCGAGCGTTGATCAAGCGCACTTGATTCCGCGAATCGGCTTCTACAATCGTTGAATCGAGCGCACTCGATTAACCGAAAGAGGAGATATGAGATTACACTCAACTACCAATTTAAAAGAAAGCACAAAGCAATCAAACAAGAATTTTATTCAAAATCAACTACCGTTACAAATGGCACCACCGGCCTATTTATAGCATTTTACAACTCACACGAAAAACAACAAAATTACATCAACTCCTAAGTCGGTTCCGACTTACGACCTACGCCTCATCATAACTCGGCGATGACTTATCCACAGCGGCGACTCAACTCATCTAAAAACAACGACTTAACAAAATTACAAGGAACACGACTCAACTTAGGTCGGTAACGACCTAGTTACATCATTCAACGACTTACCAACACGTTACACAACACATACGACTTAAAAGATGCGACCTACGACTTATAAACAGAACGACCTAAAATATAGGTCGGCAGCGACTTAAGACTTGTCTTCAGAACTCCTTCCTGCGACTTAGCTCAGGTCGTAACTCCACTTCTTTGTTAGGTCGTCCCCGTTTTTCTTTGTTAGGTCGTAGACGACTTAACCCTTCATTTTCGATAAGTCGGGGGCGACTTATCAGTTCCGAGCGACTTAATCTTTTGTTAAGTCGTAGCCCTTTTCCTCCAAGCCTGTTAGGTCATAGACGACTCATAGCACCTTCCTTAAGTCGGTCATGACTTATGCCTTCACCTTCCTTAAGTCGGTCACGACTTATGTCTTCTCCCCAGTTAAGTCGGTCACGACTTATGCCTTGGAGAATTATAGCTTGGCCTGCATCATCCTCCCCAGGTTTAGAGAAATTCGTCTTCGAATTTGCACTTTCTGTATCCACAACAAACTCATCTCCATGATACGGTACGAGATGCTTAACGTTGAATACGTCAGACGTATACACATCATCTGGCAGCTTCAATTTATAAGCATTTTCATTGATTCGTTTCACAACTTCTACCGGACCAATTTTCCTGGCTTTCAACTTTTTATAAGCGCCTACTGGAAAACGATCTCTTGTTAACACTGCATAAACCATATCTCCTTCATTAAACTCAACATTCCTTCGCTTCAAGTCTGCAGATCGTTTGTATTTCCCATTCGCTTTCTCCAATCGTTCTTGAACGATTCTATGACATTCCACCAATCTATCAACAAAATCAGCAGCTTTCTTAACTATTTTCTTTGATTGTGGCACTACCGTTAAATCCAACGGTCCCTTTGGTAAGCTTGAATATACTATCTGAAATGGACTGAAACTCGTACTACGGTTTACTGCATGATTATGAGCAAACTCTGTCTGACATAACTTCATGTCCCAACTTTTCAGATTGTCCTGCACAAGACATCTCAACAAGTTTCCCAACGATCTATTAACCACCTCCGTTTGTCCATCAGTTTGTGGATGATAAGCGCTGCTAAAATTCGACTTCGTTCCCACCATCTTCCACAAACTTAACCAAAAATGACTCAGAAAACGAGTATCCCTATCCGATACAATAGATTCTGGCAATCCATGAAGTCGATATATCTCTTTGAAAAACAACTGAGCAACATGAACAGCATCCGCCGTCTTCTTACAAGCAATAAAATGTGCCATTTTCGAAAATCGATCAACCACCACATAAATGGAATCGTTTCCTCGCTGCGTTCTCGGCAACCCCAACACAAAGTCCATACTCACATCAACCCATGGTTTATTTGGTACAGGTAATGGCATATATAAACCAGCATTAGTCGCAGTTCCTTTCGAAACCTGACAAATATGACAACGCTCCATGAACCTCTCCACCTCTTTCCTCATCGATGGCCAAAAGTAAGACTGTGAAATCAGCTGTAATGTACGGTCTCTCCCAACATGTCCTTCTTCATGTAACTCTTTCACAATCTTCATTCTCAAACTACAATCAGGTATACACAATCGATTTCCTTTGAATAGAAAACCATCTACCATCATAAACTCATCTGTCTCCCCATCCTTGACTTTATCAACAAACTTCACAAAGTAAGGATCTTCAACAAATAATTCTGGCAACATATCAAACCCTGTCACCTCAACTTTCATTGTAGTCAACAAATGATTCCTTCTGCTCAACGCATCCGCTACACGGTTCGTAACTCCAGACTTGTGTTTAACAACAAAAGTAAATTGTTGCAGATATGCAATCCACGATGCATGTCTCGCTGAAATCTTGTCTTGCCCTTGTAAATGCTTCAATGCCTCATGATCAGTATGCAGAACAAACTCTTTCTGAAATAGATAATGTCTCCAGTGTTTTATAGCTTGCACAACAGCATAGAATTCCACATCATATGTACTGTATCACATCTTTGCTCCTGACAACTTCTCACTGAAATATGCAATAGGACGCCCCTTCTGACTCAACACCCCTCCAATCCCAACCTTTGACGCATCAGTGTGTAGCTCAAACAACAACTGAAAATCTGGTAATACTAGAATTGGTGCAGACGTCAGCAACTCCTTGATCTTCCCAAAAGCATTCCCTGCTTCCTCCGACCATGAAAACTGTTTACCCTTCATACAATCAGTAACAGGCGCCATCACACTACTAAAGTGTGGAATAAACCTTCTATAGAATGAAGTCAACCCGTGAAAACTACGAACTTCCGTTATCGTCTTGGGCTGCGGCCAATCTCTAATCGCTTCAACTTTACTTTGGTCAACCTGTATTCCTTCTTCCGACACAACATACCCCAGAAATAGAACACTCTTTGCCATAAAAACACACTTCTTTGTAGCAGCATAGAATTGTTCTTCACGAAGAATAATTAACACCTTCTTCAAATGCTGAACATGCTCTTCTGTACTGGCACTGTAGATCAGAATATCATCAAAGTAAACCACAACAAATTTCCCAATGTATGGCCTAAAAATCTGGTTCATCACCCTCATGAAAGTACTTGGTGCATTCGATAGACCAAACGGCATTACCAGCCATTCATACAACCCTTCCCTCGTCTTGAATGCTGTCTTCCATTCGTCCCCTGGTCTAATGCGAATCTGATGATAACCGCTCTTCAAGTCAATCTTAGAAAAGATTACAGACCCACTGATCTGATCCAATAAATCATCAAGCCTCGGCATCGGAAATCTGTATCTGACTGCTGTGATCTTATTCAATGCTCTACTATCTGTGCACATCCTCCACGTTCCATCCTTTTTGGGTACCAATAAAGCTGGTACAACACAAGGACTCAAACTCTCCTGCACACGCCCCTGTTCAAACAATTCCTCTACCTGCCTCCGCAACTCTTCATGTTCCTTCGGACTCATCCGATAATGTGGTCTATGTGGCAACACTGCTCCCGGAACAAGATCGATTTGATGTTGAATGTCTCTTAATGGCGGTAACTCCTTCGGTAACTCATCTAGGAATACATCTTCAAACTCCTTCAAAACTGGCTTCGCTTATTCTGGAATTTCAACCTCTTCACTGCTCTCTCGCCCAATTAACAAGAACACTTCCGGCTCTTCCTCAACTTCTTTAACAAACTCTTTCAAATATAACAAAGTTTTCAGTTCTTCAATCTCTTCCGACTTACTCTCTCCTTGTGGTCTCTTCTTTGGAACTAGGATAATCTTTGTACCTTCAAACATAAAACTGTAACTATTGGTCCGACCGTCATGTTGTACTGCTCAATCATACTGCCACGGTCTTCCCAACAGTAAATGGCAAACATCCATCTCTACTACATCACACCAGATCTCGTCTTTGTATTTCTTCCCAATAGAGAATGGAACACGAACTCGTCTATCCACTTTCACTTCTCCTCCTTTTCTCAACCATGCTAACTTGTATGGATTCGGATGCTTCTCTGTCTTCAGCTTCAACTTTGTCACAGCCTCAGTTGAAATGATATTGTCACAGCTTCCCGTGTCAATCACAAATTTACACACCTTCCCCAGTATAGTACATGTCGACTGAAAGATATTACTCCTCAACCAACTAGCTTCTTCCTGCTTTGGTGTCAAACACGATCTCCTCAGCATTAGATTACAACCTTCATCTCCTGACGCAATATCCTGTTCATCCTCCTCAACTGGACTAGAATAATCTCCATCACCATCCTCATCTTCAACTTCCGCAATCATGGTTCTCTTCTTTGGCTTTGGACACTCGTTGCTTTTATGACCCAATTCCTGACAATTGTAACATTTGAAACCATGGTTAACCTTCACCTTCTCAGCTTCCTTCACCACTGGTCTACTGATAGGTTTAGAAACATTAGAACTCCCACTCACACCCTTCACTTGATTGTTGGAATTAGTAAACACACCACCTCCACGCCTTCCTTGTTTCTCCCAAGCCAACGCCTTTTGATGTGCTTCTGCCACAGATCTTGGATCGAACATATTAACCATATCCTGAATCTGCATTCTCAATCCCCCAATGAATCTAGATGTCAGCTGCTCCTCCGTTTCCATAATATCATTCCTTGCAATAAGCTGGTAAAACTCATCCGCATAATCATTAACAGTCTTCGTGCCCTGCCTCAAATTCTGCAAACGTTGATACATCAAAGATTGATAATTGTAAGGTAAGAACGTTGCTTTCATCAATTTCTTCATCTTCTCCCAAGATTCAACTTTCGACTTCCCCATTCGTTCACGTGTAAGTTTAGTTTGCTGCCACCATGCTAAAGCTCTACCCCTCAACCTTGTAGCAACCAACTTCACTCTACGATGTTCTGGAACTTCCTTGAAATCAAAAATTTCCTCAACATTAGCCACCCAATCTAGAAACTCCTCCGCTTGCATACCACCCTTGAATTCAGGAATTTCAGTCTTCATTCCCGACTCCCACTTGTGATCATACTCAGAGTAATTTCTTCCTTGTCCTCTTCCTTGAATACTACCACCATCATACTCCTCTTCAAAATCAGATGTATATCGATGTCGATTCTGACCACCAACATCTCTACTCCCTTCACGTCTACCACCATCCCTTCCATCTACATTCCTCCGAACACGATCTCGGTCATCAACATTTCTATAACTGTCTCGGCTCACACTTCTATGGTCATTATCATTACTTCTCCCTTGATTGGAATGTGGTGAAACTCTACTTCTCTCGTGATTAGATTCAGGTGAAACCCTTCTTCGGTTTTGATTCATCTCCGTCATAAGCTTCTCTAATCTCCCAATGCCTTCATCCAACTTCTCATTGAATTTGTCACTTATACGTTGCTCCATTTGCTCGGCATCTTCCCGTTTATATAAATCTTCAACATTTTGATGACGGTTAGCTCTTCTCGGCGGCATGGTTCAATACTTCACAAATTCTTCAACACTTCAAAATCCAAACACAATTCGAACTTTGATCCAAAATGAAATGGATCGAAATCTCCCACTTTGTTGCAATTTGCGATGAACACGATGAACACAACTTCTCCAAATGATAAGATCCGATCTCCAAACTTCAAAAGTATGCACGACCCACTTCTTCAAATTCTCGGCCATGAGGAATAACCTCAAATCTTCAAAACTCCAAAATGATTAGGCTCCAAGTCTCGATCTAGCTATGATTGGCTAGAACAAGCTCTGATACCAAACTGATGCAGCGGATTATACAAAACAATGTAGATCGATGAAAGTAACAATCGGTGAGTTGATGAATACTGAAATGCCCGAATTCGTTGATCCGAAGATATCGAATTCTAGCTATCCCGAACTCGTTGATCGCGCACGATACTGGGTTCAAAGATCTTCAATTCTTCGAGCGTTGATCAAGCGCACTTGATTCCGCGAATCGGCTTCTACAATCGTTGAATCGAGCGCACTCGATTAACCGAAAGAGGAGATAGGAGATTACACTCAACTACCAATTTAAAAGAAAGCACAAAGCAATCAAACAAGAATTTTATTCAAAATCAACTACCGTTACAAATGGCACCACCGGCCTATTTATAGCATTTTACAACTCACACGAAAAACAACAAAATTACATCAACTCCTAAGTCGGTTCCGACTTATGACCTACGCCTCATCATAACTCGGCGACGACTTATCCACAGCGGCGACTCAACTCATCTAAAAACAACGACTTAACAGAATTACAAGGAACACGACTCAACTTAGGTCAGTTACGACCTAGTTACATCATTCAACGACTTACCAACACGTTACACAACACATACGACTTAAAAGATGCGACCTACGACTTATAAACAGAACGACCTAAAATATAGGTCGGCAGCGACTTAAGACTTGTCTTCAGAACTCCTTCCTGCGACTTAGCTCAGGTCGTAACTCCACTTCTTTGTTAGGTCGTCCCAGTTTTCCTTTGTTAGGTCGTAGATGACTTAACCCTTCATTTTCGATAAGTCGGGGGCGACTTATCAGTTCCGAGCGACTTAATCCTTTGTTAAGTCGTAGCCCTTTTCCTCCAAGCCTGTTAGGTCGTAGACGACTCATAGCACCTTCCTTAAGTCGGTCACGACTTATGCCTTCACCTTCCTTAAGTCGGTCACGACTTATGTCTTCTCCCCAGTTAAGTCGGTCACGACTTATGCCTTGGAGAATTATAGCTTGGCCTGCATCAATAAAGAACCCATAACTGTATTTTGGGGATAAATGGGTAGAAGAACCAACTAGGTTAACCCAGTAGTGAATATAGTTTGATTAAACTCCTGAATGAGTAGAATTGCATCCAGTGAGTCAGGGAGACCAAAGTATAGGATGCTTAAACCTTGAAGTTGTCCGGGAGATAGGTTCATAGTAAACCCATGAAAACTATGATTAGGAAGTTATTGGAAGTAACTAATAGGTTCATAGTAAACCCATGAAAACTATGTATAAAGAATGGTTGGCAGGGGCCAATTGGTTTGTAGTGAACCCATGAAAACTATATCCGGATTAAGAATTGACATTAGTCAGTAGGTTCCTAGTCAACCCATGAAAACTAGGATATGAAAGAAGTTAGGAGAGATATCGGTAGGTTCCTAGTCAATCCATGAAAACTAGGAAAAGAAGTGAGTTACTGGATAAACCCATAGGTTCCTAGTCAACCCATGAAAACTATGAAAAATGATTAGTTATCGAAATGACTAAGAGGTTCAGGGGGAGCCACAAATTAATTAATTTAACTGGCTGGGGCCTATAGGTTCTTAGTGATCCCATGAAAACTATGAATTAGGATAGGGTGTCCAAATAGTGTGAATGGTTATTAGTAAACCCATGAAAACTAATAGGTTAATAGTGACCCTAAAAACTATAATTATGACAGGGTGTCAACTTAAATTGGGGATGGGAAATCCAAAATGTTTTATATATGCATATCATAAGAATATTTTGAAATGTATGTTTTTAACCATTGTGGATGCAGGAGCACAATATATGGTTTTATAAAGGTTTTAGGATACTAGTGAGGGGAAAACCTGTTCCGCTAAGCGGCGTGGTCTCACTAGATATCTAAAGGGATTGAGATGTTAGATTATTATTCATACCAGGCTTTATGTCTGACTCGAAGTTTTTGTTTTCCCCTTAAACTCTCGGATACTCAGTTGATTTTGAGTAGTTTGAAGTTTAAGGTTTTCAGGTTCTCTTCTTAGACGAATAAAGCTTCTGGAGGCGTGCAGGAGGCAGTTAGTTATTTAGAGTTATCTTTTCCACTATGTATTTTGGATTAGAGGCAGATTTATTAGCCTTATTATATACTCTGATCAACCAAGGGGGCATCTTCATATGTCGCTCTTGGCGTATGTGTAATAATTATATTTTGCTGAACGTGGTTAACGTTTTCGGGATTTAATGAACATCAAATGTTTTGAATGGAATGTGGAAATGTGTTTTTGAATTGTTAAATTTTTTCTATATTCTTGTGATTGTGTATCAATGAATCTAGCACCGCCGTATTTGGTCGCCGAAGAATAATAACTATGGATAACTGCATCATCTATAGCCGTTAGTTTTGGGCCTCAAAGTAGGGGGATATTACATTTGATCCATATACTATCGCATACAAGTGTTACATTAGGAACGGTCGCAGTTCGTAATGTACGATACTTCGATGAAGTTAGTTCATTCGAAATAAGCCAATAAACCATACTATGAGATCGAGCATTAAATTTGATTGATTACAAAAGGATTATATTGTGTTAAATGTAACACTAGACCAAAACTACAAGATATATCTAAGCACTTGGTCGTTGAAATGTCAGTTTCATCAGTTTAGGTAAAGTGCATCATATTTTATATCCCTAAACGTTAAGGATAATTGAAGTGCTTTTGTAAAGAGTTCGTTGTGGTATTATAATAAGGGTTTTCTTTTGAATGGTTTGAACGTTTGAAAGGAAAATGAATGTATAACCCTACTAGAGAGTGTTGGGATGAAGAGAGTGAATAGTTAATTCTGCTTCATAAAGAAACATCAGAAATTTAGAATTGTAATAATAACACTACTAGAAAACCTCATATAGACAGTGGGTCTACGACATAAGTTGGCAAAACCCATGGTGTTAAAGGGATATATGATATCGCTATTTTCAGAAACGATGTCTGTATATTATTTTAGACATCAGCACTTAAAAAAACTGCTTTATGTTTTGCATTTGAAAAAACCTAAAATATGAAGTGCGGGAAACCTTTTTCATTTCCCTCCTTGGCCCCTTCTTTTCACGTCTAATAAGCCTCTCACCTGAAAAACCCAATCCTCAAAATCAAAAGATAGAGCCCCTCCCATACCTTTCGTTTTGGAAAAACCTAGCCCTGTTCGTGTAGTTGCAGAACGTGTTCATACGTTCATCTAGGCAAAAACCCAGGTTAGGCGAAACCCTAGTTCTTCAAATTTTTCGATATGTTCTTCTCTGTTGGTACTTGATACTTGCCGATTTCTTTTTCTTTATATGGAATATTTCTACATTCTTACTTTGAAACAAGAGATTAGTTATATAATAGGTAGCCATAGTGTTGCTTATAGTCTATTCTAAATGGATGGGTTGATCAGTACCCTGATATCACTATAATATTTGATGTTTGTAGCGACATATCTGGTAGGTTGCTTTTGGTAATATGTGTTTAATTAGGATTCATGTTGTTTGATTGTTTTTTTATTTGTTTTATGATGTTTAAGAATATATGAATAAGTCGTGGATTACAGAAGATGGGGATTCTTTAGAATACGAAATTGGGGTTGAAAAGTTCTTAATATATGCTGAAGAAAATGCAAGTAATCCTAAGACAATTCCTTGCCCATGTGCATGCTGCGTTAATTTCAAAAAAATGTTGGTAAAAATAATATAGAGGTTATCTATATGAACATGGTTTTAGTTTATGTTGACTGGATTTGGCATGGAGAAAAGTCTTCTAGGAGTACTAGGTCATCTATTGGTAGTACATGTGCTGCTTCAGAGCAGATTGCAACAACAGAAACTACTGACATGTGTGAAGAAGTGTATAATCAGTGTGATTATGATATTGATTCATATGAGTTCAGGAGGTTTGTGGCTGATGCTGAACAACCTTTGTTTGACGACATTAAGTCTACTAAGTTAGAGTCAGTGTTGAAAATGCATAAAAAGCTAGGTTTGGCATTAGCGATAGCACCTTCACTGATGTGCTCTTTTTTGTTGGCTCTTTGCTTCCTGAAGATCATGTGTTGCCTGTTAGTGCATATGAAGCAAAGAAAGCCCTATCTGATTTAGGCCTTGAGTACAAAATTCCACGCATGTCCGAATGACTGCGTATTATATAGGGGTATAAATCTTAAGGCCTCCGAGTGTCCCAAGAGCCATCTATCTCGCTGGAAGGTTGGGAAGGATGGTAAAGTTAGGGTTAATATTCCAGCCAAAGTTATGTGGTATTTTCCCATCATTCCTAGATTTAAACGGATGTTTAAATCTGCTTGTACTGCTGAACTAATGACTTGGCATGCGGACAACGAACTCAAGATGGGCACATGTGCCATTCCACCGATTCTCCTTCTTAGAGAAATATCGATTACAAGTGGCCTAGGTTTGGTAGTGAGCCAAGAAATATATGCTTAGTGTTGTCGGCAGATGGTATAAACCCACACACTAATAGCCTACGCAATAAGTACAACTACTGGTCGGTTGTATCAGTAACGTATAATCTTCCTCCATGGTTATGCATGAAGAGGAAGTTTATGATGTTAACAATATTAGTTTATGGTCCGCATGAGCTAGGTAATAATATTGACATATATTTACAACTGATGATCGATGATTTGAAGAAGTCGTGGGAAGAAAGTGAACTCGATGTATATAATGCGTATAATAAATCTTATTTCACTTTAATAGCAGTTTTTATGTGGACGATAAATGACTTCCCCACATATGGGGATTTGTCTAGCTGCGTCATTAGGGGTTATAAGGGCTGTCCAATATGTGGTGACCATATTATAGCTAAGTATTTAAGTCATAGTAGGAAAATGTGTTCCCAAGGTCATTGTCGGTGTTTGGATCAACATCATCTTTATAGGAGGTGTTGAATCGACAAACTCTCTATCGAATTAGAAAATTGCTAAAAAATTGTAATAAAAGTAGCCGCAAGTGCACGACATACAATTTTAGTACGTGGCGAGTACGGGTCGATCCATAGGGAATTGTATTGATTTAAAATTCTACTCAATCGAATTAAACCAAACTTGAGATTATTTTTAATTTAATAAATGTAAAACTAGCTAGAACAAGTGAATGAAAATATGAGATAAGAAAACAATTTAGAGGCAAATCCACTCTCGTATTTTTACATAAATCAACACAAAAATAATCTATGATCTCTCTATTTTGATCTTAAGTGGAATTAGTGATGTATTTATCATAAGTATGGTTTATTTATGTTATTAATTAATATAACTTAAACCATCAAACCATAATACAACAACCAAAACCACTTATCAAATGTAATGAAAATGAAGTCAAAGCAAAATCTATTTTAAGTATGATCTATTTACTATTTTATTTAGTAACATAGATCATCAAATTTTGATTCTACTTAATTTCACAAGCAAAAATCAATTAGTAAAATGATAATGTAAATTGTGTTTATGTTTGAATAAGAATATCCTATTTGTGAATAAAACATAGGCTATCAAATTCACTTTATAAACTTACATCAAAATCAAACTCTTCATGAAGCATAAAAGGGATCATAAATCACACAATATGTTGAATTTACATAATTTTTATAGAGCTTCATTACCCCTAAATTGAAGGGGTTTAGCTACTCATTTGTGTTATCATTTCAACACTTGTAAATTTCAACATAGAAAAACAAGCAAAGTAAGAGCTAATTAAAAAAGAATTAATTTACTTGCATAAAATAAATCTACACTACTAACATGAAAGAAAAAAGAGCATATAAATGAAAATAAGCATAAAAGAACATGTAAGCATGAAATACAAGCAAGTAGAAAAAGAAGAGGCTTAAAAAGCCATTTTATTTCTCATTTCATTTGAAGCTACAACTTGCATTCTAATGTAAAAACTAATACTTCATTACATGAACATAAGAAGGGGTATTTATACAAGTCTAAAACCCTAATGCATATTTTAGGGAACTACCTAAAATACCCCCTAGAAAGTGTGACCACCAAGTTATCATTAGCCTCTAATTAATCCTCCATTAAGTATGCATGTAACTTTAATCTCTACTAACATATGCATTAGCTCCTAATTGTAAATCAAGATAATTAGGTATGTGGGGTCCTCCATGATGCATGAGTTGATTTATTTCCATCTTCATTTGCCTTCTTCTCTTGTGCATGCATATCTTTATGAAGGCTTCTTCATATTTCCATCCAAAATTCCTACAGTTAAAATAAAATGTCCAAATAAATATTCTCTAAATTAATACATGCACAAAATTACTATTTTACCCCCAAATTGATGCATGAATGATGACTTGAAAGCATTTTTGAAATTTGGGTTTAAACATGTAAAAATACCCAGTTATAACATTTATTTAAAATAAAAGTAGATTAAATATGGAAGTGGAAATACGCATATTTACGTGCACATCAGGAGGCAGAGGGTTGCTTTTAACGGAGAACAAGAGTTTAAACGTGCACCTGTACCCCTTACTGGAGAAGAAGTGTTAGCGCAGCAGCAACGGATTACATTTGCTTTTGGGAAGGGGAGAGAAGTCAAATAAGGTGGAATGTGCATGGAAGAAGAAGTCAATTTTTTTCGAGTTAGAGTATTGGAAGTTTCACCATGTTCGTCATTGTATTGATGTTACGCACATCGAGAAAAATGTGTGCGGTAACTTGATTGGGACGCTACTAAATATGCCATTTAAGACTAATGGTGGTGTGGCCTCTCTTTTTGATATGATTGAAATGGGTGTTAGGGCTGATTTAGCTCCACAAGTTGGAGACAAGAGAACCTACTTGCCCCCTGCCCCTTTTGCTTTGTCAAAGGCAGAAGAAAAAAATGTTGTCATCATTCTTATTTATGAAAGTTCCCTATGGACATTCAGTGAACATCAAAAGCTGTGTTTCTATGACTGTTTTGAAGTTTTATGGGCTGAAGTCCCATGACTGCCACACCCTCCTCCAATAGTTACTCCCAGTTGCAATTCGTTATATGCTTCTGAAGAATGTTAGGGTCAGTATAATAAGATTGTGCTTCTTCTTCAACTCTTTGTGCAACAAAGTTGTAGATCTGTCAAAACTGAGTAAATTGCAGTCAGATGTGGTATTGACCTTGTGTGAGCTAGAAAAAATTTCCTTTCTCGTTTTTTGATGTAATGGTACATCTCATGGACCACTTGGTTAGGGAAGTGCATTTATGTGGATTGGTATTTTATAGATGAACGTATCCATTTGAATGGTTCAATAAAGTGTCGAAGAGTTATGTACGAAACCGTTATTATCCGGAAGGTTGTATAGCAGAAAGTTATCTTTGAGAAGAACCAGTAGAATTTTGCACAGAGTTTGCTAGTCAGAGTTGCACAACGGCTGGTCTTTCGAAGGACAAAGGCAAGCTTTTTGGTCCATTATCTACTGTGACAATGAAGTCTGTGGAAGAAAAGAACGAGATGAGGCGCATCTGCATGTCCGTCTTAACAACTCTGAAGTAGATCCATATATTATGTAAGTATTTTTTTCCTGCTGCAATTAATCTTTTTTCAATAAGTATTTTTTGAGTTTAATTAATATATACATATTCTTAGGATGCATAAGGAGTTTCTAGAAGGGATTTACCAAGGAAAAAAGAAGAGTGTTCAGTGGTTAATGGGAAAGCACAATCGTCTATTTATTGATTGGTTTGAAAAAAAGGGTTGGTTTACATTGTTTTCCTTCTTGTTGCTTTTGCTATGTGTTTTATAAGTTTGGGATAATTGTGGCTGTTATTGGATTTTGAAATTTACTTGTATTGTGCTTACGACTATGTATGCAAGTCAATATTGAAATGATGGAGAATGGTGAAGGTGTTTCTGAAACGATAAGATGGCTGGCAGGCAAGCCATCATTTTCCATATTGACTTATGAAGGTTTTCTAGTTGATGGGGTCCGATACTTCACAAAGGAGCAAGATGATGTAAGGGTTGTTCAAAACAGTGGCGTGTATTTAGTTGCTAAGACGGTCCAAGTCTCCAGTGCTAAGGATTTAAATCATGTGGAGACTGATATGACATTTTATGGGGTCATCGAAGAAATCTGGGAATTGGATTACCATGCATTAAAAGCCCCCCTTGTTCTTGTGTAAATGGGCAGAGAATGATAGCGGCATTAAGGTTAAGCTTGGCTTCACACTTGTGGACTTTAGTCGACAAGGCCATAAGAAGGATAAATATGAGTCTGTTGACCAAGTCAAGCAAGTTTTCTATGTGGAAGATCTGGTTGATGCTAGCTGGTTCGTTGTGCTAACCTCCACGACTCGAGACTACATGAGGTGTACTACGATGATGATCTAGGAGACACGACCTTAGAACATCCTCCATTCTACTCTGAAATCCCTATCTATGATGCCACTGATGATGTTGAGCCTAGTGTTAGCAATCAAAGATAGAACGTTGAGGGGATTTGGGTGAACAAGTGATATAGACAGAATGTTGAGGGGATTTGGGTGTACAAGTGACCTCAGAACATCCCCCATTTTTTAACCATTTTATTCATTGACATGTGTGCTAATTTCATTACATAAAATGTTATGCTACTATGTCTGTTTTGATTTTGCTGTGTTTTAGGTATTCTGAAACGCCCAACCAGACAGACATGTCACAAGCAATCGTTACTACTACTGAATCTGTAAAAAAGAAGTCTATAGGTGCAGGAAGTGTTTGTGTTGTATATAAAGTGGTGGTGAAGAAGGCTCTAGGCAAGAAGTTCGAGGTTATGTACAACCAATATGGAGTTCCTAATGGGTCAACTAGGCACACCTCGTAGTCCTACATAGGCATGCTGGCTAGGATTATGGTTTCCATCGACATTTCGAGCTGGCCAAAAGTGGATCCTGAATTAAAAGGGAAGATATGGCTCGATATTCAGGTAATTTTTATAAATTTGTGGTGAGATGGAGTTTTTAAAATGTGGTATGGATATTAAGATGTGTGCTTGCATATCGCCCAGGATACATTCAAAGTTTATCCAGAAAGTGAGGCACTAGTGCTAAAGTTTATCGACGCCAAGTGGAGACAACTCAAGGCTCATTAACCACTAAGTATGTGATGCCATTTGTTGGACATAAGAAGATACTGAGTAAGCCTCCAAAGCAGTGTGCATTTGTTGGTAGGGAGTCCTGGAAAAGATTGGTTGTGGGGAGGACCGCTGGTAATTGGTTGGTATAGTTGCTGCTGCAATTAATTATTTTATTTTTGTTTATAAATTTGATATCAATTTATATGGTCAGCGGATATATGAAATTTAGTTTTTGGTTATATTTTGGCTGCAGTCGGTTCATAAAACACAAAGTGAGAGAGTGAGTAAGCGGAAATATCCACACCGCTTGTCAAGGAAGGGCTACTTTGGTTTACAAGGAAGAAGAAGTAAGAACCTATATTTATTGTAATTTTCATTTTTTCATGCCTTTTTAAACGGTTCTGCATTTTAAGAACCTATCCTTATCCACACTGATTGCATTTTATACAGATAAATCAAGGGAGCTACCTGAAGGAGAAGAGCCTGATCGGGCAATTTTTTGGAAGAAGGCCCGTATTCCAAAGAAAGGGAAGATAGATGTAGAGCTAGCCAAGTTAAACGATAAAATTGTATGCCTCTATGTGAAAATTATTTTGATTATTTAATTTTCAAAATCTCACTTAAAGATGGTTTTTTGTTGATTATTGTTGTTCATGATAGGATTCCCTACCGGAAAAGAAGTGTAAGGGTGAATTCAAACCGTCTGGAAGTGAAGATGTGTTGACTACCGCATTGGAAACTCCTGAGCATTCAGGCAAGGTTCAGGGAGTTGGAGGCTTCATCTGCCCGACATCTTTCTTTAATCTACCGAAACAGAAAAATATTCGAATTACTAGGTTTGAGTTGTTGGCCCATGATCGACAGAGGTGTGAGGAGATGGGAAAACAAAGAAGGATCTGATATCGGAGATGGCTGAGCTGAAGGTGATGTTGAATGCAAAGCTGGTTGCTGCATCCAATGTTCCCGGTGTTGTTTCACTAATATTATCTGACAAAGCAAGTTTCCAACTAGAAAAGAATCAACTTGAAGCCAGCAAGCTAAAACCAGCAGCTATGAAATGATTGGTGCTGGATAACGAATGTGACATTATTGACAATCCTCCACCTCCTAAAAAACCATAAAAAAACAATACGCGTGGCTCATTAAATAGAAAGTTTCAATACAATATGTGGGAAAAAAATATAATTTGACCTCTTTTTAAAATTGTAGGATCCGCGATCACGTGAGCTAGTAGTGGGCAACTTAGACAACAAGGTTGCACTTGGTATGTTGTTTTTCGATGGAGAGATGAGTAAATCACTACATGGAGTACCTCTGCAACCTGAATGTCTTTGCGTGTCGGTGGATGGCAGCATCAAACCAGACGCCTTGCTTCCAGTGCCGATGGTTGGTGAAATGGAGAAGGTTGAAGAAGCTGTTGGCTTTCATGTAGCATGGCCTCAGGACTTGATCGTCTTCACAACTGCTATGGTATGTATTTCTCTAAAAACAATATATTCTCAGTTTGTGTGCATGTTGTGTGGAAATAAAATGTGTTGATATTTATGGCGGTTGATTAATTATTTGCTGAAAAAGAAAAAGGAAAATGCTGCAGTCAAAGAAAGACGAGCTTCAGAGAGTGCATATCCTATTTGATGAAGCGAAGCCAAATCAGAATGTGTCGAAGCGCTTTAGGTTGTTGTATAAACATGCAATAACCTTTATGAAAGCTACTAGGTCCTCAATACAGATTCAATGTGATGTAGAGGTGTTTGGAGGTGAGAAGACAATATTTCTTTTGCATGAGAATTTAATAGCGTTATTAGGGTTTGAGATGATTGGCCAAGCTGTAATATCAGCATGGAACAAGTAGTTTTCTGTTACTCTCTATTACTTTCTGCATATTCCTTAAGGATATATATATATATATATATATATATATATATATTAGGCCAATATTTGTAATGTTACTAATTTATGTGTAGGTACTTGCATACTGTGATAAGTGAGAATGAAGAATTAGCCGAGACCTTTTCTTTTGTTGATCCGGGAGCCACATTTCACCTCAACGATGAATTTGAACTTTACATGGTTAACCGACCGAGAGAGGGTAATGGTGATTGCATATTCTTTGTGTCGCATAATGCCGAGTAAGTAATTTGTTTAAATTATACTATGACTTGTATGTAATTTGTTTAAATTATCACTTTGGTATTTTTTTTAATAAAAGCAATATGCGTTGGATTTTGACCATAATATGGGATGGTGAAATTTACCTTCTCAATCCATTGCCTCAGTCGACACATTTTCTAGCATGGGAAAAAGCATTAATATGGTAATATTTTTTTCATACGTACACATCCAATTAAATGAATTATGTTGATATATATGGATGATTTCTCGGGTTTGACATAGAGTCATTCTCTTGTGCATCGCACTAAAAACTTTCAATGTCTAAACGGGTAGGTTGAGCAAAGTGCCTAAAGTGAAAAATCTTATAGTAAGTATTTTTTCACTTTGTCCTACTGTGTAGTTAAAATTAATGGTTTATTTGTCAACTGATATGTCAACTTATAATTGGAATAGGGCTCTCCTAAACAACCTGGTGGCCATGAATGTGGTTACATTGCCATGCGCTACATAAAAAAGATCATTGAGGATAACGACTTGCCTTTTCCCATAAAGGTATACTTTGATGTGTTGTGCTTGTTGTGTTTTGCTATGGAATGAGTTTGTTATGGTTTTGCTATGGAATGTGTTTGTTGTGATTTTGCTGTGGAAGTTAATGCTGATTTTGCTTACTGTGTTTGTGTTACACTTTGTAGTGTATGAACAAGACTCGGAAGTGTTACACCTGAGAGTAGCTTGATGAGGTGCACTTTGAGGCTCTCGATTATATCCACGAGCAAATGTAATTAAACACTGGTTTTGGGTAAATATGCATATATAGTCTGTTGGGGATTTTGGTTTTTTGTTAGTTTTCACTTTTTTTATCATGAACTGCAGCATACTGGGTTTCTTTTGTTATGATGAACCCAGTTTGATTGATATTTAAGTTGATGTGGGAATGGTGTAGGTTGATGACATCTTGTATATGGAAGTTCAAGTAATATATATAGAAGTGCCTCTTTTTTAGGTTATTTAATTTTGGTTCCTCTTATATATGGAAATGTGCTGTAGGTGTTTTTTGAATGTGTGTAGTTGATGAAAATGTGCACAAACTGA
The DNA here is from genome assembly GCA_030737815.1 of Allium fistulosum. NCBI lineage: Eukaryota > Viridiplantae > Streptophyta > Magnoliopsida > Asparagales > Amaryllidaceae > Allium > Allium fistulosum. The sequence goes on along the minus strand of CM060902.1, from coordinate 335,755,019 downwards.
AACTGATGTCTAAATATAACAGGCTTGGAAATCAGTTTGCAATAACAAACTGATGTCTAAATATGCACAAATAGAAATCATTCATTACTAGAATCAGGCACATAGACATCGGCTATTAGCCGATGTCTGAAAAAATTTGACCGATGTCTTTGTCGGTGTAGAGAAAGGTCAGTCACATAGACGTCGGTTTTGGACTGCTGTTGGAGTACTCAGACAGCGGCCCAAAACCGACGTCTATGTGACTGACCTTTCTTTACATTGACAAAGACACTGGTCAATTTTTTTTCAGACATCGACTAATAGCAGATGTCTATGTGCCTGATTCTAGTAGTGTAATGATTGATACTTAACCTTGGAATAATAAATATGATGTTCCGAAACATATTTTAACATGGAAAATTATTTTCTATGAGATTTATTTCTTTGAGTTCAAAATATTTAATCAAAGAACTCTCCACTGTAAACTAGTTGTAGTATATGAAATAAATAAACTATCTTAAGTGAATGATGGAACTCCAAATCTAGTACGCTATTATACTAATGGTGAAAATAGCGAGAGCATGTCATGTAGCACTTATTAATTGCATCAAAGTACCAAAATTATTTTCGTAAAACATACCGAACATTATTTATGAAATAATAACTATTTTTTGGCATCGACTGAAAAATATACATAGTTATAATTCAATATGAATATTATGGATATTCGTTATAAAATAAAACTATAATATGGTATTTGTTTTCATAACAAAAGTGATGCATTGAAAAATACAAAGTGTCTAATATTTTTTACAATTATTTCGGAATTATAGACTAAGTCGTAGCTTTGAGAAATAATTTTTATTATATGATTATGAATCATATGTTATTGGTTAATTATATATCAAAAAATTAAGGGCAGTGCACCCATTTAGTGGAAGCACTATATGACTTAATGAACTCGGATTGATACATATTAATGTCTGTAATCATGAGTCTATTAATACCAAAACCAGTTCCACATACTTTGTTATATTAATCGATTATTTATAACTAACACAGACATGCGTATTAGATACACATGTAGTATGTTTATGATATGATCATAGAGTATAAAAAGAAAGTAAATAAAAATAACATGCAATAAAATAAAATGATTCGAATTGATCGAATAGGTTAGTATATATTGGAAAGTGATCCGAACATACTTAAAATGGATAAAGATTCAACCTCATAAGTCACTTTTCTCTATGACACATAATGATGTAACAATTAGGAGCAATCAGACTCTATTGAATGAAGTACGATTAAGTAGAGTGAAGTTGAGTAAACTTCTTTCTATAAGGCCATGTATTTAAGAGTAATACACAAGGTTAAAACTAATTTCATCTAAATAATAGTTTATAATATCATACAAGATAAGGGTTTACAAGAAACCCCAACATGTCCTAGGCCAAGGAGTTGGCAGGTTGTGCGAGTCGAAAGATTGCATGTAATAATCATATATAAGGAATCTTGTGTGAGTCTCCCTAAAAGGATTTTAGGGAAGATGGTCATTTGATGACATATTTATGTTTTGAACATGATATTTGCAAACTATAGGACTAAATCAGTTTTATATAAAAGGTGATTCATAAAGTGTATGAATACCTATTACGTTACAATAAGAAACAATTGTTGTTACAAGAAATACCAACTTCATAGTGAAAGAATTTCTTTAAGAAATTATTTGTAGTAAAATGGAATTGGATACGGTCCAAAGATAAAATTGATTAATATGAGGCGAGATGAAATTACTAACCTAAATGAACACATCGCATTAGACTATCTAATAAGTATTCTGGCATATTGAAGAGAAACTATGAGTTTCTTATATATGTCGAAAATATAAATAATCCTTTGCTATTTAATTAAACCATTAGGAGTGCTGACTCTATAGTATAATATGATGCACATATCCGAAATAGATTCCACGTACATCATAAAAAATGATTTTGTATCCAAAGGGATATGATCCATTGACCACAACTCTGTCTTTATGAGAAAGAAAAATATTGTTGGAATGTAGTTGGCTACACTGATAAGAATATTACCGTAAATTTCAATTTTTGAAATTAACATAATAGATTAGCCATTCGATGTGCTCAAGTTCAGTTCAGATTTACTCATAAAATTATCGCTTTGTAAGACTTTGTGATTCGATACATATATGTTGAAATGGAAAATTCTAAATAATGATTTAGAGTGGACTGTTTGCACATAACATCAAAAGTGTCTCGAAGTTAGTATGAGTGATATTTGGGCTTGTGAGTGTTTGGACATGATTAAAGAACAGATACAAAAGTATAGTTAGATAAGCATCAAAATTGAACAAGTATTTTTATAGAAATATCAAATAGTTTGATTATTAATCAAAATGCAGAGGAAGCGTGTGCTTAGGAAGAATGTTAAAAAGGTACATTGATATATCTAAACTATAAGTAAACAACAGCCGTTGATTTTAACAATGTACTTGTGTTAAAATGAACCTTAGTTGTTTTAATACTCAAAGTTTTGGATTGTAAATGATATATTTTATAGCGAGTATAAAAGATATTAGGATATCCCAAATTGATATGTAAAGACACCTTATTAAATTGTTCAATATGGAACATGTGAGATGAATTCCTTATGCACTGACAATAGGAATTAACATACATGTTATGTTGTCTACGATATCATGATTTGTTCATGTATATGATGCATGAAGCAAAATATTAAATTCAAATCGATATCACCGAATGATAGATTGGAGTGTTCTCATATATTTACAAAATACTGAAGAATTGTTTATAGAAACAACGAATTCGCTATGAAGCATTGTTCAAACTCAAACTTCACAAGTGATATTGAGTATAGTATGTCAATAAAAAATTCAAGTTAAGAATCTTCAAATTGGAAAATTTTCAAATGAAACACTGTGGCCGATTCAATGAAAATGCTAAGTATGCTGCTTTGAATAGCGTCGCAATAAAAGAACAATGTATTTAATATAAATGCACAAATTTATAACTGAGCCAAGGGTGAATTCAAATGTTGAGAATCCCACAATATTATTACATGATAACAATGCCACTATATAGTTCGTAATAGAACTTAAAGCTCACCTAAAGTTGAGAGACATACTCTGAATCGTTCTACATAAAGAAGTTTATCGACATCGGAGAGAGTTAATTGACAAAGTAGGCAATTAAAACATAATAGCATACCTATTCACTGAGGGACTGACCCGACCAGTTTACAGGAAACTAATTGGAGAAGTTGGAATGAGATTCCATAATTGACCCCAAGTGCAAGTGGGAGATCGATAGAGTTAGGGGTATGCCCTAGGGGTAATTATGTAATTTTTTACATATATCTAACTCGTTGACCAATCTTGTTTGAAATAAAAGGTATTTTATTTCTATAATACACTTGATATAATGTGTTATATTAATTAATTAATTAAATTTAAAGTATGTTTAATAGAAAATCCATAAATGATATATTTTGTGATAGTAGTTATAAAGTGTTGTAACCGTGAGTAATTTATCACAATGAATATAAATATACCATTTAAAATGTTTCTAGTCAAGATGCATCGAGACTGGATATCGATAAATCCATTGAGACTAGAGTATGTAACACTCTCCAAATGTTAGGTGGCACATTACTTATGACTCCCGAGGGCACCCAGGCATTACGTACTGATAGTTATTGGATAACTATGGAATGACTCACTCAATAGTTTTCTGTTGGTTAATATAACTAAGGGAAAATGGAAAATATCAATGTGACTAACTTACACGGTTCTCTCGACTTGAGAATATTGTGGATCTTCAATATGAAAGCTCCGCTTTAAATATATTCAAATCATGGCATGGCATCCATTGAGTGACTATAGTTGGGTCGAGTGGAAGTATTGAAAATAAAGCACTAATCGAGAGAGGATTCGTCTCCTCAGTTATATGGGGTTAGTATCACTGTCAACTCAAGTCAACTCAAAGTCAAAGTCTTTGGCCAGAGCATTTCAGTTAATAATAATTATTACTATTGAACCAAGGACTTTGTGCTTGGATTATAAATTTGAATATGGATGATATTGGAATTTTGACCATTACCAAATTCCATAAGTCCGAAGTGATATAGTTTTGAAGAAGAGAATTGGTGTAAATAAATGTCACAACCGGGTAATGCTTAATAATGTAAAAATGAACTTTTATTTAAAAGAATAAACAATAAGTTTAGCCAAAATGTCACACCTCTTGCTACGTGACGTGTGAACATTAACATTCAAATCGTTCGATGCTAACCACTGACCGAATTTACACTCGAGAGTCACACAACCGAATTGATAAATTCTCTTTAGATCAAATGATCTAACCAGTTTATAATTATTATAAATTAATTAATATTTATGAAATATTAATTATGAAATTTGAATATGATTTTAGGAATAAATATTGTTGTATATATTTATAATAGTTATAAATATATCTATCGATATGAGATATCGATAAGGAATTCAATTGGATTTAATTCAAAAACGTTTACTTGGGATAAATTTAGTTTAATGACCATGAAAGGGGCTGAAAATTTTGACCAAAAAGGATGTAAGAGGAGGCTAAAAATAGGCTAGGAGTATTTCAGATGGATGATTCAGATTTAGGGAGAAAGGGTAATGGATATGATCCACCTTTCTCTCTATTCCTTCCACTATAAAAGGACTCCTAACCCTAATGCATATAGAATTTTTTTTCTGCCTCCTACCTCCATCATTTTGGATGAACTATACCTCCTAAAACTCTAACAAAACTTAAATCAAATCAATTCAAATTAACAGCTATTTGATAGCGAAGGGTTTGCGGTTCAAGGACTAGCAATCTATAGAATCGAGAAGGTTTCAAAGAGAGAAGAAATCATCATTGCAAGGTGGAACTAAGGGCATTAGTTTTAGGTAAGCGTTTAATTTATATTTATGATGTATTATCTATGTATAAATGTATATTGTTCATATACATACATATATTGCTATTGCTATATTACTAGTTAGGTGAGATTCCTCTAGCTACTGTTGTTGTCGTATCTTGATTGGTTATGTGTATATGTTTATAAAATAAAAGAAATTACATAAGGATCTAATACATACAACCAAAATTATTATTTTTAATTATTTATATTTTAGTCATTAATATATATATATATATTAATATATTAACTAATTTATCTATACGACTTATATTAAACTATATATATAACTATATTACATAAATAATTGATTTAAATTTTTTAAAATATATATTCGTATTAAAAATAATTTTTAGCAACTGAAAATAGTTTTTTGATAATTATTTAATAATAATAATATTATTTAATCATTATATGAATTAATGAATTCATATAAAATAAATTATGATTTGAAATTCATTTTTTTTTAAATTAATATGTCATTATATAAGCCCTTGGCCAAAAATTAGAATTTTTAAATCAATTATAATATTTTAAAAAAATATTTTTATTTTGGTAGAAAATCATTTAATTAATAAAAAATATTATTTTGAAATAGAAAAATTCGAAAATTTTTCCTAAGTTACATAATCATATTCCTGATGTTTTGAAATTTTAAATTTTAAAATATTTATTACATATTTATATATGTCGGTTTATCATTTATTTATTGAAAATTTAAATTTAAATTATGGAAAAATCTGAACGAGGATATGGTTTTCATGGCCTTAGTCCGCGCAATTCACCTCGAAACTGAATTCGAAAAGTGGATCAAAATGAAACAACCTACCACTAGGAAGGACTTCAACCGGAAGGCGAGCCAGTACTTGAGATTGGAAGAGGCACAAGAATTGGAAAACAAATCTGCTAACTTACAACCAACCGACATTGTGCAGAATGGTATGGTGACAAACCAAGACATAAATACCTCCAGGACTATTGAAGGGAACGTGGGAGAAAATGGGAATCAGAAAAGGAAGAACCAGAATTCCAACAAGCGAAACAGAAGTAGCTAGCGACTCAAAGGTTTTAGGCCCGAATGTAACACTCCAGATTTTTTAGTAACATTATTTAGGATATTTAATTATTTAAATTAAATAAAATAACGTGTTGATTATGGGATTGAGATTTGATTTTAATTAGGAGTAGCCGTGCCATTTAACAATGAATTAAAAGAAGAGTTTAACATGAAATAGGGGAGGGGTAAAATAGGAAAGAGGTCATTCCTATATCTATTCCCTTAGACCGTGTATCCATACATGTTCATTTTCATTTGAAATTTTTTATAACTCAAGGCCGGCCATTATTAACAAGAGTAAAGGAAGAAAGCTAAGGAAGATGCTAAATCAAATCAAATCCATTTATATCTCAATCTCTTTAATATATAAAGCCAAGGTGAATAATGTTTGCATCTCATTTTTTATTATTTTTTCCGTTCTAAGATGAATTCCAAATATTTTGCATTGATTTGCCATGTTTTGAATGATGGAATAATTATATATACTTGTTAATGAATTATGGTTGTTCATATTGAATTTATGACATGTTTTAAGGTGAAAACCCTATAAAATGATATTCAAATGCCTTGCTAATTTTTATAAAGATCATAAATGATATTTTAGAGATGAGTTTCAATTTTCAGAATTTTCTAAAAATTTGAGGAATTTATATGAATTTTCTAGTAAAGAAAATGTTAATTTGGGTTAATAATTATTTACGGTTAAATAAAAAAGAATTGGGTCTGAAATTTTTATACGTTGGAAAACATATTAAAAGAGATTTTATAGAATTTTTGTAGAATTTTCCTAAGTGTTTTAATGGTTATATAAAATTATTTAAGGTATGAGACTTAAATGTTTTATATAATTAAGAGAGGAGAATGGGCTTTTTGTAAAATAATTTAAATTATTAAATCTGGAAAGTCGGCAGCACTTTTGAAAAAAGGCAGTACTTTTTATTGGTAAAGAAAGAGGCAACCAATCAAAATTAGACATCTGAAGCGGGTTAGGTGAAAAGAACTATTTGCTACATGTTTTTCACTATTTCAACACCGTCGACACCAGGTTCCACTTCCTCATCTTCGCTTTCGACTCAGTTGAAACCAATGTACATGGTATCAAGAAACTGGTACGTAGTGAATTGGATGTAGGTGGAAGGTATGGAGTCGAAAACCAAGGGTTTCGAAGGGGTTGAGGCAGTACTTTGTTTTTAAATTAAAAATACGCCTGCTTGCTTTCCACTAAAATGATTTTCGACTAAGAAGCTTTCGACTAGATCAAATGGTTTTAAAAGGAATGGTTTTGATTGGGTGGCGCTTTTTTTAGATGATTGCTTTCGACTAAGTCGAAGCCTTTAGCTGCCGCTTCCTACCTTTCGACCCAGATGGTTTCGAAAGGGTTGTTTTGTTTTCTAAAAACCTAGCCACTTCTCCAATGCTTTTGAAGGGGGTGGTTTCGACACCATTATTTCTTGACTTAGGAAATGGTTTCGAAACAGGTGCTTTCGACTTAAATGTTGTAAAGGACTCTTTTTCTATGATTGAAGTAAAACCCAAATGGTTCCGGAAGAGATAGTTTTAAATTGTTTCGAAATAGATGCTTTCAACTTTAATGATTTCGATCGAAACAGTTTTCAAAGGTTTCGAAGTGATAAATTTTTGAATAATTTCGAAAGGTTTCCACATGTTTTAAATTGAACTCAAAGTGCTTTCGAAAGGATTGAGTTTTGACTGTTTTGAAAGGTGTTAATGAATGGTTTCGAAAGGGGTGGTTCCCCAGAGTTTCGAAAAGGTTGAAGGAAAAGGTTTTTCCCTATGTTTTCGAAAGGCAATATTTAAAGATTTTAAAGGGGGATGTCTATATGTTATAAAGCTTTCGAACGAAAGACTTTTATTGGTTTTGAAAGAGTGAATTTCATTGATTTCGAAAGGTAAGATTTGGTCTTTTGGCCTGGATTAAGTAAAGGGTTTTACTTGGTTTCGAAGGGGTTACCTTCAAGGGTTTCGAATGAGTTGTTTAAAGGTTTAAACAAAGGTTTTGAATATATTAAATAGGCAGAATTGCCTAAGTGTTTTCAAGTTAAAAAGGACTTTAACTTATTTTGAAAGGATAGCTAATTCTTAATAATATTCATCAACATTATTTTGAGTAAAGTATATATATATATATATATATATCATAGAAAAATAGCTTAGAGTAAAGCTAAGAATATATTTTCCTTGTATATGTATGATTTAAAAGGTTAAATCATTTTGAAAAGGTTTTCAAGGAAAAAGATAAAGGGTAGTTAACCCTAAGAAAATAATTCGGACAGTTAGTCCATTTTGATTCGGACAGTTAGTCCAGTTTGCAGGTAGTCAGCCTAGATTTCAGGCAGTTAGTCCAGTTTGCTGTAGTCAGCCCAGTTTTATGGACAGATAGTCCTTTTGTAGCATAATGGACCTTGCTATTATGTTGTGGACAGATAGTTCACATATTACTTGTTTTTACAGACATATAGTCTATTTATTAGCATAAAGGATATTGCTATTTTGATATAATCAGTCTGATTAACCAGTTTGGTTGCAGGAAAGGATTGCAAAATATATGTTTTTCAAAAGGGATATTAGTGAGGGGAAACCGATTTCGCTAAGCGGCGTAGTCTCACTTAATATCAGTAAACCGAGATGTAACAAAATTATTCACACCATGATTTATGTCTGACTCAAAGTTTTTGTTTCCCCTTAAACTCTCGAGTACTCAAAATTGATTTGAGTAGGCTGAGGGTTGAGGTTTTAGTCCTTTTGGTGAATAAAGCTTTCAGAGACGAGCAAGGGGCTGACGGATAGCTATTTAGGAGTTTCATTTTGTTTTGATTCCGCTTTGTATATTAAGTCAGTTATGACAATATTGCTTTGATCAACCAAGGAAGCATCGTCATATGTCGCTCTTACCGTATTTTGTAAATGATATATTTAATCATTGCCTGGGGAACGTTAAGGGATTATGTAACATGGATATGAATTATTTTTTTAAAATGTAATCAGCAAAATGTTGTTTTTTGAAAATCTATGATTTTGTTCATATTCATGTGATTCTGATATTATGGATACTATTATCATTACTGTATTTTGTCACCAGAAGTTAATACTATGGATGACTACAGCATCTGTAGCACTTAGCTTTTGGCCTCCAGATATGGGATGTTACTTCGAAGAATACACCCCGCTCGACGATATTCCATAAAACATCTATCTGAACATCTATCTCGCGACATAGGGGATGAAGAGTACAAAAAGCCGCCTAAAAAGCAAGCAACTGAACAACAAAAGCATTCTGGAAATTACTGCCACTTCCATAAAACACATGGCCACAACACGAGTGTCATCACCCGAAGAACTTGATTGAGGAGTTGATTGGGGAAAACAAGCTTCAACAGTATGTGAGGAAGCCACTGAATCCTGACCAACCCGTAGTGCCCCAAGCCCCTAGAGATCAAGAGAACCAAGCTGGAACTAGCAAAGAGGGACCCAGACTGACTGACCAGAGACGCATCATCGGAACGATATCTGGAGGGCCCCATTCTGCGCAGAAGAGTTGGGGAGAAATGGAGCGGTATGCGAGCTCATTAATGCAAGCTCCGAAAGATGCATGCTTTGCGATTGAAGTTGGAACCCCTGCTAAGCATAAGAGAACCCTAAACGACGGCATAGTATTCCGGAATCGAGACACTGACAGGATAGAAGCTCCAACTCTCGATCACATGGTCGTGACAGTAGGAATCGGACCCGCCATGGTCCGACGTATTGGTAGATAGTGGCGGTTATGCGAATATCCTTTTCAAACGCACATTTGATCAGATGAAGATCAGCATGAAAGATGTATCCGCCTGCCGAACAAAGATTCAAGGATTCACTGGCGAACCCAAACAACCTATTGTAACGATTGACTTTCCCGTAGAACTCGGAGAAGGCGACCGGAGAGTCACCCTCATCCAAACCTTTATGATCGTAAATTAAGTTTCCGCTTACAATGCCTTCTCGGGGCGGCCCGCCTTGGCAAATTTCAGAATTTCTCTAGCTTAATGGTGTCTAACTATGAAATTTTCGATAGAGAACAGAATCGGGGTGATCATGGAGACAAAGTGCCGCTAGAGAATGCTATATCATGGAACTACGCGAGTCTAAAAGAAAGGAAAAGGGGAAGAATTTGGAGAAAACTCTCCACATTCGTAAACCTACCGAATAGCAACTACATAGCCGCCCTAGCTTTGGGACCATAGCCGATTTGACAAGGCATTGGACCCTAAAAAGAAGAGTTCAAGGGAAGAATGGGCAAAACTGGTAGAATTGACGGTGTCTGTCCCAGTTGATATGGATGACCCAACACGGCTCCTCAAAATTGGATCGCATCTTTGAAACAGGATGCGACTGGAACTCATCAAATTTCTTCGCGCCAATCTGGATGTATTAGCTTGGACACATTCAGATATGTGTGGGGTGTCGCCGGAGATAGCATGCCACGCACTTAACATTGATCCTAAGTATACGCCAGTGAAGTAGAAAAGGCGCAGCTTAGGGCCCGAGCGGTCCAAAGCGCTAAGAGAAGAAGCGGACAAGCTGATGGCGAATGGTTTTATCTGCAATGCAACCTACCCTGAATGGGTATCTAACCCGGTCTTGGTTAAGAAGTCCAATGGGAAATGGAGAACCTATATCAACTACTCGTATCTGAACAAAGCTTGCCCGAAAGACAGATTTCCTCTGCCTAGAATCAATCAGCTTATGGACAGGACAACTGGATATGAATTGCTATCATTTATGGATGCATACTCGGGATACAACCAGATCATGATGCACGAACCTGATCAAGAAAATACCAGTTTCATTTATGATCTGGGACTATACTGCTACAAAGTAATGCCATTTAGCTTATAGAATGTTGGGACAACTTACTAACGACTAGTGAACGCCATGTTTAAACATCAGATTGAGAAAACTATGGAAGTTTATATAGACGATATGTTGGTTAAATCGCGCATAGCTGCAAATCACCTGGACAACCTTGCCGAAATGTTCGAATTACTCTGAAAATATGGATTGAAGCTTAATCCTCTTAAGTGTCACTTTAGGGTAGCCTTTGGAAAGTTCTTGGGATTCATCGTAAGCACTAGAGGCATCGAAGAAAATCCCAAACAAATAACCGCTTTATGGGAAGTCGAGGCCCCGAGGAACGGGAAAGAGTTGCAAAGCATGAATGAAAAAGTTGCAGTGCTATGCCGGTTCATCTCGAAAGCAACTAACAAATATATACCGTTCTTTGACGTGCTAATGAAGGGAAAGAAGAACTTCGAATGGAATCAAGCTTGTCAAACTGCGTTCGAAGAGCTGCTGCGACATATGGAAACCTCGCCAATCCTATCCAAGCCGGTAGACGGAGAATATTTGTACATCTACTTAGTAGTCTCGCCCCATGCATTGACTGTCATGCTCGTACGAGAAGAGGCTAAGATCCAGCGACCCCCGTATATTACATCAGTAAATGGTTCACTGGAGAAAAACAGAACTATCCATAATTGGAAAAACTGGCGTATACATCTTGATCGCATCTAGAAAGTTACGACCGTACTTCCAGGCACACCCGATCAGAGTGCTGACAAATCAACCCTTGAAGTAAGTGCTATACCGCCCCGTGACTCTGGACGGCTTATAAAATGGAACATCGAATTAAGTTAGTACGAAATAACATACCATCCTTGAAAGGCGATCAACTGGCAGGTGCTGGTAGATTTCATTACCGAATTTACAATACAAGATAATGAGGAGGAAATGGCTCCAGAAGTGGGGACATTTTGGAAGTTGTTCGTCGATGGTGCCTCTAACACCCTCTGTTCGGGAGCAGAGGTCGTGCTCGAGACTTCCGAAGGACGATCCATTTTTTATGCCTTTCGCTTGGAATTTCCTACAACAAATATCGAGGCAGAATATGACGCATTAATAGCTGGGCTAAATATTGTGAAGGAACTCGGGATAAAATCCATACACATCTATAGTGACTCTCAACTAGTCATATGTTAGGTGAAAGGCGAATACCAGGCTCAGGGGGAGAACCTTGCCTCTTATCTATCTAAGGTGCAGGAACTACTGAGCGACATCGAGCATTACACCATAACTCATATCCAGATGGAACAGAACACCAAGGCGGATTATCTGGCCAAATTGGCCAGTTTTAGAGAAGCTCAATCATTGGGGCTAGACCCAGTTGAAACCCTGACCACTCTAAGCATAAGCGAAATGGATATCGACTGGATTTTTGAGACAACCAAAGAGCCAGAGACATGGATGATGTCGATCAAGGATTATCTGCCCACAAGAACTCTCCCCACAGATAGAAACTAGCGAAAAAGCTTCTTCGAAAGGCACGCGATTCGCAATACAAGATGGGATACTCTACCGAAGGGGATTCTCTACCCCCTTACTCAGATGTGTGATTAACGATGAAGCTTGAAGGATCCTAAAAGAAGTTCATGAAGGCAACTGTGGAGATCATACCAGAGGGCAAACCTTTGCAAAGAAAGTTCTCCGGTAAAGGTACTTTTGGCCAATAGTAAACCGCGATGCAGCAGATTACACTAGACGGTGCGATCAATGTCAAAGATTCAATAAGATCAAAAGAACCCCCTTGACGGAGCTAACACAGATGGTCAACTCGTGGCCGTTCGCAATCTGGGGAATCGATTTGATTGGTGTAATACAATGGTTAAAGGAGGAGCCAAATATGTTATCGTTGATGTTGACTATTTCACCAAATGGGCCAAAGCGTCTGGCCACTATTACCATAAAAATAGTCATTAGCTTTGTTACTAAAAATATTATTTGTAGGTTTGGGGTGCCACAGAAAATCATCATGGAAAACGAGACTCAATTCGAAAGCGCTGAGTTCAAAGACTTTTGCAAACACTTCCAAACCGAGAAAAGCTTTTCCATTGTCGCATATCTGCAAGCAAACGGGCAAGTGGAAACAGTAAATAAGATCATTAAGTCCATCATCAAAAAGCGGCTAACTAAAGCAAAAGGTAATTAGGTCGATGAACTTCCACTCGCACTATGGGCCTAAAGAACAACGCACAAATCTGCAACTAGGCACTCTCTGTTCGCTTTAGCATATGGGAAGCAATGATCCCAGTTGAGCTAGAAGTCCCTTCTCATCGAGGGCAAAACTTTGGTCAAAGGCAGAACGAACAACTCCTACTCGAGTCGCTCGATATGGTCGATGAGAAGAAGGAAGAAGCTGAATCAAGGATTGCCGCTCACCAAAAAAGGCTCGCATGGTACTTCAACTCCAAAATTCATAACCGCACCTTTGAGGTGGGAGACCTTATCCTCAAGAAGGTCTACCCTATACTGGGAGCATTCGGACCAAACTAGGAAGGACCCTATGTGTGACGACCCGCACTTCAGCCTTCGAAAATCGGCATCCAATAAATCACCCGTATTTGAATGCCGGAGATTCAAACACTAGAGTCCGTATCGCTGGAGCTATAACACATTAGGTAAAAACAACACAGCGGAAACAGAAATGAATAACTATCATTGATACACCAAAGATACAATAACTGATGCAAGATACCGACATCATCAGAAAAAGATACAACACCACAGCGGAATATAACAGTGGAAAGATAACACCAACAACAGAATACAACACCAACACGGTCTTCCCAAAGAGCTCCACAAAACTACATCTTCATATCCAAAGCTCCAAAGCTCCAAACCAAAAGATAGCTCGAACCCCTTATCATGCTGAACTTATAGCAAACTCGGTGCAGTCCAAAGACTTCTAGATCCAAAGACTTCAAATCTACATCTACTATTTGAACTATCTCTAGAACCTACTGATAACCTGACTCAAGGCTGCCCGTGTGGAAAATTATGGGCACCCAGAGTTTAGGAAAGGGAACAATAAACTCCAGGTCAAACATGGGACTGGTGTGAGCAAACAAAAATAGTTATTTGAACAAAAGAAATAAAAAGAAATCCGCTATGCTTTTTGGAAAATGAAACTACCATAAGGCCTCCCGCTGCACACACAATGCATTCGCACACATGGAGGAGATTTCTCCTTATAGCAGTCAAACATGCTTGATACGCGAAAATCCTTTTGATATTATTATTAGTGCATAGTGTGAAAACATTTCGAAAGTATAATATTAATCTTAGCCATCATACTACCATTATAGTATGCCTACTATAGCTACCATGCTAAATGGCAGGTTACCACCACGTCACATGGCAGGTTCTACAACTAAAACCGTACAGGGCTCGTATTGATTGTTTGGATTTCCAACAAATGGCCAAGGCTAAGGAACTTCCTTTCCAAATGGGTACGCCTCTGGAGGGATGCCCCGAGAACCTAACCGGATCTCTGCCAACACAAGGCCGGGTTACCTCTGTAACTAGGTAACTAACTGTCACGAGTATGCCATCCCCCGGTCATAACCAACCTTTACCGAGGCACCTCGAATTCCAACAACCAACAACCAATAACCAACAACCAACAACCAACAACCAACAACCAACAACCACATAAGTAAAATATCTGGGCTCCATACCATGATACCACTTTTTATCCACATAAGTAAAATATCTGGGCTCCATACCATGATACCACTTTTTTATCCAGAAGGAAATGTACATACCCTAAGGGGCGCGACCCCCGTAACCTTGCTGCATCCTTTCCTGTTTCGACCATTTCCGGGGTGTGAGGTTCGATGAAGTCTCGTTCCACAAAGCTACACTTTTCACAAAAGCCATGCTTCGATCAACCAATGATCAGCACTTAGCATGCCACATTACCAAATTGGGAATATATCACTAGTAACAATCAACTACATAACCTCTGAGCTCGTACGTCTCAGAGAAGGGTGTTAAGCTAAGAGAATAAATTCTCCACCATTAAACAGAAATGTATTTGATAGAAACCAGCTTTATATCTCAAAGTGTAACGTCAGACATACATCCATACAAGTCCATCCTGGGTCTGAATGGAACCGAAGGCACTTCGTCCAATTAACGAAAAAGCCCTTGCACATCCGGATATTCTCTAATCACGTCCGGACTCCCCATCACTTAGGGTAATCTAAATCTCTATACCGGGGCCAGTCGATGCAGAGACAATCAACAGGTAATCCTTTCGTTTTCGAAAATACCCGGTCTTCAACCACCGTCTTCAAATGCAATTCCATTCCATCGTATCATTATTCGAAATGGGTTTTATGACATAAAGTCCTCTCCTGGCTAATCCGAATAATGAGCGCTTAACTTTAAAAACATATGAATCCATTTGGATCTTAGTTAAGTCACATCCCTTATTTCCCAAAACCTTTCCTTCTGAATGGTTTAAACAAAATTTCATTTTTAATCTTTTAAACAAAAAGATTCACCTTTAAGATCCTTTTCAATTTGAAAACAAGGTTCACCAAATCTTTAACAAAGATTTATTCATATGTTTCTAAAGCTATTTCCATTTCAAATTTGATTTAACCATAACTCGAAATCATTTCAACAAAAACTGGAAGTTCTTTCTTTATATGAAAGCTATTATCATTTGAAAACAAAGGTTTTCGTTTTTTGGGAAAATCTGATTAAATTTGCTCAAGTTATAACCTTTTAAAGTATAAATCGGAAAATCAGCGAACTGCCGTATCCTCAGCAAGTTCTATTTAAATTCCCAAAATAATCCATTTAAAAATACTTTAAAAATGGTTTAAAGTCCATATACATACATTATAAAGTTTGTATAACACTTTTTAAGCATAGTTCCAAAATTTCAAAACTTTAACAAGCCATATCATATTCAAAATGATTTTCAATT
This sequence comes from Allium fistulosum, assembly GCA_030737815.1. NCBI lineage: Eukaryota > Viridiplantae > Streptophyta > Magnoliopsida > Asparagales > Amaryllidaceae > Allium > Allium fistulosum. Next base: position 335,739,165 of record CM060902.1, on the reverse strand, counting down.
TCAAAACTTCCTTTTCAAAAGTTTCCCATATTCAACCCAATTTCACTTCCAAACCATTTTGGAATAAAATAATATTAAATTCAAAATACCCATGACTTAACCAATTTTCCTGTGAAATCCATATTTGTGTGTGTGTTGTCCAGGGGTTTTGCATACAACAATAATATCACAACCATCATTAATCCAAGCACAACAATATCAATAAGCGGTATAATCTTATAACGCTTATCTTCCATTCACAGATAAATATGTAAATTCATCACAGATAAATAACACACAATTTATAACAGCTCAATCCAAAGCAATTCATATCACACAATATCACACATCAGAGATATCAAACAATTCAAGGCATTCAGTATAATCCAATCATCCATAAGCAAGATTAATCAATCACATAATTTATAATTAATTTAATTAATCTCAAAATAAATTAATTACCTAACCCTGCTTGATTAATATTAATAAATTACAAACTATTAGTTATTAATTTAATTAATTAATGAAATTAATTAATCATCCTTAATTATCCATCTTAATTAATTATTCTTAATTAATTAATTATCCCTTAATTAATTACATTAATTAATTAACCTTAAGTTAATTACATAATTAATTAACCCTTAATAAAAGTAATTATCTTTCAATCATAAATTAATTAACCTTTAATCATTAATTTATTCACCTTCAATCATTAATTAATTTACCTTTAATTAATTAATTATCCTTTAATTATTAAATAATTAACCTTCAATTATTAATTAATTATCCTTTAATTAACCTTTAATTACTAATTATCTTTTAATTACTTACATTAAGTAATTAACCTTTAATTAATTAATTATCCTTTAATTAATTACATTAATCAATTAACCTTTAATTTATCACATTAATTAACTATCATTTAATTACTTACCTTAAGTAATTATCTTTTAAGTAATTATCCTTTAATTACTTAAAACATTTATTAATTTAAAGATAATCCATTTATCTTAATTAACTTCTTAATCACCATTAAGATCTTATTAAATTAAAGCTTGAAATTAATTTATACAAAAATCTGTTGAGATCTTTTTGATTAATTGAAGTTTAATACCACATCATTATATTTCAAAAACACTCATTAATTAATTTTAATTAATTAACCAATGTATAATTATTCAATACCAAAACAATTTATCTTTAAAATCATTTAACTTTAAAAATACAAAATTTGAAACTCATTTGAAATCTTGTTTAATAACTTAAAAACTTGATCATATTTTAATTTAAAAACCAGGTTATTTGAACACAGGTTAAAACCCGAGCCTACACTTATTTTTCCCGAGCCAAACACTAGAATTCCCGAGTCATCCACTTTCCCTTCTTTCTTCGAGTCAAACCCACAACGACTTCGAGTCTGACTTGAGGAAACTTCGTCTTCCCCAATCCCTCAACAACCCAGACAACAAATGTGCATTCGTGCACATGCACAACCAAACTGGCCATCTCCGACCAAGGCTCTGATCGTCAACAAGTTGACGACAACCCACATAGATGCTACGACCACCCAGAACTTTGAATCGAACTCGAAATCAAGCTCGATCAACTACCACATGGAACCAACCGATACCCAAAACTTCCACACTTCGCCACCTCCGATGATCTGAAGCTTCGCCACTGCGTCCAGACCCTCGCCAAAGTTCCCTGCTCCGATTCCCCCAGGTGCGATCGCTCCTAGTCCACCATCGACGACGTACGAACCCGAGAACTAAAGTCGATTAAACCCAAACGTTAAACCCTAAATCGACGTTGACCAGCCACCACGGCCACCTTTAAATGCTCCGATCATTTTTCCCGTAACCATCGACCCACAAGCCTCCTCCAGGTTCAAGCTCGACGAACATCACCTCGCTGATCATCGGAATTCGATGAAAATGTATTTTCGTTCAACTTGACATATCTCAACGTATAAAACTTAAAAATCATGAAACGATTATCAAAAATCACCATTTTTCAATACGAATCAGATTATATAATTAAAACGTGAAATCCAAACATTTGATTTTTGACTTTTATTGTATCATCACTGTAATTTCCTGTTCTCAAAGTGATTTCTTAATATATACACTTGGAAATATTTTTAAATATGATATTACATCCTTATAATCACTTTTCCTTTAGAGATCCTAGCCAGATATTGTTTAGATGAAGAAATATTAATTTATTTTGATTGAGATGAACCTGTAACTTAAGAACAGAGGCATGCATACTGGTACACAGACATGCACACAATCATTTGCATATATATACACACACAAACATTTTTACATTCATGCAACCACTTCACTTCAAGTATAAATCTCAACATCAAGTTATATAACAGATTCAAGTTTTAAAATAGAAGTTTACTCACTTGGATATTGAAAATAGAGAAGTCTGGAGATGATTTGTTCTTTGATTTTTAACTGCTACTTGATTTGTTTGAGTTGAACTTTGCATGCCATTTGATTTGCTTTGATTTCTGGTTGAATTTGAAGTTGTTGAATTTGTTTTGGTTTGATTGCTTTGAATTTGAAAACTGGAAAATGATTTGCTCTTGAATCCTTGCAACTGGAAATCATTTTGAACTTTGCTTGATTCAAGTTTTTAGACTGAAAGAGGTTGTTTGTTGTTTTTCTTTTCTCAGGTTTTAGCTTTCTTTAGTTACTAGGTTTTGAATATCAACAAAGAAACGAGAAGGAAGAATATATATAGCTTTAATTTCCTTTTTATTATTATTAAAAATGAAAAGAAAATTTATGACACTTGTTATTCCATGTCTCATTAGGCTAACACTTGTATTTTTTCCATGTTATACTTTTAACACTTGTAATTTTCATGTTAATAATATTTTTATAAAATTTTCTATTATATTTATATTTATATTTAGATAACCTTAAAGAAAATGATTTAAAATTAATTATACATTAATATATATATATATATATATATTAGAATTTTAACCCGTAAATAGCTTTTTTGAAAATTATTATATTTTTAATTCAAAATATACCTTCCAAATACACACACACACACACCTATATATATATATTATAAAACATATTTTTATTTATTTTGAAAAATTCAAATTAATTCACAAATTAATCCAAAAATTTATATTAATTACTAAATAAAATTTGGCTTAAAAATGGGATCGTTACACTATGTGACCGGTCAGAAGCTAGAGGATGGCACATTCAAGCCACCGACTGTTGATGGAGCCCAAATTTCCCGAGCATGGAACAGTGAATCGCTGCGTCCTTATTTTATCTAAGAATATCTTATGCATTTCCTATTCTAGCAAATAAGCCACCCCAGCATACCGAAGGCATTGTAAATAGGCAGAACTTGCCCAACTTTCATTAATAAAATTGTTTTGCTTTCTAAACCAATAAAACTGTGTTCACAAAAGTAACCTGCTGAGTTGACGGGGTCAAATCAACTCAAAACCATCTGATCGCTGCTTGAGATAGTGGAACCATGCTCAAGTATGCCCCATCTACCCGCTAGGTCGACGAAAGAAAATCGACTCAAACCATTCGATCGACGGAACTCAATTCCTGCCTTCTAAGAATCGGTGTTGCTCAGGCAACGCTGGGAAGGCCCAATCGAAGCCGCGTGCCTCCATAAGCCGTGCATTGCTTCGTAAGTTGTGGAACCATGCTCTTGAAACATGAACTCCTCAAATTGCTTGAAGATTGGAAACGTCAAGAGATTTCAATCCATTCCAGATCGACGGGTCATATCGATCCCAAAAGTTGCGCATCCCATAAGCCGCTCATGTTCCCAAACGACACGCATCTTATATGCCGCACATACTCTTAAAAGCCGCGCATTTCATAAGCCGCGCACACTCTTAAGTACCGGCATTGTCCCGACAATGCTAGGAAACTCCCCTATTGCAAGACTCATAGGAATTAATCCACTCCCACCATCAGGAGTAATCGGCAAATAATTTCAATTGTTGACCGATAGAATCTCAGGACTCAAGATGCTCAAGTCACAAGGTCCTGAAGATAGGAACCGCAAAATAGACTCGGTTACAAACATCCCTAGAATTACACAGATCAACCGGTCATTCGTCAAGTGTTTGAAGTAAACAGCCCCATGAACTGGGGAAACACACACCAATACTCAAAAACAAAAACCAAGTACTACACGGTTCTGTTACTCCAAACAAAGAACTTTGGTGTTAATTACAGGACTAGAGAAAATAGCAGTAAATAAAATTAGCAAAAGCGCATGAAACATAGAAAAGTAGACAAATAAAGTTACAATAAAAATGTCAACATTGTATTACTTATAGCATTTTATATAAAAAGTCAAAATGTGGGGGCCGTACCCACACAATATCGGTGAACAAAAAAGGAAAATACATATGCTACAACAACAAAAGCAATAAGTGCAGACTCTGCACTTGTACAAAACACGTATCAAACAAATCAGAATGTCTCAAAATTTGGCTCCATTACAACTCGAGCCTGTCAATGTTTCTTTGCACCCCTCTCCTTTCCACCTTTGGTCGGAAGTTTCTTCTTCCTCTCAGAATCCCCACCAGGAGTTGTGTCGTTGCTTGAAATATCAACTATCTCCTCCGTGCCAGCATCTTCTCTCTGTTCTTCGACCTTCTTGGTAGACTCCCCTTTGGTCCTGCGCTTTCGGGACTTGCGGGAGCTCTTTGAAGATTTTCTCTCCTCGATCTTTTCCTTCTTAATGGCCACCATCTTCTGTTCATATTTATTTAGCTAGCCAGTTTGGTCTTCCTTCTCTCAAGCTTCAGCTGTTGTGAAATCTCCCTCTAAAGATACGAAAGGGTTGTCCAGATCATGCATTGCAGCAATCTTCTTGGATTCCGACCCTGGTTGTGAGTTAGACACAGGCGCATCAATCGAAGCGGCTACGGAAACAAGCATCGAGGCAGTTGAAATAGTAGCAAGTCCAGGGACCGAAGAGATCAGTAGGTTGGTAGGTAAAGAAAACGGACCTATAAGATCAAAAATGGAAGTATTAAGTTCATCTTGTTCTTGCAGCGTGAGCTGAAAATTCTCAAACTCGGGGGGAAACAAGAAGGTTACATGCATCAGAAGAACGACCGAGAATTTCAACCTCATACTCCCCACCTTCTCCTTCTTTGGATGGCGGTATGATTTTTGGAGAAGTTTCGGGACCACTTGAGGCTTCCGAGATAGCTGCTAAAAGGGCAGACAACAAGGCAGTACCTACTGAGTTCACTAACTGATCGCGAGGCTGATTTGATGATTTTCTAGGCCCGAAAATGAAAGGCACTGGCAGCGCTTTAGCAGTTGCAGTCACATGAGCATCGACGGCCTCCTATTCCCTCTCAATTCGAATTATCTCCTGGCCCTCTATCAAAGCTTTCTTCGAATCTTCATTGAGATAGGCATCCTCTAACTCTTGCTCGATATATACATCCTCGTTCTCTAGGAAACGTGCCAGAACTTCTTCCCAAACCACAGTGAGAGTATGCGGGAATTCGGGGCCCAAATAGCTGAGGCTCCCTTTATGCAGCAAGGAGTTAACATAGAAATTCAAGATGGTGTCATCCATCTTCTTCATTTTCCTTTCAAAAGTATCCTGCAACTCCAAATATTCCGCTGTCACGACGGCCTTCTCAACATCAACTCGGGTCTTCTCAGCGTTAAGATGCGCGACTCTTTCCTAGAGCGAAGCAATCATTTGAGTCTAATCCTAACAGTCTTGTCATGGGATTGAATCATTCCCACATAATCAACAATTGTCTTTTTATAGACTTCAACAACTTGGTTATGACCAACGATGGTTTTCTTTTGAGCTTCGATGATCTCATCACGGGCTTCAAGCTCCTCTTTCAGCTTAACCTCATCTGCGTGGGCCTTCTTGATTTCATCTCAGAACATGATTTCTACTTTTGTGAGGGCCTCTTTTAATCCCTTTAGCAAACTGACATTGCTCTTACTCTCTCGAAGTGCAGCGTCTCTCGACTTTGTCAACTGCTCGATTATGGCGTCATGTTCCGTTAACATCCTCTCATAATCGTCCTTCTCTTACTCGAAGGAGAGGATCTCTTGGTAATTATTATGGTTGGTGTCTGCCGATTGCTTGCATAACTTCTTCCACCTTTCAGCTTGATCCAAATCACTTTAAATCACATAGAGATGGGGCATATATGAGTCTTTGTGGATTGGGCGCAGGCCACGATCAAATTTAACTCCCTTTAGAAACCATTCGGGGAGCTCGACTGGGGGACCGGATGGGAGAATATAAGCCGGCCCCCTACGAGGAAGTGAAGAACCAGAAGCAGGCACTACGCGAGTTAACGAGGCTTGGGATGAAGGTGAAACTTGAACAGTGGAAGCTGGAACTTCAATTCCAACAAAGAATGGAGCCGGGGCAAATGATTGGTGCTCGGAGGGATGAGAAACACGATTACCTTCGGTTTCTTGAGTGGCTGTTCTTGATCTTCAAGAGTTTTTCTCTTCTCATAACTACTCTTGTAAACCCTAACCCATTCTCTGTCATCTCGATGACGTACTTCGGCTTCCAAGTCTTTCCTTCTTCTCCACTCTTCCTCGATTTCACAGGAACGATGGCGGCTTGAAGACGGTCTTGACTAGCATTGTGAATCAGTGAAATGTTTAAGGTCCTCGTAAAGTCCACAGCCTCTCATAGTACCCGACATAAAAAAATAAATAAAGAGCTTTAGCGATAGAAAATGAACCTAAATAATGCAAGTGTAAGTGAACGCGGCCCTAGTGTAATGTGTAACATGTCATAGGCGGCCTAAAAGGACGTCACAAACCAAATCGGGAAGTCACCAGGGTAGAAATCGGGGCGACTACAGACACAATATGACCAGGGCGAGGAGACAATCCCTCGAACTCGAAATCTTCTCCCATGAGTTCATTGATATCTACATAAACGTTGCTCAAATCCTCAAATTTAATACCGGCTTTCTTAAGTGGAGAATCATGAAGTCGCCTGGCTGCTGGGGGGCATCTTTAACACGAATCTCTTAGGGAGGCAAATCCGGAGAACGGGATTCATTCCCGGAGTTTCATCACACATTCGAAGTTTCCATCAATGGAACTTGCATCAAATTCATTATTACTAGAGGAGGAATCATAACTAATGCTGCTCTAAATTTTACCCTAGTGCATTTCCATTGTCAATATAGCCTTGCCCTCATGCCGCTTGAATTCTTCTTCCTCCTCTGGGATCGGGGGCATCCTAAGCGGGCAACTTGCTTCGGTCGTAATGCCCCTTCCTTCGTGAATTTCTTCGGTTGACCCACCAAACAGACCTTCTCCTTCTGGGAGATCACCCCCTTCGGAGCCATGTGATGAAGAAGTGGAACGTGTTCGAATTCTGGAATGGAAAGGAGACGGAACTTCAATGACCACGGCAGATCTCCCAGGATGCAATAGCCTACACCGAAGAAAATTCACATCCGTTAACAAAAACTTGACCATCTTACTTTGGCATTTAAGGCCTTCAGAGTATGGAAAATTGGATCGAGTGATGGATCTTTGTTCGGCCTTGGAATAACTACAAGAAGTATTCAATCTATCAAAAATCCTATGGCGACGTATTAATTCTCAATAAGTAAAAGAGAGAACTTACCCCCCGTCATCCAAAGACGATTAAATCCCTGAGGACACCTAACGAAGAAGTAATGGGTCTTGAATTGGGACAGGTTGCTTTGAAGCTGCAGCATGATCTTGCAGTTTCTTTGGGCCTCGATGACCATGAGGGATGGACATTCGTCTCTCTTCTTGAATGAGAGAAAATATCTCAGCTCATCGAAACTTGGGGCACGATTAAATGTCTTCATAAACAAGACGTAAAGGCAAGTCAAGATCGCGTGCCCATTAGGATGAATCTGAAATGGAGCAATTCCCAAGTTTAGATGAGTTTCTCTTAAGAAGTGATTGAAAGGGAGCACCGCTCCATTTAAGCACATATACCGGTGTCAAGTAGTGTACCCCGAAGGCGACATATGCGCAAACTCATTCTTCGACGGAAGGCGCACGTCATCGTCTGGAATGCCATTTTGTAAACAAATATTATGCAAAACTTTAACAGAGATTATGGAGGAAGCTCTCACCGGAGGATTGAGTAGAACTCTAAAATTTGGAGGAGTTCGATATACAACCAGACCGACCGAAACCAATTGACCGTATTCAACTCGCCAACCTGAAGAAGTAGGCGCTACTGAAACTATTAGTGAAGGCGCAACTGATGATAATTCAACATCTAAAAGTGCCGGACTTCCTCCACTGGACTTGCAACGAGAAGATGGATGCTTCATTCTATACAATAGAATTTGTACCTAACGTGGTCAGGTAATTCTATTTTTAACTAAAAGTCCCCCTATGACACTTAAACTCCGAAAAAATATCGATTTATGTCGACACATCGGGTTCCAAGTGTTGACTAGGAAAGTGAAGTGTGTTATCTATGTGGGATGAGCTCGGTGTCTCGAAGACTACCAATGCTCTATCCTGTGTAGATAGTTCACTCGCAATGAAGAAAGAAAACAGCTTCTCGTATCACTCATTAAAATTATTTCTCCTACACTTACCCGTTATTGACCAACAATCGATAATGGATCCACTGTCCAAAGCAACATGGGAAGCTCTTCCTATTCCAGGTACACCGATTGTGTAATAACCGGACTAATCCAAAGTGAGCAACTATAGATTGATGAGTTCGAATCAAGTAGAGAATTCTCAGCATAATTCGATCTCAGCTCTTCGGAAGGTGATAACATCATAAGCTGCACACAAGACGCTACCCTAAGCTATTATCACCCCTTAGAAAAACCAAAACCAATCTGCATGACGTCATGTCGGATTAACAATGTAACTCAGTGCAAGTTAATTCTGCTGTGGACGAAGATAACAAAACATGTCAAGCACCGGGGCAAAGCCCGGATTTTGTTCCGTGAAGAACTCAAGACCCGATATACTATCTTCTTCCACAAAATCGCAATCAACTTGTATTCTCTGTAACGTTCACCACCAATACAACCTCATTGTCGAATTGATAAACAAATGCCAAAATCGGCATTACCCACCTCTAGTCAAAAGGTGAAACTGGTTGAACTTAGGTTGTTGGTGACCTAAGGCAGGAAAGATCAACGGTGATCCAAGTAGGTAAGGTCAGCGGTGATCCAAAAAGATGAAGCAATAGAAACTAGGGGCTAGGTCAAGGTGACGACGAAGTCTAGTATGGTCGATGACAACAAGCTCCGGCGGTGGAGATCAGCTCCGGCGACGGCAAAAGAGAATTTAGGGTTTGAATGCTTTAGATCGAGTCGTAAGGCAGGAAGCTCGGTTCGTAAAAGAAAATAAGGTAGAGAAGGAAGGATCGGCTCGAATGGGAAGTTAAATAGAAGATTGAACGAAATACTGCTAAGTCTTTGGATTGCTAGCAATCCATGGGTTATGGATTGCTAGCAATCCGTCAAATTGCAACCAATCTCCTACAAGTTTGCCAAGCATGATCCACGTGTTATTTGCAAGCATCGTGAAAGTTTTAGGACCGAAATTGATTTATTGTTATGAGCTATGACGATTCCCATCAGAACTCAACAGACGGCTGAATAACCAAAGCCAAATTTGCATAATAACCTCAACATGATAAATTAAATCTCACAAAACGGGAACACAAAAGCAATAACTTCCAGAGCACGCCTTGTTTTCAACGAAGGCATACTCTGGGGGCAAATGTTATCCAGAATTTTAACCCAATAGAATAGCAATGAAATGTAGAACATCTACATCAAGTCAAAACAACTCAAGAATCAACCAGAAGGATCAAAAGAAGGAACCAAGAGGGACTCAAGAGGAAAAGGTAAAGAATAGCCTAAAGGTATGAATCACTAGCGATCCATCACCCATGGATCGCTAGTGATCCATGAATACTGCTCATGGGTCATTCATTCTCTTTGCATCATGAAGCATTATCTTTTCTAGGCATGCCTGCTAAGTCTCACGATGTTTCAAGCAAGCTAGATCGAGAAGTGGGCATTCGATGATTCCAGCAACAGTTCAATGCAATCCGTACATGAATCATCATCAAAACAAGGCATCTATTCATGAAATTACATGGAGAACATCTGTATAAGGAAAGAAGCACAATCCATGTGAAATGACCAAAAAATATTCTAACTACATGGATTGCTAACGATCCATGCCCTATAGATCGCCAGCGATCCATCAAATTGGCTCGGCTTGCTATGTAATTTCTTGAGCATCTTCGTACCATCAAATATAGACTTCTGGCAAAGAAGCTTAGTCCGATAGCTCTCCAATCCCTATAAATACTCATCCATCTGTAATATAAAGGAGATCTTCGGAACTGGTTGATGAAACTCTACAGAAACTATTCTTCACTCTTCTCCTTCCACACAATAGTCATCCAAAGGGTTTACTGTGATTCTCCAGTGAACTCTAACACTGGTGACTTGACCTAACTTACAAGATCCAATAAAATTGTAATTAGATTCAACTTGTAATTATAGTCAGTTCATAACAAAAGTTATAAAGTGGACGTAGGTTTCATTAACAGTCGAACCACTATAAATTTTTTTTGTCTCTATACTTTATCTACAAATTATCATTCCTTGTTTCTATTTTGTTTGTCCTGATAAATAAGGCTGGTGCTTTTACACTCAATTCAGGGTGTTGATCCATTTTTTGAGTTAACAGCTGTACATGTTCAATATATGTTTATATTTATAACTGAAATTGTACTATAGATATAAATAATTCATTGCATACTTATCATGAAATAAAGAGAACATCATTTATTTTATGAAATTGTTGTCTTTACTTACATTTATTTTTGGAATATCATTTTAATAAAATATTGGTAAATACAAAAAAAAATATTTCAACAAGTCTATTTTAATAAAAACACGAATTTGATTTTTTTCAGACATCTTCTTTCTAAGCTCTCATTTTATATATTTTTTCCTCGATGTAACACTTTGTTGATAATTTAATGGTGATAACAAACCTATAAATTTATTAGTAAACATATAAGTTGATGATTGACTAATGATTGTTTTATAGGAACTTTTTTAAATCCTAACTGACCACCATAGCTAATAGTAATTCATATGGATTTTAAATCATACAGATCTATTTAGTTCACATATCTTGATTCTGATATAAAAAATACCAATACAGAACAACAGATTCAACCAAACTATATCGATAGAATTACAAACATAAAGTTTTGTTTCAAATGTACTCCATTCTCTATAATTATGGATACCTATGGGCTAATTTCTTAAAATAACCCACAAACTTTGCAATGATGGACCAATTTCAGAGTATCAAATCACAGAGCATTAACAACCCATCACAGAGCAAAAAAACTAAAAGCAATATACATGATATATACTTTAGACATAGAACTAAATATATGCAATTGTTGTTTAGGGATTTAGGTATTAAATATTAATAACATAAAAACAAAATCAAAATTACTCAACAACTCCTGGAATTTAGTTGTTGATTTTGGAGTGAATAGACGCAGTCGTTGCTGGTGGAGTGAATCGACGCGGTAGTTGCTGGTGGAGTGAACTGACACGGTCTAGTCGTTGCTTGCTGCTGGTATGAGCGGATGCGGAACGGACGGAGTTGCTAGTGGAGTGAATAGATGCAAGGCGGTGATGGCTGCTGGAGTGAATCGATGGGGTGACAGCTGCTGAAGTGAATAGATGCGATGCGCTGATGGCAGGGCCGGCCTTGGGCATAGGCCAGCTAGGCGGCCAACTAGGGCCTCTGGTCCGAAGGAGACCGTGCCTTTGGTTAGAGGGGTCTCAGATTTAGAAAATGTTTTACATATAATATCATTGTAGGGGCCTCAAATTAAAGAAAGATAGTTTGGTGCGGTGGTAAGGCATCATATTGTGGAAGGTAAAGTCACTGGTTCAAATCTCAGCATCTACAATTTTTTTCCTAGGAAAAAAATTCGCCTAGGGCCCCATACTTCACAGGGCCGGCACTGGGTGATGGGAATCGAAGCGGTCGTGAATTAGGTTAAAATTTGGTTTAAAATTTAGGTCGAAAGTGAAAGGGAAGATGGAAGAAAGTGGAAGTTTGTTATTACTTTCCGTGGCCTTTTTTTCTTACTAAGTTAAAAGATGCCACGTTAATTTGAGCTCCAGCATTTGTAATAGTGGTATGGTAGCTAAATTTGTAGTTATATTTTTTTGTTAAATCATTTTTATATAGCACTTTAATTACAACTCTATGATATTGCAACGATTCGAAATTTTTGAGTATTCAAAAATGAATATTTAATTTATTTAAATACGTGAATTTTGAATTTAAATTATAATAAAACACTAGTAAATATTTATGTCAAATTTTGTAGCAAGAACTTAACCTTTTTATTTAGAGTGGAAAAAAACCAAATATAAGAGATATCTTTCAAGTGAAAATTAATAATTCAATTAATTGGCATGATCAAAGTAAGCAAAATGGGAGGTCTAATCTTCAACAAATGAAGCTACAAATCAAGTGTCATTGAACCTATAATGTCTGGGCTCTAGTCAGCACGTTACATGTTGTCTTAGGTTAACTTTCATCCAAATTCCCTAATTAAGCTAATAAATTGAACATGCTATATGTGTAAGGGCTTTTATAGTTAATAGTTAATCATAATAAAAATGCAACTAATGAACAAATAACAAAAGACGATGAGTTAGACCTCTACTTCGGCCGGAAAGTAGAAAGAAATGAGACTCTTACAACCAAGTTATAGGTGAAAGAATGTTTTTTCCTTTAAGTGGATGGGCATATACATATAACTTGTACTGAATTTGAACAGATCATTACAATTTACTATCCAATATGCACACAACTATGATTATTCAAAGATAAATTATCAGTAACTATACAGATAGCAAGTATGTTAGCTGCATATATAAACATAAGAGAGAACCTAACTATACCGAATTTTTTTAAAAATATATGGAAATATGAGTTAACAAAAACTAAAACAAAAAAAACTATATAAAATAAATAAATTGACAAAATGTGCAAGTGGATGTTACAATGTAATGCGCACAAAAATTAAAACTACTTATTAATGCTTTCATGTAAAAGAAACATGAAAGGATCGATCATTTGCTTAGCTGCGTATTTATCATAGCTAAAGATAGAATTCATTTCTAAAAAGAAAAAGAAATCATGTTTTAATATTTCCCATGCATTTGATAAGGTATATTTTTAAATAATATTTCATTTCATCACATGGTTGTAAGTTGGAGGCTAGTTAAGGAAAATCAGAAAAATAAATGAAGACATGCGAGAGATAAGTGACCATAAATGTGCTTGACTTGTTTAGATTGAATCATATTTCAGGCATGGTGATAAAAGTGTAAAACCAAAGGTTATACAATTTATCTTGTGAACAGAGCAACCACCAATCCATGTATAATAAAATAAGATTGAATAAATGAAGAAATTTTTTCCCTATGGTTTTTTTATCTGTGGATATTAAATTATAACCAACAACCTACAATTTATACTGGAGAAAATATAATATTTACTTTCTATATGTGGATATTAAATTAAAAGGGACAAAATTGCAATATTTACTTATAGATGGGCATGTAAACCAAATATAATGTAAATGGTTGTACTGCAAATCCAGATATGGTAGGAGCATATTTACAGATGGGCAAACAGACTTATGTATATGCTAATTGTTTAATATGAACAATATAAAATATGGTTTATGCCATGAATATAAATAAGATTGATAAAAGAACATGTCTTAAAATAATTAAAATAGGCCAAACTATACTTTGTGAGTTTATAAAATTTATTTTGAAAATGTGCATACTGCTTCCACATATATGAGTTTCTGATGTGATATTGAACATGGGTTCAAGTTTTATTTTAGGCTAGATCCTTAGTATTAAGCTATGATCTATTATGAGGAGTGGTTCAAAACCTTAACAAAAAATGAAATTAATCATAATTCATTAACTGCTAGAGTTGATTCGTCATATAACATCATTCTCCATTGAAAATATACAGTGTAAATTGAATGATATGTATGAACCCTAGTATCTTAAAAATAAATAAAACAATTTACAAACTGCTCGAGTTAACCTTCTCAATGACCTTTTCAATGACAAAGCAATAAAACTAACTATACACATTAACTAAATGCATTCAATAAAATTATCCAAAAACTCACTAAACCCGACATAAAATGAATAGTGTAGTTTTATTTAATAGTCGGCTTTTTCATATTTCTCATCATGAAAAAATATAAGTTATAGAAATGAATATTAGCAAAAGAAAAGTAATATTAAAGGAATAAAAGAAGAAATTACCTGAAGATTTTGATGCCTAAAGCGTTAGAACTATACATTCCTAAATCCGAGCATCGTAGTAGCCTCCAAATAAGTGCTTATGTAAAATTCGCTAACTACTATAATCGACAATGATGATGAAATTTTGCTACACTGAGAGAGAAGAAAGATACCATAATATGAAAACTGCTAATGCCATGAGTGGTTATTTTTAGGGATAAGAAATGATGAGATGATAGAGAAGAATAAATATGTATTAAAACATGGGTAGTATTAACTGTGGGTTAGGTGGTTATAATTAACTTTTGCTTAAAAGTTTAACGCCGTCATAATAATTAAGGGAGAAACTAACGTTTTTCTTAATTGGAGAATGCAGAACCATCTGATTTCTTTGCTTAATTAGTCCCACATCGTCCACTATTTATAAACAGTTATTGTATATGAGCTAAGGGATGAAAAAGAAAGTAGTTCCAATATTATCTAATTAAGACTTGATGTTGCTATGAAGTTTAATGGTATTTTTGGAAATTCAAAAAGAAGATGTAAAGGGTATTTTGGAAAATTTAAAAAGACACGGTTGAATTTTATTCATGGAATTCTCATTATTAATAGTAGAGATATGTTTCAAATAACTGTTTGATTTTCGGTGACATATTTCTAGTTTAATTTATAGAATTTTTTCATAATTTTTAGTTTGAAAAATAATTAAGTTTTCGTTTGACGCATCTTACGGCAAACATCGGTATTTTTGAAACTGCACATTGTCTATTTGATTATTGTATTGTGATCGTATCGCATTGGTGTGTACGATCGTATTTTATTATTGTCATTCGCGGCTCGCATGCGAATGGAATATTGCAACGGTCCGAAATTTTTGAGCATTCAAAATTGAATATTTAATTTATTTAAATACGTGAATTTTGAATTTAAATTATAATAAAACATATGTTTCATATAACTGTTTGATTTTCGGTGACATATTTTTAGTTTAATGTATATAATTTTTTCATAATTTTTAGTTTGAAAAATAATTAAGTTTTCGTTTGACGCATCTTACGGCAAAT
Organism: Allium fistulosum; assembly: GCA_030737815.1. Lineage (NCBI taxonomy): Eukaryota > Viridiplantae > Streptophyta > Magnoliopsida > Asparagales > Amaryllidaceae > Allium > Allium fistulosum. The sequence continues at coordinate 335,723,736 of CM060902.1, read as the reverse complement.
ATCGGTATTTTTGAAACAGCACAGAATAAGTTAAATTGTCTATTTATTGTTGTATTGTGATCGTATCACATTATTGTGTACGATCGTATTTTATTGTTGTCGTTCGCGGCTTGCATGCGAATGGAATATTGCGTGGCGGTGTACCGTGAAACTTTTTCACATTTACAAATTTAAACAACACATAATCTACATACGAAATCTACACACGAGCAACATAATATTCCCAAGCAACCTTCTTTTCACTTAATTACATTGCATGTCCTTGCTATTGAGCTTGTTTGCTTTGCTATGAAGGAAATATTGTGGTTATATATTCGGGTAGGGCTGTCAACGGATGCATCCGAAAATTTAAATCCGCATCCGATATCCGTTGATATCGAAGAATTAACATCCGTATCCGCATCTGCGGATATTTTTTGGATATCCGAAAATATCCGCATCCGAAAATAAAAGGAGGATATTTCCGGATATTCGAAAATATCCGAAATATCCGCATCCGAAATTGAATAAGATTTTTATTATACTAATATTTTTGAACTAAAACATCACAGCTAAAAGAATCACTTTCTCAAATGACAATACACACAAACTACAATATTAAGCAGTTTTTCAAAAGATAAAATAGCAATACACATAATGTCAAACAAGTTTATACAATATTACAACAATTCAAATGACAAAATAGCAACATACATAATGTCAAACAAGTTCATACGATATTACAACAATTCAAATAAACAAAACAAACTAAAACAATAGATAATATTTGTTCTTTCTTCCATCCACCATAGCTTTTTAACATTTCCTGCCAAGAAAAACATGATCGAATCATTAGATCAAACAAATAATTTCGATTAATTTTGAATAATTAGCATGTATAGCAGCAGCAGCATGTATAGCTGCCGGCTGCGGTAAACAGCAGCTGCGAGCTGCTAGTAGATAGCATCAAAATCATGAAAAATGCATGCAATTTCAACAAATATCATCTACAAATTTACATGAATGAATAAAACAAGTAAAAGTGGAATAAAACATGGAATGACAGCCATTATTTTATGTCCATTCTCAACCAAAACAGAGGGCCACAACAAACAAGTTAACATTGATATGCATTCAGGCATCGATTGCTTTGTTTTTTCCATTTTGAAATCATCAACAAGTAAAAACAATTACTTTGTTGTCATGCAAACTAGAGAAAAACGTTCTGCATATATACAAGACCGAACTTCCTATAATTGAGTTTCTTTATTTTGACGACCTCATGACCTTTGTTAAGCAACATGAAAAGAATTATAAACAATCAAGTGGATTTCTGCTAACTTAGAAAAAGCGGTGAGGAGTAAATCAAATGAAATTAACAAAATATGAGGGGCTGATTTGGCCTAAGGAACCAACATGATATAAAAGAGGTCAATTCCTCAATCCCTAAAATAAATGTGCCTCATGTTGTGGAAAAAAACATTAAGGATCAATGACTTGGGTTTACAAATGATAAAAAAGGTTATAATCAATGGAAGAAATCCTTCAAACCCATATGATCTTTGGATTAATAGTAAATGTTTAGCTGAACTTATTGGCAGAGATTGTGTACATACTCATGAAAGTGAAAACATGAACGAAAAAGAATTATCAAAGGAGATAAATGGAGATGCTAAGGTCATCTATAGCTAGTGACAAGATTACTATTATCTCCCTTTAGACTCATTATTACGTTGATCTACGGGCTTGGGAATTTCTTCTTAAAGGTTTTAATCTAAAGTACGCACAAGTACGAATTAGGGAATGCCAATATACTATATCATGATCTAAGATTCTTTCAAATCATCAACAACCTGAGAAGGTCGCTATGTACTCATAGAGCCATACAGACATACTTTAAACAAAGAAAGACTCTTTCATCTTATTTTTCTAAATCATGTTAAATCATATATAATATATAAAATGAAGAACTTTACCTTCAAGAAGTCAGAAACCTTGAAGCTTGCTCATTACATGTTTGATACATGAGCAGGAGTCTGAATATGAAAGCCTTATATTTAATAGAATGAAAGAAAGAGTCAGTAAATGAATTTTCTAATAAATAGTTCCAATTTTAAAAAAAAGTTTTACCACTATAACGAAGCTGTACTTCGTCTACGATCTCCATATCTTTGTCTGTTAAATGAGTTTTTTAATAAATATCATCGAATAATAATCTTTTCAAACTAATTTAAGTATTAAAAACAACAGATTTCAAACTGTATTCATTTTTATGCATCCGTAATTACCACAACTTACTCATTTTTATGCACTACATTTCTGTATAAATACTATACCAAAGTGAAGAGCAAATAAAATTAAGTTTCAAAATGTATTCAAATGAAGTTGCATATGTTGGAATTCCTAAAGAACAAAATGAATGAAACATACATAAAGTCTCACATCGCCAAAATTGCTAAGCCATACTAGTTTATATATAGCTTTGCAATGAAGATGTTGGGGCCTAGGGGCACCCAAATGTATGCTTTGTTGTGAGGAGGGAGATCATGCATCTCCACCACACGCGCACCGCCGCCGTCGTCCGACCGAACCGGGCCAGGCCGGGCTCGGGTTTGGGTTTGGGTCTAATATGATCCTAATTTTACTGCAAAACTGGGCCAAGTTTTTTAACAGTTCCAGGCTATGTGAACAGACACGGCTGTTCATAAGCGGACGTGGCGAGCGGGTGCAACATGACTGAAGAAGCGGGTGCGACCCGTTAGAGGCGAACAGGTGCGGCCCGACTGAAGAGACGCGGCCGAACATAGGCAGTAACAAACGGGTGCGGCACGTTAAACGAACAGCAGCAATGAAAGGAAACGGGTGCAACCTTTCAGGCAGACGCGACTGTTCGAAGGGATGCGGACGAAATTATAAATAGGAGAGAATACTGATCACATTCTCATCCCATTCCAATCTAATTTCTTCTGCTTCTTTGCTCTACTGCTCAACATTCCATATATATCACAGAGTAGACATACTCATTACAATCTCGTGCAGATTACGTCTGTTGTATCTTGGGAGAATTTTGAAATAAAATTCTTAAGGAAATCGTTACGACGAGCCTCAGACATATTCCGGTTAGAATTCTATATTCTATCCTTTATTTTGGTTGTACTATTTATTCAAAATAGTATAACGCTGTTGTTGTAATTTATTTACAACAATCATATTGTTATAATAATTAACACAGAATTCCAGTGTAGTGGAAATCTGAGTTATAAACTTGTGCGACGAGTTTATAATTGATTATTCTCTGTTTTGGTATACTAGACGTATAACATCTTAAGAATTTTACTGTTTTCTTACTAAAACAGAGATGGCAACAGTAGAATTTTCAAAGACTACTACTCACAACAGACCTGAACCGTTCAAGGGAGATGGTGACGATTTTTTAACATGGCAGAATCAGATGTTATTTTACCTCACCACACTCGGTCTGCAACGGTATCTCGAGGAGGAGGAACCAATTGAAACACCAGGCAAGGAAGCAGATGTTGCTACATGGAAACATTCCGATTTCCTATGCAGAAACTATATTCTGAATTGTCTCGACAAGGTGCTATACAAAGTATATCAACCTCTAAAGACAGCAAAAGCACTCTGGAATGCACTTGCCACGAAGTATAAGACGCAGAATATCAGTCTTAAGAAATTCATTGTAGACGAATTCATGGACTACAAGATGGTTGACTCCAAACCGGTGACTGCTCAATTACATGAACTACAAATTATTATTCATGAACTCGAAGCGGAAGGTCATAAGGTTGGAGAATCGTTTTTGGTTGAAGCCATCACGGGAAAACTGCCACCGTCGTGGAGAGATTACCGCAATTATCTAAAACATAAAAAGAAGGAAATCTCTTTACAGGATCTCATAGTCCGATTGAAAATTGAGGTAGATAACCGTGGAATTACAAAACAAAGCGAGGAGGCATTTGTGGCTGAAGATTCAAAGACCAAAAACAAAAAGAAGAATTTCCAGAAGAAAAGGAAAGCTCAAGACAACAAACCAAAAGACAACAAACGAACCAAAAAGTTTAATGGTGAATGTTGGGTTTGTGGAAAGGTTGGACATGCCGCTAGAGATTGCAGACTCAAAAAGGACCGCAACAAAGAGGCAAATTTAGTAGACAACATGGAAGTGGATGAGTCCAACTTCTCGGCAGTTGTATCTGAATGCAATATGGTTCAGAATCCTAATCAATGGTGGGTGGACACAGGCGCTACTCGTCATGTTTGCTCTGACAAATCCATGTTTTCTACATACAAGAAATTCGATCATGAAGAAAAACTCTATATGGGTAATTCTGCAGTATCTATGATCGAAGGCAGTGGCACAGTAATCCTCAAGTTTACTTCAGGAAAAACTGTCAAGTTGAATAACGTGCTCCACGTTCTAGACATATGCAAGAATCTCATCTCTGGTGCAGTATTATCAAAGAAAGGATTCAGAATGGTGTTCGAGTCAGACAAGATGGTTCTGTCCAAAGCTGGAATGTATATCGGAAGGGGATATTTATGTGATGGCCTATTTAAGGCAAATGTAGCCGTTATCGGCAATAAAACTATGTATTCTGATTGTGCTATTAATAATATTGAAGTTTCTTACTTGGTTGAGCACGAAATTTTACTATGGCATGATAGATTAGGACACATAAATTTCCGAAAAATGAAAATATTATCAAACTTGGGATTAATTCCGAAATTCCAAGTAGATAAGAACTACAAATGTGAGACATGTGTAGAAGCAAAAATGGTTAAAAAACCATTTCAATCTGTTGATAGAAGCACCGAACCACTAGGTTTGGTTCATACAGATTTATGTGATTTTAAATCATTACCTACAAGAGGTGGGAAAAAGTACTTTATCACGTTTATTGATGATTATACTCGATATTGCTATGTATATCTTTTAAATAGTAAAGATGAAGCAATTACATCGTTTATAAAGTACAAGGCTGAGGTAGAAAATCAGTTAAATAAAAAGATCAAGATATTGAGATCTGATCGAGGTGGAGAATATGAATCACCATTTGAACAGTTCTGTGCTGAAAATGGTATAATTCATCAAACAACAGCTCCATATTCACCACAACAAAATGGTGTAGCCGATAGGAAGAACAGAACGTTAAAAGACATGATTACCGCTATGCTTTTAACCTCTGGTCTACCGACGAACTTGTGGGGGAAAGCCTTAAATATGTCTAATCACATATTAAACAAAGTCCCTCATAATAAAACAGGAACAATTCCATATGAGATATGGAAAGGACACAAACCAAGTTTTAAATACCTCAAAGTGTGGGGGTGCTTGGCAAAAGTTCCAGTTCCGCCTCCCAAGAAAGTCAAACTTGGACCAAAAACAGTAGATTGTTACTATTTAGGGTCAGCCCAAAATAGTAGTGCCTATAGATTTTTGGTATTCAAGTCTGATATAGCTGATATTCATGTAAATACAATCATGGAATCTAGAGATGCCTCATTCTTTGAAGACGTGTTTCCGCACAAAAGGAATGAAGGGAATAATGTCCCTAAAAGGACAAGAGAAGAATCAAGCAATTCACATGAAGATGAACCTCATCATGAGATTGAGGAAGTTGAACTAAGAAGAAGCGTAAGGGCTAGAACTTCCAAGACATTTGGTTCGGATTTTTTCACATATGTGTTAGAACATGAACCTCAAACGTACAAGGAAGCAATGTTATCTTCTGAATCTTCATGTTGGAAAGAAGCAATCCAAAGTGAGATTGATTCAATTCTAAGTAATAAAACTTGGGAAATTGTTGATATTCCACCAGGAATAAAACCTATTGGCTGCAAATGGATTTTCAAGAAGAAAATGAAAGCAGATGGCTCTATCGACAAGTATAAAGCCAGATTAGTAGCCAAAGGATATCGTCAAAAAGAAGGAGTAGACTTCTTTGATACATATTCGCCAGTAACACGAATAACCTCTATAAGAATGCTAATAGCAATTGCATCAATTTATGGACTAGAAATTCATCAAATGGATGTAAAGACAACATTCTTAAATGGAGATCTCGATGAGGAGATCTACATGGAGCAACCTGAAGGTTTTATTTCCAAAGGAAATGAAAACAAAGTCTGTAGATTAGTAAAATCATTATACGGACTAAAACAAGCTCCAAAACAATGGCACGCAAAATTTGATAGTGTCATGATGAGAAATGGTTTTCGTATAAATGAATGCGATAAATGTGTTTATTATAAACAAATTGGACAATCATATGTGATGATTTGTTTATATGTAGACGATATGTTAATATTTGGTCCAAATACTCAGGTAATAGAGACCATAAAGAAGATGTTAACTAACAATTTCGATATGAAAGATTTAGGAGTTGCAGACGTTATTTTGGGAATCAAAATAATAAGAACTCCTAATGGAATTGAATTGTCTCAGTCACACTATGTAGACAAAGTGATTGAAAAATTCCAAGACTATGGAATTAAAGGAGTGAGAACACCTTTTAATCCATCAGAAGTACTGCATAAAAACACTAATGAGAGTGTAATGCAACTGGAATACTCTCGTGTAATAGGATGTCTCATGTATCTCATGAATTGCACAAGACCAGATATAGCTTATGCAGTAAGTCGACTGAGCAGGTATACAAGCAATCCAGGAAAGGAACACTGGAAAGCACTAATGAGAGTGCTTGGATATTTAAAAAATCCCGCTAACTATTCCTTACATTATGGAAAATATCCTGCCGTCTTAGAAGGATATAGTGATGCAAACTGGATTGCAGATTCAGAGGAATCAAAATCGACAAGTGGTTATGTATTTACCCTAGTAGGGGCAGCAGTGTCATGGAAATCTATCAAACAAACATGCATAGCTTGATCCACTATGGAATCAGAGTTCATCGCTTTAGATAAAGCAGGCGAAGAAGTAGAATGGCTTCGTCACTTTTTGGAAGATATTCCATTCTGGCCTAAACCTGTACCGGCCATATGCATACACTGCGATAACCAAGCAGCGCTAAGCAGAGCGCACAACTTTGTGTATAATGGAAAGTCTCGACATATTCGACGACGCCATAACACAGTTAGGCAGTTACTTTCTAATGGAACTATTTCCATTGATTATGTGAGGACAAATGATAACCTAGCGGATCCGTTTACTAAAGGTTTATCTAGAGAGAAAATTGACTGCGCATCGAGGGGAATGAGTTTAAAAGCCTAAACCACCAAGAGTTATCTTATACGGAAACCTATCCTAGCGACTGGAGATCCCACGGACTAGGATCAATAGGCAAACCAGTTCTGAATAACTCAAGACGTAATGCATTTGCTTGGACATAGTCCAACTCCATTCCTATGGTGCATAATATAAATGCATGCCTACAGAAGTATTTAAAGGTTAAAACTATGTTTTTTAATGATGACCATATCTTGGAAATAACAAGTGGGGTATATGTAGGATACTCTTAATGGTTGTGATCACCTATGTAAGTGTGAGCTGGGTCGGCTCTATGAGAATATTAAAAGGCTTTTATTCTCTAAAAACACTCGCAGAACCAAGTACTGTTCAGGACCAAAATGAACACAACCAAGAAATTGGATGAGAAGGGAATTAATGCTTCGTAGAACTTATTGTCTGGATATACAATAAAGGCTGACGGTTCAAGATGAAATATTTCACCGATTAGCCAAGTAGATCCGATAAGTTTTAACTAGGGAAAGTTCAAAGTGAAATATCTACTTATCCACGATAAAGCATTATTCTATATGTACTCTGTGATATTTTGCTTTGTGTGGGGGATATGTATATTATCATTCATGTGGGGGATTGTTGGAATTCCTAAAGAACAAAATGAATGAAACATACATAAAGTCCCACATCGCCAAAATTGCTAAGCCATACTAGTTTATATATGGCTTTGCAATGAAGATGTTGGGGCCTAGGGGCACCCAAATGTATGCTTTGTTGTGAGGAGGGAGATCATGCATCTCCACCACACACGCGCGCGCGCCGCCGCCGTCGTCCGTCCGACCGAACCGGGCCGTGCTGGGCTCGGGTTTGGGTTTGGGTTTGGGTCTAATATGATCCTAATTTTACTGCAAAACTGGGCAGGGTTTTTTAACAGTTGCAGGCTATGTGAACAGACACGGCTGTTCATAAGCGGACGCGGCGAGCGGGTGCAACCTGACTGAAGAAGCATGGGCGAACAGAAGCGGGTGCGACCCGTTAGAGGCGAACAGGTGCGGCCCGACTGAAGAGACGCGGCCGAACATAGGCAGTAGCAAACGGGTGCGGCACGTTAAACGAACAGCAGCAATGAAAGGAAACGAGTGCAACCTTTCAGGCAGACGCGACTGTTCGAAGGGGTGCGGACGAAATTATAAATAGGAGAGAATACTGATCACATTCTCATCCCATTCCAATCTAATTTCTTCTGCTTCTTTGCTCTACTGCTCAACATTCCATATATATCACAGAGTAGACATACTCATTACAATCTCGTGCAGATTACGTCTGTTGTATCTTGGGAGAATTTTGAAATAAAATTCTTAAGGAAATCGTTACGACGAGCCTCAGACATATTCCGGTTAGAATTCTATATTCTATCCTTTATTTTGGTTGTACTATTTATTCAAAATAGTATAACGCTGTTGTTGTAATTTATTTACAACAATCATATTGTTATAATAATTAACACAGAATTCCAGTGTAGTGGAAATCTGAGTTATAAACTTGTGCGACGAGTTTATAATTGATTATTCTCTGTTTTGGTATACTAGACGTATAACATCTTAAGAATTTTACTGTTTTCTTACTAAAACAGAGATGGCAACAGTAGAATTTTCAAAGACTACTACTCACAACAAACCTGAACCGTTCAAGGGAGATGGTGACGATTTTTTAACATGGCAGAATCAGATGTTATTTTACCTCACCACACTTGGTCTGCAACGGTATCTCGAGGAGGAGGAACCAATTGAAACACCAGGCAAGGAAGCAGATGTTGCTACATGGAAACATTCTAATTTCCTATGCAGAAACTATATTCTGAATTGTCTCGACAAGGTGCTATACAAAGTATATCAACCTCTAAAGACAGCAAAAGCACTCTGGAATGCACTTGCCACGAAGTATAAGACGCAGAATATCAGTCTTAAGAAATTCATTGTAGACGAATTCATGGACTACAAGATGGTTGACTCCAAACCGGTGACTGCTCAATTACATGAACTACAAATTATTATTCATGAACTCGAAGCGGAAGGTCATAAGGTTGGAGAATCGTTTTTGGTTGAAGCCATCACGGGAAAACTGCCACCGTCGTGGAGAGATTACCGCAATTATCTAAAACATAAAAAGAAGGAAATCTCTTTACAGGATCTCATAGTCCGATTGAAAATTGAGGCAGATAACCGTGGAATTACAAAACAAAGCGAGGAGGCATCTGTGGCTGAAGATTCAAAGACCAAAAACAAAAAGAAGAATTTCCAGAAGAAAAGGAAAGCTCAAGACAACAAACCAAAAGACAACAAACGAACCAAAAAGTTTAATGGTGAATGTTGGGTTTGTGGAAAGGTTGGACATGCCGCTAGAGATTGCAGACTCAAAAAGGACCGCAACAAAGAGGCAAATTTAGTAGACAACATGGAAGTGGATGAGTCCAACTTCTCGGCAGTTGTATCTGAATGCAATATGGTTCAGAATCCTAATCAATGGTGGGTGGACACAGGCGCTACTCGTCATGTCTGCTCTGACAAATCCATGTTTTCTACATACAAGAAATTCGATCATGAAGAAAAACTCTATATGGGTAATTCTGCAGTATCTATGATCGAAGGCAGTGGCACAGTAATCCTCAAGTTTACTTCAGGAAAAACTGTCAAGTTGAATAACGTGCTCCACGTTCTAGACATACGCAAGAATCTCATCTCTGGTGCAGTATTATCAAAGAAAGGATTCAGAATGGTGTTCGAGTCAGACAAGATGGTTCTGTCCAAAGCTGGAATGTATATCGGAAGGGGATATTTATGTGATGGCCTATTTAAGGCAAATGTAGCCGTTATCGGCAATAAAACTATGTATTCTGATTGTGCTATTAATAAAATTGAAGTTTCTTACTTGGTTGAGCACGAAATTTTACTATGGCATGATAGATTAGGACACATAAATTTCCGAAAAATGAAAATATTATCAAACTTGGGATTAATTCCGAAATTCCAAGTAGATAAGAACTACAAATGTGAGACATGTGTAGAAGCAAAAATGGTTAAAAAACCATTTCAATCTGTTGATAGAAGCACCGAACCACTAGGTTTGGTTCATACAGATTTATGTGATTTTAAATCATTACCTACAAGAGGTGGGAAAAAGTACTTTATCACGTTTATTGATGATTATACTCGATATTGCTATGTATATCTTTTAAATAGTAAAGATGAAGCAATTACATCGTTTATAAAGTACAAGGCTGAGGTAGAAAATCAGTTAAATAAAAAGATCAAGATATTGAGATCTGATCGAGGTGGAGAATATGAATCACCATTTGAACAGTTCTGTGCTGAAAATGGTATAATTCATCAAACAACAGCTCCATATTCACCACAACAAAATGGTGTAGCCGATAGGAAGAACAGAACGTTAAAAGACATGATTACCGCTATGCTTTTAACCTCTGGTCTACCGACGAACTTGTGGGGGAAAGCCTTAAATATGTCTAATCACATATTAAACAAAGTCCCTCATAATAAAACAGGAACAATTCCATATGAGATATGGAAAGGACACAAACCAAGTTTTAAATACCTCAAAGTGTGGGGGTGCTTGGCAAAAGTTCCAGTTCCGCCTCCCAAGAAAGTCAAACTTGGACCAAAAACAGTAGATTGTTACTATTTAGGGTTAGCCCAAAATAGTAGTGCCTATAGATTTTTGGTATTCAAGTCTGATATAGCTGATATTCATGTAAATACAATCATGGAATCTAGAGATGCCTCATTCTTTGAAGACGTGTTTCCGCACAAAAGGAATGAAGGGAATAATGTCCCTAAAAGGACAAGAGAAGAATCAAGCAATTCACATGAAGATGAACCTCATCATGAGATTGAGGAAGTTGAACCAAGAAGAAGCGTAAGGGCTAGAACTTCCAAGACATTTGGTTCGGATTTTTTCACATATGTGTTAGAACATGAACCTCAAACGTACAAGGAAGCAATGTTATCTTCTGAATCTTCATGTTGGAAAGAAGCAATCCAAAGTGAGATTGATTCAATTCTAAGTAATAAAACTTGGGAAATTGTTGATATTCCACCAGGAATAAAACCTATTGGCTGCAAATGGATTTTCAAGAAGAAAATGAAAGCAGATGGCTCTATCGACAAGTATAAAGCCAGATTAGTAGCCAAAGGATATCGTCAAAAAGAAGGAGTAGACTTCTTTGATACATATTCGCCAGTAACACGAATAACCTCTATAAGAATGCTAATAGCAATTGCATCAATTTATGGACTAGAAATTCATCAAATGGATGTAAAGACAGCATTCTTAAATGGAGATCTCGATGAGGAGATCTACATGGAGCAACCTGAAGGTTTTATTTCCAAAGGAAATGAAAACAAAGTCTATAGATTAGTAAAATCATTATACGGACTAAAACAAGCTCCAAAACAATGGCACGCAAAATTTGATAGTGTCATGATGAGAAATGGTTTTCGTATAAATGAATGCGATAAATGTGTTTATTATAAACAAATTGGACAATCATATGTGATGATTTGTTTATATGTAGACGATATGTTAATATTTGGTCCAAATACTCAGGTAATAGAGACCATAAAGAAGATGTTAACTAACAATTTCGATATGAAAGATTTAGGAGTTGCAGACGTTATTTTGGGAATCAAAATAATAAGAACTCCTAATGGAATTGAATTGTCTCAGTCACACTATGTAGACAAAGTGATTGAAAAATTCCAAGACTATGGAATTAAAGGAGTGAGAACACCTTTTAATCCATCAGAAGTACTGCATAAAAACACTAATGAGAGTGTAATGCAACTGGAATACTCTCGTGTAATAGGATGTCTCATGTATCTCATGAATTGCACAAGACCAGATATAGCTTATGCAGTAAGTCGACTGAGCAGGTATACAAGCAATCCAGGAAAGGAACACTGGAAAGCACTAATGAGAGTGCTTGGATATTTAAAAAATACCGCTAACTATTCCTTACATTATGGAAAATATCCTGCCGTCTTAGAAGGATATAGTGATGCAAACTGGATTGCAGATTCAGAGGAATCAAAATCGACAAGTGGTTATGTATTTACCCTAGCAGGGGCAGCAGTGTCATGGAAATCTATCAAACAAACATGCATAGCTCGATCCACTATGGAATCAGAGTTCATCGCTTTAGATAAAGCAGGCGAAGAAGCAGAATGGCTTCGTCACTTTTTGGAAGATATTCCATTCTGGCCTAAACCTGTACCGGCCATATGCATACACTGCGATAACCAAGCAGCGCTAAGCAGAGCGCACAACTTTGTGTATAATGGAAAGTCTCGACATATTGACGACGCCATAACACAGTTAGGCAGTTACTCTCTAATGGAACTATTTCCATTGATTATGTGAGGACAAATGATAACCTAGCGGATCCGTTTACTAAAGGTTTATCCAGAGAGAAAATTGACTGCGCATCGAGGGGAATGAGTTTAAAAGCCTAAACCACCAAGAGTTATCTTATACGGAAACCTATCCTAGCGACTGGAGATCCCACGGACTAGGATCAATAGGCAAACCAGTTCTGAATAACTCAAGACGTAATGCATTTGCTTGGACATAGTCCAACTCCATTCCTATGGTGCACAATATAAATGCATGCCTACAGAAGTATTTAAAGGTTAAAACTATGTTTTTTAATGATGACCATATCTTGGAAATAACAAGTGGGGTATATGTAGGATACTCTTAATGGTTGTGATCACCTATGTAAGTGTGAGCTGGGTCGGCTCTATGAGAATATTAAAAGGCTTTTATTCTCTAAAAACACTCGCAGAACCAAGTACTGTTCAGGACCAAAATGAACACAACTAAGAAATTGGATGAGAAGGGAATTAATGCTTCGTAGAACTTATTGTCTGGATATACAATAAAGGCTGACGGTTCAAGATGAAATATTTCACCGATTAGCCAAGTAGATCCGATAAGTTTTAACTAGGGAAAGTTCAAAGTGAAATATCTACTTATCCACGATAAAGCATTATTCTATATGTACTCTGTGATATTTCGCTTTGTGTGGGGGATATGTATATTATCATTCATGTGGGGGATTGTTGGAATTCCTAAAGAACAAAATGAATGAAACATACATAAAGTCCCACATCGCCAAAATTGCTAAGCCATACTAGTTTATATATGGCTTTGCAATGAAGATGTTGGGGCCTAGGGGCACCCAAATGTATGCTTTGTTGTGAGGAGGGAGATCATGCATCTCCACCACACACGCGCGTGCGCCGCTGCCGTCGTCCGTCCGACCGAACCGGGCCGTGCCGGGCTCGGGTTTGGGTTTGGGTTTGGGTTTGGGTCTAATATGATCCTAATTTTACTGCAAAACTGGGCAGGGATTTTTAACAGTTGCAGGCTATGTGAACAGACACGGCTGTTCATAAGCAGACGCGGCGAGCGGGTGCAACCTGACTGAAGAAGCATGGGCGAACAGAAGCGGGTGCGACCCGTTAGAGGCGAACAGGTGCAGCCCGACTGAAGAGACGCGGCCGAACATAGGCAGTAGCAAACGGGTGCGGCACGTTAAACGAACAGCAGCAATGAAAGGAAACGAGTGCAACCTTTCAGGCAGACGCGACTGTTCGAAGGGGTGCGGACGAAATTATAAATAGGAGAGAATACTGATCACATTCTCATCCCATTCCAATCTAATTTCTTCTGCTTCTTTGCTCTACTGCTCAACATTCCATATATATCACAGAGTAGACATACTCATTACAATCTCGTGCAGATTACGTCTGTTGTATCTTGGGAGAATTTTGAAATAAAATTCTTAAGGAAATCGTTACGACGAGCCTCAGACATATTCCGGTTAGAATTCTATATTCTATCCTTTATTTTGGTTGTACTATTTATTCAAAATAGTATAACGCTGTTGTTGTAATTTATTTACAACAATCATATTGTTATAATAATTAACACAGAATTCCAGTGTATTGGAAATCTGAGTTATAAACTTGTGCGACGAGTTTATAATTGATTATTCTCTGTTTTGGTATACTAGACGTATAACATCTTAAGAATTTTACTGTTTTCTTACTAAAACAGAGATGGCAACAGTAGAATTTTCAAAGACTACTACTCACAACAGACCTGAACCGTTCAAGGGAGATGGTGACGATTTTTTAACATGGCAGAATCAGATGTTATTTTACCTCACCACACTCGGTCTGCAACGGTATCTCGAGGAGGAGGAACCAATTGAAACACCAGGCAAGGAAGCAGATGTTGCTACATGGAAACATTCCGATTTCCTATGCAGAAACTATATTCTGAATTGTCTCGACAAGGTGCTATACAAAGTATATCAACCTCTAAAGACAGCAAAAGCACTCTGGAATGCACTTGCCACGAAGTATAAGACGCAGAATATCAGTCTTAAGAAATTCATTGTAGACGAATTCATGGACTACAAGATGGTTGACTCCAAACCGGTGACTGCTCAGTTACATGAACTACAAATTATTATTCATGAACTCGAAGCGGAAGGTCATAAGGTTGGAGAATCGTTTTTGGTTGAAGCCATCACGGGAAAACTGCCACCGTCGTGGAGAGATTACCGCAATTATCTAAAACATAAAAAGAAGGAAATCTCTTTACAGGATCTCATAGTCCGATTGAAAATTGAGGCAGATAACCGTGGAATTACAAAACAAAGCGAGGAGGCATCTGTGGCTGAAGATTCAAAGACCAAAAACAAAAAGAAGAATTTCCAGAAGAAAAGGAAAGCTCAAGACAACAAACCAAAAGACAACAAACGAACCAAAAAGTTTAATGGTGAATGTTGGGTTTGTGGAAAGGTTGGACATGCCGCTAGAGATTGCAGACTCAAAAAGGACCGCAACAAAGAGGCAAATTTAGTAGACAACATGGAAGTGGATGAGTCCAACTTCTCGGCAGTTGTATCTGAATGCAATATGGTTCAGAATCCTAATCAATGGTGGGTGGACACAGGCGCTACTCGTCATGTCTGCTCTGACAAATCCATGTTTTCTACATACAAGAAATTCGATCATGAAGAAAAACTCTATATGGGTAATTCTGCAGTATCTATGATCGAAGGCAGTGGCACAGTAATCCTCAAGTTTACT
Organism: Allium fistulosum; assembly: GCA_030737815.1. Classification (NCBI taxonomy): domain Eukaryota; kingdom Viridiplantae; phylum Streptophyta; class Magnoliopsida; order Asparagales; family Amaryllidaceae; genus Allium; species Allium fistulosum. The sequence continues at coordinate 335,708,355 of CM060902.1, read as the reverse complement.
TCAGGAAAAACTGTCAAGTTGAATAACGTGCTCCACGTTCTAGACATACGCAAGAATCTCATCTCTGGTGCAGTATTATCAAAGAAAGGATTCAGAATGGTGTTCGAGTCAGACAAGATGGTTCTGTCCAAAGCTGGAATGTATATCGGAAGGGGATATTTATGTGATGGCCTATTTAAGGCAAATGTAGCCGTTATCGGCAATAAAACTATGTATTCTGATTGTGCTATTAATAAAATTGAAGTTTCTTACTTGGTTGAGCACGAAATTTTACTATGGCATGATAGATTAGGACACATAAATTTCCGAAAAATGAAAATATTATCAAACTTGGGATTAATTCCGAAATTCCAAGTAGATAAGAACTACAAATGTGAGACATGTGTAGAAGCAAAAATGGTTAAAAAACCATTTCAATCTGTTGATAGAAGCACCGAACCACTAGGTTTGGTTCATACAGATTTATGTGATTTTAAATCATTACCTACAAGAGGTGGGAAAAAGTACTTTATCACGTTTATTGATGATTATACTCGATATTGCTATGTATATCTTTTAAATAGTAAAGATGAAGCAATTACATCGTTTATAAAGTACAAGGCTGAGGTAGAAAATCAGTTAAATAAAAAGATCAAGATATTGAGATCTGATCGAGGTGGAGAATATGAATCACCATTTGAACAATTCTGTGCTGAAAATGGTATAATTCATCAAACAACAGCTCCATATTCACCACAACAAAATGGTGTAGCCGATAGGAAGAACAGAACGTTAAAAGACATGATTACCGCTATGCTTTTAACCTCTGGTCTACCGACGAACTTGTGGGGGAAAGCCTTAAATATGTCTAATCACATATTAAACAAAGTCCCTCATAATAAAACAGGAACAATTCCATATGAGATATGGAAAGGACACAAACCAAGTTTTAAATACCTCAAAGTGTGGGGGTGCTTGGCAAAAGTTCCAGTTCCGCCTCCCAAGAAAGTCAAACTTGGACCAAAAACAGTAGATTGTTACTATTTAGGGTCAGCCCAAAATAGTAGTGCCTATAGATTTTTGGTATTCAAGTCTGATATAGCTGATATTCATGTAAATACAATCATGGAATCTAGAGATGCCTCATTCTTTGAAGACGTGTTTCCGCACAAAAGGAATGAAGGGAATAATGTCCCTAAAAGGACAAGAGAAGAATCAAGCAATTCACATGAAGATGAACCTCATCATGAGATTGAGGAAGTTGAACCAAGAAGAAGCGTAAGGGCTAGAACTTCCAAGACATTTGGTTCGGATTTTTTCACATATGTGTTAGAACATGAACCTCAAACGTACAAGGAAGCAATGTTATCTTCTGAATCTTCATGTTGGAAAGAAGCAATCCAAAGTGAGATTGATTCAATTCTAAGTAATAAAACTTGGGAAATTGTTGATATTCCACCAGGAATAAAACCTATTGGCTGCAAATGGATTTTCAAGAAGAAAATAAAAGCAGATGGCTCTATCGACAAGTATAAAGCCAGATTAGTAGCCAAAGGATATCGTCAAAAAGAAGGAGTAGACTTCTTTGATACATATTCGCCAGTAACACGAATAACCTCTATAAGAATGCTAATAGCAATTGCATCAATTTATGGACTAGAAATTCATCAAATGGATGTAAAGACAGCATTCTTAAATGGAGATCTCGATGAGGAGATCTACATGGAGCAACCTGAAGGTTTTATTTCCAAAGGAAATGAAAACAAAGTCTGTAGATTAGTAAAATCATTATACGGACTAAAACAAGCTCCAAAACAATGGCACGCAAAATTTGATAGTGTCATGATGAGAAATGGTTTTCGTATAAATGAATGCGATAAATGTGTTTATTATAAACAAATTGGACAATCATATGTGATGATTTGTTTATATGTAGACGATATGTTAATATTTGGTCCAAATACTCAGGTAATAGAGACCATAAAGAAGATGTTAACTAACAATTTCGATATGAAAGATTTAGGAGTTGCAGACGTTATTTTGGGAATCAAAATAATAAGAACTCCTAATGGAATTGAATTGTCTCAGTCACACTATGTAGACAAAGTGATTGAAAAATTCCAAGACTATGGAATTAAAGGAGTGAGAACACCTTTTAATCCATCAGAAGTACTGCATAAAAACACTAATGAGAGTGTAATGCAACTGGAATACTCTCGTGTAATAGGATGTCTCATGTATCTCATGAATTGCACAAGACCAGATATAGCTTATGCAGTAAGTCGACTGAGCAGGTATACAAGCAATCCAGGAAAGGAACACTGGAAAGCACTAATGAGAGTGCTTGGATATTTAAAATATACCGCTAACTATTCCTTACATTATGGAAAATATCCTGCCGTCTTAGAAGGATATAGTGATGCAAACTGGATTGCAGATTCAGAGGAATCAAAATCGACAAGTGGTTATGTATTTACCCTAGCAGGGGCAGCAGTGTCATGGAAATCTACCAAACAAACATGCATAGCTCGATCCACTATGGAATCAGAGTTCATCGCTTTAGATAAAGCAGGCGAAGAAGCAGAATGGCTTCGTCACTTTTTGGAAGATATTCCATTCTGGCCTAAACCTGTACCGGCCATATGCATACACTGCGATAACCAAGCAGCGCTAAGCAGAGCGCACAACTTTGTGTATAATGGAAAGTCTCGACATATTCGACGACGCCATAATACAGTTAGGCAGTTACTCTCTAATGGAACTATTTCCATTGATTATGTGAGGACAAATGATAACCTAGCGGATCCGTTTACTAAAGGTTTATCCAGAGAGAAAATTGACTGCGCATCGAGGGGAATGAGTTTAAAAGCCTAAACCACCAAGAGTTATCTTATACGAAAACCTATCCTAGCGACTGGAGATCCCACGGACTAGGATCAATAGGCAAACCAGTTCTGAATAACTCAAGATGTAATGCATTTGCTTGGACATAGTCCAACTCCATTCCTATGGTGCACAATATAAATGCATGCCTACAGAAGTATTTAAAGGTTAAAACTATGTTTTTTAATGATGACCATATCTTGGAAATAACAAGTGGGGTATATGTAGGATACTCTTAATGGTTGTGATCACCTATGTAAGTGTGAGCTGGGTCGGCTCTATGAGAATATTAAAAGGCTTTTATTCTCTAAAAACACTCGCAGAACCAAGTACTGTTCAGGACCAAAATGAACACAACTAAGAAATTGGATGAGAAGGGAATTAATGCTTCGTAGAACTTATTGTCTGGATATACAATAAAGGCTGACGGTTCAAGATGAAATATTTCACCGATTAGCCAAGTAGATCCGATAAGTTTTAACTAGGGAAAGTTCAAAGTGAAATATCTACTTATCCACGATAAAGCATTATTCTATATGTACTCTGTGATATTTCGCTTTGTGTGGGGGATATGTATATTATCATTCATGTGGGGGATTGTTGGAATTCCTAAAGAACAAAATGAATGAAACATACATAAAGTCCCACATCGCCAAAATTGCTAAGCCATACTAGTTTATATATGGCTTTGCAATGAAGATGTTGGGGCCTAGGGGCACCCAAATGTATGCTTTGTTGTGAGGAGGGAGATCATGCATCTCCACCACACACGCGCGCGCGCCGCCGCCTTCGTCCGACAGAACCGGGCCGGGCCGGGCCGGGCTCGGGTTTGGGTTTGGGTTTGGGTCTAATATGATCCTAATTTTACTGCAAAACTGGGCAGGGTTTTTTAACAGTTGCAGGCTATGTGAACAGACACGGCTGTTCATAAGCGGACGCGGCGAGCGGGTGCAACCTGACTGAAGAAGCATGGGCGAACAGAAGCGGGTGCGACCCGTTAGAGGCGAACAGGTGCGGCCCGACTGAAGAGACACGGCCGAACATAGGCAGTAGCAAACGGGTGCGGCACGTTAAACGAACAGCAGCAATGAAAGGAAACGGGTGCAACCTTTCAGGCAGACGCGACTGTTCGAAGGGGTGCGGACGAAATTATAAATAGGAGAGAATACTGATCACATTCTCATCCCATTCCAATCTAATTTCTTCTGCTTCTTTGCTCTACTGCTCAACATTCCATATATATCACAGAGTAGACATACTCATTACAATCTCGTGCAGATTACGTCTGTTGTATCTTGGGAGAATTTTGAAATAAAATTCTTAAGGAAATCGTTACGACGAGCCTCAGACATATTCCGGTTAGAATTCTATATTCTATCCTTTATTTTGGTTGTACTATTTATTCAAAATAGTATAACGCTGTTGTTGTAATTTATTTACAACAATCATATTGTTATAATAATTAACACAGAATTCCAGTGTAGTGGAAATCTGAGTTATAAACTTGTGCGACGAGTTTATAATTGATTATTCTCTGTTTTGGTATACTAGACGTATAACAGCATACAACTTAATTATATAATAAAGAAATGTGAAATAAAACCTCGTAGAAAAAGTAACTAATACTGATTTCAACATAAGTGACTAACCTTAAAAAACAAAAGAAAGTCCAGGAATTCCATTATTAGTTGAAATTTCTTTTTTGCGATTTATAGCAGTAACAGTCAACATTTATACATACTAAAAAAATGAAGTGGGATGAAAAATACCAGAGCCGAGCGTGAGCAGTGCTATGTGTCGAAATCAAACAAGCTATAGCCGAGCACTGCGCGAGGCGGAGCTATGACAACGAGGACAAGGCAGAGCTCTGACACTTGGATCGGAGCAAAGCAGAGCGATGAGGCGACTTAGGGTTTTACGACCCAGAGCCGAGCGCGACGACGACGAGGTGAGAAGTACTATGAACGAGGCGGGGATGTGACAACGAGGCGGAGCGCGAGAGCAATTTAGGGTTTGAAATAGGAAAGTGAAAGAATAGGCTGAGGAAATAGAAATAAGGGTTTGAAAATTGAAATATGAAAGTGAAGAACATGAGTTACGTGACTTATTCATTACTAGCTTAGCTAGGATTTTGCTTTCTTTGTTGGGCAATTTGGGCTTGGGCCAAATTCATTTCTAATATATTTTAACAATAACTTAGGGTCATCTTTAAATAATAAATCAATAATAATAACAATTTTTATTATAATTAATTTCGGATCGAACAGATATTTTTTGGATATGGATATGCCCATATCCGCATCCGCATCCGATTTTCTTTTCTAATATCGGATATCCGCATCCGCTTTTCGGATATCGGATAATATTCGTTTTTTCGGATACGAATCCGGACGGATTTCAGATTTTTCGGGTATCCATTGACAAGCCTATATTCAGGGACGCACGCATGAAATGGGGGAGGAACATTTTTCATTTTCTTTTAGGCAACGGAAACATACTTTCACATTTCCCTTTTCATTTAATAATTACAATAACTTTCTCTACACTAGGTATTAGTAAAAAAAATTCAAAATGATGGTAGAGAACGAGAAGAGCTACACTTTTCGTTCACGTTGTGCTCGAGATGGTGGTGTGTGGAGGTCGTGGCGGAGCAGCGACGGTCAGTGGTCAAGGGTGGTGGTTGGAGTTTGAAGTACCGGATAATGCATCTCCCCACACTGAGTTCAACAGCGAAGACGACACATCATTTTATGGTTGGAGGAGAACGAGGTGGAGGAAATTGTATTGTTGCATCCATGCGTGGTTCCAGGTGTTCATGATAAAAAAAAGAAAAAAAAAGGTGCATGCACATGCGCACGGGTTGCGTTAGTGGGCAGTGCGTGCATGCTTTGGCAGTAGTGGTATTGGGTGAGGTTTGCTGATAATTTAATTATTATAACTATTTGTTATTGCAAATTTCGTTGAATGTTCATTTTTTTCCAGTAGGAGTTATATGATTTAACTGAAAATAATAGTCTTATTTGTACGGTTTATAGTAACGACGGTACACAGAGTTTGAAAGAGCAGCTGAAATAAAGAAATTATGCTATTAGTCTTATTTGTACAGAAATGCAGTTGAAATAAAGTACACAGAGTTCATAGGTAAAGTTATGCAGTTGAAATAATAGTCTTATTTGTACGGTTCGTTTAAAGTGCCGTGAACTTCTGAATTATAAACTGCTGAATTATAAACAGCTCGTATAAAATGCACTATTAGTATAAACTACTGAATTATAAAGGAAGCAGTATCTATTTTGGATCAATGGCATGCAAAAAATAAGGAATGTAAGCATGAATTAGTAAAAGCAAGCCAAAACAGTTGAACATGGAGATTAAGAAATAAAATAGGTAATATCAATAATAATAGTAATAGTGTAGGACACATTTGTGAGCTGTATATTTTATTTGCATAACATCAAAATGAAAAACTAAATGAAAATTGGAAGAGGTTCAAATAATGGAAAACATCCTTTGTTTATTGAAATTGGGGAACACTGAATCGTTGTTACCATTATTCGAAATGCTAAAGCCCGTGAAATCCACTAACCTACAGGCACATAACATAAGTGGTCAGAAAATGTTATAGCTATAAAGGTTAGTAAAAAACAAACGAGTTAGTGCAGTAGTATAAGTTAAGGCATAATAAGTCAACACAAACAATGATGTGAGGAAAAAATGGAAGCAAGATTCATCAAGGCTGACATGTTCAGCTAATCCAATAAAAAAAGAAATTATGTTGAAATATTAAACTTGATTTATTATGGTTAATTTCTAGAAGCTTATTTTTATTATAGTTTCTAAAGTCCTCTTGCATTTACTGTAGTTTGTTGAGAGCTCTTGAATTTCTAGTCGAAATAAGAATTATGTATGGAGTCATATTTCTAGAATTGTTTAAGAAGTCATGTTTCTAGAATGGTTTAGAGAGTCATGTTTCTAGAATAGTCTATGGAGTCCTATAAATAGAAGAGCTCTCTCATCATTTTGTATCAAACAATCAAGAAAGAAATCTACCATCAATAATAGAAAAAAATTCAACAACAAAAAAACCTCTTTCTTATATTCTCTCCCTCTTTCTCATAAAAAATATTCAACCAAGTGGTATCAGAGCTTTAAGATTCTTTCAATAAAATAGAGATGGTGAATAACGGCGTTCCCTTACAAGTTACAATGCTCACCAAGAACAATATGACAATTGGAGCTTAAGGATGATGGCTCTTCTTAGAGCATATGGCGTATGAGAAATAGTGGAGAAAGGCTATACTGAACAAGAAAATGAGGGTAGCTTATCTCAAACTCAAAGGGATAGTTTGAGAAACTCAAGGATGAGAGATATGAAGACTCTCTGTCTAATCTATCAAGCAATAGATGATGATACTTTTGAGAAGGTTTTTGGGATCGAAGTCAGCAAAAGAAGCATGGGAGAAGCTTCGAACATCTTACAAGGGAGCTGATCAAGTTAAAAAGGTGCGTCTTCAAACTTTAAGAGGAGAGTTTGAAACTTTGCATATGAAAGAAGGTGAGCTTGTTTCTGATTACTTCTCAAGAATTTTAGTGGTTAGTAATAATCTAAAAAGAAATTCTGAGAAGTTAGATGATGTAATGGAGAAGATTCTTAGATCATTAGATCCAAAGTTCGAACATATTGTCGCCATCATTGAAGAAACAAAAAACTTGGAGACCATGGAAATAGAGGAACTTCTAGGCTCATTGCAAGCTTATGAAGAAAAGAAAAGGAAGAAGGAAGAGACAGTGGAGCAAGTTCTTAAGACATAGATTGATTCAAAAAAGGAAGAAGCTAATCGAAGCCAACAAAGATGGGTTGTGGCCAAGAAAGAGGAAGACGTCGTGGATATGGACATGGACGAGGTTGGAGGCCCAACAATGAAAACAACAACAGCAACAACAATAAAAGAGGAGAAAGCTCAACAAAAGGTCGTGGGAGAGTAAATTCAAGGTATGACAAGTCATGCGTTAAATGCTACAATTGTGAAAAATTTGGACATTATGCTTCTGAATGTAGAGAATCAAGAAACAATAAAGTTGAAGAGAAGACCAATTACGTTGAAGAATAAAGTCAAGAGGATGGTACATTTCTACTAGCTCACAAAGAAAATAAAAAAAGTAAGGAAAATCAATGGTACCTAAATAGCAGTGCAATCAACCATATGTGTGAAGAAAAAACATGTTTGTGGAGCTTTATGAATCAGTGAAGGGCAACATCGCATTTAGAGGTGAATCAAGGATAGCAGTGAAAGGTAAAGGAAAGGTTCTTATCCGATTAAAGAATGAAGAGCACCAATTCATTTCTAATGTTTATTATGTGCCAAACATGAAGAGCAACATCTTGAGCCTAGGACAACTATTAGAGAAAGGTTATGATATTCGATTAAAAGATAATAACCTTTCTATAAGAGACGGTGCAAATAAATTCATTGCTAAGGTACCAATGTCAAGAAATAGAATGTTTGTGCTCAACATTCAAAATGATGTCGTATAATTCCTTAAGGTGTGCTACAAAGATGTATCTTGGTTTTGGCATCTTCGTTTTGGACATCTTAACTTTAGAGGCCTAGAATTACTCTCCAAGAAGGAAATGGTAAGAAAATTACCATGCATAAACCATCCTAATCAAGTGTGCGAAGGATGTTTACTTGGAAAGCAATTCAAAATGGGCTTTCTAAAGGAGATATACTCCAGAGCCAAAAAGCCGTTGGAACTCATACATACAGATGTGTGTGGTCTGATCAACCCAAGTTCACTTGGTAAAAGTAATTATTTCCTTCTTTTCATCGATGATTTTTCAAGAAAAAACATGGGTGTATTTTTTGAAGGAGAAATTAGAGGTTTTTGAGAACTTTAAGAAGTTCAAGGCCCAAGTTGAGAAGAAAAATGGCCTTGTGATTAAAGCAATGAGATCCGACAGTGGAGGAGAGTTCACATCAAAAGAATTCCAAAAGTATTGTAAAATTAAAGGAATCAAACGACAGCTGACATGTAACGACCCTGAATTTCCGACCCGATTTAAAATTTTAAATCCATTATTTAATATAAAATCTGAAATTTATATACGATCTCTATTAACGACCAAATTTCGTTTATAAAATGCGTCCAGTTAACCATGGATATAGAAAAAGTTTCATCGCAAAATATTGCAATAAATTTCGTTTGCATTTTTTTATCAGTTCATTTAAACTGCGGAAAATTTATTTGTCGAACCCAAATATTTTTACACAATAATGCTGTAAAAATTTATCTGATCAAGATGATGCAATTCGTTTCGTCTAATTCCATCGTCGCCAGCTCCATTTAAATTGTTTGGAAAATCGAACAATTTATTCGGCGTAAAATTCGAGTTTTTATTAAGCTATCGTATCGCAATTATCTGTGTACCGTTAAAAGCGTCCCGTCACGCTGATCAAAATGATATATTCATTCGTGCAAATCGGAGTCCGACGTAGAAATAGTCGCGTTAATTTAACCTTTTCGGACGGACCGGTTAAACCATTCTCAACCCAAAATCTTTAGCCGTATTCACTAAAAAAAATTTGGAAAATATAATATCAGCTGGTGTAATAAATGGGTAGTTGGCATCTTGGGGTTAGCATTGGAAAGTGGGTGTGACGTTTCGGTATTCGATAATGAAACTTAGTTATACGAAGCAGTAAATTTAAAAGAATGTATCTCTCATCACATTTTCACTGTTTCACTTTACAAAATTTCGAAAGCTTCAGGTACTTATCTCCTATTTCATCTTTATCTCTTTCTCTTTTATTTTATTCACTGTCAAAACTTCAAAAAAAAGAAACGTCACAGCCTCACTCGCCTGCGCCGTCAGACCTTGCATCACTTCGGCATCTCCCTCCCAATGCTCCGTTCTCCTCACCACCCGCCTTCCACGTCAGTTCCGCCTTGCTCCTGCCACTCGAGCTCGAAGCTTCACCATCCATCACGGCCGCTATCTCAGCCTTTTCCTACGCCGAGCTCGCTTACGCCACCCCACCACCCCTCCCCTATACCGCTACTTCATCACCGACCACAGCTCCACCATCACATGCGCACGACCCAGCCCGTACAAACCTCACGCGCACTCCACCTTCCCTTTCTGCCTGCGCCGACCCACTCCGGAACCGCCACACGCCACTGCAGCCACCCCGCCTCGCCTGCACCACCACTCCCGAGCCCGTACTTGTGCATACAAGGGTGCATGTTGGGTGTATGTACAAATGCAGGCGCGTTCATTTATAAAAAAAATAGTTTTACTGTTGCAAAGATTCAAGTTGCACTTGTTCCATGAACTCATGCTTGCTGTCACGGATGTATACAGTATATATATGATGTAGTATGAGTTAGGGAGTAACCAATTTCTTTTCCTGTTGTGTACAGCAGCAACCGGTTAAAAGTTTCATTTGCAGCAGCATCAAATTTCTCAGCTTTCGCTCTTCTCTTCGTCATTGGTAAGCGCATCTATATAATTTTATAAATTATATATGAACGTTCATTTAATTAGTATCGTTTTTCTTTTGTCGATAATTTCAGTGTACGTTTGTTCATTTGTATCGACACCATTTGCGCTTCTTTGTGCTTCACCGTCAATTTCTCTAACCACGAAAGGTGAATTAATTTTCACGACTTATATTCTTATACAAGTTTGGTTGATAAATGATTGTTGTGTGATGTTGAAATTGGACGTTAAATTATTAATGTAGTAAGTGATAAATAATTTGAAATTGAAACTGACGTAGGGTAGTTAGATTTGATATATGTTGAATTTGATTGTATGACATTTGCATAATATGACCCCTTTAAAATGTTAAATTATTTGACACGTAGAAATATGGTTAATTACACCTCGAACCATTTAAATGTATGTTATTTAAATTGTTGTAGTATGAAATTGAATAATAGATATTAAATGAAGAACCGTATAAATATTAGTGTAATAATCTTTAATCTACATGAAATGATAGTGTAGATTCTAGAAATAATTATATTAATTTGCATAAACAACAAATGTAAATTAATACGATTATTTTGGGATTATTTAAATAAATTATTGGATTGTTATTGATGTTTGCTATTGCTTGTTTATTTACTTTGACACCATCCCAGTTATCACACTGCAAGTTCCCTTTGCTATGCTTTGATTTTGAATTGAAATGGAATCAGGTTGAAATGATAAATGCCCAAATTAAACTTTGACTAAGGATAGAGAATTAAATAAAACCCAATTGGTCAATAATTTGATAAAAATAAATAAATAAAGATTTTATTTGAATAAATAATAAGGTTTTGAAATGAAGTTAGAATTTGAATTTTTATGAAAGGGAAAATGTTAATATTTAAAAATCTGAATCAAAATATTAACATAGTAGTTGATGAAAGAACGTTGTTTTAGAATTTGAAATTATTTAATAATTAAATATAACTGAATTCTTTAATAAGTGAAATTGAACTTCTTGAATACGTGAAATTAAGTTTCTTTATTAATCAAGTTTTTAAATTGTAACTAAGCAAATAAACAAGTGAAATTGAATTTTCTTTAACAAGAAATAAAATGTGATTTATTGTGATTTATGTAAGACTTGTAATTTAAAGAATTGATTTGATGAATCTAATTTAATTCGGTTTGAAGTTTTGATATAACAAAGTTGAACTTAAGTAATTGATTTAATGAATTGGAAATTAAATAGAAATTGTTTTGAATGACAAATTTACTTAATGAATATTGAATAAAATCGATCAATGAATTTAAATTGATTTGAATGTTAAATAAATTAATTTAAATGACTTCGGAATGAAACTTATATACGAACTTAATCCAATATTTGTATTGTTTTAAAAAAAAATTGAAATAGAATTATAAGATTTTGAAATGGTAATTTGGAAATTTGAACGTAAATTATGGAAATTGATATAGAAAGGTAAATGAAATGATGGCTTTCGAATTCTAAGAGAAATTGAAATTGATTTGGTTTTGAAATTCATTAAACGACCAATCGGTGTAATAATTACGGAAGTTATTAAAGAAACCGGAATCGGTTAGGGACATACTCACTGTCTAAATCGAATACCACTTTAATAACTATACGCGGAGTGTGATCCAGAATGAAGTGGTTGGAATGATGTACGTTGATGATTGAAGAAAGAGAACGATAATGGATGACCTTGACACTTGTGTCAAATTGGAAATGACTAAAACAGGAGCCGTGCCGGGCCAAATGGGGTTAGCTACCTCAAGCGTGCACAATGTGTTCCACGTCTCACATCTTCGCAAAGTTGTATACGATCCATCTATGACCATTCCCACTGCTCAGTTGGAAGAGATAATTATCGAGCCTGACTTGACTATTGAGCGAAAGCCACTTCGGATAGTCGATCGTGAGACAAAGCAACTTAGAAGGAAGTCCGTAAATCTCGTCGAGGTTCAGTGGAGTGCAGATGAGTGGGATTGCACATGGGAAACTGAGGATAGTATTCGGGATTCAAACCTCGAATTACTAATTTCAGGTATAATTCAATTTTCTTAAAATCTATCTTGACTTTTCTGCTTAGTTCATTCTTACTTCACTCGTCTCGTTCCTTTTCGAGGACGAAAAGTTTTGAGTGGGGGAGATTGTAACGACCCTGAATTTCCGACCCAATTTAAAATTTTAAATCCATTATTTAATATAAAATCTGAAATTTATATACGATCTCTATTAACGACCAAATTTCGTTTATAAAATGCGTCAAGTTAACCATGGATATAGAAAACGTTTCGTCGCAAAATATTGCAATAAATTTCGTTTGCATTTTTTTATCAGTTCATTTAAACTGCGGAAAATTTATTTGTCGAACCCAAATATTTTTACACAATAATGCTATAAAAATTTATCTGATCAAGACGATGCAATTCGTTTCGTCAAATTCCATCGTCGCCTGCTCCATTTAAATTGTTTGGAAAATCGAACAATTTATTCGGCGTAAAATTCGAGTTTTTATAAAGCTGTTGAATCGCAATTATCTGTGTACCTTTAGAAGCGCCCCGTCGTGCTGATCAAAATGGTATATTCATTCGTGCAAATCGGAGTCCGACGTAGAAATAGTCGCGTTAATTTAACCATTCCGAACGGACCGGTTAAACCACTCTCATCCCAAAATCTTTAGCCGTATTCACTAAAAAAAATTGGAAAATATAATATCAGCTGGTGTAATAAATGGGTAGTTGACAGCTTGGGGTTAGCATTGGAAAGGGGGTGTGACGTTTCGGTATTCGATAATGAAACTTAGTTATACGAAGCAGTAAATTTAAAAGAATGTATCTCTCATCACATTTTCACTGATTCACTTTACAAAATTTCGAAAGCTTCAGGTACTTCTCTCCTCTTTCATCTTTATCTCTTTCTCTTTTATTTTATTCACTGTCAAAACTTCTAAAAAAAAAGAAATCGCTCAGCATAGCCTCCGCACGCCAACAACCGACCTCCCTCTGCGAGTTCAACATCAACGCACCGTCGACCTGTGCCACCAAGACGCGCAGCCTCACCCACCTGCGCCGTCAGACCTTGCATCACTTCGGCCTCTCCCTCCCAATGCTCTGTTCTCCTCACCACCCGCCTTCCACGTCAGTTCCGCCTTGCTCCGGCCACCCGAGCTCGAAGCTTCACCATCCATCACGGCCGCTATCTCAGCCTTTTCCAACGCCGAGCTCGCTTACGCCACCCCACCACCCCTCCCCTATACCGCTACTTCATCACCGACCACAGCTCCACCATCACATGCGCACGGCCCAGCCCGCCCAGACCTCGCACGCACTCCACCTTCCCTTTCCGCCTGCGCCGACACCATCCCACCTACCTCCAGCAACCCACTCCGGAACCGCCACACGCCACTGCAGCCACCCCTCCTCGCCTGCGCCACCACTCCTGAGCCCGTACTTGTGCATACAAGGGTGCATGCCGGGTGTATGTACAAATGCAGGCGCATTCATTTATAAAAAAAAATAGTTTTACTGTTGCAAAGATTCAAGTTGCACTTGTTCCATAAACTCATGCTTGCTGTCACGGATGTATACAATATATATATGATGTAGTATGAGTTAGGTAGTAACCAATTTCTTTTCCTGTTGTGTACAGCAGCAACCAGTAAAAGTTTCATGTGCAGCAGCATCAAATTTCTCAGCTTTCGCTCTTCTCTTCGTCATTGGTAAGCGCATCTATATAATTTTATAAATTATATATGAACGTCATTTAATTAGTATCATTTTTCTTTTGTCGATAATTTCAGTGTACGTTTGTTCGTGTTATACCGACTCCATTCGCGCTTTTTCGTGCTTCACCGTCAATTTCTCTAACCACGAAAGGTGAATTAATTTTCACGACTTATATTCTTGTACAAGTTTGGTTGATAAATGATTGTTGTGTGATGTTGAAATTGGACGTTAAATTGTTAATGTAGTAAGTGATAAATAATTTGAAATTGAAACTGACGTAGGGTAGTTTGATTTGATATATGTTGAATTTGATTGTATGACATTTGCATAATATGACCCTTTTAAAATGTTAAATTATTTGACACGTAGAAATATGGTTAATTACACCTCGAACCATTTAAATGTATGTTATTTAAATTGTTGTAGTATGAAATTGAATAATAGATATCAAGTGAAGAACCGTATAAATATTAGTGTAATAAACTTTAATCTACATGAAATGATAGTGTATATTCTAGGAATAATTATATTAATTTGCATAAACAACAAATGTAAATTAATACGATTATTTCGGGATTATTTAAATAAATTATTGGATTGTTATTGATGTTTGCTATTGCTTGTTTATTTACTTTGACACCATCCCAGTTATCACACTGCAAGTTCCCTTTGTTATGCTTTGATTTTGAATTGAAATGGAATCGGGTTGAAATGATAAATGTTCAAATTAAACTTTGACTAAGGATAGAGAATTAAATAAAACCCAATTGGTCAATAATTTGATAAAAATAAATAAATAAATAAAGATTTTATTTGAATAAATAATAAGGTTTTGAAATGAAGTTAGAATTTGAATTTTTATGAAAGGGAAAATGTTAATATTTAAAAATCTGAATCAAAATATTAACATAGTAGTTGATGAAAGAACGTTGTTTTAGAATTTGAAATTATTTAATAATTAAATATAACTGAATTTTTTAATAAGTGAAATTGAACTTCTTGAATACAAAAATTAAGTTTCTTTATTAATCAAGTTTTTAAATTGTAACTAGCAAATAAACAAGTGAAATTGAATTTTCTTTAACAAGAAATAAAATGTGATTTATTGAGATTTATGTAAGACTTGTAATTTAAAGAATTGATTTGACGAATCTAATTTAATTCGGTTTGAAGTTTTGATATAACAAAGTTGAACTTAAGTAATTGATTTAATGAATTGCAAATTAAATAGAAATTATTTTGAATGACAAATTTACTTAATGAATATTGAATAAAATCGATCAATGAATTTAAATTGATTTGAATGTTAAATGAATTAATTTAAATGATTTCGGAATGAAACTTATATACGAACTTAATCCAATATTTGTATTGTTTTAAAAAAAATGAAATAGAATTATAAGATTTTGAAATGGTAATTTGGAAGTTTGAACGTAAATTATGGAAATTGATATAGAAAGGTAAATGAAATGATGGCTTTCGAATTCTAAGAGAAAATGAAATTGATTTGGTTTTGAAATTCATTAAACGACCAATCGGTGTAATAATTACGGAAGTTATTAAAGAAACCGGAATCGGTTAGGGACATACTCACTGTCTAAACCGAATACCACATTAATAACTATACGCGGAGTGTGATCCAGAATGAAGTGGTTGGAATGATGTACATTGATGATTGAAGAAAGAGAACGATAATGGATGACCTTGACACTTGTGTCAAATTGGAAATGACTAAAACAGGAGCCGGGCCGGGCCAAATGGGGTTAGCTACCTCGAGCGAACACACTTCTTCGTTAACTACTCATTACTGGTTATTGATTGGTGCGCACCCTTGAATTGGGAGTGTTGTTTCATGGTGTTGCGATCATTGCGGCGATGCGTTCTCACCAGTCCGGATCAGGTAAACAGTAGTTTCACTACCTTGGGTATTGCCTCATGTGCCTTGTCATACTTGTATCCCTATACTCGACCACTACGAATTTGTTTTGTATTATACCTATGGAGTACTCCCTGATAGCCTACTAGTTTACGGTGGAGTTTACAGTGCTGTATAGACTATGATGCTTATATAAAATGTGTTAAGGGGAATAATGGTGACGCCTTAACACTATCTTGATATTTTACTTTACTGTTAGACATTATCTACTTATCGTACACTACTATGTATAAATAGTTTAACGGATCCTGAAAGTTGTTTATTCCATTCATCTTTTAGTTATTGTTATTTCCAATTCTGAATCATATTATCTGTATAAGATTATATGTCCTGATTCGAGTGTTTGTTTGTGCTTATGCTCGGATCAGACTGAGGATTGCTGTTGCTGTTCTAGTTGGAGCTGAAGACCGAAGACTATCATTACCTTCACTTTATCTGTATTACTCTTTCTATTTGGACACTATTGGACATCTATGTTGTTCTATTTCATTTTATTTGAGACATTGTTGTATTTATGGGTAGCTTCATGAACTACTCTTATGACTATGTTGTAATTCCGCTGCACTATTCTGTTATGATGTATTTTCTGTGATTCTGTGATGATTCTCATTTATATACATATACTCCATTAATGATTCGTGTTTTGTACTATTTAAGTTGACATGTGTGGATTATTGTCAATTTAAATGGTCCAAATATACGGGTTGTTACAGTTGGTATCAGAGCTTTGGTTCCCAAAACCTTAGCCTGTGGAATTTTAAAGCTCATTAGAGATAGGGTAACCAAACCCTAGAATGAGGAGAATCATTGTAGAATCCATATCCTTTGATTCCATCCTTCTTATTGAATTCGTTTGATTAGAATTTCCTTAAGTTCTATAAATTGCTATCTTTGATTCTAAATCACTTTTGGTATTCCAGGATGAGTACCAGGAGGAACGCTAGAGGTAGGGGTAGAGGAAATGCTCCCGCACCACGTGTCTCAGCTCCTGCAGTCAAGTTCTCTACTCTTAGCAAGGAATACACCCAGCTTGGTAGCATCAAATTCTCTGGTTCCGAGAGCATCATTGGAGCGCAACAGTGGCTGAAGAGCCTGGAAAGGATCTTCACTGGTCTTGAGATTACTGATGCGCAGAAGCGTCAATTGGCCGCTTCAGGATGCGGCACAGGATTGGTGGGAGTCAGTCACCTCCCGTACCGACGAGGAAACTATCACCTGGGCTCAGTTTAGGTAGAAATCTATCTGAATTACATCCAAATTTATTCCTTCTATCTCGTCAAATTTTGACTCATCTTATATCGCTTGTAAATAGGGATTCCTTTATGGCTCAATAGATGCCAGCTGCTGGAAAGGCTCAGCTCTATCGATCATTTATGGACCTCAAGAAGGGTAACATGACTTTCTCCGAGTATGAAAGAAAGTTTAACGAACTCTCTAAGTTCGGACCTGGCTTGATTGATACACCACTGCTGAAAAATGATAAGTTCATCCATGGAGCACATCCAGAGTATTACGATCTCCTCACAGCTCATGTCCATGGCACTTTCACCGAGTTGATGGATTTTGCTCTAAGATATGAGGGAAAGCCAAAGGGTGCATCGGCCACCAAGGCGCCCGTTGTTCAGCCATCCTCTAGTCAGCCTGGAAAGAGGAAGCCGAATTTCAAGCAGCAAAGGAAGAACTGGCAGAAGACTACCGGGCTTGGCTATTCTCAGAAGAAGCCCATTGACCTATCCTCCATCACCTGTTTCAAGTGCGACCAAAAGGGTCACTATGCCAACTGTTTTCCAACATCTGTTAGTGCCGTCATTCCTCCACCTCAGGATACCAGGAACAACCTTTTCCATGTCTGTTTGCAGCTTGGCCATTTCGATTGTCCCTTGTATCAAAAGGGCAAGAAATCTGGAGTATTTTCTATGACTTCTTCCACCCGTGATCCACCTACCCCACCTGCTCCTAGTGATACCCAAGATACATTACAGAGTACTTTTATGTTGCATACTTTACCCGTTAAAGTTCTATTTGATACCGGAGCAACACATAGTTTCATATCTATTGATTTGTGCAATAAACTTGGATTGGAACCCATCCTTGCATCTACTTTCTTATGTGTATGAAATCCCATTGGAGGACCCGCTAACCTCAAAAGGGTTTGCAAATATGTCATGCTTATGAATGGCATGCACCGTTTCACTTGGGATTTCTATGCCCTTGGATTCGAGGCATTCGATATCTTATTAGGTGTTGATTGGCTACGAAAGTTCGAAGCCATTATCTCTTGCAAATCTCGAATGGTCTCTCTAATTGACGATAAGAGTATACCTTTAGTTATTAAAGGTAAATCACCTCAATAATGTGCTGGGAGTTTTATATTCTCTCTTGACTCTCATCCAAATGAACTAAGCTCTACTCCAGTTGTTCAATTCTTTTCTGATGTGTTTGGAGAAGTAAATTCTCTACCACCTCCGCGGGAAATCGAATTCTGCATTGATCTTATTCATGGTGCTCGACCAGTAGTTCTCCCTCCCAGGAGAATGGCTCCTAAAGAAAAGGCATAATTGAATGTTCAGATTAAAGATTTATTTGCTAAAGGCTTGATACGACGAAGTCATTCAGAATGGGGAGCTGCAGTTGTATTCGTCACCAAGTCTGATGGTTCTCTCAGAATGTGTGTGGACTATAGAGAGCTAAACAAGCTCACACACAAGAACAGATATCCAATGCCTCACATTAACGATCTATTCGACCAGCTCCATGGAGCTAAAGTTTTCTCCCAACTTGATCTGGCCACCAGCTTTCACCAACTCAGAATTGCCGAGGAGAGTATTCTTAAAACAGCTTTCCGTACTGAAAATGGTTTCTTTGAATGGCTGGTTATGCCGTTCGGTCTTATTAATGCTCCAGCTTATTTCGTCGACTTGATGAATAGAGTTTTCCGGGATGTTCTTAACAAGTTCGTTCTTGTTTTCATCGATGATATTCTCGTTTTCTCTGAGGATGAGAAAGAGCATAGGTCGCATTTGGCTTTTGTTCTTGAAACTCTTCACAGTCATCAGCTTAAAGCCAAGTTTTCGAAATGCCACTTTTGGAAAGATGGATTTCGGTTCCTTGGCCATATTGTCTCGGAGAATGGGATTTCGGTCGATCCAGCTAATATCGTCGTAATCAATGTAAGTCTATCCTTACTTGCCAATTCTATCTAAACATCTCATCACTATCTAAACTCGAATTCCTTGAATTTGCAGGATTGGGAGACTCTCAAAACTCCTACAGATATTCGCAGTTTCTTGGGCTTGGCCGGCTATTATCGTAGATTTATAGAAAATTTTGCCCGAATTGCCGCACCACTTACCGCACTGACCAGAAAGAATGTCAAATTTATTTGGAGTGAAAAGTGTGAATCAACTTTCAATGAGATGAAACGAAAGTTGACCTCTGCCTCAGTCCTTACAGTTATTGATGGAAGCGAAGGATTGACCGTCTATACTGATGCCTGTCGGGATGGGTTAGGAGCAGTTTTAATGTAGAAAGGAAAGGTTATTGCCTATGCTGGTCGTCAGTTAAAGACCCATGAAGAAAATTACGCAACATACGATTTAGAGCTTCATGCGGTTGTATTTGCTCTTAAGCTATGGAGGCACTATCTATTGGGAACCAAATTCGAGTTATTCACTGACCATAAGTCATTGAGATATATTTTCTCATAAAAGGATTTGAACCAGAGACAAGTCCGATGGCTCGAATTCTTAGCTGCATATGATCTTAATATTAACTACATCCCGGGGAAAGCCAACGCCGTAGCCGATGCTTTGAGCAGAATCCAAGCTATGTTGTGTTGTAATCTTGTCGAGGGAATGTTATTCCAGCTCGTCGTCTCCCCGGCTCTTATGGATCACATTATCGCCAAGCAATATGAGGACATGTTGCTCTATCGCATCAAAGAAATAATTCTCAGAAGAGTTGGAAATGCTGATAATAAATTGGGTGCACAAGTTGATAGTCATGGAGTCTTGAGAATTGACAATCAGATTTGTGTTCCTAATGTTGATGGTCTAAGACAGGAAGTGCTGAGAGAAAACCATCAATCCTCGCTTTCATTTCATCCAGGTGTCACTAAGATGTATCAAAATATGAAGAAGCTATATTGGTGGAGTGGGATGAAACGCGATATTTCTACCTATGTTAGCAGATGCGCAACTTGCCAACAAGTTAAAGCTGATCACAGAAAGACGGCAGGTTTGCTTCAACCTCTAGAGATTCCAGGTTGGAAGTGGGAGCAGATTTCTATGGACTTTATTGATGGGCTACCTAGGACTAGAAAGGGTAACGAAAGTGTAAAGATCCCGGACTCGGCCTTCGAAAATCGGCACCCGTACTTCACTTGTACTCAAAATGCCGCAGATTCAAACGCCGAATCTGGGTCACCGGAGCTTATAACACAGTAAGTATAACAACACGGTGGAAGAAAGAAATAGATGATATCATATACAACTCCAATGAATACAATATCCAGAATAATATACAACAATGATATGAATATGATACAACAATATCAGAGATGTGATACAATGCTACAACAGAAATAACAACAATGGAAGAGATCACTCCAAATGATCTACAAAAGAGAATGACTCCAACAACTCCAACATCAGGCTCGAACCACCATCACGATGCACAAAGATAAGCAAGTGCAGTCATCCAATCCGATGAAGTGAACTAGCTCCAGATAATCTACTAAACCTGACTATCTAAAAAACCCAACTCTAGACTGCCCGTGTGGAAAATTGTGGGCACCCAGAGTTTAGGAAAGGAATAATAAACTCCGGGTCAATCATGGGACTGGTATGAGCAACAAAAACAGTTTATCTTTAAAATAACAACAAAAAG
Organism: Allium fistulosum; assembly: GCA_030737815.1. Taxonomy (NCBI): domain Eukaryota; kingdom Viridiplantae; phylum Streptophyta; class Magnoliopsida; order Asparagales; family Amaryllidaceae; genus Allium; species Allium fistulosum. The sequence continues at coordinate 335,687,440 of CM060902.1, read as the reverse complement.
GATTTTTAAACATTTAAATCCGCAATGCTTTTGGAAAATGAAACTACCATAAGACCTCCCACCACACACACAATGCAATCACAGGCTTGGAGGAGATTTCTTCTTATGATAGTAAAATATGCTTACTACGCAAAACAAAACTCTTTTGATATTATTACTAGTGCATAGTGGAAATCATTTCGAAAATACAATATTAATCTTAGCCAGCATAGGTACCATTATATTATGCCTGCTATAGCAGACGCCTGAGGAGACAGGTTATACAACTGCAATCGTTAAGGGCTCGTATTGTTTCTTTGGATTTTCCAACAAATGGTCAGGCTAAGGAACTTACTATGCCACATGGAAACGCCTCTGGAGGGATGCCCCGAGAGACAACCTGCTCTCTGCCAACACAAGGCCGGTTACCCCCTTCCCGGGTAGTAAACCTGAGATATGCCACCCCTGGTCCTTTGGGACCTTTATCCAAGGCGCCTCGATCACACAGCAACAATCACACAGAGTAAATGAGATTGGAGCAACCACATAGGTAAATATCTAGGCTCCATACCATGCACCTTTTTCATAAGGAATGGTCATACCCTAGGGGAGCTATCCCTAAAACCTTGCCGCATCTTTCCTGTTTTGACCATTTCCGGTTTGTGAGGTCCGATGAGGTATCATCCACAAAGCTACGCTTTTTCACAAAGCCATGCTTTGATCAACAAATGATCAGTAAATGACCATCAACACACAACAACACTTAGCATGCCACACTACCAAATTAGGAGTATATCACTGATAACTTTCAACTACATAACCTCTAAGCTCGTACGTCTCAGAGAAGGGTGTTAAGCTAAGAGAATAAATTCTCCGCCACCAAACAGAAATGTATTTGAAAGAAATCAGCTTTATATCTCAAAGTGTAATGTCAGACATACAACCATACAAGTCTGTTCCGGGTTCGAACAGAACCGAAGGTACTACGAAGAAGCCCTTGCAATCCGGGTATTCACAATCCCGATCGGATTTCCCATCACTTAGGGAATCTCTATACCAGAGCCACTCGGTGCAGAGACAATCGATAGGTTATCCTATCGTTCTCGCAAACACCCGGTCTTCAACACCGGTCTTCAAATGCTATCCCTTTACGTCATATCACTATTCAGAATGGGTTATATGACACAAAGTCCTCTCTCGGCTAAACCGAATAATGAGCGCAATATTTAAAAACATATGGATATTGGGATTTCAATTAAGTCACAACTTATTACCAAAAATTCTCTTCAAATGGTTTAAACACATTACCATTTCAAATCTTTAAACAAAAAGATTTATTTCACAAAGTTCACCCAGTTTCACAAAGATCCATTCATAGTTTTCAAAACTATTTACATTTCAATTTGGATTAACTCACTTAATCTTTAATTAAAGATTTAATAGCTTCAAACCGTTTCCAAAGATTTATCCATAACTTGGAAGACCATTTTCATTTTAGACTTGAAATCCTTTTAACACAATTTGGAAGTCCATTACTTATGTGAAAGCTTTTGTTATTTGAAAACAAATAGTTTTCACGGGAGAATCCAATTATATATGCACGAGTTAAAGTCCTTGAGTTAAATTTAAATTTTCAAATTAATGCCTTTAAAATGGTTTAACCCATATATAACTTGTATAACATCTTTAATCCCTAGTTTCCAAACATAGAATTCAATTTCAAATTTTGAATTCAAGTTTAAACCAAATTATTTAAACTTCAAAACTTTATCAAGTTATTCAAAAATAAATTTTATCCTTGAAACTCCTTTCCAAAAACTTTTTATTTTAATCCCAATCCATTTCCAAAACTATTTGGATTCAAAATTCAAATTCAAAGCTATTTTGAATTAAATTCAAATATCTGTGACTTAACCGATTTCCTCGTGAAATCCATATTTGTGTGTGTACGGTGTGGTCCAAGGGTTTAACACAATAGTGTAACATCATTCAATCAACATAGATCAAAACGCAGAAATATAGTTGATAGGCGGTATAAACTATAACGCTTATCGTTCATTCACAGATCACAGTTATATAAGTCATAGGTAATAATTTACATTCATCCCAAATAAATAACTACAGTACAGATCACACACAAATTAGGATATATCACAAATAATCACATATCAAGGATATCAAACAATTCACAACATTCAATACAATCCAAACATTCATAAGTGAGATCAATTCATCAAATGATTAAATTTAACCCGATTAATTACTTATGAATAAATTACTAATCCTGGTTAATTAATATTGATTAATTACAATTTAATTGATTATCCTTTAATCATTTATAAGTTAATCTTTAATAATCAATTAGTCAACCTTTTACTATTCTCATTAATTAATTAATTATCCTCTAATTAATTAGTCTCTTTAATTAATCATATTAATTAACCCTTTAATCAATTTCACTAAGTAATTAATTCTTAATTACTTCCATTAAGTAATTATTCTCTAATTACTTCATTAAGTGATTTCCCTTTAATTAATTACACTCAGTAATTATACATTAATTACTTCATTAAGTAATCATACTTAATTAATTCATAAATGATTATCTTAATTAATTAGACTAATTAATTAACCTAAAATTAATTACATTAATTAATTAATCAATTAATCATCACTTAATCCCTAATTAATGATTCATCTGTTAATTACATTCATTAACTATCCATTAATTTCTTTATTAAGTAATTATTCTTAATCACAATAAGTAATTAACTTTTAATTTATTTTACTAATTAATTATTCTTGATTAATCTCAACCTTTACTAATTAAGGATAAACTCTTTATTTAGATTAACTATTTCTTTTCATCCTTTTTTAAAACATATCTATTACATTTTTTAAAACTGGTTTATCTTTGTTTTAAAACTTGAATTATTTACAAAATCAAACTTCTTTGTTTCTAAAACTTAAACAATTGTTAAAAACAATTGTTCTTGAAAACCATTTACTCCTATAAGTAGACTTGGTTTACTTTTGTTTAAAACTTAGAAACCTTTTAACAATCAAATTCTTTTGTTTAAAACTTTTTAAACTTCTTGTAACAAATTTCTTAAAGCCTGCTCAACAAAAACTCGAGCAAACACTCTCGTTCTCCCCGAAGCAACACACTACACCCACGAGTCTCCCTGAAGAAAACGCGAGCAAACCCTCCTTCTTTCCCAATCCTAAAATTCCAGTTGCATGAAAACATGCACGTCCACGTGCACAACGCCGCCCATCGTTGGCGAACCACGATCAAGCCTCCGACCAGTCGACTACACCCACGACAACTCTACGCAAACACCCAGACAACACGATTCGATCGAGAATCGTATTCGACCCCAAAACCCAATCTGGAAACATGAAACTGGAACCACCATCAACCTGGAAACTGCCGTCGTTCTCCCAACCTTGACCACCAGAAAACTCGAGACTCCCGCCACACGATCGCCAACTACCGTGCTATCATTCCTGCGAATCCCATCGCGCTCCATCCATCATAGACAACAAACGAATTGAAACATCAAGCCTTGACAAAAACTAGGTTACCAGAATTCAAACTAAAATCCCCACCTCCATACTGAAATACACGAACACTTGGAAATTTTCCCATCAACACTGATCGCTCCTCCACCTCTAGGAGGAAGCTCGACTTCTCCGATCAACGAGATCAACCGTGACGACCAAAAATACACGATTCAAACAAACCCAAACTACCCTTCATTCCTTAATCTAAAAATTATGATTTTTAACTTTAAAAATCATGTTTGAGTACAAGAATTCAGTTGACACACCTGAATTCGTAATTTAAAATATTTATATTTTGACCAATTTAAAGTTTTTCTCGGTTGTCTTGATTTCCAGAGGTATTTACAAGTTGTTTTAACTAAAATAAATTTTTAAAGCTTAATTCATGAACAAACAACCAATCTTTGTTTGTATTTTAAGTTCTAATAGTCATTAGATTAAGAGATAAAGATTAATTTGCAAATCTGGGTTTTAAAAAGAAACAGGAACATAGGCATCACAATGTTATAGGCATACACAGATTCACCCATTCACACACACACACATATATATATATATATACACATTTCTAGATATTCATAAGCAACTAATTCAGAGACTTAAGTTTTTTAAAAAGGTGATGTTACTCACCGATTTCCAGAAGAAGAACAGAGTAGCTCATCTTTGACCCAGGCTTTGAATTTTGCAAGCTAAACTCTTCTTTAATTTCTCTGGTTTTAATAAATTCGTATGGTTGTTTTAATTGAATATTTGTTTGAGTATAAGATGATACACTTTAGTTGTTCACAGCTTGGAATGATCGAAACTGAAATGGAAAAGATGATATATGAAAGATGAAGTTACAGGGTTATTATTTTGTACAATATCAGGTACAAGATTTTTATTATGCTCATAGATTTTTTTCTTCAAGTTTGTAGGCTGATGAATATAGGCATTAATTGCCATGTACAATATACTTGTCCAATTTGATTTCTTTGTACATTGCATGAATAAAAAAAATCTGGTGGCTTCTTTGATAAGCTTTCATGTATATATTTTTATTTGTTTATACCATACTTATCTTTTATTTGTTCATATTTATGTGTCTATACTTGAAAGTATTATTTGTTTCATTCCTTTACAATATTTCTTACTTGTATGTATTTTATTTGTCTTATGCTTTGTGATATAAATGAATTCTAATTTTAACATGATGTTTAAATTTACTCTAATATATTTACTTTATATTGTATAAAACTATATTTTTTTATATTTTACTTTAGTCTTTTTAATTTGAAATATAAATAATTTCTATATTTTAATTTGTTGTTAGTACTTTTGTTGGTATTATATTTTACTTCTCATATTTATTTTTGTAGTCTATTTTGTTTATATTATTTTGTATGGATTTATGAGATTTAAATTTATATATTTACTTTATATTGTATAAAATATATAATTTATTTTGAAATATAGATGAGTTTCTATATCTTATTTTTGTTGTTAAAATTTGAGCTAATGTTTTCCTTTATATCTTTTTTTATAATTTAAATTTGTCTTTATACACATCTATTTCTATTTTTATTTAATCTTATTATTGTGTAATATGGATAATTCCTATATTTTATATGTTGTTAATTTTAGCAAATGTGTTACTTTGGATTTTATAGTTTACCCTTTTATATATTTATTTCTAGCTTAAATTATTATTATTAATTTTATTTATTGTCTTGTATTTAATCTATAAAATTCAAATTATTATTAACCATCAATTCTAAATTTAAAATTACTTATTTATTTATTTTATACTTATGTCAACGTATATACTTTTATATTTATCTTTCAAACCATTTATATAAGGTTTGAATTCAAATTCAATGTATATATATACACATATACAAATTTAAATTTACTCATATATGCCCATATACATATATATTCACATATATACATATATAAACAATATTTAAATTTAAAATGATTTAATATATTTTTATTTGGATTCGGGGAAACTCGAATCAATTTATCGATTAATTTCACAAATTTAATTCAAAAATTAAATTAATTATCAATTTAAATTTAATTAAAATCCGGGGTCATTACAACCTTCCTTCCTTAATAAATTTCGTCCTCGAAATTTGCCAGGGAGACACAAAGATAGATGAAGGATATTTCATCAAATTAAACTAAACATCTATTCTGCATTTGGCTTACCAAATCAGAATATCAATAATAGATACAAGAACGAAGCTTTTGAATTTTTCACACGATACTCGGGTTATCCAGATCTACGACGTATGCAGAGGTATTGGTTAGTTCGAAGGGATAACTAACCATTCGTAGAACATATCCGGACCCAAAGAATAGATAGATATATGGATACAATTTCAAAACTTTCAGTTTAGAAACTAAAGTATACCTATCAACCATAGCAATCAAAGCAATCAATTCATCCAAACAAACAATTTTGACCTATTTGGTGTTTATGTCCCATATTAATATATCGAATCTCCTTCCTGGATCTACCAGGAACTATCAAAGAATTGAAAAGAGATGCTGAACAAACGAGATTGATAGAGAAAAGACTGTTTCCTTGTTGTTACAGGGTATTGACCATTTATAGTCGTATTCCCCTGTCCCCTATCTCATCCTCTTCTTGCACTCATACTTACTATCAGTGGATAGCAAGAGAATTTACTGAGGCATACGGACGGATATCTTAGAGATACTCATTCTAGGGTATACTTCACCCTATCTCTAATGAGCTACTTAATGTGCTATACTCCTTAGCTAAAGTTCAACATTAGCTCTGATACCACTGTAAAGATCCTGGACTCGGCCTTCGAAAATCAACACCCGTACTTCACTTGTACTCAAAATGCCGCAGATTCTAACGCCGAATCTGGGTCACCGGAGCTTATAACACAGTAAGTATGACAACACGGTGGAAGAAAGAAATAGAAGATATCATATACAACTCCAATGAATACAATATCCAGAATAATATACAACAATGATATCAATATGATACAACAATATCAGAGATGTGATACAATGCTACAGCGGAAATAACAACAATGGAAGAGATCACTCCAAATGATCTACAAAAGAGAATGACTCCAACAACTCTAACATCAGGCTCGAACCACCATCACGATGCATAAAGATAAGCAAGTGCAGTCATCCACTCCGATGAAGTGAACTAGCTCCAGATAATCTACTAAACCTGACTATCTGAAAAACCCAACTCTAGACTGCCCGTGTGGAAAATTGTGGGCGCCTAGAGTTTCGGAAAGGAACAATAAACTCCGGGTTAGTCATGGGACTGGTGTGAGCAACAAAAACAGTTTATCTTTAAAACAACAACAAAAAGGATTTTTAAACATTTAAATCCGCAATGCTTTTGGAAAATGAAACTACCATAAGACCTCCCACCACACACACAATGCAATCGCAGACTTGGAGGAGATTTCTTCTTATGATAGTAAAATATGCTTACTACGCAAAACAAAACTCTTTTGATAATATTACTAGTGCATAGTGGAAATCATTTTGAAAATACAATATTAATCTTAGCCAGCATATGTACCATTATATTATGCCTGCTATAGCTGCCGCCTGAGGAGACATGTTATACAACTGCAATCGTAAAGGGCCCGTATTGTTTCTTTGGATTTTCCAACAAATGGTCAGGCTAAGGAACTTCCTATGCCACATGGGAGCGCCTCTGGAGGGATGCCCCGAGAGACAACCTGCTCTTTGCCAACACAAGGCCAGTTACCCCCTTCCCGAGTAGTAAACCTGAGATATGCCAACCCCGGTCCTTTGGGACCTTTATCCGAGGAACCTCGATCACACAGCAATAATCACACAGAGTAAATGAGATTGGAGCAACCACATAGGTAAATATCTGGGCTCCATACCATGATACCACCTTTTTCCAGAAGGAATGGTCTACCCTAGGGGAGCTACCCCTGAAACCTTGCCGCATCTTTCCTGTTTCGACCATTTCCGGTTTGTGAGGTCCGATGAGGTATCGTCCACAAAGCTATGCTTTTTCACAAAGCCATGCTTTGATCAACAAATGATCAGTAAATGATCATCAACACACAGCAACACTTAGCATGCCACACTACCAAATTGGGAGTAGATCACTGATAACTTTAAACTACATAACCTCTGAGCTCGTACGTCTCAGAGAAGGGTGTTAAGCTAAGAGAATAAATTCTCCGCCACCAAACAGAAATGTATTTGAAAGAAATCAGCTTTATATCTCAAAGTGTAATGTCAGACATACAACCATACAAGTCTGTTCCGGGTTCGAACAGAACCGAAGGTACTTCTGAAGAATCCCTTGCAATCCGGGTATTCACAATCCCGATCGGATTTCCCATCACTTAGGGAATCTCTATACCGGAGCCACTCGGTGCAGAGACAATCGATAGGTTATCCTATCGTTCTCGCAAACACCCGGTCTTCAACACCGGTCTTCAAATGCTATCCCTTTATGTCATATCACTATTCGGAATGGGTTATATGACACAAAGTCCTCTCCCGGCTAAACCGAATAATGAGCGCAATATTTAAAAACATATGGATATTGGGATTTCAATTAAGTCACAACTTATTACCAAAAATTCTCTTCAAATGGTTTAAACACATTACCATTTCAAATCTTTAGACAAAAAGATTTATTTCACAAAGTTCACCCAGTTTCACAAAGATCCATTCATAGTTTTCAAAACTATTTACATTTCAATTTGGATTAACTCACTTAATCTTTAATCAAAGATTTAATAGCTTCAAACCGTTTCCAAAGATTTATCCATAACTTGGAAGACCATTTTCATTTTAGACTTGAAATCCTTTTAACACAATTTGAAAGTCCATTACCTATGTGAAAGCTTTTGTTATTTGAAAACAAATAGTTTTCACGGGAGAATCCAATTATATTTGCACGAGTTAAAGTCCTTGAGTTAAATTTAAATTTTCAAATTAATGCCTTTAAAATGGTTTAACCCATATATAACTTGTATAACATCTTTAATCCCTAGTTTCCAAACATAGAATTCAATTTCAAATTTAAACCAAATTATTTTAACTTCAAAACTTTATCAAGTTACTCAAAAATAAATTTTATCCTTGAAAATCCTTTCCAAAAACTTTTTATTTTAATCCCAATCCATTTCCAAAACTATTTGGATTCAAAATTCAAATTCAAAACTATTTTGAATTAAATTCAAATATCTATGACTTAACCGATTTCCTCGTGAAATCCATATTTGTGTGTGTATGGTGTGGTCCAAGGGTTTAACACAATAGTGTAACATCATTCAATCATCACAGATCAAAACACAAAAATATAGTTGATAGGCGGTATAAACTATAACGCTTATCGTTCATTCACAGATCACAGTTATATAAGTCATAGGTAATAATTTACATTCATCCCAGATAAATAACTACAGTACAGATCACACACAAATTAGGATATATCACAAATAATCACATATCAAGGATATCAAACAATTCACAACATTCAATACAATCCAAACATTCATAAGTGAGATCAATTCATCAAATGATTAAATTTAACCCGATTAATTACTTATGAATAAATTACTAATCCTGGTTAATTAATATTGATTAATTACAATTTAATTGATTATCCTTTAATCATTTATAAGTTAATCTTTAATAATCAATTAATCAACCTTTTACTATTCTCATTAATTAATTAATTATCCTCTTATTAATTAGTCTCTTTAATTAATCATATTAATTAACCCTTTAATCAATTTCACTAAGTAATTAATTCTTAATTACTTCCATTAAGTAATTATTCTCTAATTACTTCATTAAGTGATTTACCTTTAATTAATTACACTCAGTAATTATACATTAATTACTTCATTAAGTAATCATACTTAATTAATTCATAAATGATTATCTTAATTAATTAGACTAATTAATTAACTTAAAATTAATTACATTAATTAATTAATCAATTAATCATCACTTAATCCCTAATTAATGATTCATCTCTTAATTACATTCATTAACTATCCATTAATTTCTTTATTAAGTAATTATTCTTAATCACAATAAGTAATTAACTTTTAATTTATTTTACTAATTAATTATTCTTGATTAATCTCAACCTTTACTAATTAAGGATAAACTCTTTATTATATTAACTATTTCTTTTCATCCTTTTTTAAAACTTATATATTACATTTTTTAAAACTTGTTTATCTTTGTTTTAAAACTTGAATTATTTACAAAATCAAACTTCTTTGTTTCTAAAACTTAAACAATTGTTAAAAACAATTGTTCTTGAAAACCATTTACTCCCATAAGTAGACTTGGTTTACTTTTGTTTAAAACTTAGAAACCTTTTAACAATCAAATTCTTTTGTTTTAAACTTTTTATACTTCCTATAACCAATTTCTTAAAGCCTGCTCAACAAAAACTCGAGTAAACACTCTCGTTCTCCCCGAAGCAACACGCTACACCCACGAGTCTCCCTGAAGAAAATGCGAGAAAACCCTCCTTCTTTCCCAATCCTAAAATTCCAGTTGCACGAAAACGTGCACGTCCACGTGCACAACGCCGCCCATCGTTGGCGAACCACGATCAAGCCTCCGACCAGTCGACTACACCCACGACAACTCTACGCGAACACCCAGACAACACGATTCGATCGAGAATCGTATTCGACCCCAAAACCCAATCTGGAAACGTGAAACTGGAACCACCATCAACCTGGAAACTACCGCCGTTCTCCCAACCTTGACCACCAGAAAACTCGAGACTCCCGCCACACGATCGCCAACTACCGTGCTATCATTCCTGCGAATCCCATCGTGCTCCATCCATCATAGACAACAAACGAATTGAAACATCAAGCCTCGATAAAAACTAGGTTACCAGAATTCAAAATAAAATCCCCACCTCCACACTGAAATACACGAACACTTGGAAATTTTCCCATCAACACTGATCGCTCCTCCACCTCCAGGAGGAAGCTCGACTTCTCCGATCAACGAGATCAACCGTGACGACCAAAAATACACGATTCAAACAAACCCAAACTACCCTTCATTCCTTAATCTAAAAATTATGATTTTTAACTTTAAAAATCATGTTTGAGTACAAGAATTCAGTTGACACACCTGAATTCGTAATTTAAAATATTTATATTTTGACCAATTTAAAGTTTTTCTCGGTTGTCTTGATTTCCAGAGGTATTTACAAGTTGTTTTAACTAAAATAAATTTTTAAAGCTTAATTCATGAACAACCAACCAATCTTTGTTTGTATTTTAAGTTCTAATAGTCATTAGATTAAGAGATAAAGATTAATTTGCAAATCTGGGTTTTAAAAAGAAACAGGAACATAGGCATCACAATGTTATAGGCATACACAGATTCACCCATTCACACACACACACACACACACACACACACACACACATATATATATATATATATACATTTCCAGATATTCATAAGCAACTAATTCAGAGACTTAAGTTTTTTAAAAAGGTGATGTTACTCACTGATTTCCAAAAGAAGAACAGAGTAGCTCATCTTTGACCCAGGCTTTGAATTTTGCAAGCTAAACTCTTCTTTAATTTCTCTGGTTTTAATAAATTCGTATGGTTGTTTTAATTGAATTTTTGTTTGAGTATAAGATGATACACTTTAGTTTTTCACAGCTTGGAATGATCGAAACTGAAATGGAAAAGATGATATATGAAAGATGAAGTTACAGGGTTATTATTTTGTACAATATCAGGTACAAGATTTTTATTATGCTCAGAGATTTTTTTCTTCAAGTTTGTAGGCTGATGAATATAGGCATTAATTGCCATGTACAATATACTTGTCCAATTTGATTTCTTTGTACATTGCATGAATAAAAAAAAATCTGGTGGCTTCTTTAATAAGCTTGCATGTATATATTTTTATTTGTTTGTACCAACTTATCTTTTATTTGTTCATATTTATGTGTCTATACTTGAATGTATTATTTGTTTCATTCCTTTACAATAAGTCTTACTTGTATGTATTTTATTTGTCTTATGCTTTGTGATATAAATGAATTCTAATTTTAACATGATGTTTAAATTTACTCTAATATATTTACTTTATATTGTATAAAACTATATTTTTTATATTTTACTTTAGTTTTTTTAATTTGAAATATAAATAATTTCTATATTTTAATCTGTTGTTAGTACTTTTGTTGGTATTATATTTTACTTCTCATATTTATTTTTGTAGTCTATTTTGTTTATATTATTTTGTATGGATTTATGAGATTAAAATTTATATATTTACTTTATATTGTATAAAACTATATAATTTATTTTGAAATATAGATGAGTTTCTATATCTTATTTTTGTTGTTAAAATTTGAGCTAATGTTTTCCTTTATATCTTTTTTTATAATTTAAATTTGTCTTTATACACATCTATTTCTATTTTTATTTAATCTTATTATTGTGTAATATGGATAATTCCTATATTTTATATGTTGTTAATTTTAGCAAATGTGTTACTTTGGATTTTATAGTTTACCCTTTTATATATTTATTTCTAGATTAAATTATTATTATTAATTTTATTTATTGTCTTGTATTTAATCTATAAAATTCAAATTATTATTAACCATCAATTCTAAATTTAAAATTACTTATTTATTTATTTTATACTTATGTCAACGTATATACTTTTATATTTATTTTTCAAACCATTTATATAAGGTTTGAATTCAAATTCAATGTATATATATACACATATACAAATTTAAATTTACTCATATATGCCCATATACATATATATTCACATATATACATATATACACAATATTTAAATTTAAAATGATTTAATATATTTTTATTTGGATTCGGGGAAACTCGAATCAATTTATCGATTAATTTCACAAATTTAATTCAAAAATTAAATTAATTATCAATTTAAATTTAATTAAAATCCGGGGTCGTTACAGAAAGCATTTGGGTGATTGTTGATAGACTGACGAAATCCGCTCATTTTATTCCAGTCAAGACCACTCGTATTGTTTCAAGTTTGGCCGAGATATACATGAGAGAAGTTGTTAAACTTCATGGTGTACCATCTAGTATTGTATGCGATAGAGATCCTATTTTCACTAGTAAATTCTGGAAAGCATTTAAGGATACCTTAGGCACCAAACTGAATCTGAGCACAACTTATCATCCTCAGACAGATGGCCAAACTGAGAGGGTAAATCAGATTTTGGAAGACCTTCTCCGAGCTTGTATTATATATTTTGGTGGATCTTGGGAAGACTATCTTCATTTGGTTGAATTCACTTATAATAATAGTTACCAGGTAAAGAAATTGAATTTCAAATTTGAATAAGTATATTTGAATTTGAATTAATTATCTTCAATATATCAGGCAAGCATTGGTATGGCACCGTTCGAAGCCTTATATGGACGGCCATGCAAATCGCCAGCTTGTTGGATTGAGTCCGATGACCGATTAGTGCTTAGTCCAGAAATAATTATGGAAGCTGCCGAAAAGGTTGAAGAAATCAGGAAGAAGATAAACACGACACAGGACAGACAGAAGAGCTACGCTGACAAAAGGAGAATAGAGCTCGAATTCAGTGTAGGAGACAAAGTATTTCTGAAAGTGTCGCCTCTAAAGAATATTGTTCGTTTTGGAAGGAAGGGGAAGCTAGCTCCCAGATTTGTCGGTCCGTTCGATATTACAGAAAGAGTTGGAACATTGGCCTATAGAGTTGCATTACCAGAAAAGTTCGCTGGCGTGCACAATGTGTTCCACGTCTCACATCTTCGTAAAGTTGTATACGATCCATCTATGACCATTCCCACTGCTCAGTTGGAAGAGATAATTATCGAGCCTGACTTGACTATTGAGCGAAAGCCACTTCGGATAGTCGATCGTGAGACAAAGCAACTTAGAAGGAAGTCCGTAAATCTCGTCGAGGTCCAGTGGAGTGCAGATGAGTAGGATTGCACATGGGAAACTGAGGATAGTATTCGGGATTCAAACCTCGAATTACTAATTTCAAGTATAATTCAATTTTCTTAAAATCTATCTTGACTTTTCTGCTTACTTCATTCTTACTTCACTCGTCTCGTTCCTTTTCGAGGACGAAAAGTTTTGAGTGGGGGAGATTGTAACGACCCTGAATTTCCGACCCAATTAAAAATTTTAAATCCATTATTTAATATAAAATCTGAAATTTATATACGATCTCTATTAACGACCAAATTTCGTTTATAAAATGCGTCCAGTTAACCATGGATATAGAAAAAGTTTCGTCGCAAAATATTGCAATAAATTTTGTTTGCATTTTTTTTATCAGTTCATTTAAACTGCGGAAAATTTATTTGTCGAACCCAAATATTTTTACACAATAATGCTGTAAAAATTTATCTGATCAAGACGATGCAATTCGTTTCGTCAAATTCCATCGTAGCCTGCTCCATTTAAATTGTTTGGAAAATCGAACAATTTATTCGGCATAAAATTCGAGTTTTAGAAAGCTGTTGAATCGCTATTATCTGTGTACCTTTAGAAGCGTCCCGTCGTGCTGATCAAAACGGTATATTCATTTGTGCAAATCGGAGTCCGACGTAGAAATAGTCGCGTTAATTTAACCATTCCGAACGGGACGGTTAAATCATTCTCAGCCCAAAATCTTTAGCCGTATTCACTAAAAAAAATTGGAAAATATAATATTAGCTGGTGTAATAAATGGGTAGTTGGCAGCTTGGGGTTAGCATTGGAAAGGGGGTGTGACGTTTCGGTATTCGATAATGAAACTTAGTTATATGAAGCAGTAAATTTAAAAGAATGTATCTCTCATCATATTTTCACTGTTTCACTTTACAAAATTTCGAAAGCTTCAGGTACTTCTCTCCTCTTTCATCTTTATCTCTTTCTCTTTTATTTTATTCACTATCAAAACTTCAAAAAAAAGAAATCGCTCAGCATAGCCTCCGCACGCCAACAACCGACCTCCCTCTGCGAGTTCAACATCAACGCACCATCGACCTGTGCCACCAAGACACGCAGCCTCACCCGCCTACGCCGTCAGACCTTGCATCACTTCGGCCTCTCCCTCCCAATGCTCTGTTCTCCTCACCACCCGCCTTCCACGTCAGTTCCGCCTTGCTCCGGCCACCCGAGCTTGAAGCTTCACCATCCATCACGGCCGCTATCTCAGCCTTTTCCAACGCCGAGCTCGCTTACGCCACCTCACCACCCCTCCCATATACCGCTACTTCATCACCGACCACAGCTCCACCATCACATGCGCACAGCCCAGCCCGCCCAGACCTCGCGTGCACTCCACCTTCCCTTTCCGCCTGCGCCGACACCATCCCACCTACCTCCAGCAACCCACTCCGGAACCGCCACACGCCACTGCAGCCACCCCGCCTCGCCTGCGCCACCACTCCCGAGCCCGTACTTGTGCATACAAGGGTGCATGCCGGGTGTATGTACAAATGCAGGCGCGTTCATTTATAAAAAAAATAGTTTTAATGTTGCAAAGATTCAAGTTGCACTTGTTCCATAAACTCATGCTTGCTATCACGGATGTATACAGTATATATATGATGTAGTATGAGTTAGGGAGTAACCAATTTCTTTTTCTGTTGTGTACAGCAACAACCGGTTAAAAGTTTCATGTGCAGCAGCATCAAATTTCTCAGCTTTCGCTCTTCTCTTCGTTATTGGTAAGCGCATCTATATAATTTTATAAATTATTTATGAACGTTCATTTAATTTGTATCGTTTTTCTTTTGTCGATAATTTCAGTGTACGTTTGTTCGTGTTATACCGACTCCATTCGCACTTCTTCGTGCTTCACCGTCAATTTCTCTAACCACGAAAGGTGAATTAATTTTCACGACTTATATTCTTGTACAAGTTTGGTTGATAAATGATTGTTGTGTGATGTTGAAATTGGACGTTAAATTGTTAATGTAGTAATTGATAAATAATTTGAAATTGAAACTGACGTAGGGTAGTTTGATTTGATATATGTTGAATTTGATTGTATGACATTTGCATAATATGACCCTTTTAAAATTTTAAATTATTTGACACGTAGAAATATGGTTAATTACACCTCGAACCATTTAAATGTATGTTATTTAAATTGTTGTAGTATGAAATTGAATAATAGATATCAAGTGAAGAACCGTATAAATATTAGTGTAATAAACTTTAATCTACATGAAATGATAGTGTAGATTCTAGGAATAATTATATTAATTTGCATAAACAACAAATGTAAATTAATACGATTATTTCGGGATTATTTAAATAAATTATTGGATTGTTATTGATGTTTGCTATTGCTTGTTTATTTACTTTGACACCATCCCAGTTATCACACTGCAAGTTCCCATTGCTATGCTTTGATTTTGAATTGAAATGGAATCGGATTGAAATGATAAATGTCCAAATTAAACTTTGACTAAGGATAGAGAATTAAATAAAACCCGATTGGTCAATAATTTGATAAAAAAATAAAATAAATAAAGATTTTATTTGAATAAATAATAAGGTTTTGAAATGAAGTTAGAATTTGAATTTTTATGAAAGGGAAAATGTTAATATTTAAAAATCTGAAACAAAATATTAACATAGTAGTTGATGAAAGAACGTTGTTTTAGAATTTGAAATTATTTAATAATTAAATATAATTGAATTCTTTAATAAGTGAAATTGAACTTATTGAATAAGTGAAATTAAGTTTCTTTATTAATCAAGTTTTTAAATTGTAACTAAGCAAATAAATAAGTGAAATTGAATTTTCTTTAACAAGAAATAAAATGTGATTTATTGAGATTTATGTAAGACATGTAATTTAAAGAATTGATTTGACGAATCTAATTTAATTCGGTTTGAAGTTTTGATATAACAAAGTTGAACTTAAGTAATTGATTTAATGAATTGGAAATTAAATAGAAATTATTTTGAATGACAAATTTACTTAATGAATATTGAATAAAATCAATCAATGAATTTAAATTGATTTGAATGTTAAATGAATTAATTTAAATGATTTCGGAACGAAACTTATATACGAACTTAATCCAATATTTGTATTGTTTTAAAAAAAAATTGAAATAGAATTATAAGATTTTGAAATGGTAATTTGGAAGTTTGAACGTAAATTATGGAAATTGATATAGAAAGGTAAATGAAACGACTGCTTTCGAATTCTAAGAGAAATTGAAATTGATTTGGTTTTGAAATTCATTAAACGACCAATCGGTGTAATAATTACGGAAGTTATTAAAGAAACCGGAATCGGTTAGGGACATACTCACTGTCTAAACCGAATACCACTTTAATAACTATACGCGGAGTGTGATCCAGAATGAAGTGGTTGGAATGATGTACGTTGATGATTGAAGAAAGAGAACGATAATGGATGACCTTGATACTTGTGTCAAATTGGAAATGACTAAAACAGGAGCCGGGCCGGGCCAAATGGGGTTAGCTACCTCGAGCGAACACACTTCTTCGTAAACTACTCATTACTGGTTATTGATTGGTGCGCACCCTTGAATTGGGAGTGTTGTTTCACGGTGTTGCGATCGTTGCGGCGATGCGTTCTCACCAGTCCGAATCAGGCAAACAGTAGTTTCACTACCTTGGGTATTGCCTCATGTGCCTTGTCATACTTGTATCCCTATACGCGACCATTACGAATTTGTTTTGTATTATACCTATGGAGTACTCCCTGATAGCCCACTAGTTTACGGTGGAGTTTACAGTGCTGTATAGACTATGATGCTTATATAAAATGTGTTAAGGGGAATAATGGTGACGCCTTAACACTCTCTTGATATTTTACTTTACTGTTAGACATTATCTACTTATCGTACACTACTATGTATAAATAGTTTAACGGATCCTGAAAGATGTTTATTCCATTCATCTTTGAGTTATTGTTATTTCCAATTCCGAATCATATTATCTGTATAAGAATATATGTCCTGATTCGAGTGTTTGTTTGTGCTTATGCTCGGATCAGACTGAGGATTGATGTTGTTGTTCTACTTGGAGCTGAAGACCGAAGACTATCATTACCTTCACTTTATCTGTATTACTCTTTCTATTTGGACACTATTGGACATCTATGTTGTTCTATTTCATTTTATTTGAGACATTGTTGTATTTATGGGTAGCTTCATGAACTACTCTTATGACTATGTTGTAATTCCACTGCACTATTCTGTTATGATGTATTTTCTGTGATTCTGTGATGATTCTCATTTATATACATATACTCCATTAATGATTCGTGTTTTGTACTATTTAAGTTGATATGTGTGGATTATTGTCAATTTAAATGGTCCAAATATACGGGTTGTTATATGACAGTGCCTAGATCCCCCTAGAAAAATGGAGTAGCAAAGAAGAAGAATAAGACAATTCTTGAGATGGCAAGGAGCATGCTTAAAAGTAAAAGGCTGCCAATGATTGGGCAGAAGCTGTGGCATGTGCGGTTTATCTATCAAACCGAGCTCCAGCAAGAAGTGTGTGGGGAAAGACACCATAAGAAGCATGGAGTGGAAGAAAGTCTGGTATTTCTCATCTAAGAGTCTTTGGAAGCATAGCTCATGTACATATACCGGACGAGAAGCAAAGCAGTGAGAAGTATATTTTCATTGGTTACGACACCAACTCCAAAGGCTATAAGCTTTACAATCCCGATACGAGGAAGATAATAATTAGTCGAGATATTGTGTTCGATCAAGAAGGAGAATGAGAATGGAGATCACATAATGACAATTACAACTTCTTTACATACCTTAAAGGAGATTAAATGCAACAACCAAGAATCGAACAATCAAGCGAGGAGCCCACTTCCCCACTAACTTCACCAACTACAAGTTGTCAAGAAGATGAGAGCTCAAGTGAAAGGGCTCCATGCTTTAAATGCCTTCAAGAAATTTACGAGGTAACAGAAAATCAATACAATTTTACTCTCTTTTGTCTATTTCGGATTGTGAGCCTATAAACTTCCAAGAAGCTTTGGAAAAGAAGAATTGGAAAAATGTTATGGACGAATAAATCAAGGCCATCGAGAAGAATGACACTTGGGAGTTAGCTTTACTTCCAAAAGAACACAAGACAATTGGTATGAAGTGAGTGTACAAAGCAAATAAAAACACCAAAGGAGAAGTCGAAAGATATAAGGCGAGATTGATGGTAAAAGGCTATAGTCAAAGAGATGACATTGACTATGATGAGGTATTCGCTCCAGTCGCTCGACTAGAAACTGTTAGACTAATAATTTCTTTAGCAGCTCAAAACAATTGGAAGATACATCAAATGGATAAGAAATCTGCTTCCCTAAATGGAGTTCTTGAAGAAGAAGTTTATATCGAGCAACCACAAGGCTACAAAGTAAAGGGAGAAGAAGACAAGGTCTTGAAACTAAAGAAGGCACTTTGTGGGTTGAAACAAGTTCCAAGGGCTTGGAATGCTCGAATTAATAATGTAACGCCCCACTCCGAGACCCACTGTAACAAAAAGTATTACGGGAGTAATACTGTCTGTTAAAGCGGAGAATAGAGTATAGTGGAAGCGACCATCTATAATCAAGCTATAACTATCTACCGAATACGTCGAAAGGTGGAATCTATTTAAATTTTTCTCAATCAGGTGGTTCGACATATTCGGTAAATACTTATAACAAAATTACAAATGGCTAAAGATCTATCAGGACAAAGCATAATAATAAATGATAAAAACATTACAGAACAGAATCACATAACAAATATAAAATCCCAGAACAATACATCATCAATACAGATCCAAATATCATAAGTGGGTACAAAGCCACTGCTCACACATGTGAGTCAAAAATATGTACATATCAGAGTCTGAATAATATCATAAGCGGACACTAAGATAAGCTATCTCAAAAGCATAGCAGATAAGTCCAAAGCGGAAGCACAGAGCAGCTAAGTCCAGAGACCTAACCTGAAACAACTCGGTCTGACCCGAGCGAAAACACTCGGGTCAGGCTAGCTAAACAATCAGTAATAACTGAGATATATAATAATGCGGTACATAAATAAAACAGTACTTATCCATAGAGAAGTATATTATGAACCACATGAATATAATGACGATCCCTAATCATAAATAAAAAATAAAAATCTCCAAAGAGAAATCAACACCAAAGTGTAGAATAAATAAAGTCGCCTCATATCATCGGCGTAGCCAAAGCCATAAAAAGATGCCCATAGGCAATAATCCCAATAGTGACCAGAGTCTGTGATCAATGCCCAAGCAAAGATCGATGCTCCAAAGAGCCATGGGGATATACTGAAAAGTCAATGAAATCAAACACTGAAAAGCAGTGTCCAGAGACACTGTGGATCCATAAGGTAATCGCACTTACATCGTATGGTTCCATAGAACCAACACCGAATGGCGGTACTCGAATGGATATAAAAATCATCAGATAATACAAGTATTGCACGTGCACCGACCAGAGTCGTTGTTGCCAAGTACTGTAGAGTTGTGATCGATCACTCGCACCGATGCGAAACGCGCGAGACGGCGAGATCCTTCCCAGAAGGATAAAGGCCCAGAGGCACACGCCGAAAAATAAACTGCTCCATAGAGCAGGTGTCCAGAGACGGTTGCCCAGAGGCGTGGTGACCCAGAGGTCCAGTACTGGCCACCCAGAGGCTAATGTGTCACTAACTTCTTGGAGAGGAACCCGTAAAGTGTTAACAATGAGTCCCATACCCCACGTTCGTACTAAACGGTTTCCTAACCAATAGCAAGCTCACACTCCAAACAATAAAAAGTCCACCTCGTATCATCGGTAAACTAGACCCAAAGGTCAAAACGATCAATCGAATAGGTCGGGGATTAACCGGAAAGAAAATACACACGGTTCCATAAGCCGGAGATTTCCTAACCGTTTAAGCACCTTTCCACTTCGCTCGACGTGCTAAAAAGTGAGTGTGAGATTTTTTTTATTATAGAAAATAATGGTGCGAAACGGATTTATAATTGATTTTGAAATCACTTTAAAACGGCTTTTGAAAACTCTCCTATTATGGAGTAATTAATTTAATAATTAAAAATAATATTATATAATAATTTCAAAAGTCATTTAGGAGTGAAAAATCTTTTGAAAATGATTCATAAAACCCGTGTATGAAATCTAGAGAC
This sequence comes from Allium fistulosum, assembly GCA_030737815.1. Lineage (NCBI taxonomy): Eukaryota > Viridiplantae > Streptophyta > Magnoliopsida > Asparagales > Amaryllidaceae > Allium > Allium fistulosum. The sequence continues at coordinate 335,666,668 of CM060902.1, read as the reverse complement.
AAATCTCAAAGAAATCCACAAAACCAGAAAATCACTGAAAATATTCTAAGTGTTTGTAACCATTCAAAAAACAGCTGTGAACCCAAGTTTGACAATTTATTTGGACCAGCAAACTGTGTCCAAATGTCATGAAAATTTGCATGCATGTAGTACAACATCCCTACTTTAAGATGCAAAAAGAATTTCTGGATTCCGAGTTGAGACGAAGTAGCAGTGACGTCTCAAAGTTGGACCCAGAACAAGATTTACACTGTTTACAAACAGCGACCAGAGTTCAACTTCGACACGAAATTCGAAGTACCAAACGAATACCGATGATGCCCAAATTTTACAGAGATGAAGTTTGAAACTCAACCTTTCCAACGAGACCAAAAACATCAAATTCCGACTTCGAATGCGATCGTGGTGGCATCCTGAAGTGGAGCTCAAAAGCTGGAAAAATACAGAGATGATTTTTTTTTTTTCTCGAGCTGCACCATGGGTGCAGCCCTGGTCCAGCCCAGCCCGCCTGGGCTGGGGAGCAGACCCAGCCCGGACGGGCTGGGTTCTTCAAGGCCCCAGCCCGGGCGGGCTGGGGACCGGACCCAGCCCGGGCGGGCTGGGTCAGACCCAGCCCGGATGGGCTGGGTAAGGAAAGGCCCCAGCCCACCTGGGCTGGGGACCGGACCCAGCCCGGGCGGGCTGGGTGCCTGAAGGCCCCAGCCCGCCAGGGCTGGGGACCGGACCCAGCCCGGGCGGGCTGGGTAAAAAGGGGGGAGGGGGGGTTTTTTGTGTGTGCCAGCCCTATAGGGCTGGCCTGCTCCTGGCTAGCCCAACTGGGCTAGCCTACCCTGTCTGTTTTTGGGCTCTCAGGTTAATTTTCAGCCCGTTTTCAGGCTGTGCAATTCCAGCCAGCAAGAAATGTTGATTTTAGTGATTTAGGGGTGTTTTTTTCAAGTTTTGGCATCAAATTTTCATCAAAAATTAACTAGCAATAATCACTAATTATTAATAATTACTAATCAATAGTAATTACCAATATTACAACTAGCATTAATTACTAATCAATAGTAATTACCAATACTACAACTAGCATTAATTACTAATCAATAGTAATTACCTTAATGAAGCAAATGATCAAATAGTTAGAGTGCAACAATCAAAGCAAGCCAAACTCTTCCAAAGCAAAAGATCAAGCCACTTCAAGGACCCAAAATAAAAAAAAAACAATAATTACAACAAGATGGAAGAGATAAAAAGAGGATTAAGGAGGATTAGATAATAAAAGAGAGATTGCCTTACCTTTTTTTTTCTCTAAAATTAAGCTAATCAAATTATGAAGAGAAGGAGAAGGAGCTTCTAAATGGAGGCCATTATTTTGTTTAGATCTAGGTTTTAGGAATTTATGAAGAGGAGGAGGGTTAGGGTTATGGGTTTAAGATATTATATAGGAGGGGTTAGGCTAATAGGTTATGGTAAGGGGGTTTTAAACCCATTAGGACTTAGTTTATTTTCTAAGTTATCATGTGAACAAAATCCTAATAAGCATCCTAGTTTTAATTAAAACCATGTAATTATCTCATTTGGCCCATTAACCCATAATCACTTTTTATTTAAAAATTCCCCATTTCAACCCAAAATATTTTAATTTGCAAACCAATAGTAAATTTAAATTCCCGAAAATTTGTTTAGCCCCCTTTTTAACCTAAAGTCATAATTTTAATTCATTATTCGGTAATTGCAATCTCAGGGTTGTTACAAATAAGTACCTCAAGAAAGAAACTTCATCAAATCTTCATATAGCAATCCAAGCATGTTTAAAGAGTTTAAAAAAGAGATGACGAAGGAGTTTGAGATGACTGATATTGGGCTCATGTCTTTTTACCTTGGCATTGAAGTAAAATAAGAAAATAAATGCATCCTAATTACGCAAGAAGGTTATGCTAAGGAAGTATCGAGGAAGTTCAAGATGGATGACTCTAATACAGTTTGCACGCCGATTGAATGTGGAATCAAGTTATCAAGGCATGCGGAAGGAGAAAAGGTGGACTCAACACTATTCAAGAGCTTGGTTGGAAGCTTGCAATATTTAATGTGCACAAGGCCCAACATTCTATATGTGGTAGGAGTTGTGAGTCGATATATGGAGAATCCAACAACAATTCATTTGAAGATAGCAAAGAGGATTCTTCGCTATGTTAAAAGCACAACAAACTTTGGCTTGTACTACTCTGTTTCTGATAATTACGAGCTTGTTGGATATAGGGATAGCGATTGGAGTGGAGATGTGGATGACCGAAAAAACACAAGTGGCTTCGTATTCTACATGGGAGACACAGTCTTCACTTAGATGTCGAAAAAACAGTCGATTGTCACTCTTTCCACATGCGAAGCGGAGTATGTAGCTGCTACTTCATGTGTTTGTCATGCAATTTGGTTACGAAATCTGTTAAAAGAGTTGAAATTACCACAAGAGGAACCAACCAAGATTTTCGTGGACAACAAGTCAACAATTGCTTTGGCAAAGAATCCAGTCTTTCATGATCGAAGCAAGCATATTAATACACGCTATCACTATATTAGAGAGTGTGTCGCCAAAAAGGATTTGCAACTAGAGTACGTGAAGACGCATGATTAAGTTGCTGATATCTTCACCAAGCCTCTTAAGCATGAGTATGTTATCAGGTTGAGGAATCTGCTTGGAGTCACAACTCAAGTTTAAAGGGGAGTGTAGAAATATTAAACTTGATTTGTTATGATTAATTTCTAGAAGCTTCTTGTTATTATAGTTTCTAGAATTTTCTTGCATTTACCGTATTTTGTTGATAGCTCTTGAATTTTCTAGTAGAAATAAGAATTATATATGAAGTCGTGTTTCTAGAATTGTTTAGAAATTCATGTTTCTAGAATGGTCTATGGAGTCTTATAAATAGAAGAGCTCTCTCATAATTTTGTATCAAGCAATCAAACAAGAAATCTACCATCAATAAAAGAAAAGTTTTCAACAAAAAAAGCCTCTTCCTCATGTTCTCTCTCTCTCTTTCTCATGAAAAATATTCAATAGAAATTATAAGCATATTGAAGAACAAAAAATATGGTGAACATTGATATTGGCCATGGTACAGTTTATGTTCATATAAGACGGTGAGAAAGTGAAATCAAAATCAAGCCGTAAAAAGTTGGCTGTGTTTGGAAAGATTGTAAAATTTACCGTGAAGGCATAGGGGTATGGAGGACAAAACATATTAAGGTAAGAAAATATATTTTTTGAAAATCGAACTGGAAATAGTGTCCACCATGAATATGAAATGACAAGAAAATGTGTTGCAACTTTGTTTCAAAGTAAAAAGTAAGCTACGTATTAGACAGTTGTGCAAATACATAGAGAAACAACTATTGTTTTTGATTAAAAAAACTAAAAAAGGAAAAAGAATTCAGAAATAGCAGAAGGCAAAATAGGAAATCAGAAATACATCTGGTATTGTCTTATGGAGCAATAACTGTTCCAATCTTTTCCTTCTTTGTTGCATGTTAGCCAATTTGTGTTGGTAAAACTTTGGTGGCTGCAAGTTTACAGAGAAGCATGAGCAATAATGTTATAGCCTGGAACTGGAAACTGATATGCATCCAACCATTGCAGATCCATCCTCATCAGCAGCACACACACCCAACTGCACAAATATTGCAAATGCAAGATCTAAGAGGACCACAAGGCTGCCTAGCCGTTACAAGGACTAAAGGCTGAATACGCAGAGCAAGTGGGCACAACAACTTTATCTTTTTATTAAAAATTCTGTTATTAAAAGTGTGGTAATGAATGCTTAGCAAATGATGGGCTGCCAGCTGTATAAGTTTGTTACGCAAGAAAGGATGTACATTGTTATATAAGCTATGAATGAGAAATGTCAGATATGGATGGTTAAACTATTTCTTCAATTTTCTATGCTTTCTTCCTCTTAAATCCTCTCTATTCTTCTCTGTTGTGCAGATTTGTAATAACTTAGGTCTTGTGCTCATCATTTGGTGCTTTCACCTTTCACCTCACCTCCTCCCAAGCATCACCATGACTCGCTTCGACGAAATCGCCTCACAACTACCCAACAAAACGCCATAGACTCCATCAACACCACCCTCTCCAAACAAGACGCAGCCCTTGCCGATATACCCGATATCAAATCCTCCCTTACCTCCCAACAAGTTGCAATCCAAAACCTCACTTAGGCTGTGGCCGACCTCTCTGCCAAGTTCTCCTCCATCCTTACAACCCCACCTCCAATAATACCCCCACCACCCTCTCCCATGGCTGCTTCAGCCTCGATAATAAATCCACCACAATATACCCGGCAACCACCACCTCCCCCTCCATTACTTACAACTCCAATCAACACACATCACACTCCAACTCCTATCCACCTTCGCTCACCCAAATGCGAACTAACAAAATTTGATGGATCCAATCCATTCGATTGGATCTTCCAAGCCGAAAGATTTTTCAAATACCACTCTACCCCCGATGAATATTGCATAGAACTAGCAAGTTTTTATATGTCCGGCCAAGCTTTAACTTGGTTTCAATGGATGTATAACAACAATCAACTCTCTTCTTGGTCTTCTCTTACCCATTCCATCGAAAACCGCTTCGGTCCAACCCCCTTCATTAATCCACAAGCAACCCTTTTCAAGCTTCGCCAAACAACATCCGTCGAAGACTATCAATCACATTTTGAAACCCTCTCTAATCGAATCACCAACCTTCCCCCCGATGCCATTCTACAATGTTTCCTATCCGGCCTAAAACCCCATATCAAGAATGATGTATTACCCCTTCAACCTACCACCATTACCGATGCCATCGCTCTAGCAAAATTGATCGAGACTAAGCACAATGACACGAAACAATTCTTCAACCGACCAACCTTCTCTAGAAACCAACCTCCACTACCCTCTCTTCCACCGTTACCAACTCCTACACAACCCACTGATGTTCCCTACCCAATCAAAAGAATGTCCCAGACCAAGCTCCAAAACCGTAAAGCACAAGGCCTTTGTTACCACTGCGACGAGAAGTACACCACCAGCCACAAATGTGCCAAAAAAACAAGCACTATTACTCTTACCAGACGACAATATCGATCGCCCGGATCTGGAAGCATCAGACAGCACCCCACCGACGAACCGACAATCTCCTTCAATGCCTTAGTTGGCTTCTGGAACCCGAGACCCATTCGCTTAGCTGCTCTCATCCGCAATACTCCCATCTCCATCCTAGTAGATTCGGGGAGCACACACAACTACATCCACCCGAAAGCAGCTCGCTTTTTAGGCCTCCAAATTGAGAACACCACCAACTTCCAGGTCACCGTCGACAATGGAGAGAAGCTCCGATGCCTTGGAATTTGCCGTCATGTATTACTAGATGTTGCGGGCCATGAATTCTGTGCGGATTTCTTTTTGCTAACGATTTCTGGGGCAGATGCGGTTTTTGGTCTGGATTGGTTACAAAGTTTGGGCCCTGTCACTATTGATCACAACAAACTTACTATGCAATTCTTTCACAAAGGGCATGAAGTTCTCTTAATGGGCCAAGATGCCATTTCTAGCCCATCAGAAATCTCCCTGCAGCAAATTAGAAGGTTACAAGCCACAACTTCTATCAACTCTTATTTTTATTTAGATTTGGCAGCCGAAAATGGTCCACATTCCACCTTAAACCAACCTACATTACACCCTCAAATCAGAACACTTTTAAGTCAGTACCCTACACTTTTTCTTAAGCCAACATCTCTTCCACCACACCGTGACCGCGACCACCATATCACACTCCACACAAATTCTCAACCCGTCAATGTTCGACCCTATCGCTACCCGTACTTCCAAAAAAATGAGATTGAATCGCAAATCCGAGAGATGCTCACGTCCAAAATAATCCAACCCTCCACAAGCCCATTTTCCTCCCCCGTACTTCTCATAAAAAAGAAGGATGGTTCATGGCGCTTTTGCGTTGACTATAGAGCCCTAAATGCAATCACTATCAAAGATCGTTTTCCAATCCCGACCGTTGACGAACTACTCGATGAATTAAATGGCTCTACATATTTTTCTAAATTGGACTTACGGAGTGGCTACATTCAAATCCGTTTTCATCCACCCGATATCCCAAAAACGGCGTTTAGAACACATGAAGGACACTACGAATTTCTCGTAATGCCTTTTGGTCTTACCAACGCCCCCTCTACATTCCAAGCTACTATGAATAATATTTTTCGCCCTCATCTTCGAAAGTTTATACTCGTATTTTTTGACGATATTCTTGTTTATAGTAAGTCATGGGAATCTCATCTCCATCACTTACGAACTACTTTTGACATTTTGACGACAAACCAATTTTTTGCAAATGAGAAGAAATGCGTCTTTGGCCAAACCGACTTACACTACTTGGGTCACATAATCTCTCATCAAGGCGTCCAAGTGGATCCATCAAAAACTGAAGCAATCATTGCTTGGCCAACCCCGTCCAACGTTACTGCAATCTGCGGTTTTCTTGGACTCACCGGCTACTACAGACGGTTCATAAAAGGGTATGCTCATATTGTAAGTCCCATTACAGATTTATTTAAAAAGAATACATCATTTCAGTAGCCAACCCAAGCCCAGGAAGCATTTCTCCATCTTAAAAATATCATCACATCCACACCAATACTTGCACTCCCAGATTTCTCCAAGCCTTTTGACATTCAAACTGATGCCTCCTCCATAGCTTGTGGTGCTGTCCTCTCCCAAGCACACCATCCGATAGCTTTCCATAGCCAGCGACTTCCTCCGTGCCTCAAAACCGCATCAGCATATGCAAGGGAAATGTATGCGATTACCTCCGCTGTCCACAAATGGCGCCACTATCTATTGGGTCGTCAATTCACTATCACCACTGATCATCAGAGCTTGCGGCAACTTCTTACCCAAACAATCCAAATGCCGGAACAACAAAAATGGCTATCGAAACTTCTTGACTTCGACTTTGTTATACGATTTCAGCCGGGATGGGAAAATAGTGTGGCAGATGGACTATCCCGTTGGTCGTCGGAGGCTTCAATGGCAGCAATTTCCGTTCCGACGATGGACTACACATCACGTATACAAAGTGCTATGCAAAATGACCCAATGACCCAACACCTTCTAGCTGATATTCAAACAGCAAACAATACTTCAGCTGGATTCAGGTTGCGTGATGGGTTGCTATTCAAGGGAAATCGACTGTTCATTCCCCATGACCCAGCACTGTGGCACGACATCATCGAAGCATTCCACTCTTCGCCAACCGATGGGCACTCGGGAATTAAAGCAACTATGGCGAGGATTTCTAGCAACTTTTATTGGCCTAAACTATTTCAGTCCGTCCGTGACTATGTGCTCCAATGCTCCATTTGCCTTCAAGCTAAACCCGAGAATACACCGGCAAAAGGACTGCTCCAACCCTTGCCCATTCCTCACCGTATATGGGAAGACATATCGATGGATTTCATCACACACCTCCCACCGTCATCCGGTAAAACTTGCATATGGGTCATCGTCGATCGTCTCTCCAAATATGCTCATTTTTGCGCACTTCCGACTTCTATAAATGCCACACAACTAGCCTCTTATTTTATGCAAGAATATGTCCGCTTGCATGGCTTTCCTAAGTCGATAGTATCCGATAGAGATCCGGTCTTCATGAGTCAATTTTGGAGAGAGATATTCCGTCTTCATGGTACGGCCCTCAAAATGAGTAGTGCTTATCATCCTCAAAGTGACGGTCAAACGGAAGTCGTGAATCGTTGCTTGGAAACTTACTTAAGAACTATATGTGGCGACCTACCTTCAAAATGGGCTAAATTCCTTTCTTGGGCCGAATATTGGTATAATACTTGCAAACACTCCTCCATCGGCATGTCACCATACCAAGCCGTTTATGGACGCACTCCGCCAATTATCTCCGATTACCTTCTCGGAAACTCCCACCTCCAAGAAGCGGAAAATTGGGCACTAGGAAGAGATGAACTTCTTCAAACACTTAAATTAAACTTACAACGCGCCCAAGCTAGAATGAAGAGCCAAGCGGATCAACATCGGCAAGACAAAGAGTTTTCCGTCGGCTCATGGGTTTTCGTGAAGCTTCAGCCATATCGCCAACTTTCCATCCGCCACAACCAACACAAATTATCCAAAAAATATTTTGGACCATTCCAAATTGTTGAGCGTATTGGTCCAGTAGCCTACAAGCTACTTTTACCTCCCGATGCTCGCATTCATCCGGTTTTCCACATTTCAATGCTCAAGCTATGTCCCAACCCACAACATACCTTACCAATCCCTTTACCGCCAGACTTTGCAAACCTTGAGGACAAGGTTAGTCTTCTAGGGGGGATATTGATATGCCTCCAACCATTGCAGATCCATCCTCATCAGCAGCGCACGCACCCAACTGCACAAATATTGCAAATGCAAGATCTAAGAGGACCACAAGGCTGCCTAGCCGTTACAAGGACTAAAGGCTGAATACGCAGAGCAAGTGGGCACAGCAACTTTATCTTTTTATTACAAATTCTGTTATTAAAAGTGTGGTAATGAATGCTTAGCAAATGATGGGCTGCCAGCTGTATAAGTTTGTTACGCAAGAAAGGATGTACATTGTTATATAAGCTATGAATGAGAAATGTCAGATATGGTTGGTTAAACTATTTCTTCAATTTTCTATGCTTTCTTCCTCTTAAATCCTCTCTATTCTTCTCAGTTGTGCAGATTTGTAATAACTTAGGTCTTGTGCTCATCAGAAACCTACGTTGGTTTGACAGGTACCTTATATGGGGTTGCACGAAATGTAATTCCATGTTGTGATACGGCAGCAACGGCATCCTCCACGTTTACGTCAACCTATAAACCAATTGGGTGGTTATTGACATTTAGCCCAAATCGTAAATGCACGTGATGATCATTGATGTGGAATATATAAATGTACTTACTGGACCGTAGATGTAGATCATTCATGTTGTTGTGATCTGTCTCGCGGCGCTACCCGAACGAATAAATGTATCTTGGTAACAGAAAAGGTTATCATAATTTTTCTGTTCAACCATCTTTATCATAATTTCTTATCTTGCTGTGCCTCGCCAAGAAAGCATCATCAGAAAAAGGCTCATCACTTGATCCTTTCTGGCTGCACAATATCTTCTGTCATTGGAATAGTACTGCTCATCATTTGATCATCCATTTTCACCTATGCCTTTCAGTTTTTCACCATGGCCGAAAGCAATGATAATGAGGCAGCGAACTCTCCAAACAATTCAAAAACTGCCACAACACAACAATCGGCCAATCAAGATCTGCTCAAAACAATAATAAAACCACAAAGTCAAACAATCACGATTCAATTAGATGAATCCAACTATTTACTCTGGAAATTCCAAATTGAAGCAGCTACTAGAGGGCATGACATTGAAGAATATGTTCTTGGCACACTAGTTACACCACCAAAGTATGTTACTGATAATGAAGGTAAACTGATTGTGACAAAGATTATATGAATCATCAAAGACAAGATAGTATCATCAATTCTTCTCTATTATCTTCCATCAGTTCAAGTATCTCACCAATACTCATAGGGTGTAAATCATCACATGAAAATTGGCATTCAATAGAATAAGCATTCAAGACACAATCTACAACAAGAGTGCTGCACTATAAAAGACAACTGCAAAACTTAAAGAAGGAAGATATGGAGAATATCTAATTAAAATCAAAATGTTGTGTGATCAACTGGCTACAGCAGGACATATAGTCTTTGAGCCAGAGCAGGTGTTATCAATTTTAAGTGGTTTAGATGACGAATATGAAGCAGTTGTGGCTATAATGTCATCTAAAGAAAGGACTCCCTCTATTGAGTATGTTCACTCAATTCTTCTTTCTCATGAAAGAAGAACCCACATCAAGACATTCAACACAACAGTAGCCTGTCCGAATCCAACCAATCAATCGATGATTCAGAACCACCAATTAATCAGCATGAAGCCTCAACAGGCAACACTGCTCAACCTACCACCCGATAAATTATTCTTGAAAATATCGGTCATCAAATGATTACAAGAGCAAAAGGAGACATATTTAAGCCAAAAATATATAATACAATTGCTGAAAATGAAGAACCAAATGCTTATTATCAAGAAATTCAAAATGAAAAATGAAAAGTTGCCATGAATGAAGAATATGAAGCACTGTTAAGAAACAAGACCTGGGAACTTGTTCCACTACCAAAAGACAAAAACATCATAGGATGCAAATGGACCTATAGGTTAAAGAGAGATGCCAATGATTCAATTTCTAAATACAAGATAAGATTGGTGGCAAAAGGGTATTCACAACAGAGTGGTTTTGATTTAGGGAAACGTTTTCACCTATTGTGAAACCAACATCAATTGGAATAATTCTCACAATTGCCTTGCATAGAAATTGAATCATAAGGCAACTTGATGTGAATAATGCTTTTCCTCAATGGTGTTTTACAGGAAGAAGTTTATATGGAGCAACCACTTGGATTCAGAAAAAAACTCACAGCAATTTGTATGCAGATTAATAAAAGCAATTTATGGGTTGAACCAAGCACCGAGGGTTTGGTTTGATAAGCTAAAGTCAACCTTGGTCAAAAATGGATATACATCAACTAAATCTAATAATTCAATATTCACTAAATTTAATGATAATAAAATTACATATATAATGATATATGTTGATGATTTTCTTATTACAGGAAGTAATAAGATGGAAATTAGTAATACCATTAAACAACTAAATGAAGCATTTTCTATTAAGGATCTTGACAACCTGAACTATTTCCTGGGGATTGAAATGAACAGAGAATCAACTTCAACAATGCATTTGAGTCAAAGAAGATATATTACAGAGATTCTTATGAGGGCCAGGATGGAAAATTCAAATCCACTACCTACACGCATGGTGAGTAACCTACACTTTCCAAAAACAAAGGGGAACCAATCTCAAATGTTAAACAATACAAAAGTATAGTGGGAGCTTTACAATATGCAACCATCACACGGCCATAAATCTCATTCAGTATAAACAAAGCAAGTCAATTCATGCAAAACCCACTAGATGAACACTGGAAAGATGTGAAAAGAATACTGAGATACTTAAATGGTACACTAAATCATGGTCTAATTCTACAATCAAGCAAAATACTCAACTTCACAACATATGCAGATGCAAACTGGGTAATAGATTTGGATGATCGAAAATATACAACAGGCTACTATATCTGTTTGGGTTAGAATCCAGTTTCATGGTGCTCAAAAAAACAATCAACTATTTCTATATCTAGCACCGAAGCTGAGTAAAGGAGTGTAGCTAGTGCTACAGTAGAGATCGTATGGATTAAATCTCTATTGAGCGAACTAAAAATTAATGTTCACAATAAAGCTACAATTTGGTTTGATAACATGAGCACGATTGCGCTCACTGCCAACCCAGTTTTACATTCAAGGACTAAGCACATGGAGCTGGACATATATATGGTCAGAGAGGAAGCAATGAAAGGAAATATCAGTGTAAACCACGTACCAGCAACTTACCAGAGAGCTGACACACTTACAAAGCCTCTGTCGAAGAAGAACTTCCTTCGATTAAAGCTAGATCTGAAGGTCGTCGAAGCTAGCAGCAAATTACCAGACTTTCAGAAATCTCAAGCTCAATCATCGAATTAGCATCCAGAAGAAGTTGTAGTAACTCAAAACCAGATTAAAAATCTAATTTTGTAGTTACGCCTCTTGAATCTATACTCGCATGTGCCCCCAATGTCTCGAATCGAGATTATCCTCACAATTCTAACCAAGATCCGAAGTATTAAAGCCTATAGCAAGAATTGTTTTTTCAAAAATCTGAAGAGATTCGAGAAATTGAAGAAGCGGTGGCATTAAAGTGAAAATCGCAAACCCTAACCCTAGTAGGGTTTAAGAGACGTATGAAGAGTACTGTATTTCTGAAAGCTTTCGTTAATATGTATTATTCATGTAATTGGGTTTCGAGTACTAAGGCCCAGTACAACTTTATACCAATATATATACTCTATGCCACGTGACAGAATTATTATGAAATAACAGTCTATTCATTTTCCAAAAGACATAATCTTCAATATTCTTTACTCTATGTCATAGGGATTGAGTGGCATAGAGCAGGATGCTGATTCGTTGATGGAGGCTACAGCGGGATGAATTATTTAACATTTTTTTTCAGCGCACGGGTGGTAGAGTCTGAGCCCTAGTCTTCAGCAGACTGGTGAAGCCGGTGTCGAAGAATATGAGAGGGTACATATTAGTTTATGTGTGAGCAATAGCAAGTGCCGTTGAGTCTTAAATTAAAGGGATAGTAATGTAACCTTAACCGATTCCATTGTTGATCCAAAATTTGGTTCCTCTTTAACTTTGTTGTGGATTTTGTATGCAGTTGGTATTTTGGAAACTTGCTTCTTGTCAGTAGTCAGGTGTCTTGATGAGGAACATGAAATCATGTCCCATGATGGAGTTGAAAAACCTTATCAAGTTGAGTGATGTTGCCTTCCTAGTGAAAGAAAAATTGTCATTTTAGTTTATATAATAAAAAAAAAAACTTTATTAAGCATTGGTATTTTGCTTACATTTCCTCTATTCCATTTAAAGTGGAGACGTTCTGCCCGATCATGAACTCAGCCTCCTTGTCAAAAGCAACCATATGGGCAGACATTTTTCCTTCTTGTAATTGTAACTCCAATCGGTATCTGTATGAGCGAAGCTGTCAGTGTTATAATATTAAAGGTATGTATATTATTTGTCTTTTATGGTTGGAAAAACTTAGGCTATGTTTGGTTTACCGTTTTTAATTTTGAGTTTTCGTCCGTACAAAAATACGCACGACGCATGTATATTGTGAAAAATAACCATTTTCGAAAACGAATTTAACACACAAAATAGAAAACAACTTTTTTTTCATTTTTCGTGTTTTGAGAAATAACGGAAGCACGAGCAATAATTCATCCTTCCGTCGTTCCTCCATCCACTTCGTGGTCCCCTCCAATCTTCCGTTCATCTCTTTCGACCTCCCTTCATTCTTCTCATATTTTGTAATTAATGTTGAAAACTCAAAACATAAAATACAAAATAAACCAAACGGCCCCTTATTGTTTGGTGATAAGTGTAGAGTGGATGGTGGTACCTGTAAACTGGCATTGCAATGTTTGTGTCGCATTTCTTGTAATAGTTTTCCAGGCCCCTCTTGCTGATTCCAGTTTTTCATATGTTATAGGATATATATTTCCACCCGTACTCGTTGAAAACTTTAGCCACAGTTGCTGGGAACATATATTTTTGACCCTAAAGGATAGAATGATGTTATATGTTTGAACATATGGTAAAATTAGTGGTGTGGAAAAATTTATGTACAAAGTAACATACCTCGTTGGAGTGTTGTCCGATGATAACTAAGACCTCAACAAGCGTCTTGTGTTCTACCTCAACTGAGCTGACCGTTGATCCAATTGGTTCAGGGTCGAACATGCTTATTTTTCTCCTGAGCAATCTGTAGATGTTAGCATTGTATATTATACAAACAGTTATTAGTATGTGCGATACAAAGAATTTATTAAACATAATGAAAGCTGTTATGGTATTGAATGCATTCACCATTTAGCAAGGTCCTTAGTATAATCCAAGTTCAGGTCAAGGTTAGTTCTAGTTGCATTTGTAAAATTTAAGCTCGATCTTCCTGTATTCATAGAGAAATGTTAGTTTGCACATGTGTGGAAAAATTTTGTATACGTTGGCTAACAATACCTTCATAGATGGAACTGTTAAATTTGGACGATTTAAATCTATTCCAAATTAATTAAAGAGATGATATTAATTGATTTTCGTAATCAACAAATATGGGAAACAAATTGGAAAGAGAATCAGTTAATATCATGATAGATATTAATTGATTTAAGAAATCAATCTGATAAAGGTATATGTGGAAACAAACATAAATATGCTAGAGTTGTGTTGAAATCAAATCAAGTGAATCCAAAAAATTCGTCCTTATCTCTAAGACAATCTTCATTCTTGCTCCTATAAATATGAAGACTTTTGCTCATCATAAGACAACAAAAGAGCTCTCTACAAAATATCTTCAATAAGATCCCTATTTATGTATCTATTGTAGGGTGAGAAATTTATATTGAGTGATTTGTTTTCTTCTCTTGAATTGAATAAGTAATAAAGGTTGTTAGGTCCGAGGACATAGGCATAGTCGAACCTCGTTATATCGGTGTGTTCTTTCCTTTCTGATGCAGCCCAGAATGGTGAAGTGATAGGTCGCAAGCGACCTAACCAATTCTTGAGTCGAGAATGACCTAACGGGTCGCGAGATAAGGAGTTGCGACCTAACTTCGAAGATGTAATGCGAGCTAACAAAGTCCTAGGTCACAAGCGACCTAACCATGCAGTGCAAAATGAAGCAAAATTAGGTCGTGAACGACCTAAATCCAAGGTCGCTGAAGAAGGGCGCAAACGACCTAACTCGCATGCCGCTCCTTTAGGTCGCGAACGACCTAACTCACGTGCTGTGTCGATAGGTCGCTCAAGTGATAGGTCGCAGGAAGATTGTCTTGAAGCTCTGTTCTTAGGTCGCAAGACCATAGGTCGCTCAAGAGTAAGTCGCGAAGCTTAAGTCACTGATTGCTATAAGTCGCTGAAGTTCATGCCGCCTAGATCTCTTGAGTCGCTTTGTTTAGGTCGCAGGTGTTGTTAAGTCGCTCGTATTGATAGGTCGCTGCCGACCTATGTGTTGTAATGTGTTTGTATTTTCTTTAAGTCGTAGGTCGTTTATGTTGGGTCGCGTCTGTGTTGTAGTGCGTTGGTTGTTAAGTCGCGTGCTTTTTAGGTCGTAGGTCGCGTAACGACCTAAGGGCCTGGGTGTTGTAAAATGCTATAAATAGAGGGTGTGTTGTAACTTTGAAAAAAAGTTGATTTTGAATAAAACTTTTGTTTGAGTGCTTTGTGCCTCTTTCTCAAATTGGTAGTTGAGTGTGATCTCCTATCTCCACCTTCGGTTAATCGAGTGTGCTCGATTCAATGATTGTTGAAGTCGATTCACGGTATTTAGTACGCTAGATCAACGTCGAAGAATCGTAGATCTTTAATGCGCGATCAACGTGTTTGGGATAGCTAGAATCCGGTATCTTTGGATCAACGGATTTGGGCCATTCGGTATCTTCTATTCCATCGATTGCTACTTTCATCGTCACATACGATTTGATTATTCCGCTGCCGCATCACTTTCTATCTTCTATCTATAATTTTTTCTCTTTGATTTTTTTCTTTTATTCTCTTTGTTGGATTGGAATTATTGAGATTGTCGACAGACTAGATCATTGGGTGTTCTGCTTCCGCTGCCTAAAACTCTGATTTTTCACTACAGTTTGGTATTGGAGCTTTTCATCTGTTTGAAGACTATTTCAGCTATGTCTAATTCTATAAAGAATAGCACCGGTAGAAGCTCTACCAATTATGGAGTTTCTAGATTTGATGGAAAGGGAGATTTTGGCACATGGAAGATGAAGATGGAAGCAGTGTTGAAGAAAGAGAGGACTTTTGAGGTTGTCTCAGTTCAAGACAAATTAAAGAAATTAGCACCTAAAGAGATTGAGGAATTGGAAGAAGATGCTCTTAATACCATCCAACTTAACCTTGCTGATGAAATACTTAGAGAGTTTTCTCATGTGAAAACTGGCAAGGAATTATGGGATGCTCTTCAGAAAAAGTTCTACGATAAGTCTCTTACCAACCGCGTCATCCTACAACAACTACTTTACTCATTCAAGATGAAGCCTAGAACCAATGTATTAGCTCACATTGATGCCTTAAACACACTTGGTATGAATCTTCACGCAGCTGAAGTAAAAATCACTACAACAAAAGTGACTTTTTACTGCAATTAGTCTCAACATTCAAACAGTGAAAGCTATAGAATACATATTTGGCGGTATTATTTTCAAGGTTTAACGTTGACAAAAACATTTTTGGTTTGCCGCCTCTTAATACAGTATTCATCCCCGTGTAAGTTAGAAAAAAGCCCATTTTCCCATCTCTTCACACAATATTCATTTCCCTCTCCCTCAGTTTCCACTTTCCTTTAGGTGGATTTTGATTTCAATCCTTAATCCTCCATGTCGATTTCTCTATCGCTAGCTAAACTTGGCGGTTTTTCTTTCCACTTCGGTTTCCCTACCCGTGGTTGCCTTAAACTTGGCGGCTTCACTTTCCACTTCAGTTTTCCTATTCACAGTTGCCGTAAACTCTGCTGAAAATAGAGAATTTGGTGAGCATTTTTTTACCCTAGTTTTTAGTTCGATTTCAAATGATTATTTGTTATCAAATCGAGTTGAAAGTTTACCCTATTTTTATTCAGATCTTGCATATATGATATAATAATTATTGCTTACAACTGACAATATTGCTGAAGATAATATCATGTTTAAAGTTTCTCCTGTGTTTGGGTATGTGCGTATGTCCTTTTATAGCCGAAGATAATGCTTAATGCTTCATTGTTGTCGTATCAAAGATGAAATATTGTTTAGACCCAAAATGTTATTGATCGAGTAGAAGGAGGAGTCTTACGACAAAGAGGACAATGTGTCGGCAATCAGAAACTACAGATCGAATTGGAGCTTACTTTGATTTGTGATGGGATTTTGAAGTTGCATGCTAACAGTTTGGTTCTTGCGGCGAGTGCCAGTGATTCCAAAGCATTCTATTTGAAGATGAAGGTAATTGTCATCAATATTTGGCAGAATTTAAGACTGGAGATAAGAGGAAAGCTACAGTAGAGAGTATGCCTTCTTCTTACAAGGCGCTCAGGTATGACTATTTTTTTATAATTGTAATAATTTTGAAACTACAAAGCTTTGGATCTATTAGATTTATTATTGGATTTACCACTTATTGTTATTAATTTTGATGAGTTGACTGTAACTAAGTGGATCATAAAGTAATTTAGGATCTAACATAGTGATTCTGTGCGGTCTATTTCTATACATAGCCAAGCTAAGTAACATGTATTCTGATCTAGTTGCAATTTCAAACATATAAGATATTCATACATCTATAGAATATATGTATTTTGATGAATATACCGTCTCTTGCAGAAAAGATACAAATATATATACAACACGAGTTAATTCAATGGTTATTTAATTAACTACATTACCGCAACAACATAATGATCAAAGGCTATTAGGCTGACAGTTTCCTTTAGGAGAGTTGTTTGTAAACAAGAAGTATTGAATTCATTGCTGAATTTTGTTTCTTATTTTATGTTTTTCATGGAGTAATGAACATTAAATTATTTTCTACACTAATTAGTTGATACTCATGATAATTAGAGAAATTACCGAGGATAATATAATATATGTGTTAATAGTTCTCAGTTTCATACTTATTTTCACCTATTAATATTACAATACAATCCAAGGAATTTTATACTATATTTCTAAACTAGATAATCTTAATTTTGAAATGGTTTTTAACTTTTTTTTTTATTTTTTTATTATATTTACTCAAAACTGATGTCACAATGCACTGTGTATAAAGCTGAATTAATAGAAACTTTTTCTTAACTTGATATATAATTGCTGCTACCATCGTAAAATTCAATTAGTGATATAGTAATCTGTTTGTTGACGTAGGACATTTCAGCTGTTGGTTTAGCACCAACTCACCCGAACCGCCCGTGGTTGGCACTTAACTTCATTGTGTTTTATTATTATGAGATCTTTAACTCACTTAACAGGGCCTGCACTTTGGCAAAACAGGTTGTTAGATTGTTTTTTGATACTATCATTGCAAGGATTTTCTTTCTTTGCTGCTTGTTGGATTATTTTTTACTAGAATGAGGTAGATGGTAGGGTTTTAAGTGAGATATATAGCAATTAAAGGCACGTATTTTTTTAGTTCATTAATACACTGAATTTTCATCCATTAGTTGAATAATAATAAATTCAACTTGAAATTGCAAATTGTTTTTGATATACTAATTTCTCCCATCCGCTAAAGATTCAATATGATACATGCAACCTTTGTTTCCTGAAGAGAGCTCTGTAAATCAACTTGTGGAAATTATTAAGGTGTGATACTCATTAGAAATATTTGCATATCCACCATAGCTGTTGTTTTCCTTTTCATAAGGGAATTATCTTACCAGTTAATGTTTATAAATTAGGTGTTAGGTATGCCAACAAGAGAAGAAATCAGGTAGATGAATCTAAATCACATGAGTTCAATTTTCCTGAGATCAAAGCTCATCCTTAGCACTGGGTCATTTTATCTTATTATTTTGATAAAGTAAGTTTATACTTATATGCACATTGTCTATGTTCTTACAAACGAAACCATTGCTATAAGTATCATATTTATTAACGGAGGCAGCTGAACTGCAATATAGTAACATTATGTGCAATGCGTGATATGATATTGGTAGAACATACGCTAACTTGTAATAATATGATTGTTTACTTTGTTATAACATGGACTTCAATAATCTATACTCTTCTTTTGAAAGCAGTGCAGACTGCCAAAGGATCTTCTAGTTGGGATGTTGTAGTTCCTCGAGGGGCGTGTGGGACTCTTATATAGGCATGGAACACTAATTTCAAATTTTAATTTTATTTTCTTGCTAATTAGAAGCTATATTACATATATTGTTCATGGAATTCATGATTTCCCTTTATGGAGGTGTTTGGTTCAGTGAAAACATGCACTGAAACCATGCCGAATGAATAAGTCATAATGTTGGCTATTTCCAAGCTTTTTTTAGAACCTTTTTTTCAATTCTAAACCAAATTTTTATACATTATTTGAAGATTACTATTGTTACCCTTGTTTAGGTAGTGAGTACTTCTATTTTATGCTTTGAATCTAGCTATACCATTATTTGAATCATTGGTTATTCGTCTTAAATTATAGAGGTAAGTATAGTTATTGTTAGCTTAAGTTAGAATAGTTATGAGTATGCATACTATAAATAGCTTTCTATGGTAGAACACAGTACATGACCATATTTTTCATGAATTCAGAAGAGCAAAATTTTGTCAATTTTCCGTGAATAAACTCCACTTGGTACACATTAGATATTTTTGTGGTTTGGGTAGTACTTTTATAGTCTAAATTTTTTTAATGTTGCAAGAACCAATTGTTTAAATGTATTCTTATAGACAAACATAATTATTTTTGGTTAGTGGTTTCTTATTTATAATTTTGCACTCAATTATACAACATATTGAATATGGATTAAATATTTATTTTTTTATCATTGTTTCTCCTAAAATGTGCATTTTCTCAGCTTTTTCTTGTTAAATCTTGCATAGAAGCCCTTGCGTAAATATAAGTTAGTGTTAAACAAGTTCATAACAATTGAATTTCAATTATAGTCATGTCATTTATTGATATTTACACATAGATGATTGATTCATTGATTTGTTGAACATAATAGATGCAGGTTGCATTCACTACAACAAAAGTGACTTTTACTACAATTAGTCTCAGCGTTCAAACAGTGAAAGTTGTAGAAAACATATTTGGCAGTATTCTTTTCAAGGTTTAATGCCGACAAAAACATTTTTGGTTTGCCGCCTCTTAGCACAGTATTCATCCTCGTGTGTACTTTTTGAAATGATAACCATCCATACTCAAAGTAGAAAACATATACAATTTTATCATTTTCCTCGGTATTAACCAAGGAACTGCCTCGGTATTAACCGAGGAACTGCCTCAGTTAAAACCGAGGCAACAGCCTCAGTTAATACTAAGGCAAATCCTATATAGACCCTTATTTTCCATCTTTTACTTGCTTCCAGTCAAGAAAACAATTTGCTTCTGCTAAGGGTTCCTATTGTATTCGAACTTTACTTATTTCTTAAAATTCGGTTCAATGTTTCACAAAAGCAATCAGTAGGCCACATAATGTTTTCGGTATATGCATTGGAAGCATATATAGAGTGGTAGATTCTTTTTATCAAGTATTATACAATACATTCTGCTCCTACTTAAAATTATGAAAGACTATAGTTCTAAATATTCTAAAATGTATCATATATTTATTTGCAATCTATGGTTTGAGGTAGAGTCTGAACTGTCTAGTATTTGGTAACTAGTTGTTGTTAATTTGTTTAGTTGTATATATTTTCATCCAAAAACATAAAGAATGTATATTCCTTTTGAACTAGTAATTAATGTCATTTCTCTTGCCAAACTAATTAACATCATGAGTAAAGAATAGCAAAGTGGACTTCATTTTTGTGAAATTGTTCAAACAAAACTTATTTCTATATCTTTTGATCAGTATTTATAATATAATTCAAGATTTAAGGTTTATGGTCGAGCTTCAATTTTTAATGCAAATACACTGTCTCATGGTGTAGCTATACTTTCCAACACTGAATGGAATGGCGATCACTAACTAGAAGACATGAATTATCATCGAGTCATTTTTCGCTCATCTTATGGAACAACTTGCGCTCTATCTCTAAGTGTGCAAATATTACTTGATAAATAATATTGGCAGTCGCACCTTTTGCATAATTACATAACTCTTTTGCAGATTTGCACCATGATTATTCCCTTTACTTTGCTATATAGGTACATAAAACATTCCTTTGCTATATGGAAGATTGGTAGCTAAAGTTGTTAATAAAAGATATGTTTTTATACATTTGAATGTGTACGCTATTATGAAGTATATTTTCTTATATATGATATAAATCTGATTTTGTTTTGGTCATGTAAATGTATATTGAATTGAGATGTGCGGGAAAGAACTAACCGCGTAAAGGAGGTGTTGTCAAAATTCATGAAATCCGATAAGTTTATAAAAATCAACAAAGTTTGTAATGATTAACTAAATTAACCAAGTTTTATAAAAATGAAATAATTTTCGAAAATTAACTAAGTTTATAAAATTAAATTAATATCTAAATATTAATAAAATTTACATAAACTTATGAAAATGAACTAAGTATAAAAATTTAACTAAGATAACTAAGTTATATAAAAAATAATTAAAATTAATTTTTTTACTTAATTTATAAAAATTAATTAAATTCTATATAAGTTAACTACGTTATCAAGTTTTATACAAATTTAACTAGATTAACTAAAAGTTTATAAAAATTAATTAATTCTAATAAAATTTAACTAAGTTATATAAAAATTAGCTAAAATTATTTAGCTAATTTATAAACTAAGTCTTATAAGTATTCAATTAAGTTAATTAAGTGAGTTTTATAAAAATTAATTAAAGAATATAAAAATTAACTAAGTTAATTGAGTTTTATAAAAATCAACAAAATTAATTTTTTTAATTAAATTAACTAAAGTTTATGAAAATTAATTTAGTTTTATAAAAATCATATTCTCTATTTTGAAATCTTGTTAAATTGTTATAAAAATTGACTAAGTTTTATAAAAATTATCTAATTTTTATAAATATTAACTAAGTTTTATCAAAATTAATTAAGTTTATAAAAATTAACTAAATTTAAAAGAAGAATAATAATATAATACAATAATATTAATAGTAATAAAATAATATTATACTAATAATATAATAATAACAATAACAAATTAACGAAGTTAAAAATAAGTAACTAAGTTAATTAAGTTTTATAATAATTAAATAAGCTTACTGTTTTTTAAAAGTTAACTAATTTTATAAAAGTTAACTATGTTATCAAGTTGTATACAGATTTAACTTGATTAACTAAAAGTTTACAAAAATTAACTAATTCTTATAAAATTTAACAAAGTTATATAAAAATTAACTAAAATTATTTAACTAATTTATAAACTAAGTCTTATAAATATTCAACTAAGTTAATTAAGTGAGTTCTATAAAAATTAATTAAAGGATATAAAAATTAACTAAGTTATATAAAAATTGACTAAGTTAACTAAGTTTTATAAAAATTAATTAAGTTTATAAAAATTGACTAAATTTAAAAGAAGAATAATAATATAATATAATAATAATAGTAGTAGTAAAATGATGTTATAATAATAATATTATAATAATAATAAATTAACCAAGTTTAAAATAAGTAATTAAGTTAATTAAGTTTTATAATACTTAAATAAGCTAACTATTTTTTAAAATTAAATAAGTTCATAAAATTTGATTAAGTTTTATAAAAATTAGCTTTATAAAAATCATGTTCTCTATTTTGAAATCTTTGTTAAATTGTTAAAAAATTGACTAAATTTTAACAAAATTATCTAATTTTTATAAAAATTAACTAAGTTAACTAAGTTTTATAAAATTAATTAGGTTTATAAAAATTAACTAAATTTAAATGAAGAATAATACTATAATGATAGTAATAATAGTAATAAAATAAAATAATAATTTTAATAATATAATAATAGTAATATAATAATAATAACAACCACAAATTAACTAAGTTAAAATAAGTAACCAAGTTAATTAAGTTTTATAATAATTAAATAAGCCAACTATTTTTTAAAATTAAATAAGTCCATAAGATTTAATTAAGTTTTATAAAAATTAATAAGTTTATAACAATATACATGCAATTGTTGGATAAAGTATTTTAAACAAAATTTACATCCATTTAAGGAAATTCCAATTGTTATTGATATCGTTTCCATATGATTATATACATTAACTAAATTTTATAAAATTAACTAAAGTTTATATAAATCAATTTAATTTTATAAAAATTAACTATGTTAATCAAGTTTCATATAAATTAATTAAGTTCCATATAAATTAATTAAATTTATATAATTAAGTTTCACACACTCACACACATATATGTATGCATGTATAGTGATAATTGCAAATTGTTGAATTTCTTTTTCATAGGTAATTACCCATCTATGGTGCATACAAATGACAATATGCAGCGATATATTAGCGATTTGAAGTTCTTTTGAAGCAACAACTTTTTTGGTTTGCACATTTAATCGTCACGTGTAGTACAATATTTTATCACTTGTATTATTTACACTTGTAATGTAATGTTCATTAAATATTATGATATATTATGCATTATTTCATGTGAATGTTGAATGTTAGTTATTTTTCATTTAATGTGATCTATATGGTTGTGTGAAATGATACATTGTGTTTACGTAAATTTGTCGATTATAGTGTGATAATGGATATGTATGTACTGCTAAAATGATTTTTAAAACGCTGTTAAAGGATTTGATAGCATTTCAAAAACTCTATCAAAGGATTTAATAGCGTTTTTATAACGCTATGAAAGCCTACAATAGCGTTTATGAAGTGCTATTACAGTTAATAATAGCGTTTTATGACCGTTGGACACCAACATGTCATTATACCAATGGTTTTTTAGCACTTTATGAATGCCATTAATAAGACATTTTGTAGCATTCTGAAAACGCTATAAAAGACGTGCTTTTTTACAGCGTTTCTTTTTTTGCAATAATAGCTCATTGAGTTATTACAACTTGTTGATTTACAGTGCTTATAAAGACGCTATAAAAGCCTTTTATAGCCTTTTATAAATGCTATTAAAAGGTATTTTTGTTATCGTAAATTAAAGATAAAGCGCAAGCTGTCATTCTTTTATGTTCATTGCCTACGGAGTATAACACTTTTGTTAACTTATGATCTATCGGCGCTCTTTTATTTGCTTGGAGGATGTGAAGACAAATTTGCATAACGAGATGTTGAGGAGAAAGTTAGCAAACATGAGCATGGAGAATGATTTCGAAGGCTTTATAGCGCAAAGAGGAAGAAGTAAGAGTAGACCCAAATATGGTAGATATAGAGCCAAGTCAAGATCTTTGTCAAGGGGAGCTCCGAAGGGAGTTTGTCTATTGTAGAAGACCTGGACATTATATTGCCAGTTGCCCCAAGTTGGAGAATAAAAACAAAGCCGTTACTCAAAAAGCTTCATCTACTACAGTGGAAACATTAGATTCACTACACCAGAAAAGACTTTTGGTAGCGTTGAAAAAACGCTACCATAACTTATGGTAGCGTTTTAGAGAACGCCGCTATATGACATGCAACTAAATGTCTAAAACTTTTTGTTGCGTTGTAGTAAACGCTACCAAAAGTCACTTTTAAATGCAACTATAGGTATTTTCTGTAGGATTTAAAAAACACTACCAAAAGTCACTTTTAAATGCAGCTATAGGTTTTTTCTGTAGGGTTAAAAAAACGCTATCATAAGTCTTCATTTTTTGGTTGCATTTTTTGTTTATACGTTTTCTTTGATTTTCAGTAGCGTTTTTAAAATGCAACTGTATAATTTTTATATATTCAAACAAACAATTAAATCACATAATTAGCATATACAAACAATCAATCATATGATCATCACGTTCAAATAATTGCAAAAACATGCTAATCTCACTATCAAATATAATATCCATAATCAATTCAATAGTAGTTTTTCAATAAAATAAGTCACATACTACAAGCATTCACAGACAAGTTTCCACAAATGGTACTAATAAAATACGACAACATATATAACAATTAAATTCATGTTCGTTGCTTGATTACCAATAGTTCTTTGTTGTCGACAGTCTTCGCTTCGAAATAGCTAATTACCTGCAAACGAGTTTAACAATCAACAATATATATTTATATAAATCTCTGTACAAATACATGTGTTGTAACCACAACAAAATTATGATAAGTAAATATGAATAATCAAACCTCAAGATATAGTTCATCTTCAATTTCTAGCATTCTAACAACCTGACTCATCTTAGGCCTTTTTCCAGAATCAAGATCGATAGCTTATGCAGATTTTCGATTAATAATCAACAGGCTGTTGTAGACGACTTGCAGAGATTTCCAATTAGACTGCAATAATGGAAGTGACTGTAGTCAATGCAAGATCTATGTCATTAGGCAGCAACAAACATTGAATATATTCATAAAATATATTTCATGTTTTTCGACGCCATTATACACCTGCGCATAGAAGAGGAATGGATTTCTGGAGTGTGCGTCCTAAGGGAGGAAGAAGAAAAGTTGTTTTGAGGTGAGTATTTCGGTCACGGATCTTATGTCAAATCTTTTAATTCTATATATAGATATTTTAATTGAATGCTATTTTTGTATATAACGTGGAGAGTTTAATTTGAATTGAAAGATTTTATAGCGTGATGAGGCATTGATATGGAACAAAAGATGCACGACCTGAAGCATCATTATAATTTGAAGTGCCCCAATAAATAAACTATCCCCATTTCTTTATGTGTTTTGTTTTCGTATACTCATATTTGCGAAACATTGACACATAAATTTTGTTGATACCTTCACCCGTTATTGATATGAAATTATGGGGTCATATTCATATATATTAAAGATAATGTAACATGTCCTCATTTCTGGTAATATGCGCCATGTATTACGCACTGGGTTGTGAATGGAGTGTATTTTTTCTCACTCATTCGTGTGTACCCAAGACGTTATGTAAATTCTGTTGTGTGTGCGTTGTGTAATCAAGGGACATGCATGTGTTGTGTAATTTATGAACTTTCTGATCGTTAGACACACAGTTCAAAAGGCTTACTGGTTTCAAATTGCCTTCAATAGTGCCACTAGAATAAAAATGAGCTCTTATTATCTCAGGATACAACGTACCTCTTTAAATTGTACTCCAACTTGATATTTTCCTTTTTCAATGCTTTGGTATTAGGCCGCATCTTGCATCATCAAATTTTTTGATTGTGACCATACTTGTAATTCTTAATATTTTAATAAATGATTACAATCGTCTCTGTGTGCAGAGGAAGCTTTATTAGATAGTATGGTATCAGATGCAAATTTGTTGGCTAGAAGGCAATTGGCCATGTTGTCCAACCTTTATGTTTCATGAGGACAAAAAGACAATAGTTTTAGAGAAGAAAGTTCAAACGCTTTGCAATCAAAAACAATATAGTTGGAAAGAATTGTACACCACTAATACTTCCTAAAGTATCCAAACTGCCTTCATAAAATGAGTATAGTTATTCTCATATAAAAAGCATACTAATCCAATTAAATTCCTGATTGTTCAACGTCTCACGTTCTACCTGGCCTTGTGCAAACTTTTTCCTCAACGTTGAAACTATTCCACTTTGTCTACCTGTTATTTACAATATTTTGAAAAAGCCATGTAAGATCACTTCTAATAATCACTAGAAACTTCTAGGCCCAAAAAAAAATATAAAATACAAAAAGAAAGAAAGAGAAGTAATACTGATATTTTTGTCAGGGTATTGGACAAGGACGTGCAAGTTAATATATGCAAAGTGGATAATGAAATGGATAAAATTGGAGTACGCAAACAACTCTGGCCGACTTGATAGATATTGTTGTAAATTGATATGCTCAAGTCGGAGCGATACGTTTGTTTGCCGACTTAATTATTGTAGGTTGGTTTAAAGTTGGCATTGGTTTGGTTTATCGTTGGTTTGTCCTATATCTCTTCTTTTATTTGTTAAATCGCTATCACATATTCGAGGGAGTTATAACTTCTCCATTACAATTTTGGTGCTAAGATATATTTACATGTATATCGTTGATCGTTGAATTGCTAAGGCATGTTTGACTTACCGTTGACGAATCTGCTACTGTTATGATTTCATTTATTTACTTATTCCTTCTAAGTGTACACGTTAGAAAATTCTGAGAAAGTAGCTGTAGGTTGAGGTATTGATATGGTATGGTTGTTAATTAAGAATAAACAAAATCTATAATACTAATCCAATTAAATTCCTTGATAGAGTACCACTTCATTTTAGACATTGGAGAGGTTCAACAGTATAGCATACCACAACTAAACATAGATAAATTCTCGTAAGTAATGTTTGAGTTCTCGGTGATTTTTCTATGTGAATGAGGGAAATGGCAGTAACAGAAGGAAGAAAAAGATACAAGCCTTTTTTCGTCAATTTCTGAATTTTGATCGAAGAAAGCTCCTGCAGTTTTGGGTGGGGTGGGTTAGGGGGTAGGGTGGTTGTGGGCAGTGTGTGTGTGAAGAAAAGTTACCTGAACAACATAAGTGACCAAACAAGATTCACCATGCAATTTTTCAACAACCCATCCAGACTGCAGCAAGAGACCTCTAATTGATTTACTTCTCTTTGGCTGCAGCCCTTCTGCTATCTCTTTTGGTAAAGAAGCTACGGTAACCACCTATACAAAAATTTCTACCGTGTTTAAGAGGAAAAAAAGGATAACTAATTTGATCCGATAAGTTGAGAGTTGTGTTTAGTTACCAGAGTGCCATCATCCATTGTTTCACAAAGTTCGTAAACTATGAATTCTTTGTTTTTGAACATAGTTTTTGAGGCACTACCAAATCTTAATCGAATCATGTCGAGGTTAGTAGAGAGTTCTTTGATGTACTTGGTTTCTACTAAGTCTGCATCCCATTGCTATAACATGCATAACAGTAATGAGATATGTTATACGCTGAGAATTAAAGGTACTAAACAACATTCTGTATATATAACTAACTCACTGCTATATCATATGCATATAACAACATGATTTAAGGCATTTATAGCATGCCAATATAAGTTCAATATTGGACACCGACAAAATTTCGAATTATTTTATAACAGAAATGGAATCTTTATCTCCTATACTTTACAATCTCTATCCCATATACAAGTACATTTATTCAAGCCAGTCAAGCATTGACATTGCACATAATCCTCATGGATATCAATATATTACTATTTGTATAAGGTTTTTATGATGGATGTGTAAGTTAATATGTACGGTTAAAATGCTTTAAAAATAAAATTCACCTTAGCAGCATCAGTGGCATTTGCAACATTAATAAACTGTTCTGGGGACGTAGAATGTAGAAGCCATCGACTGCGAAACACATGCAGCGATCCAGGCATTTGCTTGGAAACTCTACGCCATCATCCATTGATAGAATTTTCCAACAATCATGATTTTTGGAGTCTGAAGCAGATAGGAGTTCTTGAATGCAACTCTCACTTGCATATGTTACAAATCTCTTCAATGAATAATCACTTATCAACCTTTACACATTCAAAGAAGATAATTAACAGTTATATCTATTACAATGAAACATGCAGTCAAATATATTAAGTTCAATTCTCTTCTTTTGTTTCTTCTCTTCTCTTTTCCTTTTCTTTTCATTTTCCTTTATCCATTTTTTTTCTTTTTGGCAACAAGAGGAAGATAATTAACAATCATAGCTACTGCTACAACAAAAGCATCTATATTGGACACAGTGTACCAAATCTGCAATTTAATGAAGCGACTTTTCTGTAGGAAGGTAAATATATGATACAATGGTTTAATAAATGATTCAAGAGGGTCAAAATTTATTTCAGAGTGGACATGTCATCGATCATTGATTTAAAAAAGTTTGATTATATTTGATCCAAAGGTTAAAGAGCTGGATGATTGCATAAATTACGTACATATAATTATAAACATATTTTCACAATTTAGAGTGATCAACCAATACGAATCATTATACTTTATACTCCTGTACAAGCACTAAGATTTATAAATGGGCCAATAACTGCTAATGATAGTAGTAAAACAGTTTGATTATGCATATAAAACGTTGTTAATGAAGTTATAAAGCTATAATGTAATGAACGAAGTTATAAATGGCTCAACATATATAATATAAACATAATGTCATATAAAGCAACAAGTGAGTTAAGTTCTGTACACATCTGAAAAGATGTTGGTAACCTATCTGCACCATGTCAAAATCTTTTACGCCATTAGAACATAACTTATGTTGGACCAGAGCCATTGTCTAGGCAGTGGATAAACAAATTCCAACTAAGTTAATACATCTCTAGTTATAGTTTTATGCACATCACCTTTTCTTTTCTTTTTGAATTTAGTATTCTGGTTATTAGTAGACTTGAGTTGAATGGGATAACCACTGTTCAAATGATACTGGAATAGAAGTTACCCACATTGAAGGCTTCATTTTTAGGCCATTCCCAATGATTTTCAACAAGTTTCTTTTCTTTCTTTCTTTACTAGTTCAGCTTCTATGATGCTGAGACAACCACTGTTCTTTTCATAAATCTTTTAACCATAAATCCTGACCTGCTATAAATCAGCCCTTCAGGATTGTATAATGCATTACATTTTTCTTTCTAAATTTATTTTAATATAACAATCGGTAACCTTTCCAAGTTATTTTGGTTAGTTATTTTAATAAATCAGTCCTTCTACAGGATGTTACTGCACATTTTGGTAACTGAGTCAAACTCAGTGCACTGCTGTGCACTTTCTACGTGAAAATAAATTTTAGCAGGGAAATGGCTGTTGTTTTATTACCTGGCAAATGGCTATTGTTTTGTTGAACTAAGATACCAAAAAATATTTCTAAGACCGGGTGGACATATTTTGTTCGTTGTAGTAAAATAATGCCTGGGCATATTTTGGTAACGGGCAAATGGGTGGACATATTTTGTTCGTTGTAGTAAAAATCCCAGGTACCTTTTTCATACGAGAAATATCAAGCGCACCTATGATGGTTTAATGACTGCAAATGGACTATACATATAGAACTATAATATTTCAAGTTTTCCAATGTACCCCAAATAATACTCAAATATTAAACTGCATATATGAAACTATCAAAAGCAAGTTTAATTGCACATATAAAGAAGCTTACCAGATTATATAAGATGCACATATAAAGAAGAAACTCGTGTGAAGATTCAGTGTACTCCAGATGAATCTCAATAGTCCTAGAAGCATGAATCCTTTTGCTACTAGAGTGATATCAGCAACATAGCCTGAAGAGAAACTGCCCACTTCAACGAATCTCAGTAGTCCTAGAAGCAACATTGATTTAGTACCATATATGCAAGAACACAATTGTAGAGCAGATCTAAATAAGTTGAAAGCTTATTTTGGCAAATGGAAAGCTATGACCCAGCCTTTGTTCATAAATAAGTTGCTTCAACAATTCTCCACCGCCCCTGGAAAGATATAAGATATAAATAATTCAATGCATGATGACCAAAACGGTAGTAACAATTGGATCATGACAATAAAGCATTTGTAGTGCGTTAGTGAAAGTTTAATGATGTGAATACGAGATAAATAAAGTTTTAGATCACTTCACATGCGCTCATCGGCTCACGTCATATGTACTTTAGATTATAAGCAGTCTTTCATGCACTACTTATAACCGCTATTAATTGTCTCTTTTAAAGCACATAGCTGCCAAACTATTTCATCCAAGTCGTCCCGAAGTTCAACTGCCTTATCCAAGTCGTCCTAAAGTCCGTGCCATTTGGGCCATTTTTCTCACTATTCATGACATTCAAGATATTTTTCTCACCATCCGACCATTTTTTTTGGATTCATGAGGTGTCCAAGGTTCAAATCGAGTTGAATTGAAAAATACTTCTAGGTGATATGTATTTTTAACATTGAAATGCAATTGAGAACATTCACTAAATTGAATGAAGCAGTTAAATATTATATAATAGTTAAAGTTCATCATAAAGAGAATTTGGATATCATTTTATTCATTTAAGTCTTGAAAAAAACATGTGCGATATATCTTGAAGCTTCAATGCATAATATACACATAAGATTGAATCCTTTAATAGTTAAATATTGCATGGAGCAAATACATGAAGTTAAAAAAACCTATATATTTAATATCTTTAGGAATTTAAGTATGTGCTTCTGAACCTAGGAGTATTGATATATTTGCATTGTGGGCATGACATACCAATTTCTCCAAGTTTATCTATCTTCGCCACTTTATCAAAATAAGCATCTCTTTGGTCTAGAGGTAATCTTCCAACTCTATACTTTACATTTTATATTTGACTTATAATTTTGTTCGTTACTTTTGAATATAAACAAAATTAGATATTTGTAACCATCAAGAAAAGAAGATGGATCAAAAACACATCAAATTTTAGATATTCTAGTAGTTCTACTATTTTGTATGTGCAATAAATGAAAATGGTAAACAAAGAGTAGCTTAAGTTATACAATATTTCTATGTAAACATAGGTAGAATTTATCAGCTCAATTATTAGGGGTCTAGTAGGATAGACGTAATCTGATAGCCTAAAAAAACTAGAACACTTGATAGTAAGTCATTGTGGAAAGCCGACTTGAAGATCACTTTCAAGTTCAAATGGCCAACAATACAGCTAAAGTCTAGCTTGCTATTAAAGCATGCCGATTAACCTATTAAGTCTATATGGAGTGTATTCTATCATATATTGTGTATGCCTTATTATTTCATGCTTAATAACAGAGCATCCTTGTACTTATTTATTATCTATTGTAGTGGACATTTATATGAGAAATAAAGTCTATTATACACACACACACACACATATATATATATATATATATACATACATATATAGACACACACACAGAGAGATATATATAGGGAAATTCTATTTGGATACAAAATGGTGAAATTTATACATAATATAATATTATGTACACATCCACCGCAAAAATTTATTAGCCATTTTATATATTGAAATCAAATTGGATGTTACTTGTCAATTTGCATGTTTATAAGGAAAATGAAGTTAATAAATAATTACTTCTAGTTCATTTTATAGTATGAATCATACTGTTTTCATCCAACTAGAGACAAAAAACTACTAATTTGTCATATAAATGATTCACAAATCAACCATTGCCATTTTGAGATCAAATTAAGAAAAAAGAAGAAGAAAATACTCACTTAATTCATGTATAAATGAGGCAAAAGCACAAAATAACAACAATAACTCTTCCTCTAGTTTTTTAATCAAGTGGTTATTTACTGTGTTTTTCAATACATGTTTATTATCTTAACTTTCTTCCAAAGAATATTACAAAAAATGCATTTCCTAACACTAAATAACAAGAGTTAGTTTAAATCATTGATTGTGTATCTTAACAGATTGAACCTGCTATGAAAAAGGGATTCAATTTCATTCTTCTTCATACTGCAACAAATATTAGTAAAGTAGAACATATGCAAACTTCAATTGAACCTACAATCCAATAACCATAAGTACTCACAAAATCAAAGGCATCATCGCATACCCTATTCTCGTATTAACTTATGAAAATAAAAAAAATGTACTCAAATAAATAGATTGTGATATGGTGTTATAATGATAATTTGGTATATTTACCTTTTAATGAATTCTCCGATGTGAAAAACCCATTTTGTCAACGACTGAAGACTGGAGATGGATAGAGGCAATTGAA
This sequence comes from Allium fistulosum, assembly GCA_030737815.1. Taxonomy (NCBI): domain Eukaryota; kingdom Viridiplantae; phylum Streptophyta; class Magnoliopsida; order Asparagales; family Amaryllidaceae; genus Allium; species Allium fistulosum. The sequence goes on along the minus strand of CM060902.1, from coordinate 335,634,379 downwards.
TTGGAGCGGAGGCGCTAGAGTAGGAGCATGGTCACTGAGTTGGAACCTAGGCCATAAAATTAGAGCAAGGCAGAGGCGGAGAAGGGATTGAGAAAGATTTTACTACCATTAATTTGTTTGTGGTTAGGTAACATGAGTTCATGGTTTCTTTGGGTAATAACTAGGAAGTTTGGAAATATTTTTATGACCCGCTAAAATAAATAAGGTTCCCGCCTAACAAAATTTTGGCAATTTGTTGCGTTTTGATCCAGTTTTAATTACTTCATGAAACAAATAGTTGCATTCAGAGTTGAAACGCTGCCATTTATTGCAACTAAAAGCACATTTTCTTGTAGTGATTCAGAGAGTGATCATGGTATTTTTACAGCTTTTGCCTCTTCTATATATGAGGAGTACTATGTGGATTATTGACTCTGGAGCATCCTATCATATGACACCTGATAGACAATCTTTTTCCACTTATCATCAGTTTGATGGAGGAGAGGTTCTCATGGGAAATAATGCCACTTGTTGCCTGATTGGAATTGGAACGGTGAAGATCAGGATGTTTGATGGTGTTGTTCGTACTTTATGTGATGTCAGGCATGTGCCTGATTTGAGACGTAGTTTGATCTCCGTTGGAGCATTGTGCAATCTTGGTTTGAAGTGTGTAATCGAAAAAGATTCATTTAAAATTACAAATGGCTCATTGATAGTGATGAAAGGGGTAAAAACTGGAAATCTATATTTGCTGAAGGGTACCACTGTTGTTGTGGAGTCTTCTTCGGTTGTTCATTCTATTGATTCCGATTCTATCACATTGTGGCATTTTCGTATGGGACGCATTGGAGTGTCGTAGTTTGGAAGTATGGAGAAAGCGAGGATTGATTGACGGTATTCATCATTCAAAACTTGGCTTTTGTGAAGGATGTGTACTTGGAAATCAGACGAAGGTTTCTTTTGGCATTGCAGAACATAAGTCTAAAGATGTTTTAGAGTATGTTCACACTGATGTTTGAGGCCCCGCACCATGCCTATCTTTTGGAGGAGCCAGGTATTTTGTTTCATTTGTTGATGATTCTTCTAAAAGGGTACGAATTTACTTTATGAAGTCCAAGGATGAAAATTTTAATAGGTTTCAAAGTTGGAAATCTCTTGTTGTGAAGCAGTCTGGAAAAAATGTAAAGATTATTTGTTCAGATAATGGTGGTGAATTCACTTCTCAACAATTCTCCAAATTTTGTGAGTCCGAGGGAATCAAAAGGCAATACACCACATTAGGGGATCCTCAGTCAAATGAAGTTGCAAAGAGGATGAATCGGACTTTGTTAGAAAGAACTGATTGCTTACGTCTGACTGCTAGATTAAAGAAGAGATTTTGGAAAGAAGCATTATCTATAGCGGTTTTCTTCATCAACCGTACAACTTCTACCGCCATAGATATGAAGATTCTTGAAGAAGTATGGAAGGGAGAGCCTGTTTCATATTCCTTTCTCAGAGTGTCTGGTTGTCCAGCTTATATGCATGAGAGCAAAGGGAAATTGGATCAAAGATTGCGAAAGTGAATTTTTCTTGGCTATAGGAGAGGAATTAAGGGTTATAAGTTGTGGTGTCCTACTACACAGAAGATTATTACTAGCAGGCATGTTACATTTGATGAAAATGCTACGTTGGAGGGGGAGCCTTCTTCTTCACTTAATGATAACGTTGAGAGGACAAATTCAGAGTACCAGACACAAAGTAGATCATCAGACTTCCATTAAAGTACAAATGGTGTTTCCGATGACACTGTGGTCGATGAGAAGATGATAGAGGATCAATCTCAAGGTGGAGGTCAAATTCAAACTCGACCATCAGAGAGAGGAAAAGACCTAAATGGCTTGAGGATTTTGTGGGATTAAGCATTGAAGACATTGACTTCGATGACATGGCAGCCTATGCATTAAGCATATTTCATGATGAGCCTAGAAACTATTGAGATGTCATTAGTTCAGTTGACAGTTCCAGTTGGTTAGTAGCTATGGAGGAGGAAATCGAGTCTTTGCACAAAAATCACACTTGGGATTTATAGTCACTTCCTTCCGGCAAGAGAGCAATTGGATGTAAGTGGATTTATAAGCTGAATGACAGCGGCAATGGTGACTTGGTACAAGGAGAGATTAGTGGCAAAGGGTTATATTCGAAGGAAAGGTGTGGAGTTTCATGATATTATTTCTCCAGTTGTCAAACACACTTCCATTCGCATTCTTTTGGCATTGGTTGTCCACTTCGACATGGAGTTGGAACAATTAGATGACAAGATAGCATTCTTGCATTGTGACCTTGAGGAGGACATCTGTCTACAGCAGCCAGAGGAGTTCATTGACAATAGCAAGCCCAGTCATGTTTGTAAGCTTAATGAATCTCTTTAGGGTTTAAAACAGTCTCCTAGACAGTGGTATATTAAATTTGATAAGTCTATGATCTCACATGGTTACTCTAGAAGCTTTAAGGATTAATGTATCTATTTTAAGAAGTGTAATGAAGACATCATCTATTTGTTACTTTATGTTGATGATATGTTGATAGCTTTTAAGAGCATGACTAGGATTTTAGAGTTGAAGATGGAGCTGAGAAAGGAGTTTGATATGAAAGATATGGGAAACACACAGAGAATTTTAGGGGTGGAGATTCAGAGGGATAGAAAGAAAAGAGTATTGAGGCTAACTCAAACTCAGTATATTAAGAAAGTCCTACCTCGATTTGGTATGGAGAAAGCTAAACCAGTGGCTGCTCCATTAGGCTCTTAATTTCAACTATTCAGATATTTATATCCCACATCGGATAAAGACAAAGGGGATATAGCTAATATTCCTTACTCTAATGCAGTTGGAAGCCTTATGCATGCTATGGTATGCACAAGGCCTGATTTAGCTCATGTGGTTAGTGTTGTTAGCAGATACATGTCTAACCCAAGCAAGACTCACTGACAAGCAGTAAAGTGGATTATATGATATTTGAGAGGCACTTGTGATATTAGCTCGTTGTTTGGATGTAGCAACATAACTCTAAGGGGTTATTGTGATTCAGATCATGCTAGGGATAGAGATTGTAGAAAATCGCATTTCGGGCTATGTTTATAAACTTGGCATAGGCCCAATTTCTTGGAGATCCAAGCGATAGTCCATTGTAGCTTTATCAACCACCGAGGCAGAGCTTATTTCTATTTTGGAAGTGACCAAGGAAGGATTGTATTTGTTGCAACTTTTCGATGATTTATCAATGATGCAGAAGACGGTGGAGTAGTTTTCGGATAGTCAGAGCGCCATTCATTTTGTTGAGAATCATGCCTACAGCTCACGGACAAAGCACATTGATGTTAAGAGTTTCTTTCTCATGCTTGAAGAATAGAGAAATAAGATAAAGCTATCAAAGATACACACAAAAGATAATCCAGTTGATATGTTGACAAAGTCGGTTCCAAAGGACAAGTTTGAGCATTGCTCAAACTTGATTAGTGTGGTACGAGATACTTAGCGCAATGGAGCGCCGACCCAACAACCAATTTTGTTGATTGATGAATATATTTAAATCGAGGTGGAGTGTTAAATTTGGATGATTTAAATCTATTCCAAATTTATTAAGGAGAAGATAATAATTGATTTCCGTAATCGGCCAAATATGGGAAACAAATTGGAAAGAGAATCAATTAATATCATAATAGATATTAATAGATTTGTGGAATCAATCAGATAAAGATATATGTGAAAACAAAAACAAATATGCTAGATTTGTGTTGAAATCCAATCAAGCGAATCCGGAAACATTTCATCCTTATCTCCAAGGCAATCTTCATTCTTGCTCCTATAAATATGAAGACTTTTGCTCATCTTTTATCATCACAAGACAACAAGAGAGCTCTCTACAAAATATCTTCAATAAGATCCCTATTTCTGTATCTATTTTAGGTGAGAAATTTATATTGAGTGATTTGTTTTCTTCTCATATTGTACTTCCCCTTGAAGTGAAGAAGTAATAAAGGTTGTCGTGTTCGAGGATGTAGGTATAGCCGAACCTCATTATATTGGTGTGTTCTTTCCTTTCCATCTTCTATCTATAATTTTTGCTCTTTGATTTTTCTTTTTATTCTCTTTGTTGGATTGGAATTGTTGAGATTGTCGATAGACTAGATCATTGGGCGTTCTGCTTGTGCTGCCCAAAACTTTGATTTTTCACTACAGGAACTAACCTTGGAATGTTTTGATGAATGATGAGGTGAGGATGATAGTTGGTAGATTGTTTAGAGTTTTAGAATGGTCAATCAATCTTGATTTGTCACCCTAAAGTGTCGCTTCAATGGTTTTTCCACTGTTTGCAGGAGAAAAGAGTCAAATGTACAGTAGGAACTTAATCTAGTTGGTTTAACGATAACTTCTTTAAACAAATGTTACCAAGCTAACTCGATCAGCAGTGTCCTTTTTGCTGTTGGATTTCCATTTTTCTTGATGACATCCTCCACCTCGCCTATTCGTGGTAGCAGTCCAAAAACATATGCACTGTAAGTTAAAGATTGGGATATTTAGTAAACATGTCATTATCATTGTTAAAGCATAAGTTAGCAAGCATAAGGTTGCTTACCCGTTAAGTAAACGGTGAGGTTGGTACAGTCGACATTCGTTTCATTGGTCGTTAAATGAGAATTTAAATTTAGGAAATGGGAGGTCTTGGTTGTCATAAAGAGAAAATTTTGTCCACTCCAAAATTTTAATATGAATGTCCTTTTCTACTACCCTATAAGTCTTTTCTGCTTTGATTACGTCATACATGCTTAAGCAGTAAATCTTCCCTTCTTCAATCTGGCTGTAGAAGAAGAAATGGAATCTATATCCTATGACTGTCATAATTTCTACACCCTATAATGCAGAAGCTAGTGATTAGAAAATGGAGTGTGAAGTGCAAATGAAGTAGTGGCAATCAAATTCATATGATTTTATGGCTGAGGACCCAGGAAGCGCAGATAAAGGAGTGGTTGCATTTATACAACTTTTGACCAGTACATTTTACATTCAGATACCCAGCACACAGTAATCCATCAAAATAATAGATCAGGAAAAAGAATATTAAAAACATAGGTAGAGGCATAAATATGTTATTTAAAGTTTTCTAGTTTTTAAATAAAATAGAAAACGACATAGCAGTTTGATCGTTGAAAATTCAACCACCAACTTCTTATTGGATGTGGCGGGTTGCCAAGCTGCCGACATTACAATGATATTTAATGTAATCACTTCTATTGAATTTTGGCGACACTACATGCATAATTGAAGTGGTCGGAAGTAGCTTGGTAACAGAGAAGACGGTTCGCAATCGGAGCTTGGAGGAGGAAAATATGGCAAAGAGGGTGGATTAGTGCCAGATGCAGCAGGTGACATACGTCTTTGGGAAAGTGACAGACGTCTGAGCTCAGGGTTTTGGTAACTCGAGATTTGTGACAGACGTCTGTCACCTTGTGATAGACATTTGAGAGCAGTGAAACTTGTTTCCCGAATCTTCTAACAGACGTCCGTCATCTTGAGAAAGACTTTTGAGCCGAGGCGTGCTGCATATTTTGTTTGGCCCGATTGGAATGATTTGTGAAGGCTTCAAGGGGCATTTCAGGAATTTGCAAAGGAAAGATGGTTCACTATATAATCTATTTTCAGGATTCAAAGTAAGGGGAACACTCCAAGGGTTTAATCAAGGGTTTGTCCTCCATTAAATAGGGGTTATCAAAACCTAGTTTTTTCCTTTAATTCTCTTCTCCATAAATCGACTCTATTTAATACTGATCATTGTAATCAACCTCTTGTACTCTTTTCATTGGTATTAATAAAGGTTCTCTCTCAAAGTGGATATACACTGAAAAGACGTTAGTGGACCACTATAAATCGGCGTGTGATTCATTTTTATTGTTATTGCTTTGTTTCTCTATTGCTTGTTTGGCGTTTGCGATTGGTTTTGGATTGAATTTGGATTGAGATTTGGATTGAGATTTGGATTGAGATATTGATCAGTTGTTTTTTCACTTCTTACCACAATCTCATCTTCTGTTGTGCTTTGAGATTTTGATTTGAATGGTCTCGAGTTAGAATTCGCATAACATTCGATATTAGAGCTTTGGTGTTGGTAGGCGGTTGTAGAAATACCGAAATCGGATAATACCTAGTCCCTCAATGGTTAGTCCAAATGGTGTAGCACCATATGTACGTGGATCATATGCGGCTTCGAAATCACAATTGGTTATAGACAAGTGGAATGGTAATAATGATTTCAAAAAATGGCAATGGAAGATGAAAGCGGTTCTTAGGTGGAATCGAGTGCATCAGGTAGTGTTTTATATACATTTGTTGCCGACGAACATCTCGGATGTTGAGAGGGAGGAAATGGAAGAGTGGACACTCACTACACTTCAACTTGTTATGGGTGAGCGGGTATATGGAACAAGTTGGAGTTGTATATGAAGAAGTCACTAACTAATCGTTTAATCTTATTACAAACGTTCTTCTGAGATGAAAGAGGGTACTTCGCTTAAGGCACAGTTGAATGTCTTTGATTATTTGCTAATAAAGACGAAGGTGGTAGTTTTGAAGAACAAAAGGCGATGATATTGTTGTGTTCGTTGTTGGACCGTTATATGGGTTTCTTAAATAGTTTGATCTGTAGTCGGGATACATTGACTCTTGATGATGTCAAAATGGGTCTTCTTGGTGAGGAGTTGCGTGATAAAATGAAGGAGTTAGGTAATGGAAGTAGTGATGCTAGTACTAGTCACGGTTTATTTGTGGAGAAGGAAAGATATGAGAAGAAAGAGAACCTGAGGCATTCTAAATCAAGGAAGCCCGATTGGAGAGGAAAGTCGCAGGAACGAAATGACAAGTACTTTATTTGTAAGAAACCTGGTCATTGGAAGAATGAGTGTTTGAACAAGGAGAAGACAAAGAAGGAAGTAGCATCTTCATTCATTGCGGTAGAGAGTGGAGTTGGTGAGGGAGACGTAGATTTTTTAATGGCGGTAGCATTGGATGTTTCGGGTAGCGAATGGTTGCTCGATTCGGGGGGTGTCTTATCATATGACATCGAATATGAATTGTTTTTCTTCTTATGTCGACAAAGAAGAAAATTCAATTGTTAAGGATAATGCTGTTATTTGTAAGTCGAAGGGCATTGGTTCCGTGCAAATTCGAATGTTTGACTGAGTGGTTCGTACTCTCACTAATGTACGCTATGTTTCAGAACTTTGGAAGTCTCTTATCTCTTTGGGACGGCTGGATTCTTTAGGTTGTTCAATCACTATCGAGACTGATAGCTTGCAGATTTCAAAGGGTGTGCTTGTGGTGATGAAGAGTGCTAAAACTCATGGTGTTTATTTGTTTCAAAGAGTGGCTATTGAAGGTAAAAATTGTATGGGTGTTGATAGTTCTCGTGGCTTAGATGCAACTAGGTTGTGGAATTTGAGATTAGGTCATGTCTCGAAGAGGAGTTTGAATATTCTTCTAAAGAGGGAGATGATCGATGTAGAGATTTTCAACAAACTAGAGTTTTGTGAGGACTGTGTCATGGGGAAGCAAACTAAAGTACCATTCGGTGAGGGGAAAAATGTTCGAGAAGAGTTATTGGGTATGATCACACAGATGTTTGGGGACCGATACCGATAGCTTCTTTAGGGAGGGCTCGCTATTATATTTCTTTTATTGATGACTTTTCTTGAAAGGTATGGGTGTATGTAATGAAGACCAAGTTGGAGGCATTTGCAAAGTTCAAAACATGGAAGGCTCTTATTGAGAATGAGAGTAGTGAGTCTTTGAAGGTTCTAAGGTCCGACAATGTCGGAGAATACGTTACCGGAGAATTCTTGGAGTTTTGCAAGCATCATGGTATTCAGAGGCATTTTATTACTCCTGAAGATCCGCAGTCGAATGGTATTGCGGAGAGGATAAACCGTACTCTACTTGAGAAAGCTCGATACTTGAGATTGATATCGGGTTGTCTAAGGGATTTTAGGCCGAAGCGTTGTCAACTGTGGTGCATATTGTTAATCGAATTCCATGCTCAGCTATTTGTAAAAAAATTCCAAAGGAAGTGTGGAAGGGAAAGAGCATTGACTTGAGTTATATTCGTTTGTTTGGTAGTCTGAATTATGTGCATGATCCGAAAAATGATAAGCTTGAGCCTAGAGCTTTCAAAGGGTTCTTGCTTGGCGATACGGATGGAGTAAAGGGCTATCAGATATGGAATCCAGAAATGAAGAAGATTATTAATTCTCGTCGTGTTAGTTTTAATGAGTCAGCTTTGTTTAAGGGGAATAAGAGCTCATCGGATGTTCCAGATTTGATTCATGGTGAATCAAAGGAGAAGGAAGTTATTCACACTTTTCGTCCAAGGAGTAGAGTAGCTGAAGATGCTTGTGAGGAGATTGTGGTTGATGTAACATCACATAGTCCATAGGGTGCCTCTAGTACCGTCGGTGATGTACATGATTCTAGAGAGGATTCGGTTCAAGGTAGAGCCAAAAAGAGTTTAGGTGATAGTATTGCTACTCGGATGGGTCGTTGTGCTATAAGGCCAGCTGATAGATGTGATGATTCGAACTATCTTAGCTTTTGTGATAATTTGGACTATGCTCTTCATGCAGTCCAAGATGAGCCGATGGACCTTGATGACGTCGTGGATTCAAGTGATAGCTTGAAGTGGATTTGTGCCATGGAGGAAGAGATGCAGCCGTTGATCAAGAATCAAACTTGGGATTTGGTTCCACTTTCTAAATGAAACCATGTTATTGGGTGCAAATGGATATACAAGCTGAAGGACGATGGGAGATACAATGCTAGGCTAGTGCCTAAGGGGTTTACACAAAGAAATGGGAAGGAGTATGATGAAATATTCCCACCAATTGTGCGCCATACTTCAATCCAGATATTATTTGCTATAGTTGCTATTCATGACTAGGAGTTGGAGCAACTTAATATGAAACCACCTTCTTGCATAGTGACTTGGATGAAGACATCTACATCGAGCAACCGAAAGGTTCTGTTGTAGATGGTAAGTCAAATCTGTTTTGCAAGTTAAAGAAATCACTATATGGTTTAAAGCAATCACCTAGACAATGGTACAAGAGATTTGATCATTTTATGCCGAAAAATGGTTTTGATAGAAGCATCAAGGATGTTTATGTATATTTCAAGAGGTTGGAAAATCATTGTTGGGTGTGTTTACTCTTATATGTGGACGACATGCTCATTGCTTCAAAGGATAAGAAGGAATTCAATAATTTAAAACTGAGTTTAAAATCGGAATTCGAAATGAAGGATCTTGAAGAAACAAAGAGGATATTGGGTATGGAAATAGAGAGGGATCGAAAGCGTTTTGAGTTGAAATTGACTCAGAAAGAGTATACAGAGAAAGTGCTTTTTTGATTTACATTGGAGAATGCAAAGGCGTCAAATACACTTTTACCTTTGCATGCGAAACTTTCGAGTAAGGGATCATCTATCTTGAAGAAAGATAAGGCCTATATGGCAAATGTGCCACACTACAACATATTCACTATATTACAACGCTGTAAAACCATTATAAAAGATATGTTACAACGACGGTCCGTCGTATTATTAGAAGTTGTAGTAGACTAAAAACTTTTAACAATGGTGTATCGTAGTTGCATTTAACTATTGTCATAAATTCTATTACAACTGTTTTTGGCGGTTGCAATTAAGCTTTTTACATCTGGTAACAAATGTTGTAGATATGCAATATTTTATAATGTAGTGGGAATGACAACAACAGTTAACTGTTGTAGCAATAATTATCTACAACTTGTGTTGACCGTTGTTATTTTGTATGTTTTACTACTATTTCTAATAGTTGTAATATATTTTATTACAACTACAGTTTACTATTGCGATTCAAACCCAGAAAATGCACCAATCACCAATTTGTCGAAACTAACCAATATACATTTGAAACTAAATCAAATTCATTCATAAATATTAATAATCATAGAATTCCAACAAAGTACAATACATACACAGCAAAACAATTTAAAGTAATCATTCACATCACCATTCCAAAGTACAAAGACAATATTCCCACATAACCATTCCAAAGTACAACGGTTCAAAACAAAATACATAAGAAAGATAAACTTTTGTATCACAAAACAATGCATACCCTAAGGAAGTACTATAGTCAAAGACAACGAAGTCTTTATGCCAAGCCATGGTTGATCCAATAGCTTCTCCAATAGTATACATCTCTGAATTCGCCTTCCACAAGTAAGCTTCCGAATCCACCGCCTCATGAACCCAAACTTTACAACGATCTGGTCCTAATTTTTTAAAGTGCACCAAACAATCAGGATCAGTGGATACAACCGTTCCTTCTGCAACAACATTCTTTTCCCAATTCAATAGTTTACATTTTCTGGGCTAATTTTCAACTTGCCTTGCATCCTGATTAGGCTATTCTTGAAGTGTCAAATTGTTGCTCTCACGGTGTGACTGCAAAAAAATGATTTAGGAATACATTAGACTATTTTTATCATATTTAGAAACAAATGTAATCCAAAATCTGAAATGCCCAACTTGTGTTTGTGCCACTTAAAAAGAGAAGTATACAGCTTGGTCTTAGTCTCTGTCAACCTCTAAAAGCCAATTCAGTTTCCAGTTGGGAAGAGTCATTCTAATAAATGTAGATAGTTAAGAATGTACAAAATGTTTTTTTAATCAATGTAGATAGTTATGAATGACCTACAGTTGCATGACTGGCCCCTAAATTTTGACCCCTATGCACACAGTTTTTGTTTATTTTGAATGTACACATTATATATGTGGGTGTATTTATATATGTGTGCATGCATGTTTTCATGATAGAATATATAAGACAAATAGATCTTTGTAACTTAAATAAGATAACAAATTGTAGAACCAATAAACGCTAGTAAGAAGATGCAATTGTGAAATAAACAACCTAAAGCAAGCTGAAATACATTTATGTCAACATCTTTGCCAATTTTTTTTATCATTAACAGTACTGAATGGTGATATGTACTTCATATGTAATGTTCATTTAGTCACATATATATATATATGTAATGTTTATATAGAATAAATGATCTCTGGAGGATTACTGACTTGGCACTCCGATAGCAATTTCAGTTATAAAAGCAAAGGTTCCATAATTTTAGGGAAAAAGCTATACACTGAATAGTAAATATATTTTTTATGCACTGGTGAGTGTCCGAGTGAGAGACCAGAAAGAACATTTAGTGATGGAAATTGCAGACCTAATCGCACATTTCAAGAAAGAAACTGAAGCTTACCATTAGACTTCAAACTCAACAAATTATTTATCATGCCTATGGAAGATTTGATCATTTGATACATAGAAATCACTATTACTGGTTTTCTTAGTCTCTAAGTTTTTGTACATTGAATTTGTATGCAAAATTTACTTTTCATGTCCATCAGCTTCGACAGATTTCTGTGTTGTGGCTCCTTATTAATGATAGATTGAATAAACATATATCCTGATGTGTGTGTGTCTCTCTCTATATATATGATTGAGTTGAAGCAATGTGAATTTATTTTGCTTTAAGTTAACATGAACGTAGATTTAAACCAGTAGTTAAAGACTGATCGTTTAGGATCAATTAGTTGAAACTTTTAATTACTCAACTTAGTGCTAAGTCAACCATAGTTTCATGTACTCTACTTTGTTTAGCTTGGTAACTTTTAAATCTTCGCCAGTTACAAATCCATTTAATCATTGGAAACCAATAAGAGTCCTTAGACTCAGATGAGAAGGTTTGGAACATCAAGACATTTTTAATGCTTCTAATCAAAATTTTATGTTCCATGTTAACATTAAAATAGAAATTATTGTATCTGAAACCGACCAGAAGCACCAAAATAATTACTAAAACTATTTTTCAGCAAGATATGATACATAATGTCTACACTAACTCATCAATGAACCTGAGACATTTGGTAAAAGCAATTACTTAGGCATTGAAGACCATGTGACTACTAAAACTCAAACCCACACCACATTATCAAAAACTACCATCAGAAATTGACATAAAAATATCAGTTCACAATTATTAGAAAACTGATTAAGAAATGAAGAGTTGAGACCTATGGGTGGAAATAGGGCATTAAAAATTAAAGAATAATAATGCAACACCCGAATTTAATGCACGAATTTAAGCAAAGGAAACAAATACTACACTGATAGAAACGGTACCTAAGGCGTATTTGCATGAAGAGTCTCAAGATTTTCCTCATTAACTGGTTGCTTTCCTTTCATATCCTGTGAAGAATGTATTGTTGCATGTGCAAATAATAATTTGTAAGGCATGTCACATATTCATTAGCATAGCTAATTAACACTCACCATCATAATCGCAGTAAGCTCCTATAATTTAGCCTCAAGCCATTAAATTGGTTTCGCAGTGCATGTAATTCACGTAAATTACCATGATAAATACGCAGTTGAGATGGTACAATCACAAAATCTAGCCCTCTTACACGTCCGCCATGTTCTAGACCAAAAAGCTTAGACACTCCATCTTGATTAACCGATGTTGTTCCCTGAGAACTCTAACTCATAGCATTATGCTCTTTTACCTTAGACTATAAATTCAAAAAAATAGCAAATATTAAGCAATTAAAAAAAATACTACATTAACAATAACATAGAGACGTAGTCACTTAATTTGAACTTATCCTTACTATGCAGTCGACAACAACTGAATTCAGGTGTTCTTCATTTTTTTTGGTGTGGGCTTTGAACCACAATTCATCTCTACTGACATCGGATGTTGTGCTTTCCTTTTTCTGCAAAGACAGCATAGAAGCTTAAGAACGTACAAGTTAAAGGAATATTTGCACTTTTTACTACCAATATTTGCACTTTAAACCGCATTGTAGTTAACGGAATTGCAAATATCCACAGCCCACATCTTGAAAGTGCAAACATTTTCATTTTGATGGAAACTAAAAACTGAGATGTTTATAAAATTTGTTTTTAAGTAAAGACGGTTGTGTATTTAAAAGCTTAAAATGTGCGTTTAATAAAAATTTCTAAAAAATATTTATAATACACTATATATTGCATAATTATTCTTTACAGCTTGCAAACTCTACTTCTATATATTTGTCATTTTCTAAAAAAGAGTGTTTTTGATCATATTTTCGTTTGTTTTGCAGCACCGCTAATGCTGTCACTGTTCGAAGCACATTTCGAAGGCCTATGATTAGACTGTAAACAAGTTAGATAAATAGCAAATATCTTCCATACAATAAAAATAAAAACACATTTCAAAGGCCTATGATTGGACACAAAGGGACTATGAAAACAAATTTATGGATTATTCATAAGTGCAATATGGTACTATACTGTTGGAACCAATCAAGAGTTTGCAAGCAGTAGGAAACGACCAAAGATATATGGTCATTTTGTGAACTTGCACTAGTTAAGTTTTTTATATTTTCTTACCATTTCTTCTTCCAATCTTGCATAACCCTTTCTACTTATGGTATGTGGAAGTTTATGCTTTTCTCTCATAGCTTTGAATTTTTGGTTTTTTTTCTACATAAGATAAATTCAATAAATATGATATAAGAAAATGTAATAAATTTAACAGTTGTAATCAATAAAATAAAAATAACTACCTTAAATTCTTTCAACAATTTTTCCTTTACAAAACCATGTAAACCACTCATAATAATGTGGCATGATATTATAGCAACCAGGTGCAACAAATATATGTAGGTTAAAACATACTTTATACATCAAAAACCATGCAAAGTCAACCATGCATCAGGTTAACACAACCTATGCACGGGCGAAATAATCTTACTACTTTATGACTAATACACGACGATTATCTTGAGAAAAAGCATGTCAAAGAAGCGTTTGGCGAAACATATTCTAATACAAGGATTTCATAAGTCTCAACATTCATAGTGTTGCTAGTTCTACCCTACACTGTACATAGAAAATGGTAACTGATGCGCTAGTGGATCCTAAACAAGCGTTGCTTCTTAATTGAATAAATACATACAGCCTCAACATTCATCATACTTTGCTCCTTTAATATTCCAACAGGCTTGAGACAGTGAAATAATAACAAGTAAAGGTTAGTACTGTCACTATTTAGGCGTATGTGGTGAAAATTTGATGCGAGTGGTTTTGTTATGATTTTTGATGTAGGAAAAAGCATCCTTTGGACTATCCATAAAATTGGTCAAAATCTCAATTTAAGTATAAAAATGATGCTTAACAAGTTAATAAATTCCAATGTTGTGGCTAAACACAATCTTCATTTCACAAGCATGCACATTATTCAGATAACTCAAATCATGTTTGATCTAATCAATGTCACCAACAGTTTGAACTATAACACCAGTTCTAGTTTTTTCTTCACTTTTCATTTTTATGAATACCAAAATATCTTTTGTTTTATCCCATTATTCCTACCAGTACAAAGTGAACGTGTGGGAAATAAGTGAAGAATGTCTCTTTGTTGAGAAGAATTAAAGTTGTACTGTTAATTGCCAATTTTGTTCCTCGTTTTCATGCCACTAAACTTGCTTCAAATGCAGAGAAAATGAATCCAAGTAAAAGTATACAATTATCCATAGAGAATAACAACTTAGATTTTGAAGTTATTAATCCTTCGCCATCTTAAGTGACGATTTAATCCAGCGAGTTCTCAGCTATTTGTTTATGCCATCACATATATCTTATTAGTTCATGTGGTTAACTTAGAAAATACCCTCAACAATTTGAGATATGAAAATGATATTTTCACAACCCAATAAAGTAATAATACATATCTCAAAATCAAAAGCTTTATGAACTAAGGACTTAATAAAATTCAATTCAAATAGCATGCAATTCCACAACATCTCTAGAAGTGGAAAAAATCATCCAAAATAGTAGTAGATGGTTATTTATGAGCAATGAGATAATGGAAAACACTGTTCAACTCAAAGAAAGATGTGATTTTCATGTACTATTTAGGTAGAAGTTTGCAAATAAAGTGTTGTTTAAAAACAATGCTAAGTTAGATGTATATACCATCATCAATTTACATCATGTTTAATTCATCATGTCATTCTAAACACATAAAACATTAAAACAACCAACAATCTAAGATCGGAAAAATTCAACAAATTTATTGAACTAAATCTTTCATAATCATATAAATAGAAAAGTATAAACTTATTAAAAAAAGGGGAAAACAAGTCGGAAATCAAAGTAAGAAATGTTAGCATCAATTAGGGTTTTTTGGGATGTAGCATTCATTCGCATCAGTTAGGTGCCAGAAAATCAGTTAGGTGCCAGAAAATCAAATAAAGCTAGGCACACTCCAACATACTTATAGCTTTGACGTAGGCAAGGAAACGACAGCGACGCCCAAGGGCCAAGAGTGCAACGGTCGAGAGCAGCGGCATCGGTAAGCGACGATGGTAGCGAGCGGCAACAGAGGTGAGCGAGCCTTTTTGGTTTCGTGGATGGAAAGAGAGCAGGTAGGGAGATGGAGGTTAGGGTTTAGAGTTAGGAATAGCTGCACCCAATTTACTTTAACAAAAAATGAGCGGTCATCGAAACGTAAGGAGGGAAATGGAAATGCTTTGGAGTGGAAAAATAAAATATGAACACAACTACGGAAAAAAGTTATTATAAATTTATATTTACAAGTTACAGAAACCTGCAGTTATTAAATACCGCATATTACAACTACTAAAATAAATAGTTGATATAGGATACCTATTACAACTGTCAGTTTGTGTTAGTTGTAAAAGAAAGGTTGTATTATGGTTGTTTTGTTGTAGTGGCATATGCTAGTACAGTTGGAAGTTTAATATATGTTATGGTGTGTACAAGACCCGACATTATAAATGCCACTGGGATGGTTAGTCGGTATATGGCTAATCCGGGAAAATTGCATTGGGAAGCTATGAAGCTTATATTGAGATACTTTAGAGGTACATTATCTCATGGTTTTGTTTTTGCGGTAACGAGAGGATGAATTACAAGTTGGTTGGTTATTGTGATTCGGACTATGCCAGTGATAAGGAATGAAGAAAGTCAACTTCTGGATATGTCTTCGCACTTGATCGTACGACCATAAGTTGTAGATCGAGATTGCAGACCGTAATTGCTTTATCAACTATGGAGGCGAATTTAATAGCCGCGGTGGAGGTGGTAAAGGAGGCACTTTATTTGAGGCAATTGTTGTGTGACTTGGGATTCGAGCATGGTAGTATCGATGTTCGATGTGATAGCCCGAGTGCTATTCATTTGGCAAAGAATTTGACGTTTAGCTCACAGACTAAGCACATTAAAGTGAGAGAGTTATTTTTAGTAGCCATGTATGAAGATAAGCAAGTATATCTTCGGAAAGTGCACATAAAGGATAACGCGGTGGATATGTTCACTAAGGCATTGCTGGTTGGAAAGTTCGAGCATTGCTCAAACTTGATTAAGTGTTAGGTGCCATGGGATGACACGGTTGAGGGAGGAGCTTGGTTATAGATGATGGAGAGTATCGGTGAGAGATTGTGGTTTTATCTTCTTAGCGAGTACTAGGTTACACTCCTTAGTACTTTTGTCGTTTAATGAGAGTTTTTGGATTTGGGTGCTTTCAACACTTCGTTATCAAGCAGGGGCATTGCCTAAGCGTGTTGATGGAGTGCATTGGGCGGTGGCTTTGTTGGAGCTCATTGGAAAAATATTCAAGCTTGTTTGGTAGAAGTGGTGATATTTTGGCACTATCGGTTGTTGGTGTTGGAGATGAATATAGTGTCGAGGTGGAATGCTGAATTTTGACGACACTGTATGCAGAATTGAAGTGGTCGGAAGTAGCTTGGTGACGAAGAAGACGATTCGCAAATCAGAGCTCGGAGGAGGAAGATATGGCAAAGAAGGTGGAGTGGTGCTGGGAGTAGGAGGTGGCAGACGTCTATGGGAAAGTGACATACGTCTGAGGTTAAGGTGTTGGTAACTCGGGATTTATGACAGACGTCTATCATCTTATGCAGACGTCTGAGAGTAGTGAAACTTGTTTCCCGAATCTTTTGCCTGAGTCGATTGGAATGATTTGTGAAGGCTTCAAGGGGCATTTACGGAATTTGCTAGGGAGAATCATATAAGCTATTTTCAGGATTCAAAGCAAGGGACACTCCGGGTTTAATCAAGGGTTAATCCTCTATTAAATAGGGTTGATCAAAACCTAGTTTTTTTCCTTCAATTCCATTCTCCACAAATTTCTATTTGAATATTGATCATTCTAATCAATTTCTTGTACTATTTTCATGGGTATTAATAAAGGCACTCTCTCAAAGTGGATGTATACCAACAAGACGTTAGTGAAATCACTATAAATCGACGTGTGATTTATTTTTATCATTATTGCTTTGTTACTTTATTGCATGTTTGGCGATTGTGATTGGTTTTGGATTGGACTGAGATATTGGTTGGTTGTTTTTGCACTTCTTACCACGAGCTCGCATTCCGCTGTGCTTTGGGGTTTTGATTTAAGCGTCTCGAGTTAGAATTCCCATAACAACTTCTAGCTAAGGCACGACGAAATGCTAGAACATGTTGTTTCAATGTTTATACCTTTAATAATAGTTATAATAGCTTTGATGTCACATTTTTTTGGTATCAACGTGAACTACCAAAAATGCCCCTCTATATGTTATCAAATCTTAATCACTTAAAAATATGATCTAATATTAAACTTCTTTTACAAATTCAAACGCCCCTAAAAGTAGGATCTAACAATTAAACATACTTTACAAATTCAAAACGGTTCTAAAAATAACTAAAATTAAACTTCCTTTACAAATTCAAAATACTTCTTTACAAATATACAAATCTTAATATCACTTGAAACTAAAAAAATATTTTTTTGACTGATTTAAACATGAACAATTTATAAGAAAAACAATTCACGCGCGAAGCGCGTGCCGTAACATTAATAATAGTTGTAATATCATTCGTGTCACGCTTTTTGGTATTGGTCTGAACTATCAAAAACGCTCATCTATAGATATTATAAAACCTTAACGCCACTTAAAAATAGAATTTAAAAAATACATTTTCTTTACAAATTCAAAACGCTTCTCTATAAGTATTATGAAAATTTAATCATTTAAAAATAAGATCTGACAAATAAAAATTCAGACTAACATAAAAATTAGATGTTGTAATTTAAAAATGAAAATTCAAACCAACTACATATGATTTCAATGCAAAAATATAGCTAATTATTTATGCAAAACATTTTCTCTTGAATATATTAAACATATGCAATTTATAGAAAAAAAATTCACGCGCATGAAGCATACTATCAACTCTACCGTCAACAAGGAATGGAGATGATGAATCAACTGGGGCTGGCTTTGACATAAGTTAAATAAGTTACCTTGGATGCACCACTGGATAAAGATTTAGCTGCTGCCATTTTTTGTTGTTATCATTACATTTCTTGAATTTTAAGGAACTAAGGTAGCGTTTAGTTTAAAATGAATTTTGTGATTTGAGTTTTTAACATTAATTACAAAATATGAGAGGAGTGGAAGGAAATTCAGAAGGGAATATTATTCTTGCGACCCAAATCATTCCCGCACCCATTCGGGCCCTTTCTCCTTCGGGCCTCGTATTTAGAAATTATGTTACTTTTGTATTATTGATTATGGTACTTTTGTACATGGTATTCGTATATAACTTAAAATTATGTTACTACAGTCTTCATAGGTTGAAAATAGCTTTGATATTTGTAAAAAGATTGGTGTGAATATATAGCATTTAGTCAGTTCTCCTACTTTCATTAATAGGTAGGATGCCTGCAAACTTAACCGTGCTATTTCAACGCACAAGTTAAATTACGTATAGTAATAACTTAGGAATAACACTCATTTTCCATTGTCATTTCGTTTGTATTAATGGAAAAATCCATACATGCCGATCGATTCCATGTAGTAAGTAGGTAAAGGAATTTTCATCAGTTATTTAGGTTCATACAATTTAATTCAAACATTTTATCTTGGTAAGATTCTAACAGTTTTCATACCTACATGAAAGTTGAAATCTTATATGATAAGTCACATAGTTTGTTAAGTTATTAAAAACACATAATAGTCCTACACGTTACCACCTTAGTGGCCCGAGGGCAAAGCCAGCCGTATTGTCTACTCACGGTCATATAAAGGCTTATTAATGACAACCGTGTATTAATGAACCAAGGCTTAAATTAGCATAATGGAATTAACTGTAGTTGTTTAATTCAAGATTAGTAGGTTAAAAATTAATCAATGGATTAGTTCATTTAGGCTTGATACAATTATACAAATCCAGGTTAAAAAAAAAATAAAGTATGTTTTACATAATTTGTCTTTCATCCAAACCAGTAAAAAGGAGTCATTGAAGCAAGAACCGAAAGAGGGTGAAAAAATATTTGCTACCCAGTTTTGGTTCTTTTAACTTTTTGTCGTGTATAAAACAAAATTATCCTGCAGATCAAATAACTATGTTTGAAAATAATACAAGGACCTTAAGTCCGAGCAGGAAGATGAATGGCTTAAAGGACCACAGTAAAAGGGGAGGAAAATATCATAGTGATGAAATACAGTTGTTTTGCATTTAGGGAATAATCAAATATATATTTTAATTACAGACCCAAGAAAGAAGTTGTAAAAAAATTTAGTCTCAGGGACAACAAGTTTGCTTTTTAGTCTGAAGGACACTTTTTAGTGTAAACTGAAAATGATAGTTACAACTATCATTCTGTGATTTACACTACAAAGTATCCTTCAGCCTAAAAAACAAATTTTTTGTTCCTGAAACTAAATTTTTCTCCAACTTTTTTCTTGAACCTAAAAATCCCTATTAATTATTGAGGTTGGTAAACAGCTTAAATCCTATTTAGATGATCAGGATTACAATATAGGGCCGATGTAAAGAAAGAAGTCCTAGGTAATCGGTCATTCGTGTAGGTTAAGAAATGAGAGAGGTACATATTCAAAATTATAAACCAACATACATAACCTAACCAACAATGGTTAACCTTTGTGTAAGCATCAGTATAAGGAATAAGTTAGATTTACTGAACGAACGGGGTGGTTCCAGCGTAGATGGGTGTTAAGCTATGAGTGCAAAGATATAAATAATATGGTTGTGATCAAACAACGGTCGTTTGATGGAAAAATATCTTGTTAGCTAGTGACTTAGCAAAACTATGTATGTTACCTGCAGGGTTTTTAGGCTTAGAGAAAAAGTCGGAGAAAAATTTAGTCTAAAGAATAACAAGTTCGATTTTTAATTTGAAGGACACTTTTTAGTGTAAATATAAAATGATAATTATTACTATCATTCTCTGATTTACACTAAAAAGTGTCCTTCAGCCTAAAAATTAAACTTTTTGTCCCAAGACTAAAATTTGCTTCAATTTCTTCCCAATGTCTATTTTCTTGTTACCTGCATCATCCTTTCAATAGTACTACTTCAAGCACTACAGCAGGGTTGAGCTTCAAATATAATCTAGTGAAATTTTTTTTTCCCTCAGTAGTGGAAAATAATCTAACTCCAAGATCTATATTTGCTGATTGTACAATTCTCAATTCAATAGCAATCATTTACAACTCATCGGTAAATAAACAAAATAGAAAATATAAACAAAATAGAAAATATAAAGAGACGATATAATTTAAGGTGGTTCGGTCTAATTGGCCTATATCCACGGACCCAACAACTTATTATAATTTGGAGAGAGTATAAGAGGTTTTTTTATTATATGATTATAACGACCAAAATGGAGAAAACAAAATTATAATCTCGGTAAAAAACTAGAAGATATAATTTTTGATCATGACAAAATGGTTGAGATTCTACTGCTTTTATATAGATGCCGATGGAGCATATATTTAGAATATTCAAACTTCTTCCAAAACAAAATATATGGCTACTTTTGATTTTGATTGGAATACTAAATCTAATGTATCTTCACAACACAAGCTTTTGATATTTTTCAATATTAACTTTGACTTTGTATAGAGCAATAACTATTGAAATAATAAATTTATTTAGAAGGAATTAGGCACAAGGACAAACTTCGAAGAAAATTTAAGCTGAAGGATACCAAGTTTGATTTTTGGACTGAAGGACAAACTTTGGTAGAAAATCGGACCGAAGGACAGTGCTAGCTATAACTAGCATTATATTCAGTTTTTGCACTATACAAAATGCTAGTTATAACTAGCTTTATATTCAGTTTTACACCATATAAAATGCTAGATATATTTAGCATTGTCCTTCAGCCTAATTTTTTTCAAAGTTTGTCTGTATCTAAAAATAAAACTTGTTATCCTTTAGCCTAATTTTTTTTCAAAGTTTGTTCTTGTGTTTATTTTCCACATTTATTTATTTATTTCAAAATACTAATTTGCTTGTAACATTCACATGTGAACTCCTTTTTGAAAAGCGTCTTCTTCATCATGGCCCACGTCATCTCCTAATCAAAATGAGTATAATATTATACCGTTTATTTTCAACACTCCACCTTGATACAATATTACTGCATCTTTTTTTATCTTGAATCAACTAGTGACTGCTAGTTGTTGGATCAGCGCCCCATGGCGCTAAGTAGCTATATACAAACTAATTAAGTTTGAGCAATGCTCAAATTTGCCTTTAGAAGTGACTTCGCCATCATATCTGAAGGGTTATCCATAGCACTCACCTTCACCAACTTGATCTTGCTTCGTTCTTCCTCTAACATAAGAAAGAATCCTTTGACGTCAATATGCTTCATCCAAGAACTATTGGCTTGATTTTCTACAAGATGAATCACGCTCTAACTGTCCAAAAATAGCTCTATTGTCCGTTGCACCACTGAAAGATCATATAACAATTGAAGTAAATACAATCCCTTCTTGGTCGCTTCCATAATCAATATCAACCCGACCTCGGTAGGTGACAAAGCTAAAATAGGTTGCAGATTTGATGACCATGAAATCGAGCCTATGCCAAGTATAAACATATAGCCAAACACTGACTTCAGCACGTCTCCATCCTCGGCATAATCTGAATTACAGTAGCCTCTAAGAGAGATATCATCATCTACTCTACCATACAACAAGTCAACTGAAGAAGTGCCACGAAGATATTTGAGAATCCACTTCACTACTTGTCAATGCTCTTTGTTTGGGTTAGACATATATCGACTCACAACACCCACTGTAAGTGCCAAATCTGATCTCGTACATACCATAGCATACATGAGACTACCAACAACACTAGAATAAGGTATATCAGCCATATACCTCTTGTCTTCATCCGACGAAGAAGATAAGTCTTTCGACAACTTAAAATGAGAGTCTAATGGAGTGCCAACTGATTTTTCTTTCTCCATACCAAATCAAGCGAGAACCTTCTCGATGTACTGCGGCTGAGTGAGTCTCAACTCATCTGCTTCCTATCTCTGAATATTTCCATTCCCAAAATTCTTTTGCTTTTCTCGAATCCTTCAAATCAAACTCCTTGCTAAGCTCCACTTTCAACTCCTTGATTCTGACCATCCTCCGAGATGCAAACAACATATTATAACATATAACAAAAGATAAATCACATCTCCATCACACCTCCTAAAGTAAACACACTGGTCTTTGAAGCTTCTAAAATATCCCTATGAAGGCATAAACTTATCAAATCTCTTATACCACAGTTTAGGAGTCTGTTTCAGTCTATATAAAGATTTGCTAAGTTTACAAACATAATATGGCATGCTACTATCAATGAACCCCTTCGGCTGCTTCAAATAAATCTCCTCATCCAGATCACTATGCAAGAATGCAGTTTTGACATATAGTTGCTCAAGTTCCATGTCATAATAATCAGCTAATGTTAAGAGAATATGAATGGAAGTATGGCTAACACTGAAGCAAAAATATCATAGCACTTCACCCCTTTCTTCTTAACATACCTCTTTGCAACTAACCTTGCTTCATATCTAAAATCTCCATTGCTACCATCTTTCACTCTATAAATCCACTTACATCCAATAGCTCTCTTGTCAATGGGAAGGGGCATCAAATCCTAAGTATAATTTTTCAGCAAAGATTCAAACCTCCTCCTCCATAGCAATTAACCAACTGGAACTGTCAACTGATGCAATAGCTTCTCTATAATCATCGGACTCATCACAGACAACATTCAATGGATATGTTTCCATATCATCGAAGTCAATGTCTTCGATGCCCAATCTAACAAACTTATCAAGCCATTTAGGCTTCCTTCTCTATTTAACAGGCCTAGTATCTGAACAAACTTCACATTGAGTCTGATCCTCTGTACTAACATCGTACTATCCTCAGTAACCATGGTGCCATTTGAAACACCATCTAAACCTCTATGGAAAGAATCTGAAAATGACTTGTCTTGTGTTTGGTATTCTAAATTGTCCTCACATTGTCATCGGACGAGGAAGGCTTCACCTTCAACGTAGTCTTCTCATCAAAAAGTCTAATGCCTTTTGATAATAATCTTCTTACCGATAAGACACCACAACCTATATCCCTTCAATACTCTTCCATAACCTAGAAAGATACATTTACGAGCTCTAGGTTCCACCTTTTTTATGCTCTTATATAGATAAGTTGGATATCCAACTACCTTGAGAAATGAATAGCTAACATGCTCTCCTTTCCATACTTCTTCAAGAATTTTCATATCTATGACAGTAGAAGGTATACGGTTGATGGGGAAAGCCGTCATAGATAAGGCTTTAGTCCAAAATCCCTTCTTCAACTTAGTAGTCAATCTGAGGCAACGAGTTCTCTCCAACAATATTCGATTCATCCTTTCAACAAATCCATTAGACCGAGGGTTGCCAGGTGTGGTGTAAAACCTCTTTATGCGTTCAAACTCACAATAATTGATGAATTCCTATGATACAAATTCACCGCCATTATCTGAATGGAGAACTTTCAACTTCTTCCCTAACTGCATCTCAACCATAGATTTCCACTTTCGAAACCTAATAAAGGTTTCAGTCTTAGAGTGCAGGAAGTATACCTATACTTTGTGAGAGAATCATCTATAAATGAAATGAAATACCCGGCTCCACCTAAGGATGGACAAGGGGAGAGACCCCACACATTTGTGTGAACATACTCCAAGACAGTCTTTGCTTTGTGCTCTTTTGTACTAAAAGAAATCTTTGTCTGCTTTCCAAGAACACACTTTTCACGAAAACCAAGCTTTAAATGTTGTACTCTATCAATCAAACCTTGTTTTCTCAACTCATCCAAATTGCGTTTGCCGATGTGACCCATCTGCAAACGCCACAATCTGGAAGAATCTAAATTGACAAAAGTAACTGAAGTTGATTCACCAACTACATTAGTGCAATTCAATAGATAAAAATTTCCTACCCTTGCTCCTTTCGTAACAATTATGGAACCCTTCAATACATTCATTTTCTCTCCCTCAACTACAATCTTCAAAGCAAGCCTACTGAAAACCCCAACAATAATCAAGCTCCTTATCAAATCAGGTATATGCCTAACATCAATAATATTTCGAACAGCACCGTCAAACATCCTGAACTTCACACTACCAACACCAACCATATGGCAAGAAGCATCATTGTCCATCAGAACTTCTCCTACGTTAATCTCATGGTAAGTGGAAAACCGTTCCTATTAGGTGGCATATGATAGGATGGGCTAGAATCAATCAACCATAATTTGCTCTTTCTTGAAGAGGAAGAAGCTGTAAATACATCGGTATCACTCTCTATATTTGATTTGTCTATAGATGTTGAAGCTTGCTTTGGGTCTTTTCTTCTTCTTTCGATCTTGGGACATTGAGCTATAAAGTGCTCTGGCTTCTTACAATGATGGAAAGTCAATCACTTAGACCCCCTAGACTGAGACCTTGAATTATTTTGACCTCCACCATTCTTTGACTTGCTTTGACTTCTATCTCTCTATATAGATAAGCCCTTTATATCATTATCCAAACTAGTGCTCGCCAATATACCTCTTAATACTTCATTATGAAGACCAGCCTTTACGTCAAATAGGCTAATCTTACTGCAACAATATACCATGGAATATACAAAAGCAGAATACTCCTTAGGCGAGGAACATAAGAGGATCACTGCTTGAGCCTCATCAGTAATATTAACTTTTGCTACCTTCAGATTCATAATCAAAATGGTTACAACATCTACATGCTCCATAAGACTCCATTCTTTATCTTAAACGAATAGAGCCATTGCTGAAGAATAATCCGATTAATGAGAGACTTGTCTTGATATACATCAGATAGTACATTGCATAATTCCTTCGCCGACTTCTTCTGAGAGAATTCTCACAGAACTTCATCTGAACGATTCAGCTGGATGGTTGTAAGAGTTTCTTCTTCTACCACTTTCAAAACATCACTCTCTAGATCTTTCAGTTTATTCGGCTCAGAAATAATCTTAAAAGTCTTCTCTTTTTCTAGTACGGTCTTCAACTTGATCTTCCATGTGCCAAAATCTCCTTTTCCATCAAAATGAGTAATAGCGTAATTACTACTGGATCTATCTATCTTCGCCGAAGCCATAGATGCTCAAAACTAAAATAAATCGACTAGCTTTGATACCAGCTTGTAATGAAAATTTTTGTTTTTTCTTCACTAATGCGAAATAATCTAACACCAAGATCTAGATTTGTGGATTGAACAGCTCTCAATCCAATAGCAATTATTTACTACTCAACAATAAATATACAAAAGAGATAATTGACCGACATTCACCATCCCAACAACTCACTATAATTCGAAGAGAGTACAGGAGATATCCTTACTATACGATGATTATAGTTACCAAAGTGGAGCAAACAAAACTATATCTCTGCAAAAAAAACTAAAAGAGATAATTTTTGATGATTACAAAATGGTTGAGATTCTACTGCATTTATATAGGTGCTGATGAAACATATATTTAGGATACTCAAATTTCTTCCAAAGAAAAATATGTGGATATTTTGATTTTGATTGGATTACCAAATCTAGTATATCTCCGCATCACAAGCTTTTGATATTTTCCAATATTAGCTTTGACTTTGTATGCAGCAACAACTTTTGAAATAAATAAATTTATTTGTTTACTACAAAACACTAATTTGCTTGTAACTTTCACATATGAACTCCTTTATGCAAACCGTCTTCTTCTTCATGTCACACATCATCTTCCCATCAAAATGAGTATAATATTGTACCGCTTATTTTAAACATATACTTGCCGAGTTCTAGCCACTATAGGAAGCGTAAATGCTAGAATTCGATGGGAGAACTTCAAATAATCTGACACTGACATTACCCAAATTTCCTTCTCTTCTAAAGACATAAGTATGTCCACTTACTGTATGTAACACTAACGCTCTGAAACCAACATCAAGAATGCAGTCAACTCCCACAATATGAAATTCTTAATTCTGCAAATCTACAAGCGGCCAATTACAACTTTAGTTTTTATATAACATGCAAACTTTACCAACACATGGATATATAGCACATCGTCCATTTCCTACTACCTTTGCATGATGCATGGTAGGAGAGAACAACAGAGACTGTAAATGTGAAACTTTTTGTTGCTTGTGTACCTTCTTCCTTGTTATACTCCATGGCGATTTTGATCAACTACACCTTAATTAAAATATAATATCGACACAATATGGAAACTAACCAATTCATGATTTCTGCTTATACAGGGACAATATGGCAGTTTCAATGCAAATATGGCACAAGTTCAACAAGAATCAAGTAATCAACTATGCAGCAATAAGGCAAACAGTCAAAATGAAACAATCAGACCTGAAAAAACTTTTGATGAGAGTTGGTATCAAGATTTTGGAGCAACCACATCACAAACATTTTGGACAATCTGAATCTTGAAAACAAGGAGTACAAAGGTAATTCCATACACATGGGAAATGGTGAGGCCATTAAAATTACACATACTGGAATTGCTTGCATCAAAGGTGAAAGAAAACTATATCTCAATAATTTACTTATGGTACCACAAATAAGGAAAAATCTTTTGAGTGTATCACAGTTTGCAAGTGATAACAATGTTTAGTTTGAATTTTATCCTAAATACTGTTAGATTAAAGACATAATAACAAAGGAAATTTTATTGCAGGGTGAGGCTGTGAAGGGCTTGTACAGATTTAAACTTGTATATTCTAGAAATTTCAGTTCAAATTTTACACCAGAAAAGCCATTTTGCCACGGCTCTGGGCCGTGGAAAAATGATTTAGCCACGGCCCAGAGCCATGGCAAAATGGGGAGTGGCAAAAATATTGCCACGGCTCCGAGCCGTGGCAAAATTAATATTATCCACAGCTCGGAGCCGTGGATGAATAAAATTTTGCCATGGCTTTGAGCCGTGGCTATTTTTTATTTCATTAAAATCAGGCATGGCTTCAAGCCATGGCTAATTTTGTTACAGGTGAAACAGTTTCAACAATATTCTTGCAAATGAAAAAATAACAAAATTAAAATACAATATAGACGTTGTCAATAACAATCATAAGTTTGTCACATCAAATGATTTTCTTATGAGACGGCAAAGTAGAAACAAAATTTAATTGAAACAATAGAAATGCTAACATTTCCTTGTACTTTTCAAATGAAATGAATGAAGTAATAAATCATTAAGTTGCTAATTACCCATAACATCAATACAAGCATAATACAACTATTTTTTATAAACAAATAAATAATCTGAAAATGTACACAACAAACACAACTAAGCTACCCCAGTAAGAACTCACTTATCCTTCACTGTCGTTTCCGACTTCGACCCAAATCAAAATCTCCTACCAAAGAAACCCCATCCGCTACTCTTCGCCTTTCCAAGCTTTTCGATTTCCAGCTTCATACTAGAACACTTCTTCTCCAACTCTAATATACACACTCTCATTTCATCCAAGTTCTCCCTGTTGCTGTCAAAAAACTTAGAAAGCATGGATTGCCTACCTTCTCCTTGCAAATTCGTGCCACCATTCTCTTTCTCTTAGGCGCCTTTGGACACAAAAAACCAGCCTAAAATCAAAGCTCTCAACCTCATTTGCTCGAGGAAGAATATTTGAACCACAACTCTTAAAGGCAGCCTCTCGTTTTGTGCTACATGTGTGCACGCTTCTAATGATAGCTTTTGACAGTTCATCAGCCAGCACAGTTGCTCCCTTTCTGACTCTGTCAGCCATGGATGAGACTGTGCATATTCCATGGTCAGATAATTACAAAGGTATTTAAAATACAGCTGCTCATATAATATGAGTTGTATATTACCTTAAGATAAATATCGATTGCACGGTATATACCATCGTCCAACTGCCTGGCATAATCAGGCACCACACTCGCCAATGCCTGAAACTTGGTCAACTTCAAGTTCACATCCGATGCCACTTCAACAAGGTACCCATCCACCAGCTTCGCCACCATGGCCATTGGAGTCTGATTCGAACCTCCGTTAGGCAACATTTGTTCTTCATTTAAGTTTGTTCACCTGCATTTTACCAAACAATACGTAGGAACTCAAATTAAAGAAAGACCTTCCGTTCACAGCACTTTAAATGTCAATTAAAGATGTAACTATAGGAAAATTTCAACTCTCGAAGCTTTACAGCCAATTTAAAGCTTATCATGGTATTGAAATAATAATAATATATATATAGAAGTTATACCTTGGGAGGTTTGAAAGGATATTCAGAAGGAAAGCAGATGGTTGCTAAGAAGACGCCGCCAGCGTAAGGACTATCATCTGGCCCCATGATGGTTGCTTGCCAGTGGAACAGGTCATCTGGTGATACAGGGCCTGTAGTAAAATAAAATTCATATTTCAATCGTCATGAATATATATTAATACAAATTATCAACAATGTTAATTTATTAATTAAGATGTATTTTTAAATTACATGCACTGCACAAAGCAGGTGGATCTCTTTGTAGATCTTTCAGCTCTTTTATTATTCTTCGAGAAGCCATTACTTGCAAGTTTAAGTTTTTATTAAGAAGAAGGAAGAAAATATCGATGTATATATATATAAAAAGGGAATAGATAGATGGTCAAATATTCTTCATTTTGATTGATGGGAAAAGAAAGGAAAATGGAATTTGATAGTGGTGAGAATAACCACTTGACAAATTCAATGGGTAAAAGTAACGAATTATTCTCAAAAATGAGAAAGCAAAAGCAAGATTGGCTTTGCATTGGCCAAATCTGTACCCTTTTGTGGAATAATTTACTTTCAACTTGCGATAACAAAGAGCTAATTAAAAAATGTAAATGGAGCGCTAGAATTAAGTCTTATTAGCTATTGTGACTTTTCTGGAAAGCAGCTTTCGGTTCATTTGTCGCTTTTGCTAATGTTATGAAAAGTTATCAAGACTGTACCACCAAATGCAGAGTGGGCATGAACCAAACCAATAAATCAAAATTGCCCATAGTGAACGTTACAACGATCCACTGAAATGTCTATGTTTTCTTGCCAAAACAAAATATTCAAAACTAAACCAACTGTTTCAAGGGAGTGGAATAGCGGTTTTGAATAACCAGTGAAAATATCAAGTCGGAGCTGATACTTACCTACTATTGGATCTATGACTATGGGATGAAACAAAGCATTATATAGCAGCTAACAAAATGAACACTAAGCACATATAAAGGACGAAAAAAATATTTAGGCATGATGCTTATTTCATTTATTTAGATAAGGACATTGTTCAAGTCAAACCAATATAGCAAGCAACATACAATGTTTAAGTGAATAATGAATTATACATATAGGTTTACACGTCCTTTAACATTGTCAGTTCACTTTTTCATGCTATGAAACAAAGTCACATGGCCAAACTTCTCTAAATTAAAGAAAGCAATTTGCTTTCATTTAATATTTTCCTTCCTGTTAATGTATAAATAGTCAACCACAAATTTTGTGTTCATTTTTAACTTATACTAAGGTTTTGAAGTATGGACACACATGTCAGTTGTTCCTACAAGCAAGTACATGGACTTAAAAAGTAGTTTTATAAACATTCTTTCGTTCTTATTTAGCAATTTAATAGTTGCCAGTGCAAAGAAAAGGCAACTATATATATACTATAGAATTAGCTTTTCAAATCACAAACTAACTAAGAAGCATTGTCATAAATTATTTTCGGCTATTCATAAGAAAATACAATTTCTGAGTTTGCAAAACAGTTTACTAAAAACACAAACAAAAATCTTCTACTAGTTTATATGCAATTTATTCCTTTCATAAAATAATTACATACTTACATATATTATTGTTTAAATAAAAAAACACATATAGATTCCGAAATTTTTAATGGCAACTAGTGTGACAAACTCTAAGCTATTTTATTTAAAAGTAAATGCATGTGTGTAGCCTGCCACTTACATTTATTTCATAGGCTAGCCAAATTCCTATTTAACCTGACACCTTCCTTTATAAAATACAAACCATAGTTTAATAAATTTCCATGCATAAAAAGTGGCAGAGGTATAAGGAAAATGCAAAAGAAAATGAAAGTCAACAAAGGTAAAAAAACATAAAGGATGAAAAGCATTTAATACCTTGGTATAGTGCTGAACTAGTTTTAAAGCAAAGGTAAGTAAGGATGTATGCACAAGCAAACATGTCAGGTCCTTTTATATATAAACAAAATGTACCAGTTCCTATTAAGCATGCAAAATGTGCCAGTTCCTTTATATACAAAACAAGGTTATGTTTTCTCAAAGCAAGATGTATCAGATTGTTTATAGAATTAGATTTGAAAATTTGAAACTAAACAAAATTGCAATGTCACATATATAAGGGGCTATTCAAAACCCATGGATTCACTAGACTTATAAAACTAATACATACCAGTTCATTTATATTTTGTATTAACAGTTCAGTAGCTCAAAATGCAATGAGAATAGAGTTTATAAATTACACACTATATATATAGTCTAGTCTGTATATATTCGACTGTTAGTAGACAAGTAAGATCACCCGATTTTATAAAGTAAATTAATCCTATTCAACCATCTATATACACATTCAAATCCCAACAAACTATTAGCACACTTGAACCCATTGAGCAACACAGCAGCCTAAAAACAAAGGAGCACTTAACAAAGCATTCAATCCCAAGAACAAAAGATCAATATGGAGAGCCAAATTGGCTCCAGTCAACTCACACACCGATGGATATTTCTGGAGCAGATGAGGCTCCAGATTATTTCCTGGCCAATGCTTGGTTAGTTTCCAACAATGATAGCCAAGTGAGATCAAAACAGGGGATAAACAAGACACACATGCACTAAAACCAATCCATGTAGCATTAACATCATAATTTCAAGCAATATGTACTCAAATATATAATTATAAAGAATTTTTCACTTAGATTCAGCAAACCATGAATCCATTCAAGAAGATATCCATTAAGACACTAGCAAATGATTAGACAGAGATGTTGTGAGATTTAACTCACCTAAATCATCGCTATAAAAATCGAAATCACTTCTGAATCCTCGATCACCTTGCCAAAAGCTGCTATGTCCATCCGCCTCGACCTTCCTTATGGCGCTGCTCCACTACGCAACGACCGTACGTGCGTGCCAGGTCGCGGCCACTAAAAAGCTTAATCGTCTACACCCTCGTCGCATCGCTGCTTGGGCCATGCTTGCTTGGGATTTTCATGAACCAATGATTTGGGGATTAGGGATTTCATTTAGTTTTAGAGGGAGCAAAAATGAATACATTGATTTTCCAAAAGTAGTGTCGACGGTGATCTCTATTTTCTCGACTATTTCCACATTGATCTCTATTTTCGACGATGGTGATCGATTTGGGTGAAAATGGATGAGATTTAGGGCGTAGGAGGATAATGATGAGATTTAGAAAGGAGCGTTCTATTTTTTTTGGAGAAGCGTGAAATATGTTGAGATCTGGTACAGGAGGTGGGTGAAATTTTTTTGATAACTTTGCCACGGTCCAAAGCCATTCCAAAATTACCACGGCCTATAACCGTGGTAATTTATTTTACCACGGCTCAGATCCATGGTAAAATTGCCACGGCTTAAGACCGTGGCAATTTTTGCGCATCTGGGTGTGGCAAATTGAGCTATATGGTGTAGTGAAATAAAATATCTAAAAGTTGTAATTACTCTGAACTCTCTCAGACATAGAAGAAATTGAGTAATTTTGATGTATGCCATTTTAAACTAGGTCATCCCAGTGTAAATGTTGTGAAGAGGATTTTAGAATAAAATAAAATTTCTTTTGATTATGTCACTTTACCCTATATCTGTACATATTGTTAACTAGGTAAAAGTCACAAATTAGCATTTGCTGATTCTTCAAGCAAATATGATAAGCCACTGGAGCTAATAGCTACTGATCTCTGGGGTCTAGCTCCATTCAATTCAGACTACATGTATAGGTACTATATATCATTTGTGATGCATACTCTAGATACACTGGGGTATATTTTCTGAAAGCGAAATCTAGAACACATCATGTGGTAGTATTTCATTACACAAGTTGAGAAAAAAATCAATCATCAAGTTAAAATAATTCAGTCCGATGGTGGTACAGAATTTAAGACACTTAACAATTATTTTAGTGAGAGAGGAATTGTTCATAGGAATACATGTCCTCATACATCAGAACAAAATGGTTTAGTAGAAATGAAACATATACATATAGTAGAATCAAGTTTAACACTTCTTACTCAAGCAAACTTATCTTTAAAATTCTGGCCTGATTCCTTAATTACCGTAGTTTATCTAATTAACAAGATGCCAACTAAAGTACTAAAGAAAGCCTACTGGAAAAATTGTTTAAAATGAAACCTGACTATCAATTCTTAAAAACTTTTGGATGTCTGTGTTTCCCTTATACAAGATCATACTACACTCACAAATTGAACTTTAGATCTACACCATGTACATTTTTATGATATGCCTTAAATCAGAAAGGGTACAAATGTTTTGACAGTAATGGAAAAATATTTATAAATAGACATGTTGTGTTTAATGAACATATTTTTCCTTATTCCGATCTAAGTATCAAAATTACAAAGAAGATTTATAATCCAAGAGTTTTTGTACCTCTCATACCTTTGCATCCAACTAAATGCACCTAAAAAGAAGTTGAAAGGGACACAGTGAACTCTGCTCCACAGCACACAGTGTTACCAAAACCAGGTCAGGCAAAGTCATTTGGTCCACCTGATGATGCAACAAGTCCAATACAAAGTATAAGTCAGCATGAATCAGATAATCAACACTACGAGTCAGAGGACAACTCAAATCAAGGCAATGAATCACCATACAATGCAACTCAAGTCAGAACTGAACATCACATGATCACAAGGTCAAAACGTGGTATATTCAAACCAAAGATATATGCATAACCAATATCTAATGAATCAAAAACATTTGATCAAGCAATCAAAGACAGAAACTGGAAGGTTGCAATGAATGATGAATACAATGCCTTAATTTAAAACAAGACATGGAGCCTTGTCTTGCTATCTTAGAATAAGAATGTAGTAGGATGCAAATAGACATACAAGTTAAAGAAAAATTCAGATGGTACAATTGCAAGGTATAAAGCGTGGTTGGTAGCAAAGGGATACACATAAGAGCATGGTTTTGATTTCAATGAAACATTCTCTCCAGTAGTCAAACCAACAACTATTAGGGTCATACTGACAATAGCTCTATATAAAGACTGGAGTATTAGACAGATAGATGTGAACAATGTTTTTCTTAATGGAGAGTTAAAGGAAGAAGTGTACATGGAGCAACCACCAGGCTTTCAGCAAGACAAAAACTTTGTGTGCAAACTAAATAAAGTTATATATGGGCTCAAACAAGCACCAAGAATGTGGTTTGATAAACTGAAAGCCACCTTATGTAATATGAGTTTTCAATCAACCAAGTCTGATAACTCATTATTTACAAAAATTAATAATGATACTAATATTTACATATTAATATATGTTGATGATTTGATTCTAACAGGAAACAGTGAAACAGAATCAACAATATCATTCAATTTCTAGACAAGCAATTTTCAATCAAGGATCTTAGCAATATAAATTACTTCTTGGGTATTGAGGTCAAAAAGAAATCTGACACAGAAATCATGCTATGCCAAACCAAATACATCAGAGAATTACTGAACAGGTCAAAGATAAGTTGTGCTAATCCTCAACCAACACTAATGATAACCAGTCAACATTTATCTAAGAACAGGGGAGAAGCATATTTAATGATAAACAGTATAAAAGTCTGGTTGGTGTATTACAATATGTTATCATAACTAGACCCGATGTTTCATTTAGTGTTAATAAAGTTTGTCAGTTTATGCAGAAACATCTAAATCAACATTGGAAAGCAATCAAGAGGATACCGAGATACTTAAAAGAACAATAAACTAAGGAATACAACTAAAGAAAACCAAACATCTCAACATAACTGGTTATGCAGATGTAGATGAGCCTCTGATCCAGATGATAAAAAATCAACAACAGGATACTGTATATACATTGGTGACAACCCAGTTTCATGGTGTTCAAAGAAACAGTGCACAATATCTAGGTCAAGCACAAAAATAGAGTATCGAAGTATAGCAAGTGCAACTACCGAGGTCATGTGGATTCAATCACTGATGCATGAATTAAAAGTAAATACAAACAACAAATAAACTCTATGGTGCGACAATCTAAGTACATTATACTTATCAGCAAATCCGGTACTTCATTCAAGAACGAAACACATAGAAATTGATCTATACTTCGTAAGAGAGCAGATCTTAAAAAGAAAACTTCAAGTAAACCACATACTTGCTACTTATCAAATTGCCGATGTGTTAACAAAACCACTTACAACAAGAGGTTATGTTTGACTCAGAAAGGAATTAATTAGAGGTTGAGCAAAGCATCAGCAAACCTGATGAAGACTCGAGCAACAACTGCTGATGAATCGAGCAACAGTCACTTGAAGGTCCAACAATATAGCTCACCGGAACCATGGAGGTCTTGCTAATATCCTCAGATCTCAAATGCATATGAAGAATTGAAGAAGCCGCAATCAGAAATCGAATTATTTTAAAAAGCGGCTCAAATTTGAAGCCCTAACCCTAATCACTTTGAAGGGGGAGTTAGAAGAATACGATAATGAGAAAACTGAAGAATGGTCGACTATATCATCTCAAAGCGATTATAAGATAACGGGTTAAAGGCCTGTATATATATCTAGCCCAAAACCGTATATATTAAAATCACTACAAGAAAAATGACTTTTAACAACCTCTGATCACAGCGTTTAATGCATAATGCTGTTTTTGTTGCACTATTAACTTTCTCCAATAAAATAATAAAAACATAAACACTGCATCATACCAGATTTTTTCCAAAATTTTGAGCGGGCTACTTCTGTTTTTCACGGCCGCGTTTTTTACTACTTTCACTATGCCCCCCTCTTTCATTTCATTTCATTTCAAATTTTTAGAAACCCTTTTCCTTCTCGCATTCCTAATTTAATTTCCCCCTTTCTTCTTCATCTATGCTAATGAATAAGATCAACTGATGGTCTTGGCCTATTAGGCAACGACCTAGGGCAAACCCCACTACGCGCAACCCCCACGTCAAAGTAATTCGCATCGCACACGAAAATTTCTCCTCCTACCACCTTTAGCTTCAAGCAGTTGAAACTTCCGCAAAACATGCCACACCCCAATCAACTATTGCACCCCATCCTACTACAGCGTAGCTAAATGGAGCTCTAATCCGATTCTTCTTCAATCTTGAGTCTGCAGGCCAAGGTAAGTTTTATATAGTCAAATTGAAATATTAAATATCAAATGGAAAGGCGGGAGGATGCTGGAGGCAGTGGGGGAGAATTGCTGTCTGGAGATGGAGGAGGCCATGAACATGGTGTACAGGCAGGGCAGGGTGGCGGACGGGTCCATTGGGCCGTTGGAGATTAGGGTTACGAGGAGCAGGACGCTCGAGGAGCTGATGGATTACGGGATTTCCAAAGGTGCACGTGGCATCAGAATTGCCTTTTTTCCCGTTTTGTTTTTCCCTCTTTTGTCCTTTTTGCGTGTTTTTTTATTTTGTTTCTGTTTTTGCTGAAATGGACCCAAGGATATAGTAATTTCACAATGTGTCATGATAGAGAACGAAAACATCAAAGTCTAAGATCTCTTGCATGGTGATCCCTGATACAGTAACTGATTACTCAGATGAAATATGTTAGGTTCTCTATTTGACAAATCAATGATTGTAAAAATCAATTACATCCAGGATCACATTCCATCGAAGCAATCATAAAAATAGAAAACTAAAAAACAAAAACCAACTCATGATATCCGAGATTTGATGCCGAAACCTTTAAATTCACAATCCAGAAGTCTTACCACTATAATTTGTGGTCATTGACTTTGAAAAATCTATGTAGATAGAAAATATATTTTTATGAGTTAGTTCATTTATCTTGTCAACTATTTGAATATAAGTTGATGCTGTAGTTGATAAGATATTTGAAATATCATGGACAAGAGAAATCGGTGAGGGAAAGATATTTGGTAAGCATTTGTTATCTTACTTGATAGCAACATCTTCAGCTTTATTTGTTTAGCTTTAAATTTAAACCCTGTAGCTAAACGAGCATAGCATCCTAACCCAAATGCACCACTCGTAAGGGTTTGCCTTTAAGCCTAAAAGTAATGTTTTTATCTCCTGATGATGCAGTGATAGCGGTTTTAGATATTATAAGAGTCCGAACTGGTGAGTAAGCCTTCCACTATATTATGAATTTTACCATAAAGCTACATGTTTCTTACTGCAATAAAGTCCTACAGGAAAATCAAGCTACTTTATTTCATTATATATATTGGTAAAAAAATGTATGATCTGCACGTTTTTTGTGTCATAGGTGAACAGGGTGCAGAGGCTGAAGGAATGACTGGCTGCCGAGCAGATATGATATCCACGTCCAGTAACTAGCAATAGAAATATGATTATTGTTGTTCTCTCAACTATGAATAAACCTTTTGTCAGAAACTGAGTAATGTAACCAGTAAATCCATTTATCCATAAGGGGTGGAAAAAGCTTTTTCTGCCAGTCAAATTTAGGTTGAGTGATTAGAATTGAGATTTTATGGCTCATTATGTTATGTTTATATTAGGTTTCTTAGACGTATTTGTTAATGAACTTACTTGTCTTATTTTTAGGGGTTGAATATTTGCTAAGAGACATGAAGGACACAATCGTAAGCACCCTTGCAACTGAGGTATTAATTAATTAACTATATTTTAATTTTAAAGTTTAATTATTAGCATTGTATAGACTTCTGGAACTATGAACATCCCCGCACTTAATAGGTTATTGGGAAACTCGCAGCATTCACGTGAATGCGTCAACAATGTCATGTGATGAAGTAAAGACATTTCCAGCTTACTTTAGCAATTTTTTTATAGCATTGCTTCTGTCTAAACATGTCGCCTTAACCATAAAATAGGAAATCATTAATTTGCTTTAATACCCATATTTTGATATCGATAGTAAACTAAGCTTCAAACCTTCATCTTGAATATTTCTTCTATGTTGGTGTTCATCAAGTGCAAGAGAGTTGGATATCAAATGTCACGATGTCATACCAAGAATTCTTCCACACCATCTCAAGTGGATGCCTCAGTATGGTATGCTGGATTCTTATTTTTGTTTCTTATGTTAAAGATTTCTAAAAGGAAGTATATTCACATCTAAGTGGCCTTCTGAAATTCTGTACATACTCAAAGCATGGAGATGCCAATTGCCAACCATGGTAAATAATAAAAGTAAAATTATCCTTCTTTAATTATGTTCCCAAACAGTAATGTTTACGCGCATGATCTATATATTAGAAGGAACCAGATACATGACAGAATTGATAGTGAGTATGCCTTAAGTTTTGGTTGCCAACCTGCTGGATTTAAGGTAACAAATTTACATTCATAAATAAAACATTAAGGATTAACACAAGGCAGTAAACTATACAAGTAAGTGTATAAATTTTCATTCATAACTAATCATTAAGGTGCAATAAAAAATGTTGCTATCCAATTAAAATCCATAAATTAAGAGAAAATTAAACCAAATTTTCTGAATTTGTGAGATTAAAGCCATAAATATCAGCAAACATCTTTAGGCAAACTTGTTAAATAAGTGAGAAAAGTTGGAATCTGTTGGAAAGTAGTAGAGAAAAATTTACAAATTGGATAAATTCGTGTAGAGAACTAGAATTTAAGTATTGGAACATTGATGTGAATAAAAAAAACTAAAAATTTCTTCTTTTATGTTATAGAGTTGAAGCCTTTAGTATTAGGTCTAAATATAAAATTGTTACTGCTAAAGAACCTTATATTTTTAAGATTGAAAATAGGTAGGTCCTATAATTATGTAACTCAGTCATGAGTAGCATAGGAAAAATGTTTATACCAATTTAGGTCCAAATTGTTTAGCTTGGATGGAAATAAATCAGCTCAAATAAATACTCTTACACTAAACAAAATTCAAATAAAACTAAACAAAGAAATATATCAACCAATATGAAAAAAGGACCATCTGTAAACTATGATTCTATGGATTGCAAATCAGAGAAAGGCAACAATCTCCAGCAACCTGGCAACTTGTTAAATAAGTTGAAAAATAGGAATCTATTGGAAAGCAGTATAATGGTAATGAAAGTGTGAAATATATTACTATTAACAAAGGAATTAGTGTTTATTTGGTCAATAGTGAATTTTATACATGTATTCATACATAACAATAAGTTTTTTTTCTTCTGATTACATGTATTCATATATAGTAAAAGTTTACTGAACTTGCATAAAAGGATCAACTGCCCTCTATGAATATCTTTTCTTTCCTACAATATATGCTTGAATATTAAAACTTTATTATAATGGAAATAAATCCCGATCTTTCTTCAATTGATATCTATGGATGGATAGACATGTCCTTGAGGAGTGCCAGAAGGTAGTAAATAATATAGTTAACTAGTATGCATACATTCATAACTAAATCATTAAGGTGCAATAAAAAATGTCACAATCCAATTAAAATCCATAAATTTAGAAAAAGTTTATTCATACGGTCCAAATTTGTGAGATTAATTAAAGCCATAAACATCGTCTCCCACACAAAGAAAATTTGCAATGATCTTTAATTGGACATGATCTCTATATAAGAAGTTGATGAAACAAATCATTGCCATAGTATTTTAATAAATCTAATTTTGAAATGAGGTCTTAGCCCCTCTTAGCTTTATTTCTTCTTCTCTCTGTTGTTGCTTTTGCTAGGGAAACTCACCAAAAATCAAGGGTAGAATCATGCATTTGATAACAATTTACTTAATTCATTTTTTGTAGGATATCCTTTTTGCTTCATATATTAGCTTGTTGTGTTACAAAAATATAATGTTATTTTTACATATTTTTTTCTAGCTAAAAGTAAATCAAGAAACTATCATGAAGGCATGGAATTAGCCTCATCCAAAACCCAATTCCGTATAGTAATCCTTCACTATCCATCATACTTGACCATGACAATCTCAGTGTTCATTCACTTACAATCGCAATTCTCAAGAAACCATCTACTGTTTCTATTGAAAGTTCCAGGAACACTGATATATTCACCTCACTTTCTCCAGGCGCTTCCTTTGGTGTTGGAAATTATGTTACTGTCATCAAACTTGGCACACCTTTAAAATCATACGCTATGGTTGTAGACACTTGCAGTTCCCACATTTGGCTACAGTGTTCCCCTTACAAAGTCTTGCCATCACCAGGTAATGTTTAAGTGGCGGGTGTCAGTTAGTGCTTGTATCGTGTTTTAGGTATTGTTAATTGTTTACAGATTTGAAGTCAATTTGCTTGTGTTTACTGATATTGTTAATTGTTTACTGACTTGTATTTACTGCAATTTTTTTGCCAGTTACATGGAAGATAGCGTCAAGTCATGATATGTGACAGTTTCCACCTTTGCGAACTGTTGATGCTCTTAGTAAGCAATTATGTAATGATCATGTGTACAAAAGTACAGTAGTCTTCTACTTCATGGCACATTGACAATGATTTGATTACTGATAAGAGTTCAATAATTGGCTGATGAATGTACAACATGATATATATGTATAAATCACAATATGATTGCATAGACAAATTTTGACATGTTACATTGATGTATTTGTGGCATTTGTACACTTATATTACATTACATTCGTTCTTGTTTTCCATGTACATCTTGTTTGTTCATTTGCTGCTTTTGTACAGGCGATATCGATGATTGTCTGAAAATGAAAAGAAAAGGGAAAAATGCTTGTTAGCATTATTAGATTAATCGGTATCAATGTCCGAGTAATATATGTCACTAACATATGCATATTGTTTTTCTATTAATTTTTGTATTTTTTCCATGTAGGTAATTGAAAATTTTCTATGCAAATTATTAGGAATGATGACATTCTTCTATTTAGGTAATTTCACGATTTTCTAACTTTAATACAAAAAAGACAGCCGATGTATGTGACACTGATTTTACTTCGTTCTTTTGAAGTGGTTCAAATACTATAACCAAATCTTCAAGCTTAACAGGTATGAGGAATTCTTGTATTTTAGTCTTTCTTGACCTTTTTTACTAAAAAATATTGTTTTGTAGCATAAATGATTCATCTGAACAAAATCCTTAAAATGATATATTTATGATTTTACTTATCAATAATTCACTATTTTTCTTAACAAATCACCTGAACCTATACACACACATATACAAGTTCAAATTCAATAAGCATATACATATCAATATTACTTGACTACTGTTGCTGCTGTCTGTTAGTGTGTTGTTGATCTTCGGTTTGTGAGAGTTGGTTACTGTTTTTTTCTTCTATTTAAATAAAACAAAGGCTAGTTACAGCTTCAAATCTCAACCATGTATGCATGTAATTTGTCCACGTGTGAAGTTCAAGCATTAACCACTCCCTTATTGATCAGATAAGACGATTACATACTCATCTGAATAATTTTCTTGCAATCCTAGTAGTTAATTGATCACTACTAGCATTTACGAACCTATACGTATATTCAGTATATGTGATTGGGATACACACTTGGCTGATTTATTTTCTCCGTTCATCGACACTTCAAGCTTGCCTTTGTTTCTCAGGTTTGCGCTTCTTCAATATGAATTCATTATCATGTGTATCCGCTTTTCTCTTTTTCTCTATGCCTGACTCTGAATACTTTATTTTCAAATAGTCCTTTGACTCTCTTTTTAATAGATGTCGACTCCAAATACTTTTCTTTTTCTGAATTTTCCATTTTTGTAATGGTTAACTCATCATTATTAGCAGTATTCTTGCTATAGCTATCACTCCCTCTCTTACTGACTATTTCATGTACAACTTTGGCGATCAAAATACCAGACTCGCCCCAATTTTCTAAAATAATAGATGCTGATAATGTACCTTTATTGTTTTTCAATGAATCTTATTCTAATGCGTTCTCTTTCTTTACACGACCACATACTTCGCTTTTCTTGATTATAACTCAGCTTGAATCTACTTTTCTCTCCACATTTATATCCTCATGTCCATTTTCACCAATGTTATTCTTTGAATTCAACAAAAGAACTGCTTGAAAGACGGTTATGACAATGAGCTGCGTTTGAGTTGTTGCTAGGAATAACTGCTAGTAGTTTTGAAAACTATAGCACTTCGGAGTTTTAGTCTCTACCTGATTATATGAACATAGCATGAGTTCCTTTTTATCTGGTAGCTGAACTTAAATGATAAGATTGTCATCTGTCATCATTTTCTATACATATTTTTCTTTATCTATTCAATTGCAAAGTTAGTATTTCAAAAATAGTACAAATTACCATATATGTTTAGTTTAATCTAACAGTGAAAGAAATTATTAATATATGTTTTACCAACATTTGGGTCATGCCTTGCTCCATTAACTTTCTGATTTATGATAAAAGTATTGTCTTTAGACTTATGTTTCGCTACTAAGTAGCCCCCGATAATAATTTCTTTGTCCAGTATTTGCAATTGTGGATGGATTCGTGCATCGCTGCCAGTTACCTGCAGTCCTTAAATTGTAAATAATACAAAAAAATGCCTAGGAATTTACAGGCTTTCCTACATTTTTCTACAAATTTCATCCTTTACAAATTGTACTAGGCATGTAATGCCTAGAAGTATTCCTTGAATTGTAAATAATAATTGATCTAAGGAGTCTACACTCAGATGAAACGAACACTTATAATGCTACCACTTAATTCTTTCTACAAAATTTTGAATTATCTTGTCTTTCGAGATAATTTATCACTATATAGTTTCTTATTTGTATGGCAGTGTGCATTGCGGTAGAATTATAGGTAGAATCTTCCAATGTGTTATCACTTATATTTGTTGATCGATGATTTTTTTATTATAGGTAACTAAAGACTTTTGGAGCAAAAAATCATCATGATGTTGCACAATCAAAGTGTTCGAAGTCCTCTGGGCATAATAAGCATATAATATTTTTGGCTTTGTGCATTTTGTCATTGAGTAGTATTTATGTAAGTTGACTTATGGATATTGTGCAAACTTGGTTTACCGGTATTGTACAAACCTATGTATGTTTATTATATACAATGTGTTGAATTATTTAAACGTGTTTATATGATTATTGTTTGAGTTTTATTTGAATACGTTTTATATATTGGCTAACTAAAGCATATTTATAAAGATATTTCTATGATATTACAGCATAATTAACGTGTAGAAAATCAACAAAACAATATACAACTTTCTGCAACGTTTCATCTATGTTATGAAAAAGACCTTTTGCAGCGTTTTAAAAACGTCATCACACAATTTTGCAGCGTTTTTGAAAATGTCAGGTTCGGGACATATATAGCATTTTAAAAGGCTGTAATAAATGTAAAACGCTGTAATATGGAACTTTTTTGCAGCGTTTCTAAAATGTTGCAAAAAGGAAAAACGCTGCAATAAGATATGTTTTCTGCAGCGTTTTCAAAATGCTATAAGGTATCCTGACTCTATTACAGCTTGTTGTTAGAAAGCGTTCTTTAAAACGCTGCGAAAGGGTTTAACAGCGTTTTTAAAATGCTGCGGAAGGTCTATTTTGTTGTAGTGAATGTATAGTCTATATAAATACACAGTGTATTGTATCAGATCAAATAATGCAATTCAAACTTTCTTTCTGAAACATCATAAAAATCAAAATCATTCATCTATTATAATTAAGCAACCATGAAAAAAAATTATGAAGTTTTATAGCATCCAATAGTAAATCACATAAGGGTCAATATAAATCTCTAATGGCTAAAGAACAAACCTTGACTGCCTTATGATTGTGAGCAAGAGCTAAGCTTTCTAGGATGAAGAAAATAACAACCTTCGAGGACTCTAAGAGGAAGAGAAATTTCAGAGTTGGATGCGGGACTATTCAGTTTCATAGGCTCCACGCCAAATATATCTTCATGTTTCACTCCAGGGTCTCCTTTTTGTAGTTGTAGACTATTTTGGGAAAGTAATGGAACAACTGCTAACAATAGAACAACATACTTAGTGAATGGTATTGGTATGTACCATAAACAACATAAAATATTCTGTCATATGTCAATATTATCAAATCTCAATACTTGCCAAATCCTATTCCTACGTGACAACGCATGCTTGATTCAAATAGAAATTTCTACCAAGCAATTAGCAGTATATTAGTGTGCGAATCAGTGTTATTCCAATGCAACTTGTTCTGAACTACTATAATCAGAACATAAGTTTAAATCATTATTGTTCTAAATACTATATTAAGTATCATTCAGATACCATATATTAAGAGCAATTC
Organism: Allium fistulosum; assembly: GCA_030737815.1. NCBI lineage: Eukaryota > Viridiplantae > Streptophyta > Magnoliopsida > Asparagales > Amaryllidaceae > Allium > Allium fistulosum. The sequence goes on along the minus strand of CM060902.1, from coordinate 335,590,417 downwards.
AATTTAGTGCATTTGCATTAAGTTTGGTTGTATATGTACTAAGCTAACTACATAATGCACTCAAAATGCGTGAGGTTATTTGAAAAGTACAAAACATACTAGCAAACATACCAGGTGTCTGCTATTAAAAAATTAAGGTCCCGTTTGACTTGTCGTTTTTAGTTTTGTGTTTTCATCTATTTAAAAGTGCGTCCGTCGTATATTGTTAATAAACAAATAACTTTGAGAAATGAAATTAACTTGTAAAATTGAAAACAAGTTTATTTTGCTTTTCGTGTTTCGAGAGGTAACAAAAGCATGAAAAACAATCCAACTCTTTCGTCGTCCGTTGGTCGTCGCAATGGTTAAAAATTATAGATCTTCTTCTCTTATTTCTTGGTATTTCTCAGTACAAGTTGAAAATACAAAACTCAAAATTCAAAATGTAATCAAACGGGCCCTAAGTAATTAACACATTAAGTAAGCCTATTTCCTGATTGAGTTACAACTTCAACACGTGAAGGTTACTCTGTGAGGAAAGTAACAAAGTTAATTAATTTCTTTGTGAAATCCAACCATGCTATATAAGTATAAATATAGGTAAATATAAAAAATGGCGTTATATAAGCATTTGAACTGTCTTTCCATTTTCGTCATGTTAAATCGAATATTTCACGTTACATAAGTAGTAGACATTGTTGAAGATTTTCAGAAAACTGAAAAGAAGGGCAAAACACGAACACATGAAATAAGGGAATATTAAAAGGCAAATTCTATTTAAACACGGTTATTTACCTAACATCCCCTTTTTCTAAGAAAATTGTATATCCAAATTCTACTTAGCACCCCTCTCATTTTTTGTTTTCTTCCAACCCTGCCCTTACTCATTCACGCACACAATACTGATTCTCCCAAAACTTGTTAGAATAATGAATGATGTAGAGAGAGAGGAAGAGGGATATTGGGTATTGAGTGAAAATCAAAGTCCCACATTGTAGGATTTTTATGCCAAAACCAATATATATACTAATACCCACTATACCTTATCAAAATAAAGAGAGAAGGAAGCTTGGGCTTGGGCTTGTGTGCATGAAGGCTTGGCATATGTATTGATAATTAATATTAAAATGTCAAAGATTGGGCCTTGGGCCTTGGGGCTCTTGGGGTCTCGTGATTAGATGAGCCGCCGTCTGCTACATGGGCCTGCTGCGCTAATTTTGGTTCGAACATGTCTGTTCACACAGACGCGTCCGTTTCCCTCCAGCGCAACCAGTTCCAAGCACACGCGTTCGTACGGATGCGGGTTAAAGGGTCGCAACCTTTCCAGCAGTCACGACCGCTCCGAATAGGCACCTCCTCCAGCCTATAAATAGGCAGCCAGAATATGAGAAAGATATAATTTCTCTCTTCCAAAATTCTGTTCCTTCTTCCTCTAAGACCTCTGTTCTAGTGCTATAATCTCTTCAGTTCGTCGGCGCTCCGTCTGCAACCGCGGGGCTGGTCCGTTTCATCTTGGGAAGCAAATTGCTAACAACCGTAAAACTACTACGGCGGCAATATTGTTTCAAGGAAACAGATACTCTCTGGACTCGGACATCTCAATAGGTATAATACTATTACAACAATTTTTGTAACCGTTCTGCACCGTAGCATTCTGTACCAGAATTGTAAACTGGTTTAGTAACATTTCTTTGGTTACTATCGGTTTCGCGACACTTTTATGTGATTGCGAATAACAATCTTGAAACAATATTGTATTTTTGCAGACGACGATGTCTCAAAATAGCAACAATAACGCTGCACCAACACAGACGGTGACAACCGCTCAGCCTCCGGCTCTGGTTTCAAGTATGGCAATGTCTCATGGAGAAAGGCCAGAAAAATTCAATGGGACAGATTTCAAGCGTTGGCAACAGAAGATGTTGTTTTATCTGACGACATTAGGGCTCGCCAAATATCTAACCGAAGATGCTCCTGAAGTTGGCGAACTCGAACCCGATGCAGTCAAAGTAGAGGCTGCAACTGTCTGGAAAAATTCAGATTTTATATGTAAAAACTATATTCTGAATGGTCTGGATAATAGCCTCTATAATGTTTATTGTACTGTTGCAACATCCAAGGAACTCTGGACAGTCTTGGACAGAAAGTACAAAACTGAAGATGCAGGCATGAAGAAATTCATCGCTGGCAAATTTCTCGACTTTAAAATGGTAGATTCAAAGACTGTGATCAACCAGACTCAAGAATTACAAGTGATCATCCGTCAACTACATGATGAAGGGATGACACTGAGCGAATCTTTCCAAGTCGCCGCAACCATTGAGAAACTTCCTCCATCTTGGAAGGACTTCAAAAACTATCTTAAGCATAAGCGTAAGGAAATGACAATGGAAGAACTCATAGTTCGTTTGCGGATTGAGGAAGATAATAGGAATTTCGAGAAAAAGATTTCTCCGAATATGGCTGCCAAAGCAAATGTTGTTGAGTCAGATAACCCTAACAAGAGAAAACATGAAAATGCGCCTAAGAAGTCGAAGAAGAAATTTCAGGGTTCTTGTCATAACTGTGGAAAGAAGGGGCACAAAGCAGCCGAATGTCGCGCTCCCAAAAAGAAGAAATCAGAAGCAAATATGGTTGAAGTTGCAGATGGCATTTCTGATATGGATTTATGTGCAGTAATATCAGAATGCAACCTTGTTGGTAACTCAAAGGAATGGTTCGTAGACACAGGAGCCACTCGACACATATGTGCTAATAAGTGGATGTTTACGACCTATAAAACTACAACTGATGATGAACAACTTTTCATGGGCAATTCATCTGCATCAAAGGTAGAAGGCAAAGGAAAAGTTGTGCTGAAACTAACTTCTGGAAAGGAACTAACTTTAAGTGACGTTCTCCATGTTCCAGACATTCGAAAGAACCTGATTTCAGGGTCCTTGCTTAGCAAGCATGGTTTTAAATTAACCTTTGTGGCTGATAAGTTTGTATTATCAAAGAATGGAGTGTATGTAGGAAGAGGATATGTGTGTGATGGTTTATTCAAAGCAAATGTAACCACTATTGTACCAAACAATGATATGAATAAAAGTGAATCTTCTGCTTATATTGTTGACTCCTCTAATATATGGCATTCTAGATTAGGGCATGTGAATTTTGATACACTGCGAAAAATGATTAATCTAGAATTTATACCAAAATGCGATATAGACTCCAATTATAAATGTCAAATTTGTGCAGAAGCAAAATTGACAAGAACCTCGTTTCATCATGTTGAACGAGAAACTGAACCTCTAGACCTTATACACACTGATATATGTGACTTGAAAATGTGTCAAACAAGGGGTGGAAAAAGGTATTTCATTACATTCATTGATGATTGTACTAGATACTGTTATGTATATCTCCTTAGAAGCAAGGATGAAGCATTCGACATGTTTAAACAGTATAAAGCCGAAGTTGAGAATCAACTCAATAGGAAAATTAAAGCTTTAAGAAGTGATAGAGGAGGAGAATATGAATTTCCATTTAAGGAATTCTGCGCTGAGCATGGTATTATACACCAAACTACAGCACCATATTCACCTCAATCCAACGGTATAGCCGAACGAAAAAATAGAACTCTTAAAGAAATGATGAATGCTTTACTAATCAGTTCTGGCTTACCAAATAATTTTTGGGGAGAAGCTATTCTTTCGGCAAATCATATTTTAAATAAAATACCAAGAAAGAAAACATCAAAGTCTCCTCATAAACTTTGGAAAAATAGACCGACATCCTACAAATACTTAAAAGTGTGGGGGTGTCTTGCCAAAGTAGAAATACCTAAACCAAAGAAGGTCAAAATTGGACCAAAAACAATTGATTGTGTATTCATTGGATATGCACAAAATAGTGCTGCTTATCGATTTTTAGTACACAAATCAGAAATTGATGATATTCATGAAAATACCATCATAGAGTCGAGAAATGCTAGATTTTTCGAACATATATTCCCTTTGAAGCAGGGTACCGACAATTATGCTCAAAAGAGACCAAGGGAAGATGAATTTACCGATTCTCTTGAAAATGATGAGCAAAATAACCTTCGGCAAAATAGTGCTGATCAACAAGTGGAGGAACCTAGAAGAAGCAAAAGGTCAAGGACCTCAAGAACTTTTGGATCAAATTTCTATACATTTATGTTAGAAGATGATCCATTAACCTACAAACAAGCTATGTCCTCCAGCGATGCCCCTTACTGGAAAGAGGCCATTAACAGTGAGATAGAATCCATCATGGCTAACCACACATGGGAGTTAGTTGATTTACCTCAAGGATGCAAAACCTTAGGCAATAAATGGATATTCAAAAAGAAATTGAAACCTGATGGTTCAATAGACAAGTACAAAGCTCGTCTTGTAGTCCAAGGATTTAGACAAAAGGAAGATCTGGACTATTTTGATACATATTCACCAGTAACAAGGATAACATCGATAAGGATGCTTATTGCAATTGCATCCATACTTGATTTAGAAATACATCAAATGGATGTTAAAACTGCATTTTTGAATGGTGAACTAGAGGAAGAAATATATATGAAGCAACCCGAAAGGTTTATGAGCTTTGGAAATGAGAATAAAGTGTGCAAATTAGTAAAATCGCTTTATGGCCTTAAACAAGCTCCAAAACAATGGCATAAGAAGTTTGATGAAACTATGTTATCAAACGGATTCACAATAAATGAATCAGATAAATGTGTCTATGTAAAACAAGCACATATTGGGTATGTCATCGTTTGTCTTTATGTTGATGACTTGTTGATCCTAGGTAATAACAAGGCCATAATAACATCTACAAAGAATATGTTATCCTCTAGATTCGATATGAAAGACCTAGGACTGGCTGATGTGATATTGGGTGTCAAAATTTTGAGAACACCACAAGGATATGCATTATCTCAATCACATTACATCGCCAAGATACTTGAAAAATTCAAGCAATATAATATTACTATTGCAAAAACACCAGTAGATATGACTTAGAATTGGGTAAAGAACACTGGTGACGGTATCTACCAGCTTGAATACTCTCGTATACTAGGAAGTATCATGTATGTTATGAACTGCACTAGGCCAGATATCGCATACGCTGTAAGTAAGCTGAGTAGATTTACCAGCAATCCTGGTAAACATCATTGGAAAGCGATAATCAGAGTTCTAGGATACCTAAAGTATACGCAGAAATATGGTCTACACTATACAAACTATCCTTCAACAGTGGAAGGATACAGTGATGCCAATTGGATAACTGGATCACATGATACAAAGTCTACAAGCGGATATGTGTTCACATTAGGAAATGGAGCAATATCATGGAAATCATCCAAACAGACTTGTATAGCTAGATCTACGATGGAATCAGAGTTTATTGCACTAGATAAGACTGCAGAAGAAGCAGACTGGCTTCGAAGTTTCTTATAAGATATTCCAAATTGGAGCAAACCTGTGCCTCCAATATGTATACATTGTGATAGTCAATCAGCTATTGGAAGAGCTAATAGTACATTATACAATGGTAAATCTAGGCATATTCGTCGTAGACATAAGACAATAAGACAACTTCTCTCTAATGGAGTTATCACTATAGACTACATAAGGTCTAAAGATAACATAGCGGATCCACTAACAAAAGGCTTGCCAAGAGAGAAAGTTCAAACCTTATCGATGGGAATGAGGTTAAGGCCCATAGAATAAAAGTTTTTCTAAAATGGAAACCCTACCTAGTTGACTGGAGATCCCAAGATCTAGGTTCAAAGGGACAACTGAGTTTAAGAGAAACTTGGTAGCACTGTTACTCACAAACCATTCCTATGATAAGTCAGTGCATTACTTGTTTGAAAATAGGATAAGTATTAATACTTTTAATGATGTTTGTACTTGGGGTATTGGAAATAACCATTACAGAATCACCTACGTAAGTGTGAAGGCGCCGCTTCAAGGAGAATTGTAAGGCCGATTCTCTAAAACACTTATGAGACCAAGTAGGTGTTCATGACTAAAACGAACACAAACAGAGAACGAAGGATTATAAGAAACATTTATCGTGTGTTATCTATTTTAGAATTACACAAAAGACTTACAGTTCAAGGACCTTCTAAGTCTACTGATTCGCCTGTAATTCAAATAGATAATCACTAGGAAAAGTTCAAGGCCAAAGTGCTACTTTAAACCGATACGATAAATATCTCATGAAACTAAGAACAACTACTCATTCATGTGGGAGATTGTTAGAATAATGAATGATGTAGAGAGAGAGGAAGAGGGATATTGGGTATTGAGTGAAAATCAAAGTCCCACATTGTAGGATTTTTATGCCAAAACCAATATATATACTAATACCCACTATACCTTATCAAAATAAAGAGAGAAGGAAGCTTGGGCTTGGGCTTGTGTGCATGAAGGCTTGGCATATGTATTGATAATTAATATTAAAATGTCAAAGATTGGGCCTTGGGCCTTGGGGCTCTTGGGGTCTCGTGATTAGATGAGCCGCCGTCTGCTACATGGGCCTGCTGCACTAATTTTGGTTCGAACATGTCTGTTCACACAGACGCGTCCGTTTCCCTCCAGCGCAACCAGTTCCAAGCACACGCGTTCGTACGAATGCGGGTTAAAGGGTCGCAACCTTTCCAGCAGTCACGACCGCTCCGAATAGGCAGCCAGAATATGAGAAAGATATAATTTCTCTCTTCCAAAATTCTGTTCCTTCTTCCTCTAAGACCTCTGTTCTAGTGCTATAATCTCTTCAGTTCGTCGGCGCTCCGTCTGCAACCGCGGGGCTGGTCCGTTTCATCCTGGGAAGCAAATTGCTAACAACCGTAAAACTACTACGGCGGCAATATTGTTTCAAGGAAACAGATACTCTCTGGACTCGGACATCTCAATAGGTATAATACTATTACAACAATTTTTGTAACGGTTCTGCACCGTAGCATTCTGTACCAGAATTGTAAACTGGTTTAGTAACATTTCTTTGGTTACTATCGGTTTCGCGACACTTTTACGTGATTGCGAATAACAAAACTCACGTAGAAACCCTTGCTTCCTCAAGCACTCAATCCAGTTCACCATTGTTGCTTCAATCAAGTTCACCATTGTCGCTTCAATCAGGTGTATTTACGGATCGTTAGCTAACGTAGGCGGAGGGATCATCAGTTAAAAAATTCGAGATATGTGGATCGATCTTCATATTTGCTATTTATCTAAAAAAAACTAGGTTTTTGCTTAATAGGCAGAGGGTCTGCGTGGTAAAAATGCAAACCACGCTGTTGAACACCGTGGTTTGCATTTTTACCACGCAGAGGAATGCCTTGGTAAACAAAAACCCGGTTTTTCTAAAATCGGTTTCTGTTTTTTTAGTTTGAACAAAATATTTGAATTTTAGCTTGGAAATTTTAAATTAGGGCTTGAGGAAGCAGCTTGTTGAAGCTAAGTATAAACAACGGGAGAAACAAGTACGTTCTTCAATAGAAAGACAGTAGATTTATCAGGAAAGGGTGTTTTGGTCACTAAAATTTAATTATTTTAGAAGAGTACTAAGTAAATATTGGCGTTTAAATAGAATTTTCCTATTAAAATATGCCCAAACCCCTCATCAAGTAAGAAAGCGACATGGAAGAGCATGAAAGCTGAGACCGACAACGACAATTGTGAGGAAACGGACAAAAATGCGAACTGTAAGAGATTCCGATTGGTATGGGTTCGGAGTACAACACAAATTGCCAAATTTTTACACGCATTAGCAAAGAAGGAACAGGAAATAAATACTTTACTTATTCTGCTATAGTTGTACGTATATATGGGTTGAGTTTGAAATATATTTATCCCAATATGGAAGGCAGCAGTAAAGGTCCGTAGTACGTACATCTCTATCAGGTGAATCAGGAATGTAAAATCACAGTTCCTAATTACGAAGAGTCATTGAAAATATGGTCAAAAAGCTTTTTTTTTTCATGCGCAGAACTATAACAGTACTGCTATTAGTATTGGTGAAAAAAAAGTAAGTGACCTGACGCAATACAAAACGAGGAATTGTTTATTAAACTTAACATGCAATGTTATGCTATTAAAAGGTTGAGGAAGAAGAAAATGGCAAAATTTTATATTACTGGTAAGAGGAATAGAGAATGCAAAAAAGAACAGATCTTTTTGTAATCTTTTATTCGCATTGATATATGAGCACGAATTTAATAAGCAAGAATAAGATAAATTGAGAATATCGTATCATGAACATTAGTCATTTAAGGAAAAGGGAAGAAAAATGATGGTCAAGGTGCATTTTATCGGAAAATGGATTTCAGCTTTATATTGTTCTTTTGGTCGACGTAAAGGAACGAGGGAAAATTTCCAATCGAGTTGAGCCATTTTAGTCAACTAGAATGCAATGGTAAAATGAATTTTTTAATTTTGCAAAGCTAAGCTATACTGCAGCCATAAATTGATAATCTACTAAATCTGATTTATTTAGAAAAAAACAATAGTTCCCATAACACAAACTCTCTTCTTTTTTTTTTTTTTTTTTTGAAGTTGAATAACACAAACTCTCATATGGATTGTATAAAACATTTTGAAGAAATATCATATTTTAAAATAGGGTCAACCCACGCTGATAAAAGAGGTAGCTTATATGCATACATCTTCGTTTGCATTTGCAAGTTTAGAATAGAAAAATACAGCCCTCTAATTATATTTTTGTATGGTAACCACCAAATTTATTATGCTTGACCAACATTTATCGTTAAATAATATTTGATATCATGCATATGAGAAGTTTTAAATTTATAAAGGCGAAGAGTTCGTCATTATAAGTAAATTATTTTTTTTAACTGGTCTGTGGCTAGTTTGTACCTTACATGGTTGCGTAGCTCATTCGGTCAGTCTAAAAGCATGAGAAAGAGTGAAGTGAACAAGCCACGTTGTTGGTTATGGTCTTAAATAAAACCTTCAGATCCTCTGCTGATGTAGTTTTAGAGACGGCAACATACAACTGTCTTTGTGAGAAAACTTGGTGGGGGCAAATAGACCCTACATTGTCCAACGTTTGGCCTTGACTCCTCGTTAATGGTCATTACAAAGCATATTTTGATTGGAAATTGAACACAACGGAGAATAAATGGCCACTTCAAATTTTTTGTAGTATGAACGACTCTTGGTGGTAGAACTATATATCGTTTCTATGTTTGTTCTAGTTAGGGCTGCACACAACCCATATCCAACTCGACCCAACCCACCAACCCGACCCAACCCACATAAACCCAACCCAACCCAACCCATCCTAGTTCGGGTCGGATATGGGTTACAATTTGTAACCCATACTATATATGGGTCGGGTGTGTTATTTTGTTCAACCCAACCCTACTTTAACCCAACCCAACCCTATATTAAAAACCTAATTTAATATCAATACACTTAAAATTAGAATAGTCTAATCCTAGAATAATGTTTATGTATTCTACAGTAAATATACGAAAAAGCATATTTTATTCCAACCCAAACAAGATAGAATTTGGCAAAGATATTCCAAAGGGCATTTTAATGTATTTTAAAATGAAACACTTGTTCTACTATGTAGTGAACTAATTTCATATGATGTGTTTTACAATGAAATTTTAATAAAATATATGTTATAATGAATTAGTTAGTTTAAGTGCGTTATGCTAGCTAAAATCTAATATATTATGTTGAACATTTTAATGTTATTTTTTGAAAATATTCCCTTATATTCTCATTTTTTATTAGATTCATGCAACCCAACCCAACCCTATTAAACCCGATCCAACCCATACTTCGACCCAACCCATATCCAACCTCATATAGGGTCGGATACGGGTTGAGCTACCTTAAACCCATACCTATGCGGGTCGGATGAAATATTTGGTCTGACCCGACCCAACCCATACTTTGTGCAGCCCTAGTTCTAGTGATGATTTCTGCTCCAATTACCCTTGTCGCCTTGGCGAACAATAAGTCGTGTACCATTACAAAGCAGAATACTTTGGTTTAGGGTCCGTAGCAACATGATGGGAAAACATATCTTCAAATTGATTTTGTAGTTGGGTACTCCAGAGGCCCGAAGACTGTTTAGAAATTCTGCATGGAAGAGTATATCTTGGTTTTCCAGTCCTTCTGATGCATGGCTTATTGTATCTGCATTGCAGTATGAACGTGAGGCTGCTGGCTAACAAAGATGTAATTGTTGGAATTCCTAATACTAAATTGAATGAAAATAACATAGCCCCACATCGCCAAAATTACAAAACTATTCTAGTATATTAATGGCTTTGCAATGAAGGGGTTGGGGCCTTGGGGCGCTCAAATGTTTGTTTCGTTGTGACGAGAGAATGCTGATCACATTCTCATTCAATTTCCAATTCTTTTTCTTCTGCCTCTTCTTCTCTAGTGCTCTATACAATAAATCACAGAGTTGCACAATATGGCAGCGTTTGTTACCAAAATGCAACTATTGGCATTTCTCTACTGGAAACCAAAGCTACCAAAATCACATTTAACTTTCCCCGCGAAGTTTCCCCTTAATTTTTCAGTCGCCCGCACTTTTATCGGTTTCTAGTCTATTAAATTTTCATTTCCCTCTTCTCGCTTTTCTTCCGTGACCTAATTCTCATCTACAGCCACATCCACCTTTACCTTCTTCGCCATCTCCCACTTCTACCTCGTCTCTTCTTCCAAGGCCCGGTCCAAGACCAAAGCAGGCAAGACTAATTCCTAGAGCAATGCGTGGGATAAGGCAACAAAAAGAATATCCTGCTTCTCAGTCCTTACATTGAAACCAAGCACCGCTTAAATTTACTCATTAAACTTTACGCGAAGCAAACAACTTCTGTAAACTTTATCTTCTCTGTTGAATACGCATCATACGTAACTTCCAGCATCTGAAAGAGACACAGATTTGGTTACTTGTAATGGCAGCAAGAACCCGAGAAAGTTCAGGTATTTTATTGGAACCAATTTCAGTTTATACCAATTTTGCTATTCCGATACCTAATTTCTAAACTAAAACTAAAAGAACCTATTGGAAATGTTTTTACTTATGAATGAATTCTTAAAAATTTTTGACTAAGTATGATATGGCTCCTATGGGAATATGAATAGTCCCACATTGTGGGATTATATAGAAGAATCAAGTATTTATACTTGATTCTTTGAAGCTAAGTTGGGCCCTTTGGGCACCCAATGATGCTCTTTTGTGAGGAGGGAGACCATGCTTGACCACCACACACGCGCGCGACCGACCGACTCGACCCGACCCGGGCCGGGCTCGGGTTCGGGTTTGTAGTGGTGTAATACTTATATTTTTGGTACAAATTTATTTACCGTTTTCTGACCGGGCTGGAACGGTAAGAAGCCCGTATTGAAGAACGTTACGCAACGTTTATTTATTGACCCGGTATTTCTCAGATCCGTTTTTCAAGACCACGTATCCCCCCATTCAGTAACGTTCTTTTGCTCTTCCGTCTTCTTAACAGACACAAAGACGAAAATAAAAAGAACAACATTTTCCCTTTTAAAAAAAAAAATCGAGCAACGAGTTTTTTGAGTGCAACTAGAATCGCTTCGTCCGTGCAAACGAACCGATACCACAAAACTTTCGAGAGGCTGTTTTATCCTAGAGGCGGCGGTGATAGAGACGAACTGCTTGCACCTTTCAGCAGATCACCGAAACGTCTTCAAGAGAGTGACTTGTCCACGACTCAGCCGAAGATAGCCATTGTTTCCAACAAATTGAAGACGCGCCGACATCAATGGCTTCCGCTGCAGATCTAGATCCTACTGCTCCCGCTTCGTTCTTCCAGGTCCCCATGATCTCTGCTGCCACATTCAGATTCGAGGGCCTCCACTTCAAACGCTGGAGACAGAAGATGGAGTTCTTCCTAACAACCAGAAAAGTGGGAGCTGTGCTAACAACCGACAAACCGCACTTACCCGATAGACCAGACGAAGCAGACGCTGATCAGATGCGAGCCTGGACAGAAAAATCAAAGGAGTTGCACACCTGGACAGAACAAGATTACATGTGCCGAAACTACATACTCAACGGCCTCAGTGATGACCTCTACGACTACTACAATTCTGACAAGTCAGCCAAAGAGATCTGGGAAGCGCTACAAAAGAAGTATGACACTGAGGAGGCTGGAGCAAAGAAGTATGCAGTCAGCCGCTACCTCAAATACCAGATGACAGATGACAGGTCAGTAGAGATGCAATCTCATGAGCTACAGAAAATTGCTCATGAGATCATCTCCGAAGGTATGACTTTGGATGAACAGTTTTAGATTGCTGTTATTATTGATAAATTGCCCCCAGGTTGGAAAGATTTTAAGAATGTGCTTAGGCACAAGACTAAGGAATTTTCCTTAGAGAGCTTGATTACTCGCCTCCGTATTGAGGAGGAGGCTCGTAAGCAGGACCAGAAAGAGGAAGTGCTTGTTGTCACAAACAACAACACTAAAAGGTCCAAGCCCGCGGTTTTGAAACCGAATCCGAAAAACTTTAAGAATCAGAACCGCAACCGCAACAAACAGAATTGGAACCCGCAAGGGAACCAAAAGGCACAGCAAAAACCGACCCAAAAGAATGATTCTGGACAGTTGTTTCTGTGTTACAACTGTGGAAAACCAGGTCATATGGCACGCAAGTGTAGGAACAAACCAGGCCCTGCACCGCAGGCTAACCTGACCGAAGAGCCTCTTACGGCTATGATTTCTGAGATTCACCTAGTTGGTGGATCAGAGGGTTGGTGGGTAGATACTGGTGCATCCCGCCATGTCTGCTATGATCGTGCTATGTTTAGCACATACACGGCTGCTGATGATCAGAAAGTGCTACTGGGAGATTCTCACACCACTACTGTTGCTGGCATTGGAAATGTGGAAATAAAGTTTACCTCTGGAAAGACAGTTATTTTGAAAGGTGTAATGCATACTCCAGAGATGAGAAAGAACTTGGTTTCTGGTTTTCTCCTTAATAAGGCTGGTTTTACTCAAGTTATAGGGGCTGATTTGTACACTTTGACTCATAAGGGGATGTTTGTAGGGAAGGGTTATGCTTGTGAGGGTATGTTTAAACTGAATGTTGAATCTAATAAAGTAACCAGTTCTGCTTATATGTTATGTGATTTTAATATCTGGCACTCTCGATTATGTCATGTTAACAAACGCATTATTCATAATATGAGCATCTTAGATTTGATTCCTAAAATGTCACAATCTGAATTTGATAAGTGTGAATTCTGTAGTCAAGCAAAAATCACTAAGAAACCCCATAAATCAGTTGATAGAAACTCTGAACCTTTAGATTTAATTCATTCTGACATATGTGAGCTTGATGGCACTTTGACTAGACACGGACACCGTTACTTTATCACTTTCATTGATGATGGCTCTGATTTCACTTATGTATATCTTATGAAAAATAAAAGTGATGCATTTGATATGTTCAAATTATTTAAAACTGAACTCGAGAATCAATCTAATAAGAAAATTAAGAGACTTCGTAGTGATAGAGGAACTGAATATGAGTCTAGTCCTTTTCTTGATTTTTATAAATTGCATGGTATAATTCATGAGAGAACTGCACCTTATTCACCTGAAATGAACGGTAAAACTGAAAGAAAAAATAGGACCTTTCTGAATTAGTTGTAGCTATTTTATTAAATTCGGGTGCAGCAAAACATTGGTGGGGGGATATTTTATTGACTGTATGCTATGTATTGAATAGAATCCCTAAATCAAAAAGTAAGATTTCACCTTTTGAAATTTTAAGAAATTATAAACCAAATGTATCTTACTTTAGAACTTGGGGATGTTTGGCATATGTTCGTATACCTGACCCTAAGAGAATAAAATTAGCTAGTAGAGCATATGAATGTGTATTTATTGGCTATGCTGTTAACAGCAAAGCATATAGATTTTATAACCTGAATACACATAATATAGTAGAATCTAATGATGCTGATTTTTATGAAACTAAGTTTCCTTTTAAATTAAGGAATAGTGGGGGCACGTCAAATAACACCGTGCCTATTAGAACAGAACTTAATGAATCTTCTGAAATTGAACCTAGAAGAAGTAAAAGAGCAAGAGTTGATAAAGACTTTGGCTCAGACTTTTGCATTTTTTCTATAGAGGAGGATCCCACAAACCTCCAAAAAGCCTTATCTTCATTAGATGCCGATTTTTGGCAAGAGGCTATAAATGATGAGATGGATTCCTTGGAATCCAATAAGACTTGGCACTTAGTAGATTTACCACCTGGTTGTAAGTCTATAGGCTGTAAATGGGTACTTAAAAAGAAACTAAAACCTGATGGCACAGTTGATAAATATAAAGCCCGTTTGGTAGCTAAAGGTTTTAGGCAAAGAGAAAATGTAAACTTTTTTTATACTTTTTCACCCGTAACTAGAATCACATCCATTCGAGTACTAATTTCATTAGCATCTATTCATAATTTAATTATACACCAAATGGATGTTAAAACTGCTTTTTTAAATGGTGAATTAGAAGAGGAAATTTATATGGACCAACCGGAAGGTTTTGTAATCCATGGTCAAGAACATAAAGTTTGCAAATTAGATAAATCTTTATATGGTTTAAAACAAGCACCTAAACAATGGCATGAAAAATTTGATAACTTAATAATCTCAAATGGTTTCAAAGTTAATGAAAGTGACAAATGCATTTATTATAAATCTGAAAATGACATTTGCACTATAATATGTTTGTATGTAGATGATCTACTTATTTTTGGATCAAACATTCATGCCATAAACACTGTTAAATCTTTGTTAAGTGCCAACTTTGATATGAAAGATCTAGGTGAAGCAAGTGTAATCCTTGGTATTAAGATTACTAGGTCTGATAAGGGACTTTCTTTGGATCAATCTCATTATATTGAGAAGATCTTAAAGAAATACAATTACTTTGACTGTAAACCTGCATGTACACCATATGATCCTAGTGTAAAGCTATTCAAGAACACTGGTGAAGGTGTAAGACAGTCTGATTATGCGAGCATCATTGGCAGCCTTAGGTATGCCACTGATTGTACTATACCCGACATTGCCTATGTCGTGGGATTATTATGCAGGTTTACTAGTAGACCTGGTATAGAGCATTGGCATGCTATTGAGAGGATCATGAGATACCTAAAACGAACCATGAACCTAGGGTTACATTATGAAAAGTTTCCAGCTGTGCTTGAAGGTTACACCGATGCAGACTGGAATACTTTATCTGATGATTCAAAAGCAACTAGTGGCTATATATTTAGCATTGCTGGAGGAGCTGTTTCTTGGAAATCCAAGAAACAGACAATTTTGGCTCAGTCTACTATGGAGTCTGAGATGATAGCACTAGCTACAGCTAGTGAAGAAGCAGAGTATTTAAGAAATCTGCTAGCTGAGATTCCCTTATGGGAAAAACCGATACCAGCTGTGTTGATTCATTGCGATAGTACCGTGGCTATTGCAAAAGTACAGAACCGTTATTATAATGGTAAGAGACGACAGATACGTCGTAAGCACAGCACTGTTAGAGAGCTACTCTCTTCAGGAGCTGTTAGAGTGGATCACATACGCAGTGAGGAGAATTTGACAGATCCTTTGACGAAAGGACTGGCCAGAGAGAAAGTCTTTACAACTTCTAGAAAAATGGGACTATTGCCCTTAGATTGTTGAGTCACGCACAATAGTAACCCGACCTACTGACTGGAGATCCCAAGAACTAGGTTCAATGGGTAAGAACAAGTTGTGTAGTGATATGAGTTGAATATGCTATTTTTCATGTATATAAAAGCATATATTCCTGAAGTGATTAGAGGTTGAGTTAATAGAAACTCTTAATGAGATCTATACTCCATTTGGAGTGGAGTACCTACCTTCAGGAGTACTCTTGATAGACTCACCTGTGTGAATGTGGAAATTTGACCGTTTCCTATGGAGTTTTGGGCAAAACTCCTAGAGCATTCACTAAACTGGGATGGACGTGCATGGCCATAAATGCACGGGCTTACTTGATTGCACTCTAGAAAGATTATGTGTGGTCTGATGTCAGGAATAGAGTTCAAGACCACGTGTCACTCTAGTAAAAACTGAATCTTATCCACTATGCAAAGGTTCAAGTCGAAAGACACCTTTGTTTATGCACAATCTTATGGTTTTCAGAAATTGCTCGAAATAAGTTTTAAAAATTCAAGTGGGGGATTGTTGGAAATGTTTTTACTTATGAATGAATTCTTAAAAAAATTTGCCTAAGTATGATATGGCTCCTATGGGAATATGAATAGTCCCACATTGTGGGATTATATAGAAGAATCAAGTATTTATACTTGATTCTTTGAAGCTAAGTTGGGCCCTTTGGGCACCCAATGATGCTCTTTTGTGAGGAGGGAGACCATGCTTGACCACCACACACGCGCGCGCGCGACCGACCGACTCGACCCGGGCCGGGCTCGGGTTCGGGCTTGTAGTGGTGTAATACTTATATTTTTGGTACAAATTTATTTACCGTTTTCTGATCGGGCTGGAACGGTTTATTGACCCGGTATTTCTCAGATCCGTTTTTCAAGACCACGTATCCCCCCATTCAGTAACATTCTTTTGCTCTTCCGTCTTCTTAACAGACACAAAGACGAAAATAAAAAGAACAACATTTTCCCTTTTTTAAAAAAAAAAATCGAGCAACGAGTTTTTTGAGTGCAACCAGAATCGCTTCGTCCGTGCAAACGAACCGATACCACAAAACTTTCGAGAGGCTGTTTTATCCTAGAGGCGGCGGTGATAGAGACGAACTGCTTGCACCTTTCAGCAGATCACCGAAACGTCTTCAAGAGAGTGACTTGTCCACGACTCAGCCGAAGATAGCCATTGTTTCCAACAGAACCAAAAATCAAAATCATTAATAAATGTGGGTTAAGCCTTAATTTGAAAAAAGTTGACATTTTTAAGAGCGACCATGGCATCTGTGTTTGGTGGAAGACCTGAGTAGAGTTTTTGTCCTATCTACAATTTCTCCGCTATCACCACCTTCATACTCATTTGAAAATGTGTTTAATTTTTTAACAGTAGAGATGGTTCTTTGCTTGTTCCCCTTCTAATAGTACTAATGCAGTTCCATCTCTTCTATATTTCCTTACAAGGACAATTCGTATACTTCCAAAGATTCATTTAAATGTTATATTTCTTATATGATTGATTTTAGTTTAAGTCAGATAGCATTTATTTTAATGCCTTTCTCGCCTCTTTCCCTTGTATTAACATAGATGCCCAAAATAAGTTCTGCTTAATCTGTAATAGATAGTCCTATATTACTGTTCTCATCTTACCAGAGCCAACATCATCATTAAGGATATATGCTCTGTCTCTCTTGTCTAGAAAGGTGCCCAAGTAGATCCATAAAGGCTATGCTAATGTCAGGTTGTTTATGTGGTTCAAGCAATTTATTTCTTTTTCGATCGAACTCTTTGGGTGAAACTTAAGCTGTCATGGTTCATGGTTTACCGGCTTTGATAATTTATTATAGAAAAAACCATAATAAGACATCAGAACCTAACTAAATGACATAAGCACCTTTGTTTATACATTCATGTTCTGTGTAATATGTCTAAGGATTCATCCCACCTGCATACTTCTTACAATTATGTGTTCAGGGCCCTTTCCATGTATACTTTTATGGTTAGCAGGCTAATTTGCTTGAGGTGATCCAGGGATAATAGGTTGATTTCTCATGTCACTAATATTTATGTTTAATTGCATATAACAAATTTGGTTCTTTTGATGCAATGTAAAAACCATTCACCTTTCATTTAGTGTAAGGTCCCTGATCGTGTGACATTTTATATCCACGTCTCTCGTACTATTTTCTGATACATGCTACAGAAGGGGCGAGTCTATATCGTGCATACACCATAACCCTGTTGCAATTACTAAAATCCAGTATAAATTGTTCACAACTTGACGTTTTACTAAGAATTTCATGAAGAAGTTATGAAAATATTGCTACTACTACGTAGTAGTACTGGGGAGTTAGGGTTTATTGCTCTGATTTTGTGCTGCAAAAAAGAATAAGATTGTTCCTGATCATGTGACTTATTTTAAACTATATATGATGATAATAAACTTATTATTATTTAGACTTGTAGTAATTTGAAGTGCATATACAAAAGTAGTCTTAAATCTTAACAAACAAAATAGTTAGGTAAATGGTTCCTTATGTTGTAGAAAACCATTTGCTAAAAAACTTCAAATTCTATAATGGTTGTAGTTTGTAGGAATTATGGTAAAGCTAGTATTTCCTTGATAAATTTTCACTTCAAACAATACATAATATATTATATACCTTGACTTGAGAGTTGAAATTATTAAATGCCAACTTCATATTAACTTTGTTACTCTGCAGTATGGGATTGAATCGTGCAAAAGGCAATATTGGCAATGATCTAGAAGCAAGAGTTATTGAGCCTGCAATGAGTAAAGTGAAGATACTTCAGGTAATTATATACTTTTACATGGATGTACTCCTATATTGGTGCATATGCTTGATTTCATCTTATGTTCATTTTTTCCCTTTTCAGTTTGCTATTGAGGTAGAAATAACAATTTTTCGAATAGACAATATGATCAAGCTTATAAGCTACACTATAATGCAACCTGCTACACTATACACATTGTAGGGGCTGCGTTCTATATAATGCTACAAAGACATCAATATTATGCAGATTAAACAAAATATTTCTAGATCTTTAAGACCCAAACCTCAATATAAAGCGATATAATTTCCTTTTTAAAACTTATTGAACAGAAATAAGATGATTTTAACAATTCATGTACCAAATAATATCAATAACTGGAGTGACTTGTATATTATTGTTGTGTTATTGATTCAACCTTATAAGGATAAATATTGGTGCTGCCTTCACCAAATATGTCATCAATAAGATTTATAATTCAAACTGTGATATATTTTGTGTTAACATGTATTATGACTAGTATCATTGGCAGTTGTCGATGATGGGAACCATTCGTACAAGGCTTTCAAATTTTTTCCATAATCTATTAAAACTGATTCCATTTTTTTGTTGTGGTTCTGCTGTGGAGAGGTTAATTTAAAGTTGACGTTGCACTGGAAAGTACCGTGCTTGATTTAAGATTAAATCTGTGCTATTTATTGATTATCCACTAAATTAATAAATAAAGGATTGAAAATAGATTGTGTGGATTTAGCACGGCGGAGGAATTGGTGTGCATAAGCAATACGCCTGGTTATTCATTCAACAAATATAGGGTCTGTTTGCTGATGGATCTTCTGTAGGGTTCCTTGCGTCAGCCGAAATACTACGGTTCAAGTTTGAATTAAGCTCAAATAGAACTAAACTCAGACGTAATCTAGGTTATTTAATTATAATATTTGATTAAGTATCATATCTTCTAATATCCTAAGTAAAATATAAAATAATCACTAAAAGGCTCATTGATATAGGTTGAAGCTCATTTTGGTATAGACCGTTTTTGAAAAAGCAAGTGGCATAAAAAACACTTTACTATGCTCCTCTCAATCTCTAAGTAGTTGCTCTTGCGTATTTTTGTAGATTACTAACCAAAATATCCTGAATTTTCAATTCGTTCGAGAGAAACATGATTTTAATTAATTAACAATTATAATCCACTGACTTTTAGCAATGTTCAGCAGTTCCTCGTAATTAAAGCTCCATATTTCTTATACCAAGACAAAATCCACTGATATTTAAAAGGGATTTTGGTGAAAGAGATGAAAGCACTTGATGCTTTAATCTAACTCAATTCTCTTATTCATAGTTTTGCAGTGCGAATTTCTTTTGTATTACAGTATGAGCGGTTGTTCACATACTCAAGATATGATTATCTCCATTTATATGGGATTCCATATCAATGATATTGAGAATGGTTTTACTGCATTGAATTCAACAATACCTGAAGAGATATGGGATGCATAAAAAGAATGGCAAGGTAAGACATCACTATGCTAATATTAGGCTCATTTCATTTGGTTTAAATTAAAAAATTGCAAACGAATGTGAAAAAAAATTTATCTGACGTATTGATTGTTGTCTCAGCTTAACCATGTTTGGAGCACCACTTTCTCAGTTCATTGCTCCAGTAAGCTACATATGTATCCATCTCCACATGAAAGGTTTATTTATAATGAACAAGGTCATGTTGAATGCAGCATATCCGCTTGTTAGAAAGAAATGAAAATGAACCTACCCGCATGAATATAAGTAATTTCAAAAAGTCATCTAAAAATAAAGGCATTAGACAAACTAAATAATTCTGAGCAGATTGAAAGAACATTGGTTTTGAAATCTGGATTAAGTGTGATAGTCCAGAGAGCAACATAAACAATTCAATTAATCACCTGACACACACATATTTTTTAATCTGATCAGTATCAGAAATTTAAAATAATGCTTGCCACGAGTTTGATAACTGAAATCAAATTAGCTGGTAAGTTTGTCTTATGCCTTAAATAAAATAAAGCATAACAAGTATAGGACTAAATTAAGAAATAAACTTCTCAACAAAAAAGATGCTGGACAAAACATCTAAATTAATCAAAACAATGCTGCCTAAAATATGGATGCACATAATTTATTGCCTATCAAACAGTTTACATCCGTATAACTGTTGTAGCTCAGTTTACAAGGATGGTAAAGATTTTCTTTTTGATAACCTTGTACTGTTATGTAGCAATTGCATTAGCAAAGCTGGTTGAGCGACTGCTAAGATCCCAAGTAGATAAAGACTATTTGCATAGACGATGCTCTCTCTCTACTCAAGGCAACTATTAATTTGAAAATAGTTCAGGAGGAAGAAAATAATGAAGCTTCAAATGAAGATGATAATGAAGAAGATGGTGACGATGGAGAAGATGAAGATGATGAAGAGTCTGACTATGATGAGGTAAGCAAGTCTTTGTATTTTCATTGACATAAAAATCCCTTTAATAGTTTTGAATGCCTTACTCTCAATCAATGTTGCGTTTGTTATGATTTTTAAAATTTTTCTACATCTATAAAAAAGGATTAATTATCATAAATACTAGGATTCAGACTATGAGGACCTTGAAGAAACCGAAGAAGAGTTCTTAGAAAGATATGCAAAAGCTGCAGCTGAAGTGGAAGGTGATCTTGTTGAAGAAGGAGATTCAGAAAATGAAACACATACATACATATATATATATATATATATATATATATATATATATATATATATATTGTTGATTGTTAAACCCGTATTGTTTGAAGCTTCAAATGTATATATATATATATTGGAGATTCAGAAAATGAAGCTTCAAATGTATATATATATATATATATATATATATATATTGTTGATTGTTCAATTTTCCCACAACGGTGATTTACTAATAGAAGATTGAACCATCTGATTTCGAATTCTCTTGGAAACAACAGCTAGAACCTTACGGATATTTCCACCAAGAAGCACATTTTGCCACCAAATATTTTATCTACGTATCTATGAAAGTTGTGATCCACTAAATCGCGTAATGTTCTGTCCAATGCCTCTAAAGAATTATGGTGGACCACAGGAGTCTCATCCCATATAATAAGACCTGTTTTGGCAATGAGTTTCCCAAGATTTGATTGTCTGGTAACACCATAGGTTGAATCATCATCGAGTTATATGGGTATTCCAAACCTTGAGTGAGCTGTTCGGCCACCAGGAAGAAGCAAAGATGCTATTCCTGATGATGGAACCGCCCAACACAATTTTCCCGCTGTCGAGTAAATTTGTAATAATAGCTTTCCAAAAATATGTTTTACCCATCCCGCCACTGCCGTACACTAAGTAAATTCCTCCTTTGTTGTTCTCAGCTGCGTCGATAACTACATCAAATGCATGCCTTTGGTCTGGGTTTAAACAGTTAATCATGGACGAAGATTCTTGTAGTAAAAGCAAGCAATCGTAGCTTAACCCTTTACACAGAAGATGGTTCGTACTAGGTAGCTGAAAATCATAGTCCGCTTTAGGCATAGAAGGGAAATCTTTTAACGAACGATTGTTAATGTTTAATATTTACTCTAGGAAAATAAGTGCATAGTTTTGTATTTGTTCGTTTGTCATACTTAGCGGGGGATCCTTTGCAATATAGCGCTGTTGCCAAAAAATGTCATTAGATAGCAGCTCCTAATGTTTTACCCAGAAGTTGATATCTCGCAGAAAGTAGAATGGTTGCAAATATTTGGCGTAAACTACGACACGAAGCCTAGGAACTCCTTCCATTAAACATTGCCCCATTCATTGTCATTCTGCAGTAAACCAAGTGCGACACAGGCAGCTTGAAAATCAGGATGTAGCACACTGTTGACGGTTCTAATTTCCTTGAAATTTCATGGTCTTTTTACTAACATTCAGAAGCATACGTAAGTAAAACCTTTCTCCTGATGTTGGATGGTCATAGTACATTCGACCTATTTTGTCTTCTTTCTGCCTAGGTTTCCATGTCCTATCCTTTTCATACTGGATCCAATTCATGGGGAAGTCAACGTAAGTAAGGTCTCGAGCTCTTGGGTGCAACTTATTTGTGTTCATCCATTCTGTGAACTGAAAGAGTTTGAGTCAAAGAGTAAAAGTAGAGATATCTTTATTACTCTTGATGATTGTATTACAGAGAATGTTTTAATGAATATTATTTGATAATACAACAGTCACAATATTGATTGCATTATATAATAACTCTATGCGGGCTTTGGGCTGAAACTTAAGCCCAGAACAGTTTTGTAGAGTAGAAGCATTCAAGGCCTTTGATCTCAGAATCTACGGTAGCTGCTACTTCATAGAGATGATACAATTGCTCTCTAACACATATTCTAATATGCCCCATCAAACCCTACGGCGATTAGGGTTTGCGGCGACTCTTGTCTGAGAGATCTTATGTCAAAAAATTGAGGCGAAAATGAGTCGGACCTGAGATTGAGATGAAGTACTGGTCAATTGTCATCATAAGGTGGCAATTGTTTAGAGATTCAGCAAAATTACGACTTCGATGGATGAAAGTTGATCACTTTGAGGTTCTTCTGCTCTTTGGAGAAGTGAAGAGTTAAAAGGCAAAAGTTTGGCTATGGCTGTACTGCTGCTTCAGTGTTGAGACGAAGCTTGTATAGAAAGGTCAACATGGCGGTTCATATGCTTTTTTGGTGTGTGAATCGTCATCGGTACTTTTGACTTTCAGTCTCTCTCTGAATCGATCGAAGTTGTTCTTTGAGAGGGGCTTTGTCAAGATGTCAGCTGTTTGGTAAGTGGAAGGTATGTGATTTACATATAGATTTCCTCTTGCAACTTGCTCACGAACAAAGTAGATGTCCAGTTCTACATGCTTTGTTCTTGAGTGTAGAACTGGATTGGCTGTTAGATACACAGCACTCTGATTATCACACCAAATTGTTGTCTTGTTTTTAGTTTTGACTTGTAACTCTTTAAGTAGTGATTCAATCCACATGAACTCTGCTGTAGCATTGGCTACACTTCTAAATTCTGCTTCGATGCTTGATCTTGATACAGTAGATTGTTTTTTAGAACACCATGATACAGGATTGTTACCCAAGTATATACAGTACCCAATTGTAGATTTTCTGTCATCTGGATCATTAGCCCAATCAGAGTCTGCATATCCATTGATGCTGATTGACTTGCTTGCCTCTAGAATTAACCCATAGTTAAGTGTTCCTTTGAGGTATCTTAATATCCTCTTAACTGCTTTCCAGTGAATGTCTGTTGGGTTTTGCATGAACTGACTTGCTTTATTCACACTATATGCAATGTCTGGCCTGGTAATAGTTGCATATTGAAGTGCTCCAACAATACTTCTATATTCCCTGTCATTAAGTAATGCTTCTCCTTTGTATTTAGATAGATGCAAGTTACTGACCATATGTGTTGAAATGGGGTTGGCTTCAAGCATCTTTGCTTTGTGTAGAATCTCTGTTATGTATTTCTTTTGGCTTAGATGGATTTTAGCATTTGTAGATCTCCTGACTTCTATCCCCAGAAAGTAAGTTAAGTTGCCAAGATCCTTGATGCTAAATTCCAGATTGAGATGTTGTATTAAATTGTTGATTTGCTGCTCATTGTTACCTGTAATAATAAAGTCATCAACGTATATTAGTACAAATATTGTTATGTCTTTGTTGATTTTTGTAAATAGTGAGCTGTCAGACTTGGTTAAATGATAACCAAGTCTGATCATTGTTTCCTTTAGTTTTTCAAACCACACTCTTGGTGCTTGCTTCAAACCATAAATTGCTTTGTGTAGTTTGCACACATGGTTATCTTTCCCAATATGTTTGAAGCCTTGAGGCTGTTCCATGTATACCTGTTCCTGTAAAATACCATTTAAAAAGGCATTATTTACATCAAGTTGTCTGATGGTCCAATTTTTATGTAAGGCTATAGCAATGACAATTCTTATAGTAGTTGGCTTCACTACAGGTGAGAATGTTTCTGTAAAATCGAAACCACTCTGTTGTGAATAGCCCTTAGCTACTAATCTTGCCTTGTACTTGGAAATTGTACCATCATCATTCTTTTTTAATTTATAGGTCCATTTACACCCAATGATATTTTTATCCTTTGGTTTGAGAACAAGATCCCATGTCTTGTTTTTCATTAATGCATGATATTCTTCATTCATAGCATTTTTCCAGTTTTCATCTTGTATGGCTTGATCATATGTAGTTGGCTCCTCTGCATTTAAGAAAGTGTGATAAACTTTTGGTTTAAAGATGCCACTCTTAGATCTGGTTATCATGTGATGACTTGTTCTGTCAGTGATTTGCTATTGAATGACTCTTTCATCTTCAGATTGCATGTTTGATTCTGTGTTTTGCCAGTTGTTTTGAGTCTGATGTGGAGTCAGTGGCTCAGTAGTTCTTTGTTGTGAGTCTTGCTCAAGTATATTTGTTGAACTTGTCTGATCATTTTCTGCATCAATTTCATTGTTGGAGTCTGTTCTTTGAGAATCTGAGCAGACTGCTTCATGATTGATTGTGTCTTGAATTAACTTTGCTGGACCCTGAATTATCTCAATAGATGGAATGGATACAGATGGTATAGATTCTCTTGTATTATACACTTTACTATTTACTTTAATGTTTGCCTCTCTAAAGGGAAATACTGTTTCATTAAATACTACATGTCTAGAAATGAATATTCTTCCATTATTGTCTAGACATTTATATCCCTTTTTATTGCTAGCATAGCCTATAAAAGTACAGGAGGAAGATCTGAAATCTAGTTTATGTTTATTATAAGGTCTAATGTATGGAAAACATAGACACCCAAATACTTTAAGGCTATGATAGTCTGGACTAGTGTTTGTTAATATTTCTGTTGGACTTTTTAGCATTAGACCTTTTGAGGGCAGTCTGTTGATTAAATAGACTGCTGTAGCAAAGGCATCTGACTAAAATTTCTTTGGCATAGATGCCTGTGCTAGGAGAGTGGGACCAGTTTCAACAATATGCTTGTGTCTCCTTTCCACTAGGCCATTTTGCTATGAAGTGTATGGGCAGGTTGTCCTATGATTGATTCCTCTTTTTTGAAAGTACTCCTTTAATGGCAGATATTCAGTACCACCATCTGTTTGCATGATTTTGACTCTGCAGTTAGTTTGATTTTCTGCTTGTGCTATGAACTGCATAACTGCATTGTGAGTTTCACTTTTAGATTTCAAAAAATATATCCATACATATCTAGAGAATGCATCCACAAAAGATACATAATACTTGTACCCATAATCAACATGAATTGGGGCAGGTCCCCATAAGTCAGTTGTAACTAGTTCAAGAGGTTTACTATACAGAGTTTTTGAATCTGAAAAAGGTAATTTATGACTCTTACCCATTTGACAATAAGTACAGATGTATGGTAATGATATATCATTGAAAGAAATACTGTTTTCATTCATTACATGCTTGACAATATTGACATTTGGATGTCCAGGTTTATAGTGCCATTTGTCAAATTTCTCATTCATTTCTTATAGTTTGAATTCTGAGTTATTACACCACTTTCTTTTAATGACTGAGTTTCTTGAATTATCCACTTGGAACTTGTACAGTCCTTTACACTGTTTACCCTGCAAAAGTACTTCCTTAGTTAGAATGTCCCTAACTAAGCAGTTATGTGGATAGAACTCAAAATATACTCTGTTATCTTTTGCAAATTGCGACACACTAAGTAAATTTTTCTTAATATGTGGGACTCTCAACAAGTTATTCAAGTATAACTATTTTCTTCCCATGATATAAGATTTACCTGTGTGTGTAATTGCAATAGACTTGCCATTACCCATGTGAATAGAATTCATACCTCTGTATTCCTTGCTTCCAAGATTTAAGTTGCTCAAGTTATTTGTGATGTGATTTGTTGCACCTGAGTCAGGATACCAATCTTCATCTTGAGTGTGATCTGATCTTGTATTTTCAGTTTGAGAACTCTTCACCTCTGATTGGTTGATTGATTCAGACTGTAGATGTGCCATATTTGCACTATAGTTTGTATTTCTTTGTGTATTTTGTCCCTGTCCTGGCACATAATTGAGATTTAGCCTGAAATAACATTTTGCTGCTGTATGACCAACTTTCTCACAAATTTGGCACTTTGGCCTGTTGTTATTATTCCATCTGCCTCATCCTCTCGATCTGTTGGAAGGACTACCTCTTTGAGTATATTGTTCTCCTCTGTTGTTGTTTTGACTTTTGCCTTTGTGACTAGATGCAAAGTTGACAGATAAGTCATTTTCTTGAGGTTTCTTGATGTCTATTCTTGCCTCATGAGATAGTAAAACAGAATGTACATCTTCAATAGATGGCAGATTTCTTTGAGATGTTAGAACTGCTACCACTGCTTCATATTCATCATTGAGTCCATTGAGTATTGTCATGATTTGTTCTGAGTCAGATACCTTTAGGTTGGCAGCCTCTAATGCATCACAAATTGCCTTAATCTTGAACAGGTATTCTCTCATGCTAAGACTTTCCTTTTTCATATTGTGAAGTTGTCTTTTATAAAATAGCACCTTTGCTGCTGACTGAGAATTGAACACCCTTTCTATTGTAGACCATATCCCATATGCTGTTTTGCAGCCTAGTACATAAGTAAGAAGATTTGTATTTACAGATGACAAAAGCCAAGAACATATTAACCTGTCTTGTCTATGATGATTAACATAGTCTTCATTACTGATTATTTTGTTTTGTTGATCAACAATAAACATTGGTGGGACAGATATGGTTTCTTGAATATATTATTCAAGACCATATCCCTGGAGAGCTGTTTCGACCTGTAATCTCCACAGAAGATAGTTGTCCTCACTGAGGCGAACTGTTACAAGTTGACTTTGAGGGCTGACAGTGGTTTTAACTAGTTTCTCAACATTTGATGCAGTATGTTGCAAATCACTGCCATTGGTGGGTGCTGAAGAGTTTGATTCATCCCCCATGATGATCTCAAGAACAAGTATAGATCAACAGGAAACAAGAAATAGTAAATTCTTAAAGAAAGAATGGAAAATCAAGATTTTGATCAGACCTTTCTCTTAGGTAAGATGCAACCAGAAAGAGAATTCACGTGATGATGATTATCTGATGATCTCTCTTTTCTTAGGATGGCACTTTTCTTGTTTTCAATTGCTTGATGATTTGGCTTCTTGATTCTGTTTCTTTTTGAATTTTGATTTCTGTTTCTTTTGGACTCGATGATAAATCCTTGTGCAGCCAGAACTTGTAAAAGACTGGCAAGGCAGATGTGATTATCTTGAGTCTCTTCTTCTCAAATGATGATGTTTAATCTGATGAGAGAAGGTTATGACCCTTCGGTGATTTTCTGGTGAAATTGGATCTTTTAGTGCTGTTAGGCGAATCTGCTCTGATACCATGAAAGAGTTTGAGTCAAAGAGCAAAAGTAGAGATATCTTTATTACTCTTGATGATTGTATTACAGAGAATGTTTTAATGAATATTATTTGATAATACAACAGTCACAATATTGATTGCATTATATAATAACTCTATGCGGGCTTTGGGCTGAAACTTAAGCCCAGAACAGTTTTGTAGAGTAGAAGCATTGAGGGCCTTTGATCTCAGAATCTACGGTAGCTGCTACTTCATAGAGATGATACAATTGCTCTCTAACACATATTCTAATATGAACATAGTCTTTCCCGGTTAGGTCATTGAAAATGATCGTTTGTTTGTTTGGCAAGTGAAAAGGCAGACGTTCAACGAACGACATTCGACCTCAAATTCATAAATATGACAACACACTTCAGAAGTCGAAATGTATCGATAATCTAGGTATCTTTTTATTTCATTGACCTCTTTAACGACAACACTGCATGTGGCTGAATTATCTTCAATTACTACCGTTGCTCTATCATGACCTTTGTTGATGTACTTGAATAGATACTTTACAGATTTAGTTCCGTTGGATACCTCGAGGTTGATATGAGCATTATATTTAACTATCAAATCTGAATTATGCGGGAAAACCCATCTGCTATCAACTGTGATGCCCCCTGCACCTTTAATGGAATTTTCATTATTATGACGCTTGTATAATGAGAAACCATCGTCGTCGAAAGTAGTTTCATTGCAAAAGGCCTTTGGATAGTGCTTAGAGCACCGATCACCGTCCATACATGATGCTTGTTCACATAGTATAACCACATGGTCCATGTACCAAAAATTGACCAACTGCCGGGTAGGCGGTACGGTCAGGTATAAGGTCGGGCACTTTAGCTATTATAAATTTATCTACCCGTAGTGCTGTTTTCGGTTTGTCTTTAGAGTGTAGGAAGAGGAGTATGTGTGCATGTGGCAGACCCCTTTTTGAAATTTGATGGTATAAACTGCTGCATATAAATAGTATGTGTCCTTTTAAGCTAATGCATACATTTTTTTTCATATTTGGTAAGTGGAAGGATAAAGCTTTAACCCGCTTTAACGTGGTCAAAATGACTATTTACGTGAAGATCGTCCATAAATTATTTTAACTTAAGATGAAATACGCGGGCAATAATGTCTGGTTTGTTAGGGTTTTTGCCCTGGGAATTTGTCAATCATTTGTTGAATTTCCTTCCATTTGGAGTCGCATGTGAAGGTTATGAAAAGGCCGGGGCTGCCTCCCCCTCCTCCCTGACATATATCAATAACATCTTGGTAATTTTGAACCAATATATTTTGGACCGCTTGTAAATGAAGAAGGTAAGACTGTTCTTTTCCCCGTGGATCGAGTGGACGTATCGCCTGGTAAGATAGCATCCTGAAGGACCTTATACAAATTAGAACGTATATTCATTTGATGTTTTCTGATCCAGCATAATCTATCCACTTCAATACTGGTGTGAGAATCGACCATGTACCGTTGCAAAAGCCTATCTCCCCGTAAAAGTGTTTGTCCTTCATCGTCACGCTGTTGCAGATAGAAGGCATATAATTCTCGCATTGTTACATACTCTCATTTGTGCTAGTTGTTGTTTCCAGTATATTGGTACTCTATGTACGGTCTAAACCCATCTTCAATGTAAGGGAACAATAGTGGATATTGCATAGCCATGAAAGAAGGATGGTTCTCCTTGATTCGCTATAAAATATTTGTCTTTTCTTCTATAATTATATCTCTCGTAGTGGCTTCAGGAGTACTTGCATCAATATATAAACATGCTACATCAGACGAAGTAGGTAAGTTTTACTGTCTACTGTCCTTTTCTCGTTTATCTATAATTCGAATTCGAGTGTTTGTAAGACTTACATTTTTGAATCGATCCCTGGCTATACTTAATACCTTTGTTAGTTCATTAGTTTGATCAAACATTTCTATTAGCTACTTCACAATATCAAGCTCTATATGTTGGTGATTAATCTATATTAGATTTGAATACCTATAACCTATATTGATTCAATTGAGAAACAAGTATACAAAATTAACAGTGGAAGGCGTATCTGAATCCATCGATTCTTAATTGATGTGAAGATTAATTTGAATTACATCTTCCAAATTGACACAAGCTTAGATCTGTAAATTCTCTTTAGAAGAGGGTAGAGAGGATATATAAGACTTATGTAGTTTGGAGACCATAACCCCATATATATAGTGTGTGATATTTTTCAGTTCGGTCATTCAACAAACTAAAATTGTCACTCCGATATCCACACATTATAATTTTACATGACGAATATACCCCTTAAGTCTTAATATGTTTATTCCAAAAATAGATCACGTAATTAGACTTAATTACAAGATGGCCCACACGTTCAAACATTAAAATATGTGGCCCCATTATGTTGAATTATTCCAACAATCTCCCCCTAGGCCACACATATAACTTTATATAATGTATTCAACTTTATGAGCTCTTAAATATCTATCTTGATAACATGGTATATTCAAAACAATCTCGTCCATTGATTGTATTAACATAGAACCAAAGTGGCTTTCATTACTGGTTTTTGTAACTAAACCCATCAATGGTCACAGATATCAATACAATTAAACGACATAGATCAATCATATATGTGTAGCATGGAAATTAAATGAAATGTGATCTTTACATGTCTATTTCTAACTGGTCCTACTTTACTTTAATGAGATCAACATTTCAAATAATATATATAAACAATTGAAGTGCAAAAGAAAATTTATTTTTGATAAGAAAAACCAAAGCATGTCCATAATCAAAATATAGAGCAGTGTCGCGAAATAAGTGACTAAGTACAAACCCCCCCTAAACCAAAATATCCTTATATAAAAGATACACACATTTTAGCAACATGCTCATGAAATACCTTGGGTGGTACTTCTTTTGTAAGTAGACCCGCTAGCATGAAATTTGTCCCAATATGCTCTATGGATATTAACCCATTCTTCACTCTCTCCTTTACGACTATAAACTTGATGTCATTGTAATTTGACTTGCTTGAGCTTCTATTATTATTAGAATATAATACTGCAGATCTATTGTCACAATATAACTTTAATGGTATTCCAATATTATAAATAATGCGCATCCCAGTGACAAAATTCCGCAGCCATTTCACATGGTAGATGCCTCATAACAAGCCACAAACTTTGCTTCCATGGTGGAAGAAGCTATGAGCATTTGTTTAACGCTTTTTCATGATGTAGCCCCTCCACTTAATAGAAATATGTATTCTGAAGTAGGTTTTCTACTATCTGGGCATCCAGCAAAATCAGATTCAGAATACCCAATGATCTCCAACTGATCCGATCTTCTATATATAAGCATATAGTCCTTTGTTCTCTGAAGATACCTCATAACCCTTTTTGTTGCTTTCCAATAATCCATTCCAGGGTTACAAGATACCTGCCCAACACTCCTATAATGTACACAATATCCGAAAGCGTACACACTTGAGCATACATTAGACTCCCTATAGTAGATGCATAAGGGATCTTCTGCATTTCTTTAGCTTCAAGGAGGTTATTACTGAATTGTTTGAGACACAATTTCTCTCCTTTAGCGATAGGGGTATCACCCATTTTACAATCTTGCATGTCAAACCTTTTAAGCACTGTTTCTATATAGTTCTTTTGTGACAATCCAAGAAGCATCCCCAAGTTCTTTCATTTCAAAATTATCTGAAAGAAATCTCTTGGTTTCATGCAAAATATATTACAGGCAAGCAATATATCATCAACATATAAAATCAAAAATATGAATTTGCTCCCACTGAACTTGCGATACACATAGTTATAAATTATGTTTGCCTCGAAACCGAATGAGGTAACTACTTTATGAAACTTGTGGTACCATTGGCGAGATGCTTGTTGGAGCCCATAAATGGATTTCTTTAGTTTGCAAACCATATTCTTTGGATCTTCGAAATTTTTTTTTTCCGGTTGTAGCATATAAATTGTTTCATCAATGTCTCCATTGAGAAATGTAGTTTTAACATCCATTTGATGTAACTCAAGATCAAAATGTGCAACAAGCGCCAAAATTATTCTAAAAGAAAGAGTTTTTCGATAAAACTGGAGAGAAAGTCTCTTTAAAATCGATCCCTTCCTTCTGAGTAAAACCTTTTGCTACAAGACGAGCCTTATATCTTTCCACATTACCTTTTGCATCCCTCTTGGTTTTAAATATCCATTTACAACCAATGGGTTTCTTACCTTTAGGTAAAGAAACAAGATCCCAAATATTATTGTCTTGCATGGATTTAAACTCTTCGTTCATAGCTTCAATCCACTTTTGAGAATTAGCATCTTGCATAGCTTAGTGAAAGTTGATAGGATCATTTTCCACCAATCCATTATTAGCCTCTATTTCTTGAAGAAATACCACATAATCATCCGGAATGGCATCTTTCCTCTCTCTAGTGGATCTCCTTAGTGGCAATTCATTTTGAGGTTGTTGAGTTTGTTCTTGTGGAACATTGTCCTCATCTTGAAGAGGGTTTTCTTCCATATTGTTTTGTTGTGGTTTCGGATTAACTTCTTTATTAATGACAGGAACGGTAATCTGTACATTGTCAGAAGAAGTAACTGTAGTAGGAATCATAGATGATGATTCCTTCTCAAAACAATGTTCCTTAATTCATTTCTCCTTCCTAACTCAACATCCTCAAAAAATGTTGCAGTTCTCGTCTCAAAAAATTTCTTTAGTGTGGGATCATAAAATTTATAGCCTTTAGATCATTCATAATAACCAATAAAGTAACTGCTCGCTGTTTTAGAGTCCAATTATCTTTCATTTAACCTATAAGGCCTTGCCTCAACTGGACATCCCCAAATATGAAAATGATTTAGAGTGGGCTGTTTGCCTGTTCAAAGCTCATAAGGTGTCTTGGCAGCTGCTTTAGTGTGTACCCTATTAAGGATATAAATTGCTATCTTTAATGCCTTTGTCCAGAGTGATTTTGGTAAGGTAGAATGACTAATCATACTCCTCACCGTGTCTTTAAGAGTTATGTTTCGTCTCTCAGCAACACCATTCATGCTAGGTGAACCTAGCATCGTGTACGTGGGACTATTCCACATTCCTCTAGGAATTGGGCAAATGGTCCTAGACATTTTTCACCCGATCCATCGGATTTACCATAATATTCACCTCCACGGTCAGATCTGACAGCTTTAATTCTTTTGTTGAGTTGGTTCTCAACTTCTACCTTAAATTTCTTGAGTATGTCTAAGGACTCTGATTTATCATGTATAAGATATAGGTATCCATATCTTGAGTAGTCGTCTATGAATGTGATAAAATATTGTTGACCATTCCATGATGCCATAGGGAATGGTCCACAAATGTCCGTATGTATCAATTCTAAAACGTCGGTTGCTCTATTGGCACATATTTCCCTATTTTGGTCTGTTTTCCCTTGATGCACTCTACACAGACATCAAAGTTTGAAAAATCAATAGATTCCAAAATGTCATCTGATACAAGCCTTTGAATTCTAGTTTTAGATATATGACCTAAGCGCTTGTGCTACAATGTGGCTGAATTTTCTTTATTAGCTTTTCTTTTAGTACCACGCGATTCCACATGCAAGGCTTCATAATAAGAGGTATTAACATCAAGCATATATAAGTTATCATAAACATTGATAGAACCAGTTCCAACAAGGTTTGAATTTATTGATAAACTAAAAATACCATTCCCAAATGAACAAGAAGAACCAGATTTGTCCAACATAGAAATAAAACCAAATTCTGTTTAAATGACGGTATAACAAAAGTATCAAATAAATCCAAATAAAAATGAGTTCTCAATAACAACTTAAAATGCCTAATAGCCTCCACTTTAACCATTTTCCATCACCCACATAGATGTATCTTTCAACATCAGTTGGATTTCGGTAGCTCAGGCAACCCTGCAAAGAAACACTTATGTGAGTAGAAGCACCAGAACCTAACCACCAAGTGTTTCTAGGTACCGTAGCTAAATTTACTTCAGAACAGACCAAAGCAAAGGATGTACCTTTCTTAACACGTCGTGCGTGATATTTGGTACAATCTTTCTTTAAATGTCCAGCCTTCTTACAAAAGTAACAACCATCAGCCTCCTTATGTTGTTTCTTTTCCTTTGGACCCTTAGCAATTTCCTTATCATTCTTTCTCTTTTTGTCTTTTCCCTTAGGGGTGTATACCAAATGAGCACTTTCAGTTTTATCATGCTTCAATCTCTCTTGTTCTTGTACACAACACAAAATGAGCTCATTAAGAGTCCATTTCTCATTTTGATAGTTATAACTGATCTTAAACTGGTTGTATTGTGAAGGAAGAGAGATTAGTACCAAATGCACGAGAAAATCATTCGAAAGCTCAAGCTTAAGTGCCTTAAGTTTTGAAGCAAAATTAGACATTTCCATAATGTATTCTCTTATGTTCCCTTTGCTTTGATACTTCATGGAAATCAAGTGCTGCAAAATCATGCTTGTTTCCGCCTTATCGTTTTTAGCAAAACGTTTTTCAATCTCAACAAGAAAATCTTTAGCATTGGTTATCTTTTCAGATACCACACCCCTAAATACCTCTGGAATGCTGCGCTTTATGATCATTAGACTCATGCGATTTGAACGATCCCACCTCTCAAAGTCCTTTATAACATTAGAAGAACTTTCATCCGTAAGAGGGGTGGGTGCATCCATCCTAGATGCAAGGTCCAGATCCATGCAACAAGAACATGAAATATGTTCTCTTTCCAATCCTTAAAGTTTGTTCCAGTCAGAATAGGAATATTATTAAGATTGGCAGATACCGTAGTTAAATTAGCTGTAATTTTAACATAAGAATCAATCAAATATGCTCACATTGTAAAACAAAACTGCAGTAAATTCAAATAATTAGTAAGTCTCTTCTCAAGATACCTAGCACAACACCAATATCAAATCTTTGGACAGTAATATTAATTGTAAGTGGTACCCTTGTTGTAATGATCAAACATTGACAATAAGTTCAAGTCAAATATCAATCTTCCTTTGGGCCAATTAGATATTCACTTGCAAAACTATATGATTGTCACATATTTATCATCACACATATATAAATGATTCGGCCAAATATTGGTCTTCCTTTGGGCCGGCTTATATCCGCATGAATAAATACATACAAACATCAAACATTTTTCATTAATAACTAAAATAAGAGAGGTCACTTTGGTGATATGTTATTTCAATTAGTTCACGTGTAATGTAGGATATTTACAATTAGTTTGCAAAGAGATACCAAATAATATTTGAATTAGTTTATTTTAACTTATTCATTTATGCGTATTCCATAAATTTCAATTTTCAATTTTATACATATTGAAAATATGGTTTCATAGCCGTAATAATTTTTTTTTGACAACAACTAAAACTGTAACAATACATAACAAATGTTATTTGCAATAACAATTAATGATAAAATATTGCATACTTTATTTAACTGTCAATATTCAAGACAAAAGATAAAACAAATTTTAACATAGCATGGTCCATACATGTGATATTGCAAGAAAACGAATAGCTAAAAACTGTAGCAGTGGTTGATCCCAAACATAGTGGGAAGCAACGAAAATAAATAGTCCATGTCAAAATAGCTTATTATAACAGTGCGGCAGGTGATTAGCTTTCGATGAAAGCTTATATGAACAAGCAAATATGAATACATGTGTTAATATTATAGAAAGTGAAAGTTATTTTTAATGAGCGGGCCACACATATAAAATATATATATTTATAAAATATAAATGCGTTAAATAATAAACAATATGTTTTTTCTTATTCTAAATACAAACATGCTGCGTCGTTAAATTTATTGTAACTGACGCATTTACTGCATTTATGATAATAAATTAATTAATTTATTACTATAATAACCACATTTAATGCAATTATAATAAAAATAAATGCAATTGACTGTTATGTGGTCCAATAAGTATTACAGGAACATTAAAAGGCATGAAGATGCTTCCATACGTGTGAATGAAACAAAACATAACATGGTAACCATCTATAGCAATAAAAAAATTTTACAGTCGCAATACTACTAACAATAAGATATAAATAATATGAGTACCAACAATTAAAGGCATCATATCCGAACAAGCGGAATTAATTCATGAATTATTTATATAAATATGAAACAAAGGCATCAGATGAATCAATAAGAAAAGAGCAAATCCCACAGATCTGAAATAAAGGCATCGGATGAATCAACCAAAATTGTAAATCTCAGAACCTTAATTGCATATATACTTAAAATCAGGAAATTTCTCGATAAAATCAATGATGGGTGGCTCTGATATCACTTGTTGGTGATTAATCTATATTAAATCTGAATACATATAACCCATATTGATTCAATTGAAAACAAGTATATGAAATTAATAACGGAAGGCGTACATGAATCCATCGATTCTTAATTGATGTGAAAATTAATTTGGATTAGATCTTCCAAATTGACACAAAGCTTAGATCTGTAAATTCTCTTTAGAAGATGGTAGAGAGAATATGATAAGACTTACATAATTTGGGGACCATAACTCCATATATATTGTATGTGACATTTTTCAGTTCGGCCATTCAACAAACTAAAATTGTCACTCCGGTATCCACACGTTATAATTTTACATGACAAATATACCTCTTAAGTCTTAATATGTTTATTCTAGAAATAGATCATGTAATTAAATTTAATTACAAGATAGCCCACACATTCAAACATTAATATATGTGGCCCCATTATGTTGAATTATTCCAACACTGTATTGTTGTTTGCAGTTGGGGCATAAGATTGAATTCTACTGTTAACCTCGTTAACATTGTCATATATATACAACTGAGCAAATTTGGGTGCCCTAACACAAGGTTTTAAATCTTGGAAATTGGTCATGTTTCGTCTCAGAGATATTTAGAGACTCGATCTCGTATCGGGAGAGATCTCGGACGAGATGAGTCCATCTCGATCGTCTATATCAGATTTACATTTCGGTTCCTAAAATTTATTTCGGAGTAATCTCGAAGTATATGTCATGTCGAAAATTAGTCTTCATACATCGAAACTTATTAATATTAGTCACTACCTAAATGAAAATTTTACACATTTACTTTGAATTTATCACATGCTTATCATTAGTAATTTACTCATATTAATGCAAATAAATAATGAGAATTTGTGAATTGTTCGATATAATATTATATGTGAAAATATACATGAAGCAAACCATCACAAAGCGAGTTACATCTTTTTTTCTACGGGAAAAATGACTAGATGTAAAAATGGACAAATGAACAAACATTTAAACAGTATACATGCAAAAAGGACACACGTATAAGACCATGATACTTGGTTAAAACAAGACAAAGTTTGCCACAAGTTATAATTTAGACTTTTAATTACAAAATCTTCTAACAAGTAGAATTTAAAGTTATATTTTACATACAAAAGCCTCCAAAAGAGTAGAAATTATAGTTATATCATAGTTACAAAGCTTCTAAAGTGGAAGTCAAAGTTATATTTTAGCTACAAAAGCTTCTATATAGGAAGAAGTCAAAGAGTTAATTTAACAAAATTCTAAAAGTCGGTCGATATCTTATAATCAAATCTCGTCCGAGACATCGGGCGAGATACCATATTATCGGCTGAGATATACGTCAGGCGAGATTACAACGAAACATCTAGTTTCGAATCGCTCAGGCTCGAAAACGATATCTCGGACGAGATGAGCGAGATTTAAAACCTTGCCCTAACATGAGGAAGCAATGACCCAATTTTATGGTGGTTTTTTCCATTTAGACGAAAAACATAAGGCCCTTTACCATTATTAACAAAGCTATCAATATGACCTCCCATGGATGTAAGTGCAAATATGGAGTTATATGCTCGTATCGATCTCTAAATTTTACGGCATTTCCCTCAGATGGTGTAGTCCAACAATGTTTCCAACTAAGCAGGAGTTTGTTGAAGCAAAGGTATTTGTACTTTTCCACCTTGATAATAGATGGTGAAAGTTGCTACATTATGCCTATCTATTTTTCTGCTTCGTTATTCATACCACACAATTGCACCACAATTTGGGCAGGTAGGAGCACCAAATGTTGATGTCTTGAAGAAACGATCCACTGGACAAAAATTTGGCTTAGCGGTAAGTAGGCTACAGTAGACTGAATGTATGAAAAGAGAATGAATAATGATGTATGTAGGTGATCGATGGAAAGCGAGCAGTCGTTATGATTAGATGGTGTACTTCTTGTTTAATCATCCTCAGTAATATTTTGCGGCATAGTCCTTATTGAACCATTCTCATCAATATCCCATGGGTCTATAGCACTAAGATTTTTAATTGTATTTGGTTGCCATCTATCATCGTGTGCATTGGTGGATCCATGTGGTTTAGGAACTATACCGTTGTTGTTTTTTTTTTTTTTTTGGCAAGGCCAACCGGTTTTTAAAGTGGACCGTCCACTTTTTATTACAACAAGTAATAAATACATTTGAGAACCAGGAGATAGGTCGATTGCCTAACTACTAAACAACGTGTTGCACTAAGAAAACTCATTACACCACATAATAACCACATGACTATGACCCATATAACTATTACATAACTTAGAACGAGACATCAAACATATACAACAGAGCATAATAACAATTGGCAAGATGATGGACAAACCAAACATCCCAATATCCATGACAAGCTAGAGGTAGAATAAATCGATCAAGATTACCCGACCTTCAGCAGTCACTAGACAAGCTAAATTTCAAGCGACAACAAGCATAATCCCAAAAAGGAATGCTAAATTTGATAATACTAGAAACTACTCTTTAGCAAAAAGAAAACAACCCACATCAGTTGCAGCAAGGCAATCCTGATAGAAGTAAAAGAAGAGCAATAAGTAGGCGATCAAGTAGAAAAACGTTCCAACCTCAAAACGAAACAACACCAACATCACTTAAACCAGGTTAGTAGAAACCCAAACCACCAGAATAATCACCAGGGACCAGGCGGCCACTTCATTGACTAACACAAACCATAACCACATATCCAAATCCAAGGCACAGTAGACAACACAAGTAAACAAGACACCGCATCGAGGAAGTAAGAACAAGCTTAACAATACCAAGGCTGAGAAACTGACCGGAGCCTAGGCTTACCTCAAGAGGTTCCAGACCTACTGGAAAGCAAGCACGGGGAGGCGGGGCAAAGCGCAATCTCCACTGAAAGAAAAAGTTCCAGCTCTTGCTGGATAGCTGGCACAAAGGAGGGGGGCTAGAATAAGTGGAGATAGCAAAATGTTTGCAACGACGCACTAGATCTGGAATTTAAAAGGATAGGATCAGGCAGCAAAATTGATCTGAAGAGAAAGCGAAGTAGTGTTGAAATGCCGAGATTAACGGAGCAAACTATTATCTCAAATGAAATGCCGAGATATAGGAACTATACCGCATACTACGACAACAATGAAGAAAGGTACATGTTAGTGGTAACAACGTTAATAGTAAAACCCTATCGTGAGAAGGAGTGAATCATAATTCATGTTCACCCGTCGATCTTTGTCCACGTTCATTTGCAATATTTCTAAGTCGAGATGTCGACCTGGTCTGCCAATCCGTAGGCGAGCCAGGCAGCACAAATGGTAGTTCGATTGTAGGGGCCCATGCATTGGGGCTAGACGACCGTGGAAGAACAAATCCATCGTCTCTATGATCTACAAATTGTACTTCTCTTTGTTCACTGTATGTCGACACAACAACTACTATTTTCTTAACAATTGACCTACTTAGGGACACAGGTGGATGGACATTATCGGTTTTTACTTATTTGAGGCCGGCCTCTTTTGCACTTGCTTGAAGCGGACGTTGTTGTGTCCTACAAGCACATCGGTCAAGCGAATTTACCAAGAAAATTAACATAAAATGTAGTTACTATGGTTTGGAATGTAAACGCAGAGCTACAAAGACCACTGAAGATCGAGTGAGTTAGGAACATGACCACACTGTCTTTGTGCGTGCTCCGAAACAAAAGAGCAAAGACCGCATGCTATGATATTTTAGTATTGAATAAGGTTAGTGGAAACAAAAAACCCGTTCAATGTGTTTAGGCACACATGATAACTCTAGATGGGGGAAAGCGTTTTAAAACATATTTATAAACTCATATCGTGTATGTAAAAGCAGTGTCGTACATAAGATCCGTAAAATGTAAATAATTTATCATGCTTCTCATAATAAAAAGTTACTGGATATGGGGGCACTGGGTATGGATGGCCTCAACTACAAAGGTGGGTTCAGTCGAAGAATAAATCCATAAATCAGTGAACCCAAGATGTTATATGGGGGCACTGGATATGGATGCTTTACTCGATGATGTAGTGATTAGGTGTTATATTTTAAAAACAAGAAAAGAGTTACAGGTCTCTATTTTTTGATGTTGTTATAAGAAAAATCCCTGTATATATGAATATGTAAATTTGATCTCTATTTTTGAAAAATAGAAACGCAAGGTGCCTTGCACTTTTCTGACAGAAAATGCAAGCTAACTTGCAATTTTTTTACTTTGATTTTTTTTGAAAATTTTGAAACTTTTAAAATTTTTGAAACACGAAAGTTAACTTACGCTTTTTATCAGGAAAGCGCAAGCTAGTTTGCGCTTTCTAGTTTTGAATTTTTTTTTTGAAATATTTGAAAATTTTGAAATTTCTGAAAAATGCAAGTTAACTTGCGCTTTCTACCAAGAAAGCGCAAACTAATTTGCGCTTTCTGATTTTGAATTTTCAAAAAATTTGAAATTTTGGAAAAGCGCAAGTTAAATCAGGAAAGCGCAAGCTAGTTTGCACTTTTTGATTTTGATTTTTTTTTAAAATTTTGAAATTTTCAAAAATTTCTATATTTTTAAAAGTGGAGGTTAACTTGTACTTTCTATAAGAAAAGTGCAAGATAGTTTGCGCTTTCTGATTTAGAAAAACTAAGGACCTAATTTATATACTCATTACAACAAAGACTTTTCATATAACAACATCAAAATTAGGAACCTTCTGTGCAAAGACCCTTTTAAAAATTCTTCTGGTTAAAACAGTTGTAATTTAAGTCTACGGATTTGAATGTATATAATGTCTCTATATCTACTCCTCGAGTAAATTAGGGATCCAAATTCTACGTGTTTATTTAAGTTTAAAGAAGGGGAAAAAACATTTTGGGCAAACTTTGAAAAGAGAGAACATATATAATGCCTCTTTCTCTACTTCTCCATTGAATCAGGGATCCAAATTCGAGAGGTTGATTTAAATTTAAAGAAGGGAGTCAAACATTTTGGACAAAACTTTGAAAAGTGAGAATATATATAATGTCTCTTTCTTGTCTTTTCTAATAAAGCAGAGATCCAAATTCAAGAGGTTTAACTTCTCATTTCACAGTAGCAGCAGTAGATGAGGGAGAAAAAAAAACTTTTTCATATAATCTACACATGAACTTCAAATAGAAACAAAATCTGTAAAAGTAGTTGAACAAGTGACTCCTTTGGCATGCGCATATATGAGGATAAGAAAATTGTTCCCTCACCTTCATATTGTAAATTCAAGTTGGGTCAACTTGTAATTATTTCCCCATGACATCGGGTATAGTTATGCCTATAAATAGGGACCTGAAATGTCTGAAATCCGTCTACATCCGTATCTTGAAAGCAAATAAATATCCCTCATCTAGGAAAATGGATACGGAAGGTAACTGCATCTGACAGTTACCCGCTTGGGTTTTTTCAAGATCATAGTTAAAATTTTGTTTATTTTAATACAACGATAGACCTGTGTTTTTTTAAATTAATTTAATAATTTGTATAATATGAATTTAATGCATATTAATTAGTAAAAGTTATTTATTATCATCCTATTTGTTTATTTTTTGCGCTTTTATAATCAATGTGATTGAAAAGAAATTACGCTAAACTATTTCGATTATATTTCTCAACTTATTGATTGTTAGCGGATATGATAATTATCTGATATCCATCCGTATTTGCAGATGCGGATATCCAATACCCAAAAAGAATTTCAAATGTGGATGCGGATGTGAACATGGCACCATGCGTATCCGAACGTATCCGTTTACATGCCTATGTAGAGGTCAATTCTAATGATTGATAAATGTAACCTAGTTAAATAAGATGCATAAGAATAATTAAATAAGATACAGAAGATTTTCATAAATGCATGTGTGCACAATCATTTTCTAGCTAAATAAGGTAACCAAGGTATGATTTTAAGGTATGCTTATGTTACCTTATTTCGTAGTACATGAAGCATTTTACAAAATATCATATAATTTCATATGTAGGATATGGGTTCGTAGGCAGTCAAATTATTGTCAATGTCAGTATATTTTCCTCTAAATCTGCGCTAAAATGATGCCATGGGTTGAAAATATATTACTCTTAACTTGTAAACAATGTTTTATCTCTCTTCGTTGTACATGTAGCATTTTACAAAATGTTATATATTTTCATACGAGCGTCACAACATGCGCTTCACGCGTGATGATGACATATGCTTCAACCGTGAATTATTTTTCTACAAATTTTATATGTTTAGCACATTCACTATAAAATGATTTATAGAAACATTTAACTATATTTTTGGTTTAAATCATCTGTTGTTAGTTTAAATTTTATTTCTAAGTTACAACATCTAATTTCTTTTTAGGTTTGAATTTTAATTTACATTATTAATTAACAACTTATTTGTTAAATCCTATTTTTAAGTGATATTAAGATTTGATGGTAATTGTAGATGGATGTTTAGAATTTATAAAAGAACTTTATCCATTAGATCTTATTTTTAAGTGATATTAAGTCTAATAGATTTGTATATGGATTTTTTGAATTTGTAAAAGAACTTTATCTGTTAGATCCTATTTTTAAGTGATATTAAGATTTGATAATATCTGTAGGCGGACGTTTTGAATTTGTAAAAGGAATTTAATTGTTAGGTCATGTTTTCAAGTGATACTATAATTTGGTATTAAGGGCATTTTTGATAGTTCACGCTAACACCAAAAAGTGTGACACGAAAGGTATTACAGTTATTATTAAAGATGTAGGATATAGTATGTAGGCGATCAAATCGTTGTTAAGGTCAGTATTAGTTTCTTCTAAATCCGGGCAAAAAAGGCTATGGGTTGAAAATATATTACTTTTTAACATTCAAACAATGTTTTGACAACTAGAAATAATCTCGAAAGCTTGAATTTCTAAAAATAAGGACTCAAACCGATGATTAGTACAGCTGCAAGTTAAGAATTCGCACCGAGTCATAACTTGGAAAATGGTAAAAGTACTGTACAAAAAAAGCTGCAATGATTATTGCCAATTTAATTAACGTTTTCCCTATTATAGAAGTAAGTATAATTTATGTAATGATCGGAAATTTTATTACTTTGATTTTTGGAATATGCAATTAGTTTTAAATATTCGATTTAGGGTTTTTATAATATAGTAAAATCTATGTTTCAAATAATTATCCAATTTTTGATGATTTATTTTTAATTTAATTTATATAATTTTTCCATAATTTTTAATTTGAAAAATAATTGAACTTCCGTTTTACATATTTTATGGCAAACATTGGCATTTTTTAAATTTAATAGAATTGATCACCAGTGGGTTTTATTGTTTTTTGTGATGGCGTCACATTTTTGGGTGCAATCGTATTTTATTTTCTATCGTTCGCTGCTCGTACATGGATGCAATACTGTGTGGCAAGGTACTATAATCTTTTCAAATGCAAAATCAAAATTAAAACAAACATTCAACCATTTATTTGTCCCCTTTGCTTTCGTTTTCACCCTGCCACTGCCTTTGTTCCTCTTTGTCTCCTTGTCCCTCCATGATTCTTGCCTTTAAATCATAAGTCATTGAAAACTTTGATTTAGATTAGGTCTTCTAATACACTTCAGTACATCAATCTCAACTTTTATTTTTAAGCTTGCCGCTATTGTTATCTGCATTCATCCTCCCTGTACATGTTCAAAAAC
Source organism: Allium fistulosum (assembly GCA_030737815.1). Taxonomy (NCBI): domain Eukaryota; kingdom Viridiplantae; phylum Streptophyta; class Magnoliopsida; order Asparagales; family Amaryllidaceae; genus Allium; species Allium fistulosum. The sequence goes on along the minus strand of CM060902.1, from coordinate 335,546,359 downwards.
CATCAAAAACAAACACCTCCTCCACTTCTAAAATTAAGAACTCTCACTCTTTTCACTTTTAGCAAAAATTTCCCACACAAAAGTTGTTTTTTTCGAGTCTAGTATTTTTTTAAATTGCAGTCAATCATTCCAACAAGCGTGGTGGAGGAAATCGACCAGTTACAATAACAGCTTTAAAAAGGAGGAATTTTCATGAGCATAATATGGCGAATGGAATATACCGACGTATTCATCTCGACGAGTAGGGATTTTAAAAGTTGTTCATGTGAGTTTAGTGGATAGGTTCATTAGGGAGGAGAAGATGACCAATTTACAATCATAAATTGTTTACCAACCATCTAGGGGGCGAGGGGTCTTGGCGTTGGTGCTGGAGGGAGCCCTTGGTTTGAGGGAAGGCATGGTAGCAGGTGCTCGGGGTCCGGTGTACCGTGGTGGTGGTGTGAAATCAATCTAGGATTTTGTGATGATGGGTTTTTGCATATAGGAAATGGCTCGTCGGTGGCTAGGAGGGAGCACGGTGTTAGGGGGAGGGTGCTCGAAGATGCTGCGTAGTATGATGGAGTTATTGGTGATGGTGGCTTGGTGCAAAGGCATTCAAGGCGGGGTAGATGGGGACGAGACTGGACCTGACGCGAATTTTGGGTTTGGGAAGTTGAGATCGAAAATTGAGAGGGGGCATCAAAGATGGAGGCGATAGTGCCATCGGGATAGGCTCATCGATTGGGTTGTACTAGTGGTCTCCGCTGTTTGATCGGCTGTCTCGTGTGGTTGTGCACGTGCACGGAGGTGTATGTATTTTGCTTGCAGGCAGTTGGTAAATGTAGGAAGCGATTTTAGGAGGAAAGTAGAAGCACTGTGTTGTTAGGATTCGGGTAGGAGAAATGGTGATGAGCCAGGCCTATATGTTTGGATGAGAAATTTATAATCTTATTTATTTAATTTTATAAAATATGTGTTAACCTTAGGAAATCATATCTCGCCCGTATTAAATCCGTTTAATCCATGGGTTTTTGCTTTGGGTTTGTATGTACGAGCACAACGCTTTGACATAAATAGTTGTTGGTTTTGATTTAGAATAATTTGATGACAAATTAATACCAACTCATAATAATTACGTCAATGTGAATAATTATGTAACTTAATTAATTATGTTTCATGGGTGTTATCTATTTGGAAAATAAACACCTATTGTTAAATAAATTGAATAGGGTAATTTGGACACCTGTTTAGCAGAATAAAACACTGTTTCGCTAATTAAATTAATTGGTCATTTAACTAGCAGAATAAATCTCCGTTCTGCTATTTTATAGATTTGGACATCTAATTATATGTCATAAATTGAAATTCCACTTTGAATAGGCGATGTGTTAACCTATGGTTAAGCGTTGGATTTATTTACATAGATGTTGATTATGTAAATATCAGTTATTAACTTGGAAAGTTAAATTAAATGTTATGGTAGCTTGTTTAAGTACCATTGTGATTACTAAATCTCTTTTCGAATTTAGGAAGATATGGATTTAAATCAACTTCAACTTTAAACAATTATAAATGTTTTATATAATTATTATTTTAGCAATGTGTTTTATATAAATATTATTTATTAGCAATGCTCAAAGTTAACTAATTTATATTTTAAATATCGTTTAAATTATTAAGTTATATTCAAAATATGATTTAAAGTTATTTATACTTATTTTATAATGATTTGATTTTTAAAGTTAATTATTATTTAAAAGTTAATTATTATTTAAAGTTAACTATTTTATATTTTAAAGTTATTATTTATGATTATTTTAGATAATATGGTTTTAAAAGTTAACTTAATATTATAATAATATTGTTTTAAAGTTAATATATTATTATAATAATATTGTTTTAAAATTTATTTACTATTATATCAATAGTACTTTAAAGGTAATTAATTTTTAAGTTCAATCACTATATTATTTTAACTTGTTTAACAGTTTATGATTTATTTAATGATTCTTTAAAGCATTATTTCTCTAATGTTGTTTAAAGATAATTAATTGTTTTGTTAAAGGTGTTTTTAGAAAATAAATTGTTTTGTTAAAGGTATTTTTAGAAAATAAATTGTTTTATAAAAGGTGTCTTAGAATAATAGAAACTTTTATTTTAAACGGAACCATTTTAAATGGAAAGGTTTATATATAATTTTATTTAATAAAAGGATTTATTAAAGGAGTTATAAATATGAAAGAGTATTTTGTAACTAGACTTTTGAGATTTTTATAAAGGGTGTTTTATAAATGATTTTTAAGATTTATAAATAGAGTTTAATAAATAAACTTAAAGATTTATAAAGGAAATTATAAAGGGAATTGAAAATTTATAAAGTAGATTTCTTAAATGAAAGAGATGTATTAAACGAATTTATTGAAGAAAATTTATAAAAGAAATTGAGATTTGAGCCCTTAACCGACCTTCTTAACTATGGTGGTATGAAAATTCGTTCCATACTTAATGTCAAAGGAATAGAGTTTAGGGTTATCTTTATCTCCGTTCTAAATTACATTTAGATTTGATCATTTTAACATGATTTTAAAATAGAAAACCTTTCTAAGTGTTTGGAGAAAATACTTATACCATTTTATAAGTATGTGGAAAATGTTTTCCAAGTTTTGAAATGAATGGTTTGTGAATATACTTATTCCGGTGAGGTAAGTATATGGATATTTTTTGAAAGAGATTTAATTAATTAAAGATTAATTTTGAGAGGCTTGGTGGCTTCTATGGGAATTAATCTCTATTTTGAATGTTTGTTTATCTGATGGTTAAATAACCGACTATCAAATCTTGGTCTAAGTATACAATCCTTCTTAATTTTGGTGGAACGGAAATACTCCCTACTTAACACCGAATTTTTTTAACTCTGGGAATATCTAGGAGAAACACATGGATTGTATGGTACAGTTACCGTTAGTAGTGCTATACTATACGTATAATCTCTTTTTGTTCTTCTAGGATAAATGATAAGGAGATCCGTCCACATAAACGGTTAAGGGGTGATCCCCACTCTTATGTATTGTCTGATTATTTCTAAAAGAATCTGCGTTGAGTATTTTGAAAATCGATCGATTGGTTTTGGAACATCCTATAAGCGCAGATGTACTTGTAAGAGATGACTCGAAACCGTAAGCACTTCAAAACCATATACGGGTTCTATTCTTGGAGGATATTCGAGATCTGTTTTGGATGTTGGAATCCATGTGTGATTCCGAGACCCGTTGGGATATGGAAATCCATCTGTGATTCCAAGATCTATTTTGGATGTTGGAATCCGTGTCTGATTCCAAGACCCATTAGAATATGGAATCCATGTGTGATTTTCAGATCTTTGTTGAGATGTGGGAATCCATGTGTGATTCTTAGACTTGTTGAGGCATGAGAATCCAGATGTGGTTTCGTGATCTGTTCAGGTGGCGGGGCATGAGCTAGAACATCGGACGTAGCCTCACCAATGGTATTGACTAAAACTAGAGATATGATACATAGCCAGGGGTTTAGCTAACCCATGAGGCTGCAGTCGTCTCCTTCCTAGAGTAACCTACAGTTTGTTTTGCATGCATGGAGCGATAAATTCAGCCTTACGTGGCCAGCTATGCATTTCCTATTGTACATCACTAGGGATGTATTGCTTCTTTGGAAGGATAACTCTGATCCTTGTGAAGGAGGACCGTTCTCAAAGTACCCAGGGCACCTCCGTGGAATCCTGCACAATTTGCAAATGTGTCTTATCAGTTTTTAATTATATATCTATTATTGTTGTGATGTGCACTCATGAGCACTACAACTATTTGATTATTATTATTTTCACCCTTAGACATTATTATAATATCACTGGATTTCCTAAAAAAGGTTTAATTATCGTAAGGTAAAAATCCATTCATTTTTATATGCTGTGTGCTCTTACGAAATACCTTCGTTTTGAAAGTTTTCGATAAAATTAAGTAAATACATTTGATTGTGTTTCTCACGCTGATTTTACCAGACTGATCCAGGCATTGTTTTCTATAATGCTCTGGTTAGCTCGATCATATTTTTTAGATTTAGCTAGATGCTTTGGAGCTTTCAGGAGATGAGCTAGGTTCTCCAAAACGTATTCACGTATCTTATATTCTTCTGCTGTTTCATTATTCGTGATTTCTGTTTGTATTTATCAGCAATTGTAAGAACATGTTGTTATAACTGTCCAGAGCTGATGATAGGTTAGTGTACTCTGATTTGTATTATGTATGCATAATAAGGAGGATTTCTGTAAAAATCATTTTTTTAATATTGTATATTTATCTCGTCACGATATGAGATTATGTTCTATCTTCTATTTCTTTCACCCCAACAATCTGTCTTTCCGACACTTGGATAATCGACACGTGAATATCATGGGTGTATTAGTGTCGATTTCTAAGGATCGAAAGAGGCGGATCTTTACACATGGTATCAGAGCTTAGGTTGAGAGAACACCTAGTCCTTGGTGGGGTAAACTCATTAGAGATAATGTTTTGTAATGCCCTAGAATGAGTAACTCATTAGAAATGGGATTAGTAATATCCTAGAATGAGTTTGAGTGTGTTATATATATGAGTGTGTATTTGTTATTTTTATTGAAAAAAATTATATTGTGTTGGTTGATCTGTTAAGTCTGAGTTTAGGATTCCGGTCGAGGCCTCCGACAAACATTATCGATAGGAATTCCAAAACACTTGAATAAGGCTAAACCGACACAATATTGTTTTAAATTAGTTAAGGAAATAATTTTACCTAGGAGTATATTTTGCATATAAAGAACAATTTTCAAAATCAATATAGTTATTTTTGACATAATTGTTTGCTAGGAGATAATAATATTTAATTATCATCATCTAGGATTTGATTAGTCATGCTTGCTCAGTTTTGGGCATTGACTATTGTTTGTTGATCTATTTGGACACAACACCAAACAAACTATTATTTTCTTGCCTTGTTATCTTGCGGCACACGTCTTTGCTGTTTTTGAGATATTAGCTGCTGTTTAATGATTTTTGTTTCACTATTTTATGAAGTTCGGTTACACGTTTTAATGATTTCTTATGACATAGAACTGGAAGTCTGTTTAAGGATTATAAAAAGGGTGATTTCGTGCAAAAGATACCCCTGTAATTTATAGTCTGTTTAAGAACTAGAAGTCTGTTTATGAACAATCGGCACCCCTGTAATTTATAGTCTGCTTATCACATGCAAGCAATTGTATACAATCAAATGTACATGTAATTTATGAATATGATTACAAATGAAAATTGACATCTACTAATTTCAGTTTCAGTTTCAATTATATATTTAACATCTGTTATGTAATTTTACATCTTTACAAAATTATGAATTGTGTAGGCATTGATAGAAGCAGCTGAAGAAAGACAAAAATCGAAAGCTAGTGTTAATGGAGAAGATGGAATAAGAAGTTTAGAAGATTTTGAAAAAGATCCCATTGCCGAAGCTTTTCGGGATGATAAAAAGCAAAGCTATTGCCGAGCTATTAGCTCTACGTCTAATGTAGCAAAAGGACACATTGGGACGCAAAAGATATGTCATGGTAGAAAGGTGGTTGAAGGAGAGCAAGTTGTTTGGGTGGAGAATGTTTACGATCCAGAAGCTTCAATTTATGAAGCACCACAAAATGGTCATTACACACTATCCGAATTAGTTGAAAGGGGTTTTGTGATTTGGCCTGAGTATCGTTTGCGTTATTAGTAAGTTACTGAACACTATGTAGTTATATTCTGAAACTGTGTTTTAAAGTTTATTATATATATTATGCTTGTATGCTATAATTTGTGGTGTTGGTATGAAGTATCCTTTGTGGTGTTTGAATGAAACATAAATGTTTGGTGTTGTTCTAATTATTGATCGTATGTTTTCTTAATGTTAATACTATATATTTTTGGTATAGATTGTTTGTAGCTGTAATAAAATATTGGTGCTATATAGTTTGTTTGATACTGTTTTAGTTATAACGGTTATAAGTGTTAGAAAATAACCTTTCGTAATGGTTATAACTGTGATATAATTAGCATTTGTCACGGTTATAAGTGTGAGAAATTACTATTTTATAACGGTTATAACCGTGAGTAGATACTATTTTGTCACGGTTATAAGTGTGAGAAATTACTATTTTGTAACGGTTATAACCGTGAGTAAATACTAAACTGTCACGGTTATAAGCGTGAAAAATTAATATTTTGTCACGGTTATAACCGTGAGTAAAAGTGTGACTGAATTTTACCACGGTACCTATTTTCACGGTTATAACCGTGACAAATTAGTTTTGTCACGCTTATAACCGTGAGGAAATTGACTTTCTAGTGTTGTGGGAATCTTCTTTTTTGCAACCTGGTTTGGGTATATAGAAATTTTTCGGAAAACATTGAATTGAACACCATTTGAATTAGATTTCACAATTTGACTCTAAGGCATTCGATAATAATGTTGGGATAAAATTGGATTTTTCTAAATAGGGGCTCAATAAAAGAAAATTAGAATATTTCTTAGATAAATACTTGAAAAATGATTTATATAAAGTGGTGATTTTGGAAAATGTTTTCAAGGTATAGAAGATAATAATAGTTTTGTTTGAAAACATTTTCGAAATAAAAATATTTCTAAGGATTTTCAAGGAGATATAAAGCACTAAACTCACTTTAGTCACTGAAAAATAATGATGACTGCAGTATCTTCGGTGTTCATTTCGAGTTTATGAGTGGAGGATTGTTACCATTAGGATTTTGCTATAGATTTTTTTTGATAAAACAGAGTTTGATTTGATTTACAAAAGAGAAAATTGTATATTATCATTTCAAGCGGTTTATGGGAAAGAGAAATAATAGTTTTACTTAAGAGAGTTTTGAAGTATAAATACTTTTAAAAAGAAAGTTTTATAAAAAGATGTGTTTTCTTTGGTTTGGTTCGAGGGACGAGTCCTGATTTGTTTTGTGATAATCATAATAATCTTCTAAGTGACGATCGGATGTTTGCTTAGGCGAACATTATAGTGCACTTAGTAAATTATTCTTTTTGTCATTGTACGATCGAAATGAGTTTGAATCCAAACAAACCCAAAGCAATTTGGAAATTGGTATTTTTGAAAATGTATGTAGTATTGTTTCAAAATAGAATTGAAAAGGAGAATTCTTTTTAAGTTAACTAGTTCGAGTGGCTCGAAAATAACTTAAAATGGGAAAGAGATGTGTTTAGATGGTAAACACTTCTCTTGAGTTTTACCCTTCTTTGTAAGCGAAGGTATGATACTATTTGGTAGTACCCACTTCTTTATTATCGTTTTTTGGTTACTTGGGATATATATATATATATTCTATGGGTAAAATATACAATTTCATTTCAAAAAGGGTTTTGAAATAATACTGGGTATTTGGATCTCAAGATTGTTTAAGGGAAACAAATTCAAAATGGAAAGGTTGAATCAAACAGTTGTATATACTCTCTAGATGTAGCAGAGTATTATATAAGTTGAACCCAGATTTAGTTCTATGAAATATTTTCGTAAATATTTTTGGCAGAAATAGAATTGGTATTGGAGAGAACTAATAATATAAGTGCGTAAGTTGAACGTAGATCATTTCTTGTTTTTGTATAGTTTTGATTTAAGATTTGAGTACATGATTTGAGGTGTTTCACACCATTCCAAATGAGGATCTATCACTCGATTTTTGATAGTGAACAGTAGGTAAGGGTTCCTGATATGGAACCAAGGTTTTCTATCATAATATGTGGTTATGTAAGAAGAATAGAGATTTCTAATCAAGAAGCCCGACCGGAGTCCACACTAGTAATCGGGTGAGCGATGCTAGTTTGGAAGTGAAGTTATATATTCAAGTAGTGATCATGTAACAACCCTGGTTTTGGAGATTACCTATAAATATTAAATTATAACGATAGTTATAATTTAATATTGTGAATTAAAAATGAAATTGTAAATTTAAATTGTTTATTTGGAATAAATAATATATTTTGAAAATAAAGCGTGAAAATAAAGTTTGGTAACTTTATTTTGTTTATTTGTGAGAATAATGAATGAAATATGATTTATTTAGTGAAAATGCAATAATTCTAGTAATTATTGCCAATTGCTTCTTTTAATAATTTTTAAAGGAGATATTTGATTTTTAAATGTTGTTTATTTAAATTAAAAGAAGAAATTTGATTTAAAATTGAGTTTAAAATGGTTTGTTTTATTTTATTACACAAGAAAATTATTTTTGTGTAATTTTTGAAGTGAAAAATAGCATTTTATGTATATATTTGTGTTAAATTGGTTATTTATGTAAAATAGTGTTTTTGATAATAAAAATATTTTTGAAACTAAAATTATCTTTTTATTAAGTGTAAAATATTTCATTTAACATGTAGATATGTTTACATAATTTATTTGTGTTAAAAACTTGAAGAAATATGTTGTTTTATTTTATTACATAGTGTATTTGTGTACATTTTGTTTAAGTGTTGAATTAATTCACATAGCCTAATTAATTTTCTTTTGTCCGAGTCCAATGCCCACTAATTAGCTTAAACCAGAAGATGAGAAAAGATTTCTCCTATACGTACACTTTGTTTCTTCTTCTTCAATAAATAGAAAACCAAAAATAGAAAAAAAAGAAACTTCACCATTTTCAATCTAAGGCTTCTAATCTCCAATTTTCTTCAATAATTTGTGGTTTTAATCAAATATAAAGAGAATATAATAGGTAATCCACTCCATAAACCTAATTATTTCATCAAAATTCTTTCTTTTGTGAATAGGTTTGTCTGTAACAGTTCTTCTCTGTTTGCATGCTTCTGTTTTATATTTCTACAGGTTCTTGAAGGCAATTCTAGCTCAAAGCTTCCACCTTTCAACAAAAATCAGGATTTTTATTCTTTGTTGCAAGGTGAGTTGCTGCTCACAAAATTCTAGCTGAAGCAAAAGCTTCAAATTGCTAAAATCTGTGAAAATTTAGCTCTGTAAAATTTGTTTTCTTTTGATATCTTATTTATGTGAAAACTGATTTGAGTAGCCTCTTTGCATGTCAGTTTCTTTCAATTCCGACAACGAAATGCTGCCGAATTTTCTTTTGATGATAGTTCATGTGTTGTAGTATAAGTGTGTCAAATTTCATTGCTTAATTCATTTGTTTGATACCTCAAAACTGCTCTGGAAAATCAATACGAAGCCAGAAATCAGCTTGCATACCATCCCGTGGTCATGGTCGACCACTAATTTCCCTGGGTCGACCTACATGTCGACCCAGAAGCCCCATAGGTTGACCTTAGTGTCGACCTTAGGGTGATTAAGGTCGACACCCAGGTCGACCTATAGGTAGACACCCAGGTCGACCTATAGGTCGACTTGGGTAGTGAATATTCCTACCCCTTTCTCTTATATTCTGCTTCTTGTTCCAAACCATTTTGCTTGCTTCTCTTATTCAATTTTGTGATATTTCTGATGTGTTTCATGGCTATGATGCCTATCAATAAGCTAGCCAAGATTTTGTGAATTTGAAATTCAAATTTGAATTGAATTTGAATGTCTGTTTTGAGTGTTTTTCTATGATTTTCTTTGATTTTGAGCACGGATTTTCCCAAACGGTTTTGAAATAATTTTTAAAATAACTTGGCTATTGATATAATTATTATATAATATTTTTAAATTATCTTCAAGCTATAAAATCTAAATATACTCTATAATAAGGGAATTTTAAAAAATTGTTTTCAAAGTCGATTTCGAAAAATGGTTTTAAAAGCTTGTTTTCTCAAATAAATTATTTTATAAAATACACGTTTTTGCACTATTCGAGTGAATGAGAAGGAGAATTAAACGGTTTGGTAAAACACGTGGTATGGGACATGTGCGTTTGTCTTATCGGTTAATTCCCGACTTGTCCGGTTGATCGTTTTGACCTTCGGGTCGTGTTTGTCAATGAGAAGAGGAATTTTTTTTACTGCTTTCTAGTGTGGCATTTACAAGCGATTAGTAAACTGTTTAGTGCGAACAAGTGGTATGGGACCCATGTTAACACTTTTCAGGTTCCTATCTGAGAGTTTGTGACACATTTGTCTTCGAGACGTATTGCCAGTACCAGTTCTTCGGGTCATTTGTCCTTCGGGATGTTTTGTCATTGCGGCGTATTTGTCCTTCGGGATGTTTGTTATTATGACATATTTGTCCTTCGGGATGTTTGTCATTATGATGTATTTGTCCTTCGGGACGTTTGTCTTCGAGATGTGGCACCTTATTTTGATTGGAGGGCTTCGGCCATAAGCACGTGCTATATCTTTGAGATGATTTCATTGGTTATTTGGGATTTTCCAAGTGTATCTCCTTTTTACATTATTGTCCATTTGAGATATCATATATATGACGATTACATCTTTGGAAATTTGAACTCCTTTGAGTTCTATATTTGGGATTTGAGTTGCCAACACTTGGCTTTTATTTGAGATTTAAGATTTGTCATTGTTGGCGTTTATTTGGGATTTATATTCTCCTATTTTGGAGATATATGTAATTGCCTTTATGGTGCATTTTTTAGATTGAGATTTCTCTTTTGGGAATTCATTTGAGATTTCCGTTATGGCAGGTTTTTAGATTCCACCTATTTAGGAGTTATGGTTTCTCTAAACTGTTATTGTTGTTTTGGGATATGCCGATGTAATGAGGCATGCTATACTTAGTGCTTTTGTTATGGAGTTTATCTCTTTTGAGATTATATATTTGTTTAGTGATAACACTTCATCACTTGAAGTAACAACATGTACTTAGAATTATTTCTTCTCATTTAAGAAGAATTATCACTCTTATCCTCATGCATTATATTATCGTTTATCCTACTAAACTGATTGTTTTAGCTAAACTGACCCGTGTATTTTATACTCGGGTCAGACCGAGTTGTTTCAGGTTAGATACCTGCTTTTGGGCTTACCTTAGCTTTGGTGCTTCTGCTTGGATATCTGTTATCACCTTTTTGTTGTTGTCCTTTTTGATTGACTCTAATATATGTATATATTTTTGACTTGTTGTATATAGCGTGGTCTTCGTGTTAGTCCTTGAGATGATGGTTTTGATGACAACAACCTTAGAATAAGATTATAAAATATAAATACTAACATTATAGTTTAGATATATATGTATATGTAGGATTTAACCATGCAGGTATCAAGAATGAAGACTGTACAATATAGAGATTCAAGATATCAAGATTGAAGACTCATGAGTATCGAGAATATGAAGAATAGCAAGAGTATCAAATAGTACAAGATAAGTATTGAGTCTAGAATTATGTTAAAACTTCATAATAGCACTGAAATCTTCACTCCATATTTCATTTGAGATGGAACCCATTTCTACCTTTTTAGTGGCTTACAAACCCACGACAAGTAGCTTACAAACCTACGACAAGTGGCTTACAAACCCACGAACATCCTGGTTTTGTACAAGTTCTCGAGTCCTGATGTGATGAGATATTCTACAGGAAGAAGCTTGCAAAACTACTTCAAAATGATTTTCAAAACTGTTTTTCAAAATGTTTTAGCCTTAAAAATTATCTTTTCAAATGATTTTCAAAAAGATGTTTTAGCCTTAAAATATTCTTTGATTTTGTTTTTAAATAAACCCTTGTTTTAAACTTCATTTGTTTTAAACTATCTTTTAATTATAATATATTTATACTTATATTTAAATATAAAATTATAGTAAAATTATATATATATTATTCTCTATATTTACTTACGTATTTTAACTATAGTTAAGTATATTTATAAAGATTAAAATAGTTTTAATATAAGATAGAAGTAATTTTCGAAGAAAAACAAACCACCAAAATTTCCTTTGGGATGTCGACATACCCAAGGTACCCATGTCGACATAGTGGCAGTTGGTTTCAAAAATTTGAATTTCAAAAGAAGTGTCTATTCGCCATAACCTTTCACGAATAGACTGGCTGTTATTCTTCTATAAATAGGGGATGTTTTCAATGAATTTTTAACAATATTTTTCTGGTTTTCACTCCTCTTCTTCTTCCACATTTCTTTATATATATTCTTACCATTACTCTGCTGAAATCACCATTGAATTTAACTACATCATTTCTACTTTGATTCTCTATCACTATCTCAACAAGATCCCAGTGCTATTCAGAGTTATAGGCTTCTTTGTAATCAATCAAGTGAGAAAAGGTGTGATTGTAGCCTTGGAAATTAATCAAGTGAGAAAAGGTGTGAGATTGTTTTTGAAAGGAAATTCGTACTTGTGTGCGGGACTGGATGTAGGGTAACTTCAAACCAGTATAAAATTCGGTGTGTTCTTTCCTTTACTGCTTTTACTTTATATTTGCATATGTGTTTGAATCTGTGATCATATCTGTGTCTGAATATTGCATACATTTGTGTTCAAATTAATATAAACTCAAAAAGAATTAGTAATTCCTTAATACACTATTCACCCCCTCTAGTGTTTATACTAGCCTTAAGATCCGTAATCCGCATTTCTCACATTTGGTATCAGTGCAAGGTTTTCAAATTTTCATAATCTGAATTTTGAAAAGTTTTCAAAATGGCTACCAACACTGGTACTGTTACTAACACTAGTTCTATTACTACTAGTACTAGTTCATTTGTAGAAGGTCAGTCCACTGCCAGACCACCACTTTTTAATGGCAGTAACTATGCATACTGGGCATGTAGGATGAAAATATATTTACAATCTGTAAGTCTAGACACTTGGAATATCACACAAAATGAATATTCTGAACCCACGACTAATTTTGCACAATGGACCACTGAGCAAAAGACTGTTGCACATAATAATTCTAAAGCAATGAATATTCTATTTTGTTCACTTGATAGGAATGAATTTAATAGAGTGTCAGTTTGTAAGTCTGCATATGAAATCTGGAAAACTTTGCAAGTTACTCATGAAGGAACAAGCAAAGTTAAACAGACCAAAATTTCCATGCTCACAAATCAGTTTCAATTATTTAAAATGAATTCTAATGAGTCTATTTCAGATATGTATAGTAGATTTCAGGATATTGTGCATTCTCTAATATCCTGGGGAAAGGAATTTTTCGAAGAAGATCAAGTCAGAAAAATCTTGAATTCTCTTACTCTAGAATGGGATCAAAAGACACTTGCAATCGAAGAGGCAAATGACATCAGTACCTTAAAGATAGAAGAATTAATTAGAAATCTAATGTCGTTTGTAGTCCAAATGATCGGGAGAAGAGAAAACAAAGCATCTGAAAAGAAATCAATGGCATTCAATGCATTAACCGATGGATTGGACTCAAACAGCGATAATGATGAAGAGATAGCCTTTATGACCAAGAATTTTCGGAAATTTCTAAAATACAGAAAGATGAATAATCTCAAGAGAAACAACTATAAGAACGCTGGAAATCAGAATGTAGTGCCAAACAATATCAAATGCTTCAACTGTGACGAATCATGTCATATCAAAAGAGACTGTCCGTATCTAGATAAGCAAAACATTCCTATAAACAATGATTCCGTAAAGAAACGAAAACGTGCTTTTACTGCTACTCTAGATGACTCAGACTCATCTTCAAGCGATGATGATCAAAAGACAGATAATTCAAATATGTGTTTCACGATAGTTCACGACTCCAACGAATTCAGAGAAACGGACTCAGAAAAAGGTATACATTTACAATACAATTGGTTGAAATTGCATGCTTAGAATTGATTGCTTGATTGATTGATTTTGAATTGGTGTGTTGTTTGAAATTTAAATTTTTTATTATTATCTTATTATATTTTTATTTTATTATTATTTTTATTTTTATTAGTATCATAATACCTTATGGAATATACTAATAATACTCCAGATATATATATAGACATTAAAAATAATAAGAATATATATATATTAGAATTCCTATGAAAAATAAATTATAGAAATTCAAAAACACATGTCGACATGGTCCCAACCATGATGTTGACATGAGTACAGAATTTGAAATTCAAAATTTGAATTCAAATGGTTGAATTTCCCTCCACCTTTTCACTTCATTCAATTCTCTGAAAAGGCATCTTTTGACCAGAGAATATGTCCTTTGAGAATCTATTTATTCACTATCTTTTATCACATCTTTTCACTTTCATTTTCAAATTCAAACTCTCTCTTCAAAATTTCAAGCTCTTTACTCTCTACACTAATGGCTTCTTCAAGCAACCCTTCCACCATGAGAATTTCCAGAAAGATAAAAGAGCAACTCTTCAATGATCTGGAGGCCATAAAAGCATACATCAATTATGCTAACTATGGAAAAGTCCATCCCAGAAAGTTTGCTTTATTTCAAGATTTTTCTACTTATGAAATTGATTCTCTTTTTGCAAACAATCATGTTCTCAGTCTTATTGATGCTTCTCAAAATGATTTTGTTTGCTATTCTCAAAAACCAAAAGACCATTGTTGAGAATCAACGGATTCTTAAACGATCCGTTAGTAAGAAGTTGGATAATATTTCATCCAAGATGAACAAGTTTATTTCCAAAGCAAGCAAGAAGCTTGGATTATCTTCATCTTCATCGTCCTCTAACTAGTTCTATCTTTTCATTTCATATTGTATTAGTTTAGTTTGTTTTAATGTTCATGTAGTTCTTTATGATTAATCATTGTATCACTCTATTATGCAATGAAATTGAATTCCTTTTTCTGTTATCTAGCTTATCTTATCTCCAGAATAAATGTTAGTATATTATATAAATATATATACACACAATTATTCACAAAATCAAAATAAGCCATCAAAATTCACTGCACCATGTCGACATCCCCCCTATGACCATGTCGACATGTACTGGTCAGAAATGACATTTCATTTTAAATTTGAAATTTGTATAACTACCTTATGTCTATTCATTTCAAATGAATTTCTACACCTATAAATACCTATTTCTTCCAGAATTCATCACTCAATATTATTCCTTATCTACTTTGTCTATCATTCTTCTCTCAAACTAAAAAAAATGGCCAATCCAATTCATAATTTAACCGAAAATCTTAAAGAAACTCTTAATACTTTCAAGAATATTCTTTCGTTCATTCTTCGTAACCAGCGACACTTAGAGTTGAGTCAAATGCAGATGATCAAGGAGCAAGAAAGGCATTTCGATGCAATACGATGGATGATTTCCTCCCTGCACAAGGATGATAATGAAACACATCCTCCAGTCTCTCTCACCAATGACAATGAAAATTGGGATGCCATTAAAGCAGACCCTATTTTTGGAGAAGAAGGATGGGTGGAAGTTCCTCGTAATGTTTGATTTGATTGCTTTGTTTGATTTGAATTGTTTGCTTTGATTGATTTGATTTCATTTGCTTTGATTTGATTTGATATGGATTGATATTTGGTGTGGATTGATGTTTGTTGTACAAAACATGTATGCATATGCATTGATATCTATATGACCTTTGATTAATTATCATGTTTATCAATACAATTATCTCTTAATCTATATATTGTATACTCCATTGTATAGTTTATTGATGCAGGTACTTTAGTACAAGAATGAGGGGGAGTTATATAGTTTGGAGTTAGTTTTTGTTGATGACAAAGGGGGAGAAGTATAAAATAAAGTGTAACGACCCGCTATTTTGGACCATTCACATCCGCACATGTCGGACTTGAATAATTCAAAATACCACGTTGTTAATTTAAATTTCGCAAAACTGAACATATACAGTAAATAAATAATCACAGATCACAGACACAGAGTAATAAATGCAGCGGAAATAAAAGAGATAGTAGTTCATGAAGCTACTATATAAATGTATAAGTTACATCAGAGTTAAAACAGATACAACGGAAGAGTAATACGATACATCAGATACAAATTAGAATACATCACTGGAATCATCGAATACTGAAAGCAGAATAGATTGCTGGATCTTCAAGCAAGCTCCAACTTCAAAGGTGAGTCTCGAATACTGGTACACTCATTCTGACCCGAGCGTAAAGCAAAACACAAAACACTCGAGTCAGGATTAACATTCTTATATCAATAAATCCAACTCAAGTGAAATAGCAATTGAAATACAAGTAACTCAAAGGATGTTGGAATAACCATCCTTTAAGGATCCGTTAAACTATCTACTATGTAGTAGTGTACGATAAGTAGATAATGCCTATCAGTAATATAAAATATCAAAATAGTGTTAAGTCATGGCCCATTCCACCCTTAACACATTTTTATTCCCAAGAGCATATACAAGACCGTAGTTTCCCCAAAACCGGAAGTCACCAGAGGGCAATCCATATACTAAAGGTACAAAACAAATCGTAGTGGTCGCGTATAGGGATACAAGTATGACAAGGCACATGAGGCAATACCCAAGGTAGTGAAACTACCGTTTGCCTGATCCGGACTGGTGAGAACGCATCGCCGTAGCGACCGCAACACCGCGAAACAACACTCCCAAAATCAAGGGTGCACCAATCGACAACAAGTAATGAGTAGTTCGAAGAAGTGTGTTCGCTTGAGGTAGCTGACCTCCATTGGCCCGGCACGGCTCCTGTTTTAGTCATTTCCAATTTGACACAAGTGTCAAGGCTATCCATTATCGTTCTCTTTCTTCAGGCATCACGTACATCATTCCAACCACTTCATTCTGGATCACCACTCCGCGTATAGTTATTAAAGTGGTTTCGGTTTAGACAGAGAGTATGTCCATAACCGATTCTGGTCTCTTTAATAACTTTCGTAATTATTACACCGATTGGTCGTTTAATATATTTCAAAACCAAATCAAATTCAATTTCAAATAGAATTTGTAAATCAACACTTCATTTGTCTTTCTAAACCAATTTCCAAAATTTACGTTTCAAAACTTCCACATTCATAATTTCAAGATCTTACAATTCAATTTTAATTTTTATTTAAAACTCTTCAAATATTGATTCAAGTTCGTATATACATTTCATTCCGAAATCATTTAAATTAACTTAATTTAACATTCAAATCAATTTAAATTCATTTATCGATTTCATTTAATATTCATTAAGTAAATTTGTCATTCAAAACAATTTCTATTAAATTTCCAATTCATTAAATCCATTATTTAAATTCAACTTCCTTATTTCAAAACTCACAAATTTAATTAAATTAAATCCATCGAACCAAATCCTTTAAATTTCAAGACTTACATTAATTTCAATAAATCGCATTTTATTTCTTGTTAAAGAAATTCAGTTTCACTTATTTACTTACTTAAATAATTTTTCAAAAACTTAATTAATAAAGAAAACTCAATTTCAATTATTTACGAAGAAAAATTCACTTATTCAAAGGTTCAATTTTACTTATTAAAGAATTCAATTCAATTTAATCATTAAATAATTCAATCTTATTTAATTATTAAATAATTTAAAACTTAATTATTAAAAATTTCAAAGTTTAATAATTTCAAACTTAATTATAATTTCAACTTAATTCAATCATTCCTCAAATTAAACAACATTCTTTCATCAATTACATTGTTAATATTTTGTTTCAGATTATTAAATATTAACATTTTTCTTTCATTAAAATTCAAATTTCAACTTCAATTCAAAACCATATTATTTATTCAAATAAAAACTTCGTTTATTTTTAAATCAAATTATTGACCAATCGGGTTTTATTTAATTCTCTATCCTAGGTCAAAGTTCAATTTGGGTATTTATCATTTCAACCCGATTCCAATTCAATTCAAAATCATAGCATAGCAAAGGGAACTTGTAGTGTGATAACTAGGATGGTGTCAAAGTAAATAAACAAGCAATAACAACAAACAATAACAATCCAATAATCAATTCAAATAATCCCGAAATAATCGTATTAATTCGCATTGTTATTTGTACGAATTAATATAATTATTTCTAGAATCTACACTATCATTTCATGTAGATTAAAGATTATTACACTAATTATTTATACGGTTTTTCACTTGTCATTCAATTACAATTTTATACTACAACAATTAATCCAATATACGTCGATGGTTCAAAGTGTAATTATCACTATTCTACATGTCAATTAATTTAACAATTAAAAGGGTCATATTCAACTAATCAAATTCAACATATATGTCAATTCAAATTTTTAATTATCCTATGTCAAATTTACTTGCATAATATTTATCACTTTATACATTACAATTTTAACGTCCAATTGTAAACATCAAACAATCAATCATTTAACAATCAAACTGGATTATCATTGCATATATAACAGATATTGGTGTCAGATGTCACAGGTGAACTGATACAGGTAATAACAGTGTAAATATCTAACAGCAGCATATTTCAATTGTCGTTTCAATTGAAATCAAATTTAATAAATAAAAGAACGTTAATCGTGAGTGAGTGCTCACCTTCCGAGGCTAGAGAGATTGGACACAGAATGAACTACGGATTCAAAAGCAATGCTAGATGGATACGATTCAATGAAGAACAGGCATGATGGACAAACTGATAGATAAGAAATAGACGAAATCAAATCAGAACTGGATCGATGCAAATAAATCGAAACAAAAGTATATTATATTAATATTTTCTTAAACCAATATTCAATTTAAATTACATATTATATTCCAAATCATACTACATATCTAAATTACTGGTTATTATATTTTAGAAATCTAAAAGAAACCAAAATATCTATATTCAAAACCAATATTTGGAATAATCAAAATGCCCATATGCTTTAAAGATCAATATTATTATAATATATATGTATAAATCGACACATATATCTACATACTTTATACAACATATAATGATCTTAAAATAGAACACTTTTTACTTTAAATATGATATACTGTAAAACTTAAGGCACGGCTAATATATGTATAATATATAAGTCACTATACAACTGTGTATACAGTCTTAACAAAATTTACGGGCAATATTTCCCAACCCATACAATACTTCATATATATACATTAACATATAATATATAACTATATAAAATATACAGCCTTTATAACTACTGGTATACTACGACCATCAATATATAACAAAACCCAATAATAGACTTCTGTATTTATTTAAAAATCAATGCAACGTGTACATGTATGTTCTACGCACATGTATTATTATTATTATTATTATTATTAGCATAAGTCAATAATGTTATGAACTTCAATGCAAAGCTTCTAAACACCTATGAAAATGGCCAGTGCATGCTACAGGCGAAAAATCATATAAACGTGAAGGAAAGGCCACGCAACCGCTTACATATGAATTTACATTGTACAACTTAATACAGATTGAAAATAAATATTATTACAAGCCTATATACATATACTGACACTATGCAGTTATAATTTGGAATCCATTTATATATATATACAAACTATGGTTATCATACCCTTATTTTAAAAACTCACGCAATCCCCTGATCATAACAGGACATACATAATATAATCTATATAAAAAGATACATACTACAGAAACGACCATCACATACATAACTACTATAACTTTTATATCATAAATAACAAATATTATATACTAACAGATTGTAGATGTACCTATTATATAAACTTATACACTCATATATAGGTTGCGCGCGCACTAGAGCTGCAGTGGTGATTGGATCAAGGAGATCTGGGTTGGAGGCACACAAGGTGGGGCTCGGCTGAGAGGGGAGAGGCGAGGTGCCGAGTGAAAGGTGGCGGTGTCGGCAAGCAAGGGTCGGGTGATTCGGCAATATTGATGGCTGTGAGGCTAAGAAGCCTGGGCTGTGCTCGGGTTTAAATGGGCGGCTGCTAGCTTTGGCAGTGGAAGGCTACAGGGCTGCGACTGGAGAAGAAGGCGGGGCTGAGAGTGGGAAGCGACGCATGGACGTGGAGGGTGGTGTAGGTGACGTGGCGTGATGGGTGGGTCCGTGCCACGTGGTGGTTGCTTACGGTGGATGAGGTCGGAGGCAGAGGTGGCATCGGCTTGGGTAGGTGGCTCCAGACTTGGGCGTTGGATGATGAAGTGGGGCGAGCGTGGCAACAGGTGGCTATTGCATCGAATACGAGGTGGAGTGAGGCTTTGGTGGCGGGATCGAGTTGCATGGAAAGGAATAAGGGGGGGAAAGCAATGAAAAAAATATAAAGAAGAAGGAAAGGTGAAGAAAAATGATTACAGAGGAGGGAGAGGAATAAAGAAAAGAGAGGAGCTGGGTAGAAAATATAAGAGGAGGAGGAAAAGATTTGGAGAGAAGTCAGGCAAATAAAAGAATGCACGCAAAAAAATATGAAATGCACAAAAATGAACGGCACATTTATTATCAACGAATGACTATTCATTTTCCAACATCAATTCAACTGAACCTTTATCTTGATTAGGTGGCTGACAGCAAGCACGATGGAAAATGAATAGACCAGGGAAAACAAAGGTCTTAGAATGAAATGACTCACAACGGACACCGTTGCGATTTACCGCTTCGTGGTTTCCGTCACGCACCGGATCTCACAATACAGAAATAAATATACCGTAGAGATCAGCACGACGAGACGATCAAAACGGTATATAGAAATCAGTGGTACGATTGAATTATAAAAATTCGAAATTTTTTTCTACTACGGAAAATGCAAGAAAAACACTGAAAAATAAGATCGACGGAGCCAAAGATGTCCGAATTTGGAAAAACGACAAACTGACATCTTGCTCAAAAGATGGTTTAGAATTTTTCTATGTAAAAATATTTAAGTTTCGAAAATATTTTATTTTCATCGCTTTATAACTGTTTTAAATTGAAGTAAATTTACGCGCGAAATAAACTTTCATATTTTCGGACGAAAATTTTCCAGTTACCATGTTTAACTAGACGCATTTCAAATATCAAATTTTTATTTCAAAATTTTATCGTTTAAAATTTCACAAAATTTCAACTAACTACGTTATTAAAACAGTTGAAATTTACGGGTCGTTACATATAGGATAGTTAGGCATAGATTAAGGGGGAGTTATTAGTTTTAGGGGGAGTTAATCGGATAGAAATAATATTTTATAAACAAAGGTTGTCATCATCAAGAAGGGGGAGATTGTTAGTCCTTGAGATGATGGTTTTGATGACAACAACCTTAGAATAAGATTATAAAATATAAATACTAACATTATAGTTTAGATATATATGTATATGCAGGATTTAACCATGCAGGTATTAAGAATGAAGACTGTACAGTATAGAGATTCAAGATATCAAAATTGAAGACTCATGAGTATCAAGAATATCAAGAATAGCAAGATTATCAAATAGTACAAGATAAGTATTGAGTATAGAATTATGTTAAAACTTCATAATAGCACTGAAATCTTCACTCCATATTTCATTTGGGATGGAACACATTTCTACTTTTTTAGTGGCTTACAAACCCATGACAAGTAGCTTACAAACCTACGACAAGTGGCTTACAAACCCACGAACATCCTGGTTTTGTACAAGTTCTCGAGTCCTGATGTGATGAGATATTCTACAGGAAGAAGCTTGCAAAACTACTTCAAAATGATTTTCAAAACTGTTTTTCAAAATGTTTTAGCCTTAAAAATTATCTTTTCAAATGATTTTCAAAAAGTTGTTTTAGCCTTAAAATATTCTTTGATTTAGTTTTTAAATAAACACTTGTTTTAAACTTCGTTTATTTTAAACTATCTTTTAATTATAATATATTTATACTTAGATTTAAATATAAAATTATATTAAAATTATATATATATTATTCTCTATATTTACATATGTATTTAACTATAGTTAAGTATATTTATGAAGTTTAAAATAGTTTTAATATAAGATAGAAGTAATTTTCAAAGAAAAACAAATCACCAAAATTTCCTTTGGGATGTCGACATACCCAAGATACCCATGTCGACATAGTGGCATTTGGTTTCAAAAATTTGAATTTCAAAAGAAGTGTCTATTCGCCATAACCTTTCACGAATAGACATGGCTGTTATTCTTCTATAAATAGGGGATGTTTTCAATGAATTTTTAACAATATTTTTCTGGTTTTCACTCCTCTTCTTCTTCCATATTTCTTTATATATATTCTTACCATTACTCTACCGAAATCACCATTGAATTTAACTAGATCATTTCTAGTTTGATTCTCTATCACTATCTCAACAAGATCCCAGTGCTATTCAGAGTTATAGGCTTCTTTGTAATCAATCAAGTGAGAAAAGGTGTGATTGTAGCCTTGGAAATCAATCAAGTGAGAAAAGGTGTGATTGTAGCCTAGGAAATCAATTAGGTGAACTTGTTGCCTGGGAAATCAAGTATCTCTACCCAGAGGATTGTGAATCTAGAGTGGTGTACCTCGTGGCCTTGAAATCGAGGGTTGTAATTGTAAAGATTGTTTTTGAAAGGAAATCCGTACTTGTGTGCGGGACTGGATGTAGGGTAACTCTGAACCAGTATAAAATCCGGTGTGTTCTTTCCTTTACTGCTTTTACTTTATATTTGCATCTGTGTTTGAATCTGTGATCATATCTGTGTCTGAATATTGCATACATTTGTGTTCAAATTAATATAAACTCAAAAAGAATTAGTAATTCCTTAAAACACTATTCACCCTCCCTCTAGTGTTTATACTAGCCTTAAGATCCGTAATCCGCATTTCTCACACTTCGTACCACTATGATGTATCATTTTGTATTACACTGGGGATGTATCTGTATGTATGTGCATATATATATATATCTGTTGTTTGCTGTTTTGGGATGTGATGTACATTTTAGCTATTGTATTTTGTTCTAATAGATCTGTTAGCCACCTATAGTTTTGTATTAAGTATTTATTGAATATGTCGATCCACTTGAGATAGGAAAAAAATAGAGCATTTATCGACGTATTTAATAGATGTGTAAGACAAGACTATAGATGGTCGCTCCTAACCAGCTCTATTCTCCGCATTAGTAGACAGTATTACCCAGTAATTCTCTTTGTTAATGTGGGTCTTGGGGTGAGGGGGCATCATAGCTTGGTATCAGAGCTGAGTTTAGAACTAAATATGATAAACATAGAACAAAAGCATATATTACGGTACATCCAAGTATAATACACGTGTTACAAATCCCTTAATCATCGTGTCCTTGACCTTTTCGTGTCCTTTGAGGTAGATAAGTTGGGAATACATCTAGAAATGCATTTTAAATTCCATAGTATTCCATAATTGAATTATTAATATCTACCATGTGAATAATCTTTATCTTATCTTAACTTTCAGCTAATGGCTGGAAGAGGCAGAGGACGTCGCTCGGATGCTGGGCAATCCAACGGCTCACATCCGGATGGCATGTATATGTCTACCGATCAGTTTATGGAGTTATTTAGGAGCACTCAGCCTCCAGGTCCTACTCTAGCATCTCCTCCGCGCAAATTTGCCTTTGTGCGCATGTGTAGTGATTTCTCCCACCTCGGAGGCAAGCCATTCAGAGGCTCCGAGTTTGTATTAGAGGTCCAGGCTTGGATTTGCACATGCGAACGCATCTTCTCTTGCATGGATCTTTCTAACCACCATAAAGTTCTTGTATCTAGCATGTTGCAAGAGCATGCTCTCGACTGGTATGAGCTTCTCATTGCCGAGCTCGATGAGTCCACTCTTACTTGGACATAGTTTAGGGAACGATTTGAGCTCAAGTTCGTCCCCAAATCAGAGAAAGCTTTAATAGCCTGTCGCTTCCTCGAGTTGAAGCAAGGGAAGTCTTCCATTTCTGATTATGTATCTTCATTCGAGGCCTTATCCAAATATGGTCTCGAGTATATCAACACCTCTTATAAGAAGAATTTGAAGTTTGTTTCTGGTTTGAAGTAGTATCTGAAGAAGTCCTTGATGCTCCAGCTCAAGTTATCTTTCGAGGAGTTATTTGACTCGGCGCTTCATCTCGAAGCTGTTGAGAAAGAGAGGGACAACAGTGATGAGATTGAGGTTCGCAAGAACCCCAATAAGAAGAAGTTCCCATTTCAAAAGTCGAGATCCTTTCCTCAGAAGAAGAAGAAGCATGTTGGTTCTAGTTCTAGTTCTCAGCCTCATGGAGCACCTCCTACTAAGAAGGGGTGTTTCAACTGTGGCTCCTCTGACCATATGATCTGTGATTGTCCTAAGCCTTTATTTTGTTGCTATTGCAAGAAGAAGGGTCATTGAGTTTCTTCTTGTCCTGTTGCTCCGAGTAATGCCAAATCTGGCAAGCTGAATGTGGTGGATGCCTCTGGAGGGTCTTCTCAGCGCAGAGGTACATCTCCTTCTATCCTTGAAGGTTCTTTGTTGTTTCATGATCGATCTATTCGAGTCCTCTTTGATATGGGTGCATCGCATTCATTCGTATCGAAGGAGCTCGTTGATGCTGTTTCATTGGATGTTTCATGTGCAGTTACTTCATTGAGGATTGCGAATCCTATTGGGGGATCCGCAACCCTAAGCATGCTTTGTGAGGATGTTGAGATTGTTTTATGTGGCTTTTATTTTCATGCGAATCTGAACGTTATTTCTTTTCTGGAATTTGATATGGTCTTGGGTATGGACTGGCTAGTTCGATACGATGCCAGGATTATTTGTTCTAAGAGGATTTTATACCTTCGACATCCTGATTCGTCTGCTCAACTATCACTTGTTCTTCGGAATGTGGATAATTCCGAAGCAGCTTTGTTTTCTCTAGACTCACGAGATGATGATATATCTCGTATACCTGTTGTTTGTGATTTTCCTGATGTGTTTGAGCCTATTTCGGGTTTGCTACCCAAGCGGGCTATCAAGTTCCGCATTGATCTCATTCCAGGCCTCAGCCAGTTAGTTTTCCTCCCACGAGGGTGTCTACAAAGGAAAATGAGGAACTCAAGAAGCAGCTTTTGGAGCTTGAAGCTAAGTAGTTTATCTAGTCCAGTTCTTCACCGTATGGTGCCGCGGTTGTCTTCGTGAAGAAGTCCGATGGAACTCTTAGGCTTTGCATTGACTACCGCAAGCTTAACGAGTTAACCATCAAGAATAAGTATCTGTTGCCTAGGATCGACGAAATGTTTGATCAATTGAGTGGTGCTAAGGTCTTCTCTCAACTCGACCTTGCCACTGGTTTTCATTATCTACGAGTTGCGAAGGACAGCATTCCTCTCACAGCTTTCTGCACTCGTTATGGTTCTTATGAGTGGCTCGTTATGCCGTTCGGTTTGACGAATGCTCCTGCTTTCTTTATCGATCTTATGAATCGAGTATTCCGGGAATATCTTGATAAGTTCATCCTTGTGTTTATTGATGACATCCTTGTCTATTCTAGGTCTGAAGCTGATCATGCTTACCATTTGAGGATTGTTTTGAGTACTCTTCGTCAGCATCAACTCAAAGCCAAATTCTCCAAGCACCACTTTTGGGAGAATAAGGTGAAGTTCTTAGGCCACGTTGTATCTTCCGAGGGAATTTCGGTCGATCCTTCGAAGATTGAAGCCATCAAGAATTGGAAGAGGCCTAAGAATGTTTCTGAGATTCGTAGTTTCCTTGGTTTGGCAGGATATTACCGTCGATTCATCAAGTATTTTTCCAGCATTGTGCTACCTCTCACCAACCTTACTCGGAAAGGCGTTCGATTCATTTGGTCTGATAAGTGTGAAGCTTCTTTTCAGCAGTTAAAGTAGCTTCTCACTAATGCTCCTATTCTTGTGGTTCCCGAAGGGAATCAAGATCTTGTTGTCTACACCGATGCTAGTAGATGTGGCCTCGGTGTCATGCTTATGCAGAGAGATCGGGTAGTTGCTTATGCTTCTAGGCAACTGCGACTGAATGAAGTATGCTATGCCACTCATGATCTCAAGTTAGCCGCCATAGTCTTTGCCTTGATGATTTGACGACATTATCTTTTAGGCGAGCGCTTCATTCTCTATACCAATCAAAAATCTTTGAAGTATCTGTTCACCCAGAAGGAGCTCAATATGCGGCAATAGCGTTGGCTCGAGTTTCTTGCCTCTTATGACTTCGATATGTAGTACACTCCTGGAAAGGGGAACAGAGTCGCTGATGCGCTTAGTCGCAAACACTCTGCCGTTGTTTCTATGATGCTAGCCGAGTAGGATGTCTTAGAGACCCTATCTTTTAGTGATATTCATGATCGTGCTCCATCTTTTGATTCTCCTATTTTATTATTTAGTTTGGAAGCTCGACCTAGCTTATTGGATCGTATTGCCCATGCTTAATGGCAAGATCTAGATCTTGTGCATCTTATTTAGATATGTGGGTCTAAATCCCATGACGAGGAGTTGAGGGATCAACATCGATTCTCATGGGTGTCTTTGCAAGAAGAACCGTTTAGTCCTGCCTTCTGATTCTGATCTTAGGTGGGACATTCTCGATGATTGTCACCGTTCTAAGTATACCATTCACCCCGGCAGTAGCAAGATGTATGCCGACATGAGATGCCTTTATTATTGGGAAGGCATGAAGCATGATGTGGCTGTTGAGACTTGGTTTTGATTCATGACTCAAAGCTATCACTACAACATACAGATTCTACGACTGTTACAACAAAAAGAGAATATATACTACGTGGAGACAAGACATCAAAATCGGTGCATCAACTTTTATATTATTTTGTTTTGAGTCTTAGGTCATTATTGTTAAGATCTCTCCTCGTTTACATATATATTAGCTTATATATATTATTTTCTTATTTTCAAATGATTTATATATATAAGCATATAATATATATATACTATCAAGATTTTAATGTTAGAATCATATATAATATATATACTATATATATACCTACGTAAACTGTGCAAACTGCATAGAAAATACCAGGTCAGTCGACTGACCTGCTAGTTTCTGTGCAGTATGCACATGTGCACAAGTATATATATTTTTATAATAAAAAACGTTTGAATATTCAGTCGACTGACTCAGAGTCTCAGTTGACTGAATTTTTACAACAGCTATTTTTCTGAAAAGACACGACTATTTGTGAAGAGTTACGAACCTCTACGAAAAGATTTGGATGCAACACTTCAATCGAAACTCTTCATCAACAGTCGTTGCTTTTTAACATCTATAAATACATACTCTAACTTGATTCCAATTTACTGAATTTTCTTATCTTTCTTATTTAACACTCTGGAATCTACTCGCAACTACACTTTCAAATATTCTACATTAAAGCAATTTTATACCTTTCTATTCTTCATAAACTTCACATATATATTTATACTTGAGGAGAAGATTATAGGAAGGGTGTACTACAAGTGACAAATCCATGTTATTAGAACACACAAAGTCAAAACAATCTTTTGTATTTGTTGAAGTCCTGTTCTGCTGCTCAGGCGTGTGAAGTCCTCTTCAGCTGCTGAGGCGAAATCCTGTTCTGCTGCTCAGGTCCTTGTTCGGCTGCTCAAGGGTGGTATAAACATGTTCCTTTGGGTTAAGTGAGGGTTATTATTTTAGTAAAATTCCAGATGGAGTTTGGGACCGGACGTAGGACGGAGCTCCGAACCAGTATGAAAATATCTGGTGTCATTTTTTATTATACTGCTTTTATATTTCATACTATTTACTATATAACTATCATCACTATACTCTGTATTATCATATACCCACATTACACGATCCATAGCACATTTTAATTTGGTATCAGAGCAAGGTCATCATATAACCATATTATGAAATAATTCAATAGGTTAGATTTTGTATTCGGGTTAGCCCAATTGCTCGAGCTCAGGCTTAATCTTCTTTATAAAAAAAAACTCTGTAGCGTGCATATGTGCACTTAACTTTTTTGCTCTGAAGAAATAACAATGGTGGTATCTTCTTCTTTAAATAAAATTCTGAATTAATGTTTTCCTAGATCTCGAATTCAAGTATTTCTGTTTTCCTATTTTGTTACATGGTATCAGAGCGATTGCGATCCTCAAAATCTAGGGCTTCAATTATCAGAGTCTAGAGTTCCTCAAATTCATCATGGCTGAAAACAAAAACACCACAATGATTGATGTCGTGCCAATCCTGTCGAAAATCACAGATCGGAAGCTAAAGAATTCAAATTATCTGGAGTGAAGTAAAACAATTAGACTTTATCTTCGGAGTATCGATAAGGATGAACATTTGATCAAAGATCCTCCAACAACACAAGAACCTAATGATCTGATTTGGTTAAGAGAGGATGCAAGATTATTTTTGCAAATACGAAATTCAATTGATAACGAAGTAATTAATTTGATTAATCACTGTGAGTTTGTGAAGGAATTGATGGAGTATGTTGAATTTCTTTATTCAGGAAAGGGAAATTTAACTAGGATGTTTGATGTGTGCAAAACTTTTTACAGAGCAGAGAAAAGAGATCAAAATCTTACTAATTACTTCATGAAATTCAAACAAACATATGAAGAATTCAATGAGTTGTTACCAATGAGTGCTGATATTAAGGTTCAACGAAATCAACGAGAACAAATGGCTATAATGAGTTTTCTTGGTGGGTTACCCTTAGAGTTTGATGCTGCTAAATCACAAGTACTATCTGGTGCATCAATTACTTCATTACAAGAAGTGTTTAGCCGTATACTTCGAACTGAGACACCAAATACTGGATCTAGTAACAATACAAGTAACAGTGCTTTAATAAGTTCAAGTCAGAATCCTACTGCTTATCACAATTCATGGAAGCCACCAATAGATTTCAGACCACCATGGAACTCCATCCAACGACCAGATTCGTGGAGACCCCCATCAACACAATCATGGAGACCACAGAGAAATGCAGGAAGATCAAACAACAAAATTTGTTCATATTGCAAGAAACCAGGTCACCTAATCTCTTAATGCAGAAAGCTTCAATATAACAATCAAAAAAACCAAGGAGCTCCTAATGCAAATAAAACTGTGCTTATGACTGCTGATGAATTTGCTAACTATTCGAAATATCAGGAAGAATTGCAAAATAGAGTGCAACAATCATCTGCAGATACTCAGTCATCATCTGTATCTATATCCACTCTTGCTAATACAAATAAACAAACTTCTAGATGGGTAATCGACTCTGGAGCAACTGATCATATGTCAGGTAACTCGAGATTGTTTACAGACCTTAAAATATATAAACATGGGCAAAATGTTATTTTAGCAGATGGTTCTCAGTCAAATGTTCAAGGCACTGGTAATATCAATACTTCACTACCATTGAAATCTGTCTTATTCATACCATTTCTATCATATAACTTGTTATCAGTAAGTCAGATAACTAAAAGTATGAATTGCAGTATATCTTTCTTCCCTGAAAAGTGTGTTTTCCAGGATCTTATGACGAAGCAAATTAGTGGTAAAGGACGTGAATCAGGTGGCCTTTATATTCTGGACTCTTTACCTGTTGCTTGCTCTAGTGTAGATACTGCTATTAAAGTTCATCAACAACTTGGTCATCCTTCACTCACTCTGTTCAAAAGTCTTTGTCCTCAATACAATAATCTGTTTACTCTTAACTGTGAAGCATGTCAATATGCTAAACTTCATCGTAGTAGTTTTAAACCAAGAATAAATAAGCGTGCAAGTGCACCATTTGAACTTGTACATTCAGATATTTGGGGACCATCATCTACTGTTTCTAAAGCTGGTTTTAAATACTTTGTAACATTTGTAGATGATTATTCACGTGTTACATGGTTATTTCTAATGAAGCAAAGATCTGAAGTGTTTTCTATTTTCTGTGATTTTCACACTGAGATTCAAAATCAGTTTGAAATTAACATTAAAACTTTAAGGAGTGATAACGCAAAAGAATATACATCTCACACCTTCAATACATATTTAACTCAGAATGGTATTTTACAGGAAACATCTTGTGTTGATACTACATCACAAAATGGAGTTGCTGAGAGAAAGAATCGACATTTACTTGAAACTACTCGTGCATTGTTGTTTCATATGAAGGTGCCAAAGATGTTTTGGGCAGATGCAGTGTTAACTGCATGTTATCTTATTAATAGACTTCCATCTACAGTTCTCAATTTTGAGATCCCATACAAAGTATTATTTCCTAATAAAGAACTACATCCTATTAAGCCAAGAATATTTGGTTGTGTGTGCTTTGTTAGAGATGTGAATCCTCAAAGAGGTAAACTTGATCCAAAATCTTTAAAGTGCATCTTCGTTGGATACTCAAGGTTGCAGAAAGGATACAGGTGCTTCTGTCCAAGTTTAAATAAATATCTAACTTCAATAGATGTTAACTTCATGGAGGATGTGTCTTATTATCAACAACAACTCAATTCATCAAGTCAGGAGGAGAATAATGCATCATTTAGTTTACAAAATCTGGAGGAGGAAGATGATTTTCTAGTGTACTCAACACTTCAACAAGAATCTGAACCACCCACCAATGTAGAAATCATACCCACAACTGATCCAGATCTTGATTTGCCAATTGCTCTTAGAAAAGGAAGAAGACAGTGTACTTATCCCATAGCTGAGTTCATATCATATAATCATGTTCCTAAAAACATCCATTCATTTATTACCTCACTTGACACTGTGAATATTCTCAAGACAATTACAGAGGCATTATCCAAACCAGAATGGAAGGAAGCAATGATAGAGGAAATGAATGCTCTAGAGATGAATAATACATGGGATCTGGTTGTTTTACCAGACTCAAAGAAAACTATTGGATGTAGATGGATATTTACAGTTAAGATGAATCCAAATGGAACAGTATCTAGATACAAAGCTCGATTGGTGGCTAAAGGTTATGCTCAGGTATATGGTATGGACTATTCAGAAATATTTTCTCCTGTTGCTAAAATGACATCTATCAGACTGTTTATTGCTTTGGCTGCTAGGTTTAATTGGAAACTTCAACAATTAGATATAAAGAATGCATTCCTTCATGGTGATCTTAATGAGGAAATCTATATGGTGCAACCTCCTGGATTTATTGCTCGAGGAGAAGAAAATATGGTATGTAAACTTAAAAAAACTCTCTACGTTTTAAAGCAAAGCCCAAGGGCTTGGTTTGGGAAATTTAGTCAGACACTTGAAAGATTTGGAATGAAGAAATGCAAAAGTGATCATTCAGTGTTTTACAAAACATCTAAACAAGGTATAATCTTGTTAGTTGTATATGTGGATGATATAGTTATAACTGGAAATGATGAATCAGGCATAATCAGTCTAAAACAATTCATTCATACTCATTTTCAAACAAAAGATTTAGGGGAGTTAAAATACTTTTTAGGAGTAGAAGTTATGAGGAGCAACAGAGGTATATTACTGTGTCAAAGAAAGTATATCCTAGACTTGTTAACAGAGACTGGAAAAATTGGAGTGAAGCCTCAAAATACTCCACTTATACCCAATCTTAAACTCAGTGGTGATGAAGAGCCTTTTGATAATCCAGAGAGAAATAGGAGATTGGTAGGCAAATTAAACTATTTAACTATAACAAGGCCTGATGTAGCATATGCAGTTAGTATAGCCAGCCAATATATGTCTTCTCCAAGTAAGCAACACTGGTTACTACTTGAACATATTCTTGGGTATTTGAAAAGAACATCTGGACATGGCATCATGTATGCTAACCATGGTCATATGAAGTTAGAAAGTTTTGCAGATGCAGACTGGGCTGGGTCAAGAGAAGATAGGAGATCTACTACTGGATTCTGTGTATTTCTTGGAGGAAACTTGGTATCATGGAAAAGTAAGAAGTAGAATATAGTGTCACGATCTAGTGCTGAATCTGAATATCGTGCCATGTCTAAAGCTATTTGTGAAGTTATGTGGATTAAGCATTTGTTGAGTGAATGCAGTTTAGAGTTTGAACAGCCTGCTGAGTTGTGGTGTGACAATAAGGCAGCTATATACATTGCATCGAACCCAGTTTTTCACGAAAGAACAAAACATATCGAAGTAGATTGCCATTTCATTCGAGATAAAGTTCAAGGAGGAGAAGTTATAATTAAGCATATTCAAACTAAGGATCAACCAGCAGACTTGCTTACTAAAGCTGTGAATGGAGAGAAGATCAAGTATTTGAGTGACAAGTTGGGATTGTTTGATATTTACAACCCAACTTGAGGAGGAGTATTATGAAATAATTCAATAGGTTAGATTTTGTATTCGGGTTAGCCCAATTGCTCGAGCTCAGGTTTAATCTTCTTTATAAAAAAACACTGTAGCGTGCATATGTGCACTTAACTTTTTTGCTCTAAAGAAATAACAATGGTGGTATCTTCTTCTTTAAATAAAATTCTGAATTAATGTTTTCCTAGATCTCGAATTCAAGTATTTCTGTTTTCCTATTTTGTTAACATAGTTATCTGATAATCTAATAATATGGAAACTAACACTAGCACTAGCATTAACACTAGCTTCATTGAAGGACAGTCCACTACACGTCCACCACTATTTAATGGCATAAATTATAACTATTGGGCCACACGAATGAGAATATATATGCAAGCAAATGGTTTTGATTCATGGAATATAACTCAAACAAAATATATTATTCCTACTGAGGAGTATTCTACTTGGTCAAATACATAGAAACTAGATGCCACAGCTAAAGCAAGAGCCATGAATATGTTGTTTTGTGCCTTAGATAAAAATGAGTTTAACCGTGTTAGCATGTGCAACACTGCATATGAAATATGGCGTACACTCAAGATTACACATGAAGGAACTAACAAGGTCAAACAGAGCAAGATATCCATGCTCAAAAGTCAATTTCAAAACTTTAGAATGAAAGACAATGAATCTATAAACGATATGTATTCAAGATTTCATGATATCTATCATTCATTAGTAGGACTAGGAGAAAAATATTCAGATTTTGATATCGTGTCCAAAATTCTTAACTCCTAAACGGATGAATGGGAAAGAAAAGTTCTCGCAATTGAAGAAGCAAATGATATTTCCAAAATAACTCCGAAAGAGTTAATGGGAAATCAAATGTCCTATGAAGTGAATTTGCAGGCTGAACGAGTTCAAGCTCAAGGTAAAAAGAATATAGCATTCCATGAAGAGCAAGAAGAATCAGATTCAAACAAAGACGACCTAGCCTTTATTGCCAAAAATTTCAAGAAATTCTTGAAATATAGAAAAGGAAACAGAAAAAATGGCAAGAGAAGCTCAACAGTAATAAACCACCGTCTTCATCAGTATTGGAGTGCTTTAACTGTCACAAAAGGGGCATATACAGAAGGATTGTCCGGATCAAAAGAAAGAATATCGCAATAAAAGGAAGGACAAGTTCAAAAGGAAAGCTTTCTCAGTTACATCGGATGATTCAGACTCCTCTTCCTCATCAGAAAGCGAGAGTAACAACGATAATGAACAAGCCAATGTATGCTTTATGGCCATAGATAATAAGGTTAGTGATTTAACTTTTGATGATATGATAGAGATAAACTCAGAATTATTAGATACTTTAAAAAATCTCAAAAGAAAATATAAAGAGGCTGTTGAAAATAAGAACAAGGCAGAATTTGAAAGAGATATGCTTAAAGACGAGATGAAAATTTTGGAAGAAGAACTTGAGAAAACTCAAGAATCACTTTCAAATGTTAATTCTCAACTAATATTATTAAGTCAAGAAATTGAAACTCAAAAAGAAAAGAATGATGTTCTTGTTTCTAAAAATCATGATCTAAATACTAATATCAAAATGGTAGAACTAGAAAACTCGAGCCTAAAGACCAAACTAGAAGGAATCACTAAAAATGTCTCGAATTTTAATAAAGGTAGAGAAAATTTATCTAGAATTAATTAAAATTCACAACCGGATAACAATAAAAACGGACTAGGCTATAAGAAAGTCAAGAATTCACAATCCAGTAATTTAAACAATGTTAAGTCTAAATCTTCAAAAAGATTAGCTTCTAAAACTATAAATATATGGGTGCCTAAAAAAATAACAAGTTAATAAGGAACAAGTATATTAGATCATTCATAGAAACCGTTCATAATAATAATTATTATATTTATAAAAGGGATACTGAATCCACTTGGGTTTGATTTCCTAAGATCTAACTCTTAGGACCCTATTAAAAAGGTGGGTACCAACGTCATCTCATATTTTTTGCAGGTCCCACTCAAGAAAAGAGGAAAATGGATACTCGACAGTGGTTGCTCAAAACACATGACATGAGACAAAAATATGCTGACTAACATTACATACTCGGATGGAGGTTCTGTCACTTTTGGAGATAATTCCAAGGGATATATCATCGGCAAAGGCGATGTAAACAATTACGGTACATCTAATTTACCTTTTATTACAAATGTTTTATTAGTTAAGAATCTAAAACACAATCTATTAAGTATAAGTCAATTATGTGATAAAGGATTTAAGGTATCTTTCTCTGAGAATAAATGTAGTATCTTCGATCAAAATCAGAATCTTATTTTCGAAGGAAATAGAGATAGAAACATTTACGTTTTAAATATGAAAGTTAATCATAACTCGGACATGTGTTTAATAGCCAAAGAAAATGATCCTTGGCTATGGCACAAACAATTTTGTCATATCAATTTCAAAACTATAAATAAAATTTCTAAAAATAATCTTGTAAAAGGTTAACCAAAGATGAGTTTTAAAGTTAATAATATCTGTGATGCATGTTAATTAGGTAAATTAACTAAATCTTCGTTTAAATCTAAAAAGGTCATTTCAACATTACAACCACTTGAATTAATTCATATGGATTTATTTGGACCAACCCAAGTTCAATCCATAAACCACAATAAATACATGTTTGTAATAGTTGATGATTTTTCTAGATATACGTGGACTATCTTTATGAAAAATAAAAGTGATACTTTTGACAATTTCAAAACATTTGTTAAACGAATTCAAAATTTAAAAGGTACTAAAACTAAGAATATTAGAAGTGATCACGGAGGAGAATTTGAAAATGAACTGTTTGATAACTATTGTAAAAAGAAAGGAATATTTCATAACTTTTCGTTTCGTAGAACTCCACAACAAAATGGAGCTATAGAATGAAAGAATCGGACTCTACAAGAATGTGCTAGAACCTTACTAAACGAAAGCACGTTACCAAAACATTTCTTGGAAGAAGCCGTTGCAACTGCCTGTTATGTATTAAATCGTGTATCTATTAGACCCCTCACTAAGAATACATCTTATGAACTTTTTAACGGTAGAAAACCAAACATATCTTATTTTAAAGTATTTGGATCAAAATGTTGTGTGTTAAATACCAAAGATCATCTTGGTAAATTCAATTCAAAATGTGATGAAGGAATATTTCTTTGATATTCAGATCGAAGCAAAGCTTATAGAATTTTCAATAAACGAACTAATACTATTAAAGAAACACTCCACATATCTTTTGATGAAAATTTTACACATATTTCAAGTTTTAATGATGACGATGATTTACTAAATGATAACGTGAATATAGAAACCAATAATTTAAGAGAAGATGAAAACATTATTCATAATTCTAGAGAAGATGAAAACAATATTCATAATTTAGAAAATAATATCACCAATACAATAAGATCTCCACCAAGAATCTTACAAAATCATCCTACCGAAAATATAATTGGAGAATTAAATTCAAATGTTCGAACTAGAAATCAACTAAATTTAATGGGTCATGTAGCTTTTCTTTCTATTATAGAACCTAAGAATACAAAGGAAGCATCATCCGATGAAAATTGGATTATTGCTATGCAAGAAGAACTAAATCAGTTTGAACGAAATAAAGTTTGGGAACTAGTACCCAGACCGACCGATCAAACTGTTGTAGGGACTAAATGGGTTTATAAAAACAAAGCAGATGAATTAGGAAATATAACTCGAAACAAAGCCAGATTAGTAGCACAAGGGTATAATCAAGAGGAAGGAATAAACTACGAAGAAACGTTTGCTCCAGTTGCTAGACTAGATGCAATACGAATCTTACTGGCTTACGTGCGTTTTAATAACTTTAAACTCTATCAAATGGATGTTAAAAGTGCATTTTTAAATGGTTATATTAAAGAAAATATTTTTGTTGAACAACCACCTTTATTTGTTCATGAAAAATATCCAGATCATGTCTATAAACTTAAGAAAGCTTTATATGGTTTAAAACAAGCACCACGTGCTTGGTATGAACGTCTTAAAAGCTATTTAATTGAATCAGGATTCGAAATAGGAAAAGTAAATCAGACACTATTTATAAAACATTCTAAAAATAATATTTTAATAGTTCAAATATATGTAGAAGACATTATATTTGGTTCAACTAATAATAAATTATGTAATGAATTTTCTGAAATAATGACTAGTGAATTCGAAATGTCCCATATGGGAGAATTATCGTATTTTCTCAGTCTTCAAATAAAACAAGTTTCAAATGGAATATTTATAAATCAAGAAAAATACTGTAATAATCTTATCAGGCTATTCAGAATGGAAAACACTTCTGCTAAACCAACGCCTATGAGCACAACAGCACATCTTAATAAAGATGAAAACGACAAGAGTGTAGACCAAAAACTTTATCGTAGTATGATAGGATCATTATTATACCTAACAGCTAGTCGACCAAATATAATGATGAGTGTATGTCTATGTGCGAGATTTCAAACTGACCCAAAAGAATCACACTTACGAGCCGTAAAACGTATACTATGTTATCTTAGTAATTCTAAAGATTTCGGACTTTTCTATCCAAAAGGTTGCTTATTCGAGTTAGTGTCATATAGCGATGTTGATTTCGGAGGATCATAGATGGATAGATAAAGTACAAGCGGAACGTGTCACTTCATTGTTAAATCGTTAATATCGTGGTTTAGCAAAAAACAAAATTGTGTCTCACTATCAACTTGTGAAGAAAGTATATATCTGCAACATTAGCCTGTGCACAAGTAATCTACATGCAATAGACACTTAAAGATTTTAGAGTTAATTTATCAAAATCAACAATTTACTGTGATAATTCCAGTGCAATAAATCTATCTAAAAATCCAGTGAATCACTCTAGAACTAAAAACATTGATATTCGACATCATTTTTTACATGACAATATAGAGAAAGATGTGATAAATTTTGATTTCGTTCCATCTGAAAATCAATTAGCTGATATTTTTATAAAACCATTATTAGAAAATACTTTTATAAAACTACGTCGAGAACTCGGTATAATGTCAATAAAAGATATATAAATAGTTTTACTATGATAAAATACGTAATTTTAGACCAAAACTCAATTATATGGTGACAACTATACACTAAATTATGTATAACATTTACCTGTATAAATATACTTTCTGTATATTACACTTACATAGATAAATCACAATAATAGAAAACCAACGAAATAGCAACTAACATTCCTAACTACAATCTTTTTATAGCTAAATTCAAGACAAACCATTCACTTCATCCTTCCTTGTCTCAAAAATTAGTCTATAAATAGGTATATTTATTCTGTGTTATTCATCCAAACTAACAGAAATACAAACAAACTATCAATATGTCAACCTCTTCATCCACTGACTCCATTGAAATTCTTGCCTCTACCGAATCACCAAAAACTCCCATCCATCATACTACACCACCTTCTACCTATCATAATCATACCGGATATACTCCGGAGAAAAAGAAAGGGAAGAAGATGATGGTTGACGTCTCTCCAAACACTAAACAAAAGATAGATGATTTGCATCACTATCAACAAGAATTGCTGATGCTTCAACGGGAAATATATTGCGAGCAAAAGATCAACTCGAGGCGTCTAGGAATTATAGAACACATTGCTATGAAATTTTGTGGTGCTTCATCACATCCAATAGACGAACACGCCGTTTCGCCTATTCGACGACCTTCTACCTCTTCTCCGCCACGACCACCTGTCTCACCAAATTCATGGGATCGAAATGAAGCATCAAATGTTCATCGCAAACAGCTACATGGCTACAAAACTCCTAGCCCTTCAAAATAAGAGTAGTTGTTATAAATTGTTTTTTTTAAAGTATGTACAGTTTTTTTTGGAATAATTCAATTCTTCTCCTTCGTATTATCAACATATATATACTAGTTCTAATATTCATAAATAAATTTACAAAGTTCATAAGTATATATATAAAACAATACTCCAACACAAGAATTGATTGGGAAAATTAACCCAGGTTAGTCGAGTGAACCAGGGTACCAGTCGACTGACACTGAAATATTTTTTTTTAAAAACAGGGTCAGTCGACTGTCACAGTGGCTCAGTCGACTGGACCAGAAGTCGAAATCCATATAACCCATATTCAGTCAACTGAATCAGGCATACAGTTGACTGAACCAGAAAGTCGAAAATTTTTGATTTTCAGGTTCAGTCGACTGATTCGTGGATCTGAGCAAAATTACTGCTCCTACCTACTCACTTTTTCACCTTCACTTTCCCCTTCTCTCTTCACTTTCATTTCAGATTTTCAACTTCTCTAAAAACCCTAGACCTTCAAAAATTTGTTTTTACCTCCAAACAATCAAATTAAATGGCTCTAAAGAGAAAAGGACAAGCATCTTCATCCTCCCAACCTCCTTCCAATGAGCAAATCCAACAATGGCTATTCGATGATACTGCAATTAGAAGATGGAGGAGAATGCAAGATTCCCGCATCTTTGAAGGTTCGTTCGTTAAATTTGCTGATTTTTCTCCATACCATATACAAGAATTGGCTCATAGGAGCAATTTGGAGTCTTTGTTCAATATTGACGAAAATAAGCATAAAATTAACCAAATTATGGTCAAACTATTCTATGCTAATCTAAACTTAGGTCACCAAAACATTCAAAACCAAGAAGATTGTGTTTGGAGTTTAGTTCGTGGAAAATCCATATTTTTCTCGTTAGACCGAATGGCTCACATTTTACAATCAGAAAATGATGGTATTGAATTGAGCAATGTTGATTGCGATATGGTCGTTCGTAACCGTATAAGTCATTTATTCTTGGAAGACGATATGCATCAACTCAAGTCCATATCCTTAAGGCCAAAAGCTAGAATTATACACCGTGCGTTAATGAAAACTGTAATTCCGTGAACTGGAAGTTATGAACTTGTTTATGAACATAACTTCAAAGCCTTATACGCTATCTTCGGAAATATCAAAGTAAATTGGTTACGATTAAATCTTGATGAATTCTTAAGATTCAACAATGGTCGAATGAATGTCATCCACTATGGCGAATGTATTATGCGATTGCTAAAAGCATGTGAGATTCCGGAACCTGACTCACCGGTTTCTACCATCGGATACTTAAACTCTCGCACTTTAGCATTAATGAAGTTACTAGTTGCTCAACCTCCTACTATCATTACTTTTGAAGAATGGACTCAACGACAATTATCTCACGATCAACCACAACAACAATAAGGTGAAGCATCTCACCGCCGAAGATCAACTATTCGTCAACAAGACGAGATTTTGATTCCTAATCCAGGCCTTCCTCCACATGAGTCGATTTCCTTGATATGTTGTAACCAACAAATTCTTCAAACTCATATCACTAAAGTTGGCAAAAAGCTTGACAAGGTTAAAGGATTTTTTACAAAGTTATGGCAAGCTATCTCATGCACATCCGGCACTTCCACGGCTACACTAGGCGATCTGGGTAAGCAACCCGTTTTTACTTGGTCTTCCTCTTCCGATGATCAAGCAAGTAGTAGCGACAACGGTGGAGATGGAGGCGATAGTGGTGGTCAAACATCGCATGGTGATAGGGGTAAGCATAGAATGTCCTAAGTTGTTACTTTTCTTATAAAAACATTAGTCTTTATTTCTCAAACATCATTATGGCTTGTATTAAATAGCCAATGTTTTCGTATTATTTCAAAACTCTTGTTTGTGATATTGTAATATATGAATGTTCGTTTCTTTTTGAATATCTATGAATACATCATATTATTGTTCATGCTCTTTATTCCTTTTTGTCGATGACAAAGGGGGAGAAAATTATCACTAACATTAAGAATGCAGGATATATATCGTCAAAGATTCAGGGGGAGTAAGTACTCATATTATATTATATACAGTCGAAATCTATATCTATTTACAGGTTGTCGTCAATCAAAAAGGGGGAGAATGTTGAGACTTGGTTTTGATTCATGACTCGAAGCTATCACTACAACATACAGATTCTACGACTGTTACGACAAAAAGAGAATATATACTACGTGGAGACAAGACATCAAAATCGGTGCATCAACTTTTATATTATTTTGTTTTGAGTCTTAGGTCATTATTGTTAGGATCTCTCCTCGTTTACATATATATTAGCTTATATATATATTATTTTCTTATTTTCAAACTATTTTTATAAATATATAAGCATATAAAATATATATATTATCAAGATTATAATGTTAGAATCATATATAATATATATACTATATATATACCTACGTAAACTGTGCAAACTGCACAGAAAATACCAGGTCGGTCGACTGACCTGCTAGTTTCTGTGCAGTATGCACAGGTGCACAAGTATATATATTTTTATAATAAAAAACGTTTGAATATTCAGTCGACTGACTCAGAGTCTCAGTTGACTGAATTTCTACAATAGCTATTTTTCTGAAAAGACACGACTATTTGTGAAGAGTTACGAACCTCTACGAAAATATTTGGACGCAACACTTCAATCGAAACTCTTCATCAACAGTCGCTGCTTTTTAACATCTATAAATACATACTCTAACTTGATTCCAATTTACTGAATTTTCTTATCTTTCTTATTTAACACTCTGGAATCTACTCGCAACTACACTTTCAAATATTCTACATTAAAGCAATTTTATACCTTTCTATTCTTCATAAACTTCACATATATATTTATACTTGAGGAGAAGATTATAGGAAGGGTGTACTACAAGTGACAAATCCATGTTATTAGAACACACAAAGTCAAAACAATCTTTTGTATTTGTTGAAGTCCTGTTCTACTGCTCAGGCGTGTGAAGTCCTCTTCAGCTGCTGAGGCGAAATCCTGTTCCGCTGCTCAGGTCCTTGTTCGGCTGCTCAAGGGTTGTATAGACCTGTTCGTCCAGGTTAAGTGAGGGTTATTATTTTAGTGAAATTCCAGAAGAAGTCTGGGACTGGACATAGGACAGAGCTCCGAACCAGTATAAAAATCTTTGGTGTCATTTTTTATTATACTGCTTTTATATTCCGTACTATTTACTATATAACCATCATCACTATACTCTGTATTATCATATACCCATATTACACGATCCATAGCACATTTTCAGTGGCAAGTTATGTGAGTAATTACATGACTTGTCAACTCATCAAAGCCGAGCATCAGCGCCTTTCTATTTTCTTCAGCCTCCTGAGGTATCGTTATGGAAATGGGATCAGATCTTCATGGATTTAATTGATGGCCTACCTCATTTGAGATTGGGCCATTGCATTATTTGGGTTATTGTTGATCGCCTCACTAAGTCTGCTCACTTCATTCCTATTAAGTCTAATAGGACAGCTTCTCTTTTGGCCAAGCTTTATATTAGGGAAATTGTGAGACTTCACGGTATTCCTAGTTCGATTGTTTGTGACCGTGATCCGCTTTTCACGAGTCATTTTTGGCAGTGTCTTCAGCAAGCTTTGGGAACAAAGCTTAATTTCAGCACATCATATCATCCATAGTCTGATGGACAGACTGAACGGGTGAACCGTATTCTTGAGGATCTTCTTCGTGCTTGCATTCTGAATTTGGTGGTAGTTGGGAGGACCACCTACCTCTTCTGGAGTTCTCCTACAACAACAATTTTCTGTCTAGTATCGGTATGGCTCCTTTCAAAACCCTAACGGAAGGCCATGTCGATCACCTTCTTGTTGGTTGGAATCTAGGGAGAAGCTTATTTTAGGCCTCGATCCTATTCGTGATGCTTCTGAGAAGATTATTCTTATTCATCAGAGGATGAAAGAGGCACCGAGCCGTCAGAAATCCTACGCGGACAACCGTAGGAAGCCTCTCGAGTTCTCTATTAGTGACCTTGTTTATATCTGTGTATCTCCTTTGAAGGGGGTTATGCATTTCAGTATGACTGGGAAATTGGCTCCTTACTTTATAGGACCGTTTTCTATTACTGAACGTATTGGCCCTATGGCTTATAGAGTTTCACTTCCAGCTCATCTATCTGGCATTCATGATGTGTTTCATGTCTCTCAGCTTTAGAAGTGTCTTTAAGAGTCGGATTCTATTATCGATTCTCCTGATCTATAAGAGCTTGAGATCTCACCAGACCTATCTATTATGCAATATCCTATTCGCGTTCTTACTTCGGAGGTGAGATGCCTTC
Organism: Allium fistulosum; assembly: GCA_030737815.1. Lineage (NCBI taxonomy): Eukaryota > Viridiplantae > Streptophyta > Magnoliopsida > Asparagales > Amaryllidaceae > Allium > Allium fistulosum. The sequence goes on along the minus strand of CM060902.1, from coordinate 335,504,050 downwards.
AGAACAAGGATGTGCCGCTCGTTAAAGTTTAATGGTCTGCAAATGCCAATGACTGCACTTGGGAAACCAAAGAGTTTATCGAGCGATCCTACCCTGGTTTTCTTTCTTCTCATAGCGATGGTGAGAATATTTATACTCAAGCTTATCTTTTCTTTTGATTGATGAAATAAATAATTGTGTTAAATCCAACTCTTCTCTAGAAATTGCAAGGACGCAATTTTTATAAGTGGTGGAGTCTGTAACAACCCTGGTTTTGGAGATTACCTGTAAATATTAAACTATAACGTAGTTATAATTTAATATTATGAATTAAAAATGAAATTGTAAATTTAAATTATTTATTTGGAATAAACAATTGATTTGAAAATAAAGTGTGAAAATAAAGTTTCGAAACATTATTTTGTTTATTTGTGAGAATAATGAATGAAATATGATTTTATTCAGTGAAACTTCAATAATTCTAGTAATTATTGCCAATTGCTTCTTTTAATAATTTTTAAAGGAAGTATTTGATTTTTAAATGATGTTTATTTAAATAAAAAGAAGAAATTTAATTTAAAATTGAGTTTAAAATGGTTTGTTATAGTTTATTACATAAGAAAATTATTTTTATGTAATTTTTGAAGTCAAAAAAACATTTTATGTATATATATGTGTTAAATTGGTTATTTATGTAAAATAAGAGTTTTTGATAATAGAAATACTTTTAAAACTAAAATTATCTTTTTATTAAGTGTAGAATATTTTATTTAACATGTAGATATGTTTACATAATTTATTTGTGTTAAAAACTTGAAGAAATATGTTGTTTTATTTTATTACATAGTGTATTTGTGTACATTTTGTTTAAGTGTTGAAATAATTCACATAGCCTAATTAATTTTCTTTTGTTTGGGTCCAAAGCCCATTAATTAGCTTAAACCAGAAGATGAGAAAAGATTTCTCCTATACATACACTTTGTTTCTTCTTCTTCAATAAACAGAAAACCAAAAAAAGAAAAAAAGAAAGAAACTTCACCATTTTCAATCTAAGGCTTCTAATCTCCAATTTTCTTCAATAATTTGTAGTTTTAATCAAATCTGAAGAGAATACAATAGGTAATCCACTCCATAAACCTAATTATTTTATCAAAATTCTTTCTTTTGTGAATAGGTTTGTCTGCAACAGTTCTTCTCTGTTTGCATGCTTCTGTTTTATATTTCTACAAGTTCTTGAAGGCAATTCTAGCTCAAAGCTTCAACCTTTCAGCACAAATCCAGATTTTTACTCTTCATTTGCAAGGTGAGTTGCTGCTCACAAAATTCTAGTTGAAGCAAAAGCTTCAAATTGCTAAAAGCTGTGAAAATTTAGCTCTGTAAAATTTGTTTTCTGTTGATATCTTGTTTCTATGAAAACTGATTTGAGTAGCCTCTTTACATGTCAGTTTCTTTCAATTTCGGAAAAAAAATGCTACCGGATTTTCTTCTGATGATAATTCATGTGTTGTAGTATAAATATGTCAAATTTCATTGCTTACTTCATTTGTTTGATACCTCAAAACTGCTCTGGAAAATCTTTACAAAGCCAGAATCAGACTGCACATCATCCCATTGTCATGGTCGACCACTAATTTCCCTGGGTCGACCTACATGTCGACCGAGAAGCCCCTTAGGTTGAACTTAGTGTCGATCTTAGGGTGATTAAGGTTAACACCCAGGTCGACCTATAGGTCAACCTGGGTAGTGAATTTTCCTGCCACCTTTTCTTGTGTTCTGCCTCTTGTTCCAAACCATTTTGCTTGCTTCTCTTACTCAATTTTGTGATATTTTTGATGTGCTTCATAGCTATGATGCCTATCAATAGGCTAGCCAAGATTTGGTGAATTTGAAATTCAAATTTGAATCGAATTTGAATGTCGGTTTTGAGTGTTTTTCTATGTTTATCTTTGATTTCGAGCACGGATTCTCCCAAACGATTTTGGAATAACTTTTAAAATAACTTGGCTTTTGAAATAATTATTATATAACATTTTTAAATTATTTTCAAGCTATAAAATCTATATATACTCTATAATAAGGGAATTTTCAAAGATTGTTTTCAAAACCGATTTTGAAAAATGGTTTTAAAAGCTTGTTTTCTCAAATAAATTATTTTATAATATACACATTTTTGCATTATTCAAGCGAATGAGAAGGGGAATTAAAAGGTTTGGTAAAACACGTGGTATGGGACACGTGCGTTTATCTTATCGGTTAATTCCCGACTTGTCCGTTTGATCGTTTTGACCTTCAGGTCGTGTTTGCCAATGAGATGAGGTAAACATTCTACTGCTTTCTAGTGTGGCATTTACTAGCGGTGGTAAACCGTTCAGTGCGAATGTGTGGAATGAGACACATGTTAACACTTTTCGGGTTCCTATCTGAGAGTTTGTGACACATTAGTCTTCGAGATGTATTTGCCAGTACTGGACCTTCGGGTCATTTGTCCTTCGGGATGTTTGTCATTGCGATGTATTTGTCCTTCGGGATGTTTGTCATTGCGACGCATTTGTCCTTCGGGACGTTTGTCTTCGAGATGCGGCACCTTATTTTAAGAGAACAGTACTTGGCGGGCTTCGGCCATAAGCACGTGCTATATCTTTGAGATGATTTCATTAATTATTTGTGATTTTCCAAGTGTATCGCCTTTTTACATTATCGGCCATTTGAGCCATTTGAGATATCATATATATGGCGATTACATCTTTGGAAATTTAAACCCCTTTGAGTTCTATATTTGGGATTTGAGTTGCCAACACTTAGCGTTTATTTGAGATTTGATATTTGTCATTCTTGACATTTATTTGGGATTTATATTCTCCTATTTTGGAGATATATGTAATTGCCTTTATAGTGTATTTTTGAGATTGAGATTTCTCTTTTGGGAATGCATTTGAGATTGCCGTTATGGCGGGTTTTGAGATTCCTCCTATTTAGGAGTTTATGGTTTCTTTAAACCATTATTGTTGTTTTGGGATATGCCGATGGTATGAGGCATGCTATGCTTAGTGCTTTTGTTATGGAGTTTATCTCTTTTAAGATTATATATTTGTTTAGTGATACCACTTCATCACTTGAAGTAACCACATGTACTTAGAATTATTTCTTCTCATTTGAGAAGAATTATCACCCTTATCCTCATGCATTATATTATCGTTTATCCTACTAAACCGATTGTTTTAGCTAGACTAACCCGTGTATTTTATACTCGGGTCAGACCGAGTTGTTTCAGGTTAGATACCTGCTTTTGGGCTTAGCTCAACTTTGGTGCTTCCGCTTGGATATCTGTTTATCACCTTTTTGTTGTTGTCCTTTTTGATTGACTTTGATATATGTATATATTTTTGACTCGTTATATATAGTGTGGTCTTCGTACCACTATGATGTATCATTTTGTATTACACTGGGGATGTATATGTATGTATGTATATATATATATCTATTGTTTGTTGTTCTGTGATGTGATGTACATTTTAGTTGCTGTATTTTGTTCTAATGGATTTGTTAGCCACCTATAGTTTTGTATTAAGTATTTATTGAATATGTCGATCCACTTGAGATAGGAAAAAAATAGAGCATTTATCGACGTATTTAATAGATGTTTAAGACAAGGCTATAGATGGTCGCTCCTAACCAGCCCTATTCTCCGCATTAGCAGACAATATTACCCAGTAATACTCTTTGTTAATGTGGGTCTCAAGGTGGGGCGTCACAGATCAAATTAGATTTTGCAATTGAATGATCTATGAACATCATATGAACTTATAAATAATATTGGGTGTTCATGTGATGTAATTTCAGCGACGAAATTCTTTTAAGGGGGAAGAATGTAACCACCCGAAATTTTATCATTTTGATTGTTGGAATATTTAGTTAGTTTTAAATATTCGATTTTGGGTTTTTATAACATAATAAAATCTATGTTTCAAATAATTATCTGATTTTTGATGACGTACTTTTAATTTAATTTATATATTTTTCCATAATTTTTAATTTGAGAAATAATTGCACTTCCGTTTGGCGTATTTTACGGCAAACGTTGGCATTTTTGAAATTTAATAGAATTTGATAACCGGTGTGTTTTATTGTTGTTTTATGATCGCATCAAATTTCTGTGCGCAATCATATTTTATTTTCTATCATTCGTGGCTCGTACGCGGATGTGATACTGTATAGTGGGGTACTACAACCTTTTTAATTTCAGAGTGAAAATTAAAACAAACACTCAGCTACCTATTTGTCCCCATTTTACCTTTTTCACCCTGCCATTGTTCCCCCTTGTCTCCTTGTCCCTTCATGATTCTTTCCTTTAAACCATAGGTCTTTCAAAATTTTGATTTAGTTTGGATCTTCCAATACACTTCAGCACATCAATCTCTACTTTCATTTTTAAGCTTGCGGGTCTTCTACTGCACTTCAGCACATCAATCACCGCTTTCATTTTTAAGCTTAACGCCATTGTTGTTCGCTTTCCTCCTCCCTGTACATGGTCAAAAACCATGAAAAACAAACACCTCCTCCAATTCTAAAATCAAGAACTCCTATTCTTCTTACTTTTAGAAAAATGTTCCAACACAAAAGTTGTTTTTGTTCAAGTACAGTATTTTTTAAAACGGCAGTTCATCGTTCCAACAAGTGTGGTGTCGATAATCAACCAATTACAGTAGTGGATTTAAAAAGGTGGAATTTTAATGAGCATAATATAGCAAATGGAGTATACCGTGTGTTCATATTGATGAGTTTGGATTTTAAAAGCTATTCACGTGATTTTTAGTGCCTAGATCCCTCGGGGAGGAGATGACCAACTTTCGGTCATAAATTGTTTCCCGACCATCTAGGGGGCGAGGGGTCTTGACGTTGGTGCTGGAGGGAGCCCCTGGTTTACGGGAAGGCGAGGTAATAGGCACTCGGGGTCCAATGGACCGTGGTTGTTTGAAATCAATCTAGGGTTTTGTGATGATGGGTTTTCGCATTCAAAAAATGGCTCATCGGCGGCTAGGGGGAACGATAGAGTCGGGGAGGTGGGTGCTCGAAGATGTTGCATAGTATGGTGGAGCTATTGGTGATGGTGGCTTAACCCAAAGCCAGTCGACGTGGGGTGGATAGGGACGAGACCGTACCTGCGCGAATTTTGGGTTTGGGAAGTTGAGGTCGAAAATTGAGAGGGGGAATCGAAGATGGAAGCGATAGAGCCATCAGGATGGGCTCGTCGATTGGGTTGTACTGGCGGTCTTCGGTGTTTGATTGGTTGTCTTGGACAGTTGTGTACGTGCACCGAGGTGTACTTTTTTGGGTTGCAAGCAATTGGTAAATGGAGGAAGCGATGTTGGGAGGAAAGTAGAAGAACTGTGCTGTTTGGATGTGGGTTGGAGATATGGCGATGGGCCGGGCCTATATGTTTGGGTGAGAAATTTGTAATCTTGTTTATTTAATTTTATAAAATATGTCTTAAACTTAGAAAATCATATCTCACCCATATTAAATCCATTTAACCTGCGGATTTTTGCGTTGGGTTCGTACGGATGAGCACATCGCTTTAATTTAAAAAGCTGTTGGTTTGGATGTAGTATAATTTTATGATAAATCAACACCGAATGATAATAATTACATCAATGTGAATAATTACGTAACTTAATTAATTATATTTCATGGGTGTTATCCGTTTAGCCAAATAAACACCATACTGTTAAAATAAATTGAGTAGGGTAATTTGGACATTTGTTTAGCAGAATAAAACACAGTTCCGCTAATTAAATTAATTGGACATTTACCTAGCATAATAAATCCCCGTTTGGCTATTTTATAGAATTGGACATCTAATTATATGTCGTAAATTGAAATGCCACTTTGAATAAGTGATTTTTTAACCAGTAATGGTTAAGTGTTGGATTTATTTACATAGATGTTGATTATATAAATATCAGTGATTACCTTAGAAAGTTAAATTGAATGTTATGGTAACTTGTCTAAGTACCATTATGATCGCTAAGCCTCTTTTCGAATTCAGGAAGCTAGGGATTTAAATCAACCTCAATTTTAAACATTATAAATGTTTTATATACTTATTATTTTAGCAGTGTGTTCTATTTTAAATATAGTTTCAATTATTAAGTTATATTCTAAATATGATTTAAAGTTGTTTATACTTAAATGATATTTAAAGTTATTTTATAATAAATTGATTTAAAAGTTAATTATTATTTAGAGTTAACTATTTTATATTTTAAAGTTATTATTTTTTATTATTTTAGATAATATGATTTTAAAAACTCATTACCATAATAGTGTTGTTATAAAATTAATCTAATATTATAATAATATAGTTTTAAAATTTATTTACTGTTATATCAATTATGCTTTAAAGGTAATTATTTTTTAGTACAATCAGTATATTATTTAAACTTTTTTAAAGTTTTATTATTTATTTAATGACCTTTTAAAGTAATATTTTACCAATGTTGTTTAAAGATAATTAATTGTTTTGTCAAAGGTGTCTTTGGAAAGAAAATGTTTTATAAAAGGTGTTTAAGAATAATAAAAACCGTTTATTTAAAAGGAATCATTTTAAATAGAAAGGTTTATATATAAGGTTTTTATTCAATTAAAAGATTTATTGAAGGATTTATAAATATGAAAAGTATTTTATAAATAGGTTTTTGGGATTTATAATATAGAAGTTTATCAATGATTTTGAAGATTTATAAATAGAGTCTTATAAATAAACTTGGAGATTTATAAAAGAAGTTCTATAAAGGGATTTGGAAATTTATAAATTAGATTTCGTAAATGAAAGAAATGTATTAAAAGGATTTATTGAAGAAAATTTAGAAAAGAAACTGAGATTTGATTTCCCTTAACCTACCTTCTTAATTATGGTGGTATGGACATTCGTTCAACACTTAACACCGAAGAAATAGAGTTTGGGGTTATCTTTATCTCCGTTCTAAATTACATTTAGATTTGATAATTTTAATATGATTTTTTAAATAGAAAATCTTTTTAAATGTTTGGAGAATATACTTATACCATTTTATAAGTATATGAAAAATGTTTTCCAAGTTTTGAAAGGAATTATTTCTGAATATACTTATTCCGGTGAGATAAGTATATGAATATTTTTATAAATATTTTTGGAAAGAGGTTTAATTAATAAAAGATTAATTTTGAGAGGCTTGGTATTTTCCATAGGGAATGTAATCTCTGTTTTGAAAGTTTGTTTATTTGATATTTAAATAACCGCCTATGGCCTAAATATGTAATCCTTTTTAATTTTGGTGGTATAGAAATATTCCCTACTTAACACCGAAGGATTTTAACTTTGGGAATATCTAGGAGAAGGACGGGGGTTATATGGTACAGTTACCGTTAGTGATGCTATACTGTATGTATTAACTTGTTTTGATCTTCTAGGACAAATGAAGAGGAAATCCATCCATATAAACGCTTAGTGGTTGATCCCTACTCTTATATGTTATCTGATTATTTACAAAAGAACCAATGTAAGCATTCCAGAAATCAACCTATTGGTTTTAGAACATCTGGTAAGTAGGGGAGTGTACTTGTAATAAATGATTTGAAACCTTAACCGCTCCAAAACCATATATAGGTTCTATGCTTGGAGGAGATTCGAGATCTATTTTAAATATTGGAATTCATGTGTGATTCCAAGACCCGTTGGGTGTGGAAACCCATGCGTGATTCCGAGATCTGTTTTGAATGTTGGAATCCATGTGTTATTCCAAGACCCGTTGAGGTATGTGAATCCATGCATGATTCCAAGATCTTTGTTGAGATGTGGAAATCCATGTGTGATTTTGAGACCTGTTGAGGTATGAGAATCCATGTGTGGTTCTGTGATCTATTCAGGTGGCGGTGCATGAGTTGGAACACCGAACATAGCTTTACTAGCGGTAATGATTAAAACCAGAGATAAGATGCATAATCAAGGGTTTAGCTAACCCATAAAGGTATAGTCATCTCCTTCCTAGAGTTTCCTACAGTTGTTATGCATGCATGGAGCGACGCATTTGGCCTTGCATGGCCAGCCATCTATTTCCTATTGATTGTTGCGTCGAAATGATAATTCTGATCCTTGTGCAAGGGGACCATTCTCGAAGTAATGATGGTGCCTCCATGGAATCCTTTACAATTAGCGAATGCACCTTATTAATTTTTGATTATATACCTACTATTGTTGTGATGTACACTCACGAGCATCACAACTACTTGATTACTATTATTTTCACCCTTAGACATTATTATAAGATCACTAGATTTCCTATAAAAGATTTTGGTCATCGTAAGATGAAACCCCGCTCATGTTTATATGCGGCATGGTTTTACGAAATACCTTTGTTTTGAAAAGTTTGGATAACTTAAGTAAATCCATTTGATTGTGTTTTTCACGCTAGTTTTACCAGACTAACCCGGACATTTTTTTCTATAATTCTCGAGTCAACCCAAGCATATTTTCCAAATTTAGCTAGATGCTTTGGAGCTTTCAGGAGACGAGCTAGATTCTCCAAGATGTATTCACGTACCATATATTCTTTGTTGTTTTGTTGTTCTTGTTTTCTGACTGTATTTATCAGCAATTGTAAGGATAGGTTGTTATAACTGTCCAGGGCTGATGATATGTTGGTGTACTCTAATTTGTGTTATGTATGTATATTAAGGTTGATTTCTTTTATAAAGATCATTTTTTTAATGTTGTAAATTTATCTCGTTACGATGTGAGATTCTGTTCTGTCTTTTATTTCTTTCACCCTAACAATCTATCCTTTCTGCACTTGGATATTCGGCACGTGAATACCACGGATGTATTAATGTCGATTTTTAAGGGTCAAAAGTGGTGGATCATTACATTTTTTTTCATTATGGTAGAAGAATGCATGAACATATTAAATACTTGTGGAAGATTGCATTGAGTCATATTTGAGGGCAAATTTTCAAATACGGAAGAATTTCATAAACATGGATGAATTGATGAAAAAATAGCATATATCAAACTATGTCACAGGCAGTTGTCCTTTCAAATATAAAACGAAGTCAGGAAACCTATACCAGCAGAAATCATTAAGATTTTTCGTATGTAGAGCAAATGTATTGATATGAATGAGGCGTATCACGTATAAAATGAAGATCTGAAATCTTAAAACAAACACCACGACCACGAGGAGGGGAGAGGAGGAGAGGTGGGGTTTTGAAAGAATCAGTTCATTAAGCATGCAGCAAGAAGCAAAATAGGAAATGGTCAATCAGTGAAGAACTGAAATCCTAAGACAAACATCATGGCGGGAGGTATTTTTTGAAGTAATCAGTTCATTAACCAAGCAGCAAGAAGCAAAATAGGAAATGATTAATTAGTTCATGCACAAAAAACGTAAATTAGTTCTGCTTACTTGTACGTCGTCCATAGGATGTGGAGGAAGGCGGCGGGAGGCGGTGGAGAGAAACCGGTATAATTTCAGCGTAGCATGACTGATGAGGGTAGGGCCTTGGGGATTGAGCAGTTGGATTAGTCGTAGTACTAAGCCTTACATCGCAAGAAGGAGAATGTAGAAGGTAGGGTGTCAGCAAGAAGGAGAAGCAAAGGCAGAGGGAGTAAGAGATGCCGACGGTTGGGGAAGTGTGTGTTTTCCTAGGGCATAAAAGTAATAGTACTAGGAAGAAAGGCTCTGAGGGCGATGAAGTAATATTATGGGGAGGAAAGGATAAGATCGACCATTAAATTTAGGGACTGTACACGTGTCAGCATATTGTATTTTTGGGCGGAAATGGACCTTAAAGGTCTCTGGAGAAACATTGGGCTTTCATATAATAATAGATTATTTAAAAGTTAAAACACAAGTCTAAATATGATTTAAATAAAAATAAGCGATGGTCACAAAAGTTGTTTAAAATAACTTGTATGGTTTAAATAACTCTACATAATGTACAACTAAATTTGTAGTGCGTTAAAATATGTGTGAGTTAGTGTAGAGATGCATGCATGGTGAAAGATGAGTTCAAGTGCGTGAAGAAGGATGAGAACGTGGGAAATTTTGTATAAAGGCGACATGAAAATGTGAGGGAGAATATAACAAACGCGTGTAGAAGGTGAGAAAGGAAGGGAGCGCGGGTTGGATATGTAGGCTTGGGCTTTGTGGGTATAGGTTGCACTGAGGTAATAATTGATTAGTGAAGTATTTAGTTTATTAAAATAGTTAATCAAATGTGTTGGCTTAAAAAATTAATTACTCACCTATACGAAATCTGTTTAAGTCGTGGATTTTGGCGTTAGATCTGTATTAACGAGTAGAACGCATAGTATAGTTGATTGATACATTTGGTGAAGTACTAAATTATGATAAATTAATAGTGGTTAGATTTAATTAAGTGGTCATATAATTATATCTCATTAGTGATATCTATTTAGCAGAGCAAATCCTCATTCTGCTATTACAAATTGAATAAGTTAATTTTTGGACATTTATGCATATGCCCGTTAATTAATATGTCGATTAATTATTATTAGATAAATGGATATGTTTTCTATTTATTATTGTTTTTAATTGATTATGTAATTAATATGTTGATCAATTATTATTAGATAAATGGACATGTTTTCTATTTATTATTGTTTTTAATTGATTATGTGACATATACTCGACCAGTTTATGAGCTATTACTCATTTTCTTTTGTTTTAGTTGGGCCGGGTAAAAAATAATTGTAAGCTAACATCTTATGATTTATTTTACAATTTGACTATAAGGTGTTTAGTGATAATACTGACTTACTTCAATTTAATGAATTGTTTTGAAAGTTGGTTTTTAGAAAATGGTACAAAATTTTAATGGAAAAGAAATTGTTTACAAAAGATTTTGAAAATATTGGTTAAGGAAATAGTTATAATAAAAGATGTTTATTATAATTTTAAATAAGGAAAAGATACTTGTTTTTTGGAAATAAATATCTATGAAGTGATTTGTATAAATATATTTATAAAATGTGTTTTATAAATAAAGAGAATTTTAAGGACTAAAACCTCGATAATTTTATAATGGTTTTTAAACATTTTTTGGGAAAAAAACAATATTATGATTGAATGTATTTGTGATTATTAGTGCAAAATGGTTTGTCACTTCAAAGAACAAAAATGATTTGTTACGTTGCCGATGATTCGGGTAACCCATAACTAAAAAGTGGGCAAAGAGTTTTGGTAACCCTTAGTATAGTCTATTCTTGGGTAGAGAGATATGCTTTGTTTATTTATCTTGTGAAGTTGGGACCCATTTGCCTTGTTATTGGGAGAAATCTCCCGATTTGTTGCACATATTTTGATATGCTTTTATAATAGAGTATTTTGGGATTTCCAAATAAATACATCAAAATACAACACTATATTATCATACAGAATATTTGATACCGTTCTCAAAATTTATTTATTTTATATCCCCAAGTAAAGTATGATTTGGTACAAAGAATATTTATATTATTATTTCAAAAAGAGTTAAAATTAAACTCGAAATTTAGTGCGAAGAGATTATTTTCAAAAACGATTATATTTTTAAAATAAATCCTTTTTGAAAATAATAAAGTTGATTAGATTTCATAAAATCTGAATGTGAAGGTTAAGCCTAAGTGGGTAGTTTGAGAATTGCATATTTTTTGTGCATCGTAGGCTCCTTGAGTCTTATTTGTGGTAGCAGAACAATGTTGGCTTGATACTGTATCTAATTGGGTAGCCAATTGGATGGGCATGCATATGTTGGCAGTCACAAGTGGTTGTGATGCAGCCCTAGTAATAATATATCTTTTTTTGGTTTATTTTTGCTAATTATCATGTGTTGTTGTATCTTTCCCGCTGATAATTTTATTTCGGATTAACTGGTTTATTGAGTTTGCAGGAACGACTACTGATGTCTCTTACATCAGACATGTGCGGTGGTAGATTTATTGTATTTGAGTTTTATTTGTATTAAAGCACACCTAGTAGAATAAATGATTACTCTGATTAGTTGTATTATTAAAATTATATCCTATACATTTAGTTTTGTTGTATGTTTATCAAATGATTTTGTGTTAAGTTGGTAGTTTTCATTTGCAATTTTAGAATAGACGGGATTTTGGTGATTTTGACCGGTCCGAAAATCCTAGTCATCACAATTATAATGCTATATAAATCATGTTTTCTTGTAGTAACCAAGTCCTTAATATATGATATAGTTCGGAGAGCTGAGTCCTTAATATATAATAGTCCGAGGAGCCGAGTCCTCAAGATACAATAGTCCAAGGAGCTGAGTCCTCAATATTCGATTTAGCATCATGACATGTTTTGAGAAGCCAAGTCCTTAATATATGATTTTACGATAGTGTGTTGAAACATTGTGATTAAATCGGCATATGATTAGATATGAGTTGGTTTTAGTGAGACCATATCCTATGTTGCCACTATGATATTATATTTTGTTTAGCTGACTTGTTGGGTTCAGGTGACACGGGTTAAGGTATGGTTGTCGAGTATAAGTGTTTTTTTAACTAGCTTACTAATATTTTGACACTTATGTGATGCGTTTCACTCACCAGACGTATGTCTGACCCCATCTATCATTTCCTTCTTTTTAGTTATACTCTGATAGATCAATGGAGGGGACTGGTGGTGACTTAGAGTCGCGATGGTGCGAAAGAGATGTGCATTTCTTAGCCTATTAGCTAAATACTATTTTTATTTCATTTATTCTCGGACGTTATACTATTTCCATGATTTTATAGAGAGCGATGTTATAATTGGAATTTAATTGATTATGTATTTTTATTTGTCTTGGATTGTTTTATTGATTACTATTATATTTTATTCCTTCCGTTGTGAGTTTCAGAAAGTGTAGAATATTATGGATAGCTCTATAATCTGTGTTATGTGATGTAATTTATTTAGAAACAATCCATCGTTTTCGACGTCTGCCTCATTTTAATGTAGAAATTAGGATGTCATAAATAGCTGGTTGTTATAGTAATATAGGTATATAGTTGGAATCGGGTGATTTGCATGTTTTTAATTTAAATAGAAAGCTAAATACAAGTTAATTAAGTTACAAAATAGGTACTTCTTTTTTGATCCCATGTTATGTAGTTAAACAATATCGAGAAACAATTTTTTGCCAGGGAGCCAGTAAGAAACTTAGTTACGAGAATAAAAGACATTTTTTGAAGGAAAAAAGCATACCAAAATAAACCACCAAGCGTTTAAGTTTTCAAATTTTTCATTGATTCTTTATATAGCACCGACTATAAGAGGACTATTCAAACCTTAAATCAAACATAAATTTCACTAATTTCAAAATATAAAGACCCGTTTGGTTTTATTTTGAATTTCAATTTTTCATTGTCAAAATTCATTAAAATATGGAAAGAGCGGAGGAGATTATTTAAAATTTAAAATTATTATGACGATGATGGAGGGACGATGGAGAGGATAGACGGACGATGGAGGACAACGAAGAAGATGGAGATATGATGGAAGGAAGTATAGTTTCTTGTGCTTTTGTTTATTACTCAAAACATGGAAAACACAATAAATTTGTTTTCCATTTTTTATGTCAACTTCGTTTTTAAAATTGGATGTTTTTCAAAAAATATATGGATCGTGCGTTTTTTGTTTGGATGAAAGCCTAAAAATAAAAATGTCAAACCAAATGTAGCCAAATAATTTAAGCCCTCTCACTTCTGATTCTCCTAACAAGCTAAATATCCTTGGGCATACTTGTAACTCTCTAAGCATGAATTGTAGAAAGATTAGTATCCTCAAACAAGTCTACTAATACACCTCAGTCGCCTCGTGAAGAGTGGTAACAACAGAGGTTTGAAAAGTTAAATCAATCTTGAGATCTTGAATCCATGCCGATCTCATGAAAGAGAAATGTTCCAGACCTGAATCTATGTGCTTCACTCCACTAATGGCTGGAGTGGACATACAAGTAGCTTTTCTTGTAGTTGCTTCCTTAGGGCTTTGCCTCATGTCGATTTGCAAGTGGTTTACTTTGTGTGAGCCACTGAGAAATTGAAACGTTATGATTTTTAATTCGCAAGATTAAGAACTGAGAGATAATGGGTTGATAAGCGAGGAAAGATCATTTAGGCATGGTATGATTATCTGAGCCTATAAAGTAAATGGATGGTTAATATTTGCCTTTGGATATAGGATACAGGAAGGTGAGAAGTAATAGAACGTGAATTGCTGGTATCACTCACAAATGGGATTTATCAAATTTGGTATAACACTTTGTGTTGGAGTGGTGTCAGTATTTTCCAATGCCATTCTGATGCCTTAAATGTGTATACATTTAAGGTTTCGATATTTTTTGATGCTATTCCGAATCCTTAATGCGTATAAAGAGTCGGAATGACATCGGAGAATACTGACTCACTTCGATGCCTTTTTTATATAGGCCAACTTAATACTTGACATCTGTAAATGCCAATGCCATTCCAATGCCCCACCTTTCTAACATTATAATGGCATCGGAAATTTTCGCAGTTACTTCGCATGTTTCATAGTGGTGTTATAATTATTTTCAAGCTATAAAATAAGATTGATATTTTTAATTTCACAGCATATGTAAACCGAGCAACTAACAATTTTATTGCTAATATAACTTCTTATAACATAATTGTTTTATATCGCATCATAAAGCATTTTCCATGCATAGGAAACATGATTTAAACATAAATAGAGATGATGCACCGACATGTGAAAATGCCACACAGCACTTAACTAACTATGAATCATGTTTTAAGTAAAGAGCGAAAAATAAAATATCTAAGTAGATAGCTAGAGCTTCTTGCTTCGTCTTTAGATTTTTCATACAAGATCCAAACTAAACTTTCCTATCCTATAAAAACAAACTCATACTGCTCAAGCGAGCACCCATGAGTTTATAAGGAAAAAACATTAAACAACGGGTCATGCAAAAGATCAAGTGTGAATAATATTAGTCCCCTTATAACATAAACATATGATAGTGAGATCACACTATAGTACAAAATAGGTTTTCCCTGTCATAAACATAAACATCATCATCACAATCATAACACACGTTTCATCTTGTATACCTAAATGTTGTATCAACATATTGACTTGCTTAAGTAATAAAGATGTTTTCATTAGTGTTTTATCCCCACCCTCCAACTATCCATTTCATTCCTAACATTAATATTTATTTTTAATTGTTAAAGTCAATGACTATTTCATGTATAACACTTTTATTTATCTATAAGTGTTTAAGTCGACATCAATTTAATATCTTACAATTCTATTCATTTCTTAATGTTTGAGAAAACAAAAACATCATCGCCGACCTTACCATTTAGCATTAAAATTAATTTTCCATTCATTATCATTAACTCATCTAGTTTTTGTGAAATGACAATAATGAACATGATCATGTCCATTTGGTGCTCAAACTAGCCAAAGTTGATCTACATTCATGAAAGATAAATGCAGATGAACTATTACATTCTAGAGAGTGCCCCACTAAATCCTTTTAGCTTCTCCTGATCCCAAACCTTCTTTAGGTTATCATTGCTATTATTTAATAATAGGTTGTTATGGCTCTTCATCAATATTTGATCCGATCTCTTGGATGCAGTTTTACTCACACAAGAGCCGATCCCAATTATACCCTCCTTCAAATATTCATAAGTTATCCATTTATCAAATACAAAAGCAATTATTATTATAACCGAGTATTTAATATAAGATATGGTTCGTTCATCGTCGTAATAAGTAAATAAATACATCCATATGATATTACATTAAATCACACAAGATCAATCCATATATTTTGGTCATAAAAATGGATTAAAATTAATTATCTTTTGTTATCAATTCACCAGTTTGAATTTAGCTAAATTATCATCTCTACATTTACTTCTGGATTACTAGTCATTAGTCTTATCACAACTTCACTTATACATGATTGGAAGTATAACATTTATGCTATCAAAAACATATCGCATAATTTATTAATCGTTTGGCTCTTAAACTATTCGAAATATATATTTATATTTCCATAAATTACTATAGAAAATATGTTTTAAACTGCCAAAATTATGTCTGTAGCAGCCATTGAAATTATGGTTCCCAAACCTTGCTGGAAATATGATGTTTATGCTATCGTACAAGTGACCTCGGATCTATCGCAAATGCACCTTTATGATATCGAAAACATTGTTTCATAGCTATCAAAAATTTCACAGTAGGAGCAATTGGAAATATGATTTATTTTTTTGGAAGTACACTGCTAAAAGCTATTGAAAATAAGGCACCATTTGCTATCGAATACATAATTTAAGGTTACCATAAATATGTGTACATACTATTGCAATAGTTCTCAAAAGTTATTTGAAATATGTTATGCATATCTATCTAAAAAATAATCTCATGGTTACAAAAAAAATAACCTTATAGGCTCTCTATGATGACCACCCTACACCCTTGGTACCCAATATACCTATATAACTATAGTGGTATCCGACTGATGTAGAGCGATAGTCAATGGTAAGTAAGCCAAACTCTAATGGATAACCTGTCATATATCCAACAACATAAGGATTGAATATTATAATCAACATAGATATAAAGCAGGAGAAATAAATACATACATACATACACACATATATACACACACATAACCAAAATAAACCACATGATCAGAGTATGGTTGGTTCATCACAGTCATACAACTTAGAATAGCGCTTATACAATAATATAATAATCTCAAATAACCATCTATGGACAAAGTATAGCACCGATCAAGGTCCATAGTGCCACACAATAGTATAGCGACAAGCTCTAAAATATAAGTATATAAGTGCCAGCCTCCTACTCATCCTTCTAATAGCTCCATGCACTAATCTCAGACCTACTATATATGTAACATCCCCCGTTTTGAGGCCTGAAACTAACTGCTATAGATGTTGTAGTAACCTGTAGTTATTAATTCCCGGTGACAAAATGCAGCAATGTTAATCATATCAATAATCAAAGGCACATGAATATGAAACTTTTTAAGGATAATTTAATAGCAAAATTTAACATTTCATTTCACAATTGATATTTCATATTCATTACATAATTCCATTCGCAGACCCACGTCCAGTGAAAATATAATTATTGCAAAATACTTCAAGAGCGACATATGAATATGCCCCTTTGGTTGATCAGAGTCCAACACTTGTAATTATATAACATGCCATTACATCAATACCGATAAACTTAAACAATACGGCAGATTAAAATAGAACTCAAACATAGCTAGATTGTCTCCTACAGGTCTTCGAAAGCTTAATCATCCTACTAGGAAACCTGAAAACCCTTATTCCTGACCGACTCAAATTAATTTTTAAGCACGTGAGAGTTTAAGGGGAAAAACAAAAACTTCGGATCAGGCAAAAAGTCTGGTGTAAATAATTACCTACCACCGTGAACCAATAAATATCTAGTGAGACCACGCCGCTAAACGAAAGGGTTTTTACCTCACTAGTATCTTTACCAAAACATATTAATCACATACTGTACTCCTACATCCACAATGGTTAAAACATAATTATAAAATAATGATACACAAATATGTAATACACACTGGGTTACCTATCCCAAGTTATTAGGCCAACAAATCATAGTTTTCTTAGGGTCACCATGAACCTAATAGTTTTCGTAGGCTAACTAATAATCTATTAAGTTCTCATGGACTCCCTGTCGTAAATCATAGTTTTCATGCGATCACTAAGAACCTATTGGCTTTTGCCAATAACACTCTCCATCCATAATTTTCATGGGATCATTATGAACCTATTGGCTTTTGTCAATAATACTCTCCATCCATAGTTTTTATGGAATCACTAGGAACCTATTGGGGTTTCTCAATACCATACTTCCAATTATAGTTTTCATGGGGTCACTAAGAACTTATCGGACGGTTGATAACATCTCTCATTTCATAGTTTAAATGGAAGTATTAATTACCTATTGGAAACCATTTAATAACATTCCAATCATAATATTCATGGGCTTACTATGAACCTACTAGATCCTTCCAATAGCCTGTCTAAATTAATAATCTTTTGATCAGTTCGGGGCATCCTACATTTTTGATGTACCTAATCTCATGGATGTGATTTTACTCACTTAAGAGTTAACTCTATTTACACTCGCTTAGGTCAACCTAGCTAGTAATATTACCCTTAATACCCCAAAGTGCAGTTATGTGTCATAAATGTTGTGAGTATGACAATAACAATTATGCATAATAACTGATCAAACAAATACAAGAACATACAATTATGCATAATAACTGTTATTTGTTAACAACCTAAATATAGACAAATGATTAAATTATAAGTGAGCTGATCATCAATTTCACACTAACTCTGGCATATAAGTTTTGGTAAATGTTTCATTATTAAATTAACACAATAAAATCATACCATAACTAAAATTATGAGCGGGACATACCAAGCGACCAAAATTTTGCCAATTCAGTACGTTTAGTGCTTTGCTTCCTGGGATAGCCTTTAAATTAACAGGATTATAAAATTTCATGCCAACGAACTATACCATACAAGTATATTTGTGATTTAATGCTTTTTCATGTTTTGAACCAGCTTAATAAATCTCGGAACTTGAAAGGTCCAGTGTGAAAATATGTGACTTGTATATCTTATATTATATACTCTAGTTATCAGACATACCAGAAAAATGTAAAGAGACTATAGACCATCAGTGATACTCTTGACAAGTTTGTAAGAGAAGTGTGAAGAATAAAGATGCTTGGGAGACAAATAATTTAATGCATTTGAATTATGCAAGATTCAACGAATTTTTCTTAACAGTAGAGGAAACTCAATTTCGGTTCATCGAATAATGCCACGAATACAAGGCTTTTGTAGCCACTGTCAGCTTTTACTAGACCATAGGGATCTATTACACAAGATTCACTATCTTCATCAATCAACAACTCAGAACTATGTTGCAATTGTCTAAGCTAACATGCAAAACTTCCATAATGTAGGAAACATATGTTAGGGCAAGTAGAAAAAATTTTGATCATTCTTACTCTATGTTATATATTAAGAATTTCATTAATCCGATGCATCATGCATGTTTGTAAATATAAGGTATCTAAAGGCAACGTTATCACTTACAATAATCGGATTGAAGTGCTTTAATCATAAATTTTAGAAGGAATGGCCATTATAATGAGTTTCATTAAAGACAATGCATTCTCTATCCCATTAATGAAACAATCTTTTAGTGAAATTACATTAAATTATTATATAATATATTTTATATATGGCTAGTGCAATATCATGATATCAAGATCTAATAAGGATATATGATTATGAACGAAAAAATATATATAGCAGCATCAATAGTAGAATAACCTATTTAAACAAAGCTCTTATTGAATTCATAAAGACATGAGCTTCTATCATTTATCGGTTTGGTGTTCATACATGGAAACACTATTCAAAATAAGTAAAACAATATGTCCATAACAACCATATATTTATATCAAACTTGTAATGTATAAAAAGCAAATTTATAACCGTGATGCAAAAATGAAATGATTAAAAGCAAATTTATAACCGTGATGTGAAAAATGAAACAATTATAGGAAACGTGCACATGAATTAAATCTTACAAATAAATGAATTAGTGAAGAAGTCACTTGATTATCCATGTTTGTTGATTTGCATTACAAAGTTTAACACCACCAAAACAATCTATGAAATAGTGATACGATAACATCTAAAATTGGAAAAGAAAGCACTACTTGCTCTTATTCTAATATTATGAATATTTCCGAATATCTCCATCGTCAAACTTCGTTGGTGAAACTCATTTTGGTGAAAATAAATGTTTATACAAATATAAATCAATAAAAATAAAGATTTTTAAAAAACCTAATAGTCACAATGTTAAGCACAATAACTGAAGGAAGCGCTAATATGAAGATTTAATATAGCAGGTTATATCCAAAACATGAAATGCAAAGATTTGTTGCATGTATATACACATAGTGCATAAAAAGTTAATGGCAAGTCTCCGAATACCCTAGCTCTACTCTCCGGAATACGGTTTTTAAGAAATAAATGACAAGTCAAACTATAACACTGATAATAAATGAACTTACAAGGAACCGATGGAAAAAAGTGTTATGATTTTTGATCAAAGATGCAACTTGACCAAGACATCCTAAGGTAAGGCAATGGAGAACAAGAAAGAATAACCCAAGCTTCAGTTTATAACTTAGAATAACATGGACTGAAAAAGTCACATGGAATAGACATTTATCTTAATTAAATTTCCATAAAAAAACAAAGATCTGGAAACATAGCCTAAACTTCGCGTATAAATGTGCCTAGGCTCTATAAATTAATAACCAAGTACAATTCTAAATTTCTATCTATAATTTTAAATAATGCAGTTCAAATTAGTTGGCTTTTTTTTATTGATTCAAGGACATGGTTAGTGATAACTAGTAGAACAAAACACATTTCATTAAGTGAAAGGTATCATATAATCATTTCCTTTAAAGAACAAAGAAAATAGTTTTCTCTTCAATTTTAATAACCAAGTACTATTTTTTTCAACCAGTTAATTTATAAGCTACTAGTAGGAAAAAATCAAGAATAAAAATTCAAATACTTAGAAAGAGATCTAATGCTACTCTTCCATTTTCCAAATCAACCAAATGTTTTTAACCCATAACATCATAATACTAAACAATAATATATCATAAAAAATTCTCTAAATCCATAATACCATACTGTCGATGATAATAACATTTTCTCAAGTTCGAAGCTGATGTTTGTATTTAGCTTTCTAATGCAGTGAATGAATTTTCGAGGATCCAATATTACATGTAATCAAACTCATAACCCATACATAGAGTAATAAATGGCAAGCCATTAGAGTTTAACCAACTTTTCCTTACGGGGAAAACACTTGATATAAAGAAGATTAATATAGAAATTCAATAACTCACGATTGAACAAATTCCTGCTTCAGACTCAAGGAAATCATCAACCTAAATGCTCAAGGGCTTCCCTTCTTTGGAGGGCGACATGCTAATAACTGTGACATGAAGTCCAAATGCTTTATCAAACTTGGCTACCATTAACGATTGAAGAGCTTTCACAGCGTGAAATTGACTTCTTTGAGGGAACGCGTGAAATCCAACTCCGACGAATCACATGAAATCAAGCTCTGAGGAATCGAGCGGGTTGCAAAATCGAGATTTCAGAGTGAGAAGGGATTCGTGATTGAAGAGGGATTTGTGAGTGAAGAGAAAATTCATGAGCGAAGAAGTCACGTGATTTTGGATTTGGAATTGAAGGTGAAAAGAGGGAACGTCTGGCGGTAAAGGAAAAAGGAGGAGGGAAATGTAATATTGGACTGCCATATTTTCTTTTGGTTTAACCATGGCATGAACACAAGCTATCTTTTTAACCTAAATCACCATTAAATATTTAACCATAGAAAGTTGAGTTCCCATGCAATCCTTGCTTGCCATTAATAGAACATTTTCTTGTAGTGGTAGTAGCAAATGCTTTGAGTAGGCAGATAGCAATATCGAGCCCTCTATTTTTAGAGTACGAAAATTTGGAGTATATTTCCACTTTTGAATTTAAACCATCATCGGATATCATCCCTGGATTACTGCCAGCCTTAGACGTTTAGCACATTGATGGAACAGATTGGATTTAGGTAGAGAGAGGATGTTGAACTACCTAATATTTTGGATAGTTTGGGTAGAAGAGAGTCATCTAATCATCTGAGGCGTTACGCCACAGACTCGAGCGGATGATTTTAGATGGATGATATGATTTGTGTTCCTCGTAGTGCAGACTAAGTGGATCCGACATTAATAGAGTCGCACCATTATAGGATGACCATTCATCCCGATGGAGATAGGTTGTATCGTGGCATGTGGAGACTTTTCTTTTGGTTTGTGATAAAGAAGCATGTGGCAGAGTAAGTGGCTAAGTATTTGACTTGCCAGAGGGTGAAGATAGAGCCGAAGAAGTCTGGAGGATTGTTGCAGCCAATGGATATTCCTCAGTGGAAGTAGGAGAGCTCTCTATGGATTTTGTTGATGGATTATCCAGATTTAGTAGATGGAATAAGAGCATTTGGGTCATCATGGATAGATTGACCAAGTGTGTTGATTTCATACCAATGGGTAGCACTAGGACACTAGCACATTGGTAGCTTAATATGTTAGAGAGGTTGTTAGGCTTCATGGAGTTCCTACCAGTATAATTAGTGACTGAGAACCACTTTTTACTAGTGAGTTTGGGAAGAGTCTATAGGAGGCTTTAGGACTAAGCTGAATTTGAGTAAAACATACCATCCACAGGCCAATGGATAGACAAAGAGGGTAATTCGGGTTTTGGAGTATTTTCTTAGGATATATTATCGACTTTGCAGGTTCTTAGGAGGAATCATTTGCCACTGGTTGAGTTTACGTACAATAATAGTTATAGGCTAGCATTTGAATGACACCATTTGAGGCTTTGTACAACGGACCATGTAGATCACCATCGTGTTAGTAGGACACGGTGGATATGATCATTCTTGGACCCGATAGGTTAAGGAGATATCGAAGAGAGTGGATTTGATTCAGAGGAGGATAAAGACAACTCAGGATAGGAAGAAATCTTATGTAGATAAGAGGCATTCTGAGCTAGTGTTTGCAGTGTTGAGACATAGTATTTGTGAAGGTTTCACCCTTGAGGCATGTGATGAGGTTTTGGTGTTCGAGAAAGTTAGCACCGAGATTTGTTGGACCATTTACAGTTGTGGCTAGGATTGGGAAGTTGGCTTGTAGGGTTAAGCTTCCAGAGAAGCTAGATGGAGTGCATGATGTTTTCCATATTACGCACTTGCGAAAGTGCTTACACGATTCGGCTATTGCAGTTGAGCCTAGTCAGTTAAATAAGGTTGAGGTGGAGCATCAGTCACTCATTCGTCGTGCACCTACCTGCAATTTAGTGCATAGCACTAAGCGACTCCATAATAAGGATATTAGATCAGTTAAGGTTCAGTGGGAGGTGACCCAACAAAGAGTACGTGGAAGCCCAAGAAAAAGATTCGAGCTTCCCGCCCATAGCTCTTTTCTCGTACGTCTTATATCTCAATCTTTCTCTAGTTAGAACCTTAGGTAGAACTTGGGGGGATGGTAGATTATCTTAAGCAATGACCTTTGGATGATAGGTATGGTTGTAAACGTGTCAACAAGACATGTTATGGGTAATGGATGCTAGTGGACGTATATGGATGTTTATGGATGCAAATGGTTGCATTTCTATATACTAGGATATTGAGTCATTTAGGCGCACACATTCATATCATGTACACATTACTTTCTAATTATTAGTTGTTATCCATGGATGTTATGCACATGGATGTTGCATTTGGATGATTGGTTGAGCATACATGTAGAAATATCGATTTATTCCAGGATCTTGCATATATTTGGATACATGGCATGGGCATATTTGCATAAGCAGGAGGTCGACTGAATCGATAGAAAGACTACTCTTTTGCATTAGTTTAGGTTCATATGCATCTACATTGCATAATTGCATTAGAATTATTAAGGATTATGGTTGTCATGGATGATGGATGAGTCGATGGATGTTTTAGTTGCTGGTTGTTAGTTGAATTTTTCTATCCTTAGGGATTTCGAGGACAAAATTCTTTAAGGAGGAGAATGTAACATCCCGGAATATTTTTCAAAATAAATAAGAAAATATAATTAAAAACTTAAAAGTAAAATATTCACAAATGTCCGAATTTGATTATAAAACTTGCATCAATTTATCCGTAGCAATTTTTCAAACAATTTTCATATATAACTTGTCAAAATCCAAGCTAGTATGAGAGACTTACGAGTATCAGAATAAATAAGAAATTAAAAATAGAAAAAGAAAATAAAAAAATTACACGTGGGCCAAGTCGACTATATTAATATCTCAATTATTGATTTTGATGATAACAACCTTGACAATAATAATACATTCATATAAAATATGGATACTAATGTTTTTTCAAGTTATATAATATATAGTGTAGAATATTGCACAGGTGTTGAATCAAAGACTATACAGTATAAAGACTCAAAGAATGGACATGAAGACTCATGAGTATAAAGATCAGGATATGAAGATATCAAGACTATAGTAAAGTTTATAGAGTCATAGAATATTGTTTAAGTCCCTGGTAGCAATCTTTGATTTTCAATTTCCATTTTCTAATCCTTTATCTTCAAAACAAAAAATATTTTTAAAAATACATTTAAAAGTCTTTTATAAAAGTTTTCAAAAGCTAAAATGTTTATAATCCATGTTTAAATTATTTTACAAAGCATCAAATTATTTTACATAGTATAGGATTTTCAAAACATTTTAAAATAAACAAGTATTCAAATTACACCAGCCTATGTCGACATATAGGCAAATGATATGTCAACATACATGCCACAATTTTGAAACTCAAATTTTGAAATGAAGTGTATATTCGCTGTAACTCTTCATGAATGGACATGTCTGTTTATTCTCTATATATATGGGGTATTCAAACGTATTTTTAACAACTACTTTCTTATTATCTTTTCTCCTCTTACTCTGTCAAAATTTCTAGTGAAAGGTATATTCAAATCTTCTCAAATTCAACCAGAATCAATTCAATCTTCATTGTATTGATTATCTACTATTTACTCTCTGATTTCAATCATCTCTCTCTTTCAATCATTGATCAAAGTAATGTCAAAGAGGTTATAGGATTCACTGTAACCAAAGATCAAGAAATTGCCTTTAGAAAAACCATCAAACTCTATTTGTATCTACTTAGCTGTGATTGTAGCCGTTCAAATCAAACGGATGTGCTTGGTATCTTAGAAATCGAGTGGGTGTGCTTGTAGTCCATCCAAATCAAATGGGTGTACCCTGAGCTCGAAAATTCAAGAGGGTGTGTCTCGTAGCCTCAAAACCAAGATTGTAATTGGGTTTGCCTTCTATCCGTTTAAAGATTGACATTTGAAAAGAAATCTGTACAAGAAATTGTACAGGACTCGAAGTAGGGTAATTCCGAACTAGTATAAAAATCCGGGTGTGATCTCTTTAATCCTTTACTTTTTACTTTACTGCATTTATACTTATCTGTGTTTGCATCTATGATTGTTGATTCTTCATTGGTTAATAATAAACTTGAAAGAATTATAAAAAGATTTATAAAAATTAGAAAACACTATTCATCCCTCCAATGTTTAATTAGCCTTAAGATTCATAATTCTGCAACCCCACAGACCAGCATAAGGCCCAGGTCGACCAAGGGCGATCGACTAGCCCTATGGACGGTCGACCCAACCTTGTATTGATCGAGTGATTATCTCGGGTCGCTTTGTTTTCTACAAATGAGACTATTGCATGATGGCTAATGTTTTGAGTGACGTTCTGGATTGAGTTGGGGGCTGATCTGACAGTTGAGAGTTATGGAGTTTCCTTATAAGTTAACACCTTAGGTTATCCTAAATCCTTAGTTTTACCCATTGTAGCGAAGCTCTGCCAAATTGAAAACTTAAAACCCTAATTCCCAAATCAATTTCCAAACCTCTAATCAAATATGAATCTCAATCTAAACTAAAAATAAAAAAGGATCTAGCAATTGTTGGGAAGCCTAAGTAGATCTAGGGGGAAAATAGTGGAGTTAAAACCAGACCTAGAGTTATGGAAAGACGTGATTGGGCATAAATTTAATAGGATAATTTAAATAGTTATTTTTAATTCTATTTATGTTGATTAGATTGTATTCATCTAAACCTAAATTGTTATCTAATAAATTGAAATTAGGGATTACAAACCTTTTTAGTTAAACTGCAATTGACTATTAGAAACCATTGAACTTTAAATCGCACCCTAAATTGAATAAGAAATTGGGAATTTAAAATATGGATTAGGGTTGACATTATAAGTGAAATGGATTAAAACTAATGAAAGAATTAAATAGAAATTGAGAGAAAATAAATTTAAAATTAATGAATTGCAGGCAATCGACCTATGGATGGCACAGGTCGACCATTGCAGGCTGAAATAGGCTTTATGAATTGTTTTGGGCCTTGAGCCCAATGGGTATATGAAATTTTGTAATCTCTGGACTGTGTTCGATTGTTGTGGACTCGATTATGGTCTAGAGTGATATTAGGGAAATGGATTCCCTATTGGGCTCGTTGGTGCGAATTTATTTCGCATTTTCATGTCATAAGGTAGGATGCAAAGAGTTGTTGAGAGATAGGCGATTTATTTCGCGTTAGACTCAAGCCGTTACGATGGGGGTGGGAAAATCACTACTCAAGGGCATCCCTAAGAGCCCGGTCCTAATAGGAGATCTAGATGTTGCATGTTTTTCTTGAGTAAATATGGCATGGGTGGATGCTGGCTAGGATGGTAAGTGGCTGTAGATCGATAGGAGCTAGGCTGGGATCAATACTAGCAGGAGTACAAGTGCGATGACTCCGAAGTGGTACGTAAGAGGTATTTTGCTGCTACGATTGCAGGGTTGAGCACGGGAGTATACGGTGAGTCACTCTGTGAGTTTATATTTCGTGTTCTTTCCTTCTAGACATAGAGCTAGAGTGGGACGGTAGATCCATAATTTACGGATTGTTCGGGTGAAGTTCGATTTGTAGATGGACCTATCGTAAGGTTGATATCCTTAGGTATGTGACCTTAGGTATGCACAGACACATCACATGCTCTATGTCACTTAGAATAGACCTAGAATTAACTGCATTTGATTATCTTATTAGTCTTATTATCATCCACCAGATATATGTCTGACCCATTCCATTTTTCCTTTCTCCTTACCATAGGTGGATAGAGCAGTAGGTGACTGGCCCATCGTTGCTTTCAGATTATCACACTTAGAGTCTAGCTTTACATCTTTATCCTTTATAATGTATTTCCTATTAGTACATTTGTTTTAGTATTTTTCTTGTAAGGGATGGTTTTATGATACTATGATATTTTGGGATTATGAACTGATACTTTGTGAGACTACGATATTATAATGCTTTTAGACTTCTATTATTGTCCTTTTTGAGATTTTATATATATATATATATATGATATTTTGTTTCCACTGTGATGACATTTGGATTAGATTGATTATTCCTTTCTTTGATATCTTAGTCTTAGTGATACTACTTTTACGTCAACAGATGATCCGCATTTCTTGATGTGACAGTTTTTGGGCATGTCAAGAGATATGGGTTGTCACATACTCGTTCACCAGACGTTTGTCTAACCCACCCTTTTCCTTTCTTTTCTCCACTATAGGAGGATATTGCAGTAGGTGATTGGCCCGATTTCAGTACGTGGACAAGCAATCTCATTACATGAGTTGCTTATCATTATATTTACTCTTAGTGTAACTGTCTTTTTTATCAGTACTTCGTGTTTTTAACAGACCATGGGTAGTATTTCTATGCACTCTGTATTTTACTATGTACTATTTTTTTGAGTCCGTGTTTTGAGATATTTTCTGAGATGGATAATTTCTTTATTTGTATTTTGTGCCTTCCATTATCAATTCTGAAAGTCTAATATATCTTTGATCATATCTGCTTATTCATAGTCTCTGTAATGTTAGGAAAACCTGATAGCTCGAACTTCTTGGCACTAATGCGAGTCCAAAAGTCACCCCAGGCTTCGGTTCGGTGTTTTTCAAGGGGCGAGGGTTATCACATTGGGCCTATGTCGTCTATAGACATTTTAAATTCAATCTAAAATTTGTTTTTAAATAAAATCTTATTTTACTCAATTTTATTTGAAGAAGGCTTTAATTATTTATATTTTAATCAATATGAGAATTATATAAAATAGAGTATATCAAAGAAGAAAACCTTTCATTTGTCTCTTAAACTTATTCAATTAATTGTTAGAATATTTTGTTCTGATTAAAGAGAGAAATGTTTCATTTCTCACTCCTTAATTAAATTGGTTGATTTATTAAATGAAACCAATGATCAATTTATACTTGGCACATATTATGAGTATATCCAAATATGCTCTAGTGTATACTATGTAAGTGCAACATATCAAACTATGTGTTTTTCTAAAGTAACTATATACAAGTGTTAGAATTTACACCGCAACAGCCTCATTGGTCCCTTTATATATGCCTGTATTGTCCACTTTATTTTAAAATGTGTACATATATTAATGGCACATATAAATACATATGTGTTAAAATCAAGTTTTACTAACTTATATGTTTTGAGATCTAAATTTAATATATTTTAAATCTCGTTTTAACTAAGGAAAGCTTCAAAATTAGTTTTATGATTCCACAAAAAAGTCCATTTTTATAAACATTGAGTTAAAATAACACACGCACATATATGTATTAATATGTACACACATGCACAATATAAGTAATTGCAAACATGTTTAAAATTTAAAACAACATATATATGTAAAGTTTTTAATTTAATATATCTATTAAAATTTAAAATTAATAAATCAAAGGCTAACACTAAAGTAGGAAAGATTCAAAAGTTTATGATTTTGCACAAAAGTCCACCAATGAATTTTAAATGAAAATAACTATTATCCATATGCAAATAATAAGCCGAGGAATTATTTTCACAACAACAAACATGTAACATATCTACTCAATTTTCGAGGTAATTTTTTTGAAAAGCTAAGCGGGGTTTTACTGGGCCCCTACCAGTTTTATTGCATAAACAATAAAAATATGAACCATACAAGCATGGAGCACAAAAGAAATGGAAAAATAAAGAAAAAGAAAAGAAGATAAAATACAACATATGAACATACAAAAGAGAAAAGACAAGGAAGCCACAATTTAACCCCACTTCTCTACAATGTCCAAACTAAAACTACAATTTCCATATTTGATCCCATTGGCTATAACAATCCTAACTTTCGTTCTTATTGCAATTTCACTTGCCCCGGTTCATTAAAAATTCTGTCACCTCTTTCCTTCTATATTATAGTAATAAACTTACTCAAAATGAGTTAGAGAAGCATACCAAATTCACTCTTCCATCTCGTTGCTTTATACAAAATGCACCATTCAGTATTGCTCTATCTTCTTATGTCGTTTCTTCCTGCCATGGTCATAAGGCCTTTCCATATTAGATGAATGTAGGCACAATTAAAGAATAAATGCAAGTTTGTCTCCATCTCGTCATTGCAAAAACACACAAATGATTAACCTACATACCTAACATCACAAGCCTGTCAGACATGTTTAGTGCATTCCTTAGGACCTTCCACAACAAGAAATTTTCAGACTGTCTAAAGTGATAACTCCAGACTCTTTTATTCCATGGAAAATGATCATTTGAAGTATGTCTAGCGAGGCATTTGTATATAATGGATATGGAATGGTCTTTAAGATCAAGATGCCATAATACCCTTTCAACCTGAATAATAGGATATTGTTGCAACTGGATATTATACCATAAGCTTCTAATGGTTTGATTACTGCAAAATGGTAGGTTGGCGACATCATTGACAATATAATCCATTGCCTTAGCTTGTAGTGGGATTTCAGGCTGCATAACTTGGCTATGAGTTAGAAGGTTAGCAAGAATCATCCCTTGCCTAGCCCAAGGGTCATACAAAATTTTTGCCTTGCCACCATGAGCTGTAACAACTCTAATGTGAGGCAGCAATATTGGCCTGAGGTTTAAAATTGCCCTACATATCCAGTTGGAACCTTGTGGGATATCCATGACCCAGGAGCTCTTCTCTTTGAGGTTGCATCTGATTGTCCATTGTACCCAAATGCTATGTTTCCTATTCAAGAGATTATCAATATGCTTACTGAAGGCGACATGATTCCAGAAGTAAATATTTTTGATGTCTAACCCACTATGTTTTTTAGCCATCTCAACCTTGTTGAAACTTATTGACTTGAGTTTGTTAGATAGAATGGAACCAGTCCATAGAAAATTGCACATTGCTTTCCTTATCATCATAATTAGGTTTTTGGGGAATAAAAATGTTCTACACAAATAGGTCATACGAGAATATTACAGAGTCAATCAAGACAAGCCTACCTGCCTGTGATAGGTATCTGTTGGACCAGGAGCTCATAGAAGAGGTTATTTTGTTGTAAAGGCCAATGCACTACGTTGTGGTGATATTTGAGGAGGCAAGTGGTATACCAAGATATGTGGCTGTGTTAATGGGATGCTGAAGCCCAAACAGTTGTCTTATTTGTTTTGCATGGTTTTGTGGCACTCCAGATATCATGATGCTAGACTTTGTAAGATTTATGGATAAGTCAGACAATTTCCAGAACATCCATAATGGCTGTGATTGATTCAGTGGTTGGTTTGGAAAAAATAAGGAGATCATCAGCATAAATAAGACTAATGATAAAAGGATCTTTTCACTTAGGATGTACATCAATCCTCTTATTAGCAATAGCGAGGTTAAGCATTTGTGTCAAAAGCTCCATGACCAAGATAAATAAATAAGATGACATGGGGTCACCTTGCCTTATACCTTACTTACCTTTGAAATATCTTACAACGGTACCATTATATATAAGGGAGAAGTGAACAGTTGATAGGAAAGTATAAATCCATGAGGCAAAAACGTGTAGGAATTTCATGCAGGCCAATACTCTGGAGATTGTAGTCCACTGCAAGGTATCATATGCTTTCCTAATGTCTAATTATAGCATTGCTCTAGGTGAGGAAGTTCCTGTTGTAATCTTTTAGAAGCTCATAGGTGATCATAACATTGTCTAAAATGCTTCTATCTTGGAGGAAAGCAGCTTAATTGTTTGATATCAAGGAAGGTAAAACATGTTAGTTAGAAATCCTAAGAATTGTAACAAATATAAAAGAAACTGTCTTTGTATTTATTTCAGAATACTCAGTACAATACAAATGTAATACAGAGAGCTTATTTATATACAACATGTTGGGCTTAATATAGAGGCCCATGATCCGAAAATAGAAAACAAAGTAGTGGCAGCCCTTGGATCAATCAGATGGCTGAGATGTTGCTACCAGAAGGATGCGGATTGCAATATAACATAAGGCCGGAGAAAACACACTTTACATTATCTTTTACTCCCCCCTCAAACCCGATTAGGTTTAGGGTTTGTGAGAAAAAAGAAAAACACGGCGGCGCCTTCTTTGAGAAAGGGCGATTCAACAATTCAGTAGCTCTAACATTATTCTGGTATGAAAACAACTCTTTGTGATCTCTGGTGTGGATCGGCAGCATCGACGTTGAGTTCGTCTCTAAGTCTCGTGAAGTTAAGTTTTGTCAAGGGGTTGGTAAGTATATCTGCCTTTTGGTGTGTAGACGGTATGTATCCGACTTTTAGCTTCTCTTTAATCACTTGTTCTCTTATGAAGTAAAGATCCAGTTCTATGTGTTTTGTCTTAGAGTGAAGAACTGGGTTGGATGATAAAGATATAGTGCTCACGTTATCACACCAGATTGTTGCTTTTTTGTTAGGAATAATGTTTAGTTCACTTAGAAGTGACTCTACCCATATAACTTCCGCTGTTGCACTTGCCACACTCCGAAATTCAGCCTCAGTGCTGGATCTCGATACGGTGCTTTGCTTCTTTAAACTCCATGATATAGGATTTTTCCCTAAATAGATGCAATAGCCTGAAGTGGATTTGCGGTCATCAGTGTCTGTACCCCAGTCTGCATCAGCATATGCATTGATGTTGAATGATTGACTTGATTTTAGGATGAGTCCATGATTGATAGTGCCTTTGAGATATCTGAGTATCCTTTTTACAGCTTTCCAGTGATTGTCTAAGGGATTTTGCATATACTGACTTTGTTGACACTAAATGATATGTCAGGTCTTGTGATAGTCACATATTGGAGTGCACCAACTATACTCCTATACTGCTTTATATTTTGAATTGCTTCCCCTTATATTTTGATAGTTGATGATTTGTGATCATAGGAGTTGGTAGTGTATTAGCTTTGTCCATTTTTGCTCTTGATAGTATATCTGCAATGTATTTTCTTTGATTGAGATGCATTTCTGATGTTCCATATCTCTGAACTTCAATTCCCAAAAAATAGTTCAGATCACCTAAATCTTTAACAGAAAATTCTGAATTGAGCATTGCAGTAACTTTCTTAATTTCTAATTCACTACTTCCTGTAATGATAAAATCATCAACATAGGTTAGAATATAAGTGGTAGCAATATCATTAATTTTAGTAAATATAAAGTTGTCAGATTTTTAGAGAATTGTAGCCAAATTTCACAAGAGTTGACTTGAGTTTGTCAAACCAGACTCTTGGTGCTTGCTTTAAGCCATAGATGGCCTTGTTGAGTTTGCACACCATTTCTTTGCTTGAATTATGAGTAAATCCTTATGGTTGCTCCATAAATACTTCTTCCTGTAATACACCATTTAGAAATGCATTATTCACATCTAATTGCCTGATGATCCAATTTCTATTTAAAGCAATGGTTAGTATAATCCTGATAGATGATGGTTTCACAACAGGGGAGAATGTTTCAGAAAAATCAAACTCGTGCTGTTGTGAATACCCCTTTGCAACCAATCTTGCTTTATGTTTAGAAATTGAATCATCAGCATTTTTCTTTAATTTGAATGTCCATCTACATCCAACAATATTTTTGTTTTCAGGTCTTTTAACAAGAACCCAGGTTCCCTTGTTAACTAGAGCATTATATTCCTCTTACATAGCAGCTCTCCATTTATTATTTTGAGCAGCTTCTATGTAAGAGGATGGTTCATCTTGATTTATAGTGGTGTTGATGATTTTTGGTTTATGTATACCACACTTTTCTCTAGTTAGCATTGGATGAATATTATCATTATTTCTGATAGTGATGTCTGAATTATTTTCAGAATTATTGCGAGTCACAAAGTCATTGCTGGCATCTTGACTATCACTTTGGTTGCTAATCTCTTGATTATCACCCTTGCTGCTGATCTCCTGTCTTTGAGTACTTTGATTGTTGTTATCATCTCCCCAATCATCTTGCTCTTGACCTGGTTCCCTAGTGGGCATGGTGAGTTGAGGGCTGATGGTTGTGCCCTTACTTATAAGCTGAGTTGAGGGTGCAACTTTGATCTCATCAGGTAGACCAGGTATAGTAAGCCTTGCATTTCTTACTTTTTCAGTGGTTTTAATATCAGTGTTGCTATATGGATATACATGTTCATTAAATCTTACATGTCTGGAAATATATATCTTCCCTTTACTGTCAAGACACCTATACCCTTTCTGGTTGTTACAGTAACCTAAGAAAGTACAAGATTTAGATCTGAAATCTAATTTGTGAGTGTTGTAAGGTCTTAAGCATGGAAAACATTAACAACCAAACACCTTTAGGTGTTTATAATATGGTTTGACCTTAGTTAGCACTTCTTGTGGACATTTAAATTTGAGATTCTTTGCTGGCAGTAAATTTATCAAATGCACAACAATATTAAATGCTTCTGGCCAAAATTTTAAAGGCATAGAAGCTTGTGCTAGTAAGGTCAGACCAGTTTCGACAATATGACTGTGTTTTCTTTCAATGATTCCATTTTGTTCTGAAGTATATGGACATGTAGTCCTATGATTAATCCCTTTTTTTTCAAAGAAGATTTTTAGTGGTAGAAATTCCTTTCCCCCATCAGATTGAAAAGTACAGACATGATTTCCAGTCATGTTTTCAACCTTGTTAATAAATTGCATAACTATATTACTAGCTTCTGACTTTGTTTTTAGCATGTAAATCCATACAAATCTTGAGTAAGCATCTATGAAAGATATATAATATTTGTAACCATAGTCAGAACTAATAGGAGCTGGACCCCATAGATCACTAGCAATTAATTCAAGAGGTTTTGTGTAGCTAGTGTGTGAATCTGGAAATGCAAGTTTATGACTTTTTCCCAATTAGCAAGAAGCACATATATATGAGTCAGAAATATTACTAAAGGGAATGTTATTACTAGTCATGACATGTTTTACAACTTTAGCACTGGGGTGTCCCAGTTTATAGTGCCATAAATTGAAAATACTATTGTTCATGACATTCATTATACAATAGTTCCCTTTGTTTTCAGAAACATTTGAGTTACAAAAATCAAATTTGTATAACCCGTTGTTTTCTTTACCTTGCAAAATGATTTCTTGAGTTAGTATATCTTTAACTATGCAATTATTTGGATAGAATTCAAAAAAGACATTGTTATCTTTTGCGAATTGGGAAACACTCATTAAATTCTTTTTAATTGAAGGAACCCTCAATAAATTTTTTAGGAATAATTTCTTGGGTCCATTTATACTTGCATTTCCAGTGTGTGTAATGTGAACAGTTTTACCATTGCCAACAAGAATATTTTGTGTACCTTTATATTCTTTGTTTCCCAAGTTTAAGTTGCTGAGATTGTTGGTCACATGATTAGTTGCTCCAGAGTCTGGGTACCAGCATTCATCACTGACATCATCTGCTGTAGCAGTCTCAGTATTAAGTATCTCTGCTTGACCATTGTTGTTGTCTTTGGGCATATTTACTGCATTGATGTTAGTATTGCTATTTTGTTGTGAGGGAGTAAAGTTCTTGTTGAATCTGAAATAGCATTTGTTTGCTCCATGACCATATCTTTCACAAATTTGACACCTTATTTTATTGTTGTTGTTGCTCCTACCACCTCTCCTTCCTTTGTTGGATGGTCCTCCTCTCTGATGGCTATTGAACTGACCTCTTCCTTGGCCTTGTTTGCCTTTGTTGTAAGTATAGTTGACAGATATGTCTGAACTTACTGTTTTTCCATGTTCTATTCTTCCATCATGTGATAAGAGAGTAGAATAGACAAACTATAGTGAGGGAGTAGGTTCCATGGTAGATATAATTGCCACAACAGCTTCATATTCATTATCTAGACCACTGATTATGTATAAAACATGCTCTGAATCAGAAATTCTATGTCCTGCTGAGGCTAGTTGGTCACATAAATTTTTGACTTTGAGTAGATATTCATTCATGGTCATTTCATTCTTCCTAATGCTTTGTAATTGCCTTCTGTGATGCATGATTCTTGTGGATGACTGAGATGTGAAATTTCTTTCAATTGTTGCCCATACTTCTTGAGCAGTTTTGCAACCTATAAGCTATGGTAGAATAGATGCACTTACAGATGACATCATCCAGGCACATACAAGACTGTCTTGTCTCTGATGTGCTATATATTCTTGATTTACCACCAATTTGTCTTCACTGTCTTTGACAAATTTTGGTGGTGTGATTTTGGTACCAAGAATATAATCCTCTAATCCATAACCTCTAATAGATGTCTCTACTTGTAATTTCCAGATCAAGAAGTTGGTTTCATCAAGTTGGATGGAGAGTAGTTGACTCTGAGGTTTGATGGTGGTCTTCATCAGATTATCTACTGGATCTGATTGAGTTCGACTGGGACTCTGGGAGAAACTCTTGTGCTGGACATTTGAGGGCTTGTGGCTTCATCTTGACTCATGATGAAAAAATGAAAGATGTCAGAAAACAGGTATAATGATTCAACCCTGAGAATCTTGAATTAGGAATAAAAGAGAAAGTTATGTAGTTGAATCTTGATGCTGTCTTGAGAACTTAAATGATGATTTTTCTTTTAAGTACTTTTCTGATGAGTTTTCTTGATGCGCTTGAATTCAACTGAAACTTTTTCTTGAGCTTCTTGATCGGTTTTCAAAGGGTTTGTTTGAAATCTTTATACCACCAAGCTTTCAGTGGAGTTCAGATGCAGCCAGAGTGATGAACTGGCGAGGCACTGATCTCCGGTGATCGCAGCAACTCTTAAATGAGAAGATGCTGAATCTTTGATGAGAGGAGTCCAAGTGATGATGCTTAATCTGATGGATGATGATCTCTGATTGTCTGGTGCAGTTAGCACATAACAATGCTCGATACCAAGTTAGAAATCCTGAGAATTGTAACAAATATAAAAGAAACTGTCTTTGTATTTATTTCAGAATACTCAGTATAATACAAATGTAATACAGAGAGCTTATTTATATACAACATGTTGGGCTTAATATAGAGGCCCATGATCCGAAAATAGAAAACAAAGTAGTGGCAGCCCTTGGATCAATCGGATGGCTGAGATGTTGCTACCAGAAGGATGCGGATTGCAATATAACATAAGGCCGGAGAAAACACACTTTACATTATCTTTTACTATGTTTCATTCTATTAATAATGATTTTGGAGATGCATTTGTAGGTTATGTTGCATCATGCAATTGGCCTATAATTAGATGGGGTAGTGGGGTTGATACACTTTGATATAAGAGCCAAGTTAGTAGCATTGATTCCAGATAGCATTTTTCTCTTATCAAAGAAATTTGTGATTGCCTTAGAAAGGTCATCTTTGATTATATCCCAGTATGAAACAAAGAAATTTGTATTATAAT
Source organism: Allium fistulosum (assembly GCA_030737815.1). Classification (NCBI taxonomy): domain Eukaryota; kingdom Viridiplantae; phylum Streptophyta; class Magnoliopsida; order Asparagales; family Amaryllidaceae; genus Allium; species Allium fistulosum. The sequence continues at coordinate 335,467,528 of CM060902.1, read as the reverse complement.
CATTTGGCCCTCCACATAAATCCCTTTTCATGCTAAAAATACTTTCTTTGATTTCAGTAAGAGTAACAACAGATGAAAGGTAGGAAACTTGTTCATCAGATAAAGTTGGTAAGTTGAGACTATTTATAATGGTTAAATCTGGGATAAAATATTCATAGTTGCCAAGTAGACTGGAAAAGTAAGTTATAAAGACTTGTTCAATTTGGCGTTCAGATGTAACCAGGTTACCTTGCTGATCATGGACACTGTGCACATGAGCCTTAGCCTGCTTTATCTTCAAACTATCATGATAATATTTGGTGTTTCTATCTCCCATAGCTTCCCACTTCTGTCTTAGTTTCTGCCTCTTCATATCCTCCTCCATAGCCAATGCCTTTTTATATTGTTGTTGGATATTATATTCATGATTTGCAGCTTGCACATCATTGGGATTGTTGATGCAATGAATTTGAGCCTGGGCAAGACTTCTTTCCAGTATCTTAGATAAATGGTCACTTGTTCCAAACTTCTTTGTTGCCCATTCACTTAGCTTTGTCTTAAGATGCTTCATCTTCTGCTGAAATATAAACATTGGATTACCAAAAAGATTAGTTTGCCATAAGTTTTTTACTATTTCAATAAATTCTTGATCAAGTAACCAAGCATTAAAAAAATTTAAAGGAAGACTTCTTTCTAATAGTTGCCATGCCAAAGGATATAATTTGTGGTGAATGATCAGAGAGCATGGGAGCGGGAAGGTAACAAGAAATAGAAGGCCAGGTAGACAAGGCAGTAAAGTTACAAAAAGCATGATTAATCTTTGAGTAAATTTTGTTTCCAGTTCTACTCATGTTATTCCATGAGAAGGATGAGCCATGGTAAGGGATATTTAAGAGGGAGGAGTTACTTGTTGCATTATTAAGAGGGAGGATCTCTTTTAATGAAATAGCATTGCCACCCATTCTACCAGTAGTTGTATGCAGACAGTTGAAGTCACCAGAGATTACCCAAGGATGTGTATCTTGAGCAAGATGAGGGAGATAGTTAAGAAATCATTGCCTTGAAGATTGTTGGTTAAGTGCATAGACAACAGTGAGGTAGAGGGAAGTTTTGGAGGGAATATGGAAGAGGTGGCAATGGTAAAATTGCTGATGGGATAAGATGGGGCTTAGAGTGTAAATGGATGGGTCACTTAATAGCATAATCCTGCCATATGGAGCTTCCACAAGATTGTGATGGAGAATCCAATTAGGTCGAATGATTTTTGCAGCTCTATAGGTTAATTTTTTATCTAACTTTATCTCAAGGATGGCAACTAGATGTAATTTGTAGTTGTGGGTAAGATTTCTAACTTGGAATAGTTTTGTGTCTTGGTGGGCACCCCTTATGTTCAACATAGCGATAGGGTGTATCATTAATGATACTTATTTTTTTTCTTATTTGCTTTGCTTCCTCTAGTTGTAGAGGTAGGGGACTTGCTTCCATATGGAGATAAACTTGTTGAAGGAAAAATATTATCCTCATTTAAGTCAGCCAAATTCTTGTTCTCTGATTTATTGTTGATCTTTTTGGGTTTGGTTGTGATGGTACAGGAGGCTTTGTTGTTAAAGTTGTTTATATCAGCAGGTGTTTTGATGGAGGATTGATTATTAGGATGTGTGACAGTGGATTGTGAACTGCTGAAGTTTGTGTATCCTGGTGGTGCATTAAGGTAGGAATAAGGATATGATGGTGGAGATGTTAGCACATTTAGCACAATGACTTGGTGATTGGATTGTTGCAACATATTTCTTTGTGTAGAAAGGTGAGGGATTGGGTTGGTAGGACAGGTTGGAACCGTAGTTAATGAAATAGGTGGTAAGATTGGAAGTTATGGTGTTGCATTTATTTGTTGTGTGCATGCATGCACGTGTATTTCATGGGACTGGACCATTTGTGTGCTTTGTATTTCTATTCCAACTCCTTCACCCATGCTACTTCAATTTCTTTTGTTCCATAATTTTCCTTCATATTTCCATTTTCATCATCCAAATTTGATAGAACATGAAATTAATTACCATCAAACTTACCCACTTCTTTCGAAGTATGTGCATGAGTAGCACCTTCATCACATCAGCCCGTAACATGGAAAACAACTGGATTATCACCGATTTTCCTTTCATTCTCTTGTATGATATCATGGTCTAGGGTTTTTCTTGCAGCATAAACTTCAATTGCTTTCCTTTGTACTCCCCTCCTATCTGAGGCAGCAAAGTAACACAGATCTCACTTTATCCAAAACAAAAGCTTCCAGTAATGCTGCACCATCAGATCATACCAGATCCAAGGGCTATAAAGAACCAAGGCACTTAGACACGGATTAGTAGAGATAATGGGCCTAGCCCAGTTTACATTATTCTGTATAAATACATTTTCTTTCCTGTATCTTTGTACCGAGAATTTCAATCAATATAATACAAATTTACATCTTGTTTACAATTTATATCTGATTTCTATCACCTCCTCCTACTCACTCTTTTCAAAAAAAAATTATTCTTCAATTGCTTACCTTATTTACAATTCCCTCCTCCTTTTTATCATGCAACTTTGTCTTCGCCTCCCCAAACTCCTTATAAGGGGTATCTTTATTTGCTGCATTATATGATAAGCATGCAAAAGTATCATGCCCAAAACATTTGCAATGCACACATATGTCAGGCTTCCACAAATAATTAACAAAAACTTGTTACTCACTTCCATCTAAATGCTTGACTGTGAAGCTTTCAACCAATTCTTGATTGGGCCTTATTTCAATCATACATTTTGCATAGGATATTCTTTCAAGATTTTCTGTGTATACATCCATGCATAAGAGTTTACCAATTCTGGCTGCTAACCAGTTGATTCCAAGATGAGACCAGGCATAAGTGGGGATATTAGATAATTGAAGCCAAATTGGCACCGACTTGACTTGACCACACACATTACCTAATTTAGGAATCCATTCTTGTATTATGAAATTTTTGTTTCTCATTATATTAGATCTTCCTTTAAAATCTTTTCTCTATCTTCACTGCTGAATAGGAGAAAGAGAAACACAAACCCATCAACTTAACCTTCACAGTTACTTTAAGTTTCCAAAGCTTCTGGAGGTGGGTAACAACAGCAGAAAAGGATAGAGGTTTGTCAAGGAAATAACCAACCACATAATCCTTCCACACTGCAATTCCAACATCAATGACATTAGATGGTGGCATAAAGGCTTCTCCTTGGTATTGTAGCTAAAAATCAACATGGGAGTAAGTACCAACATTGCGTGGTTTTGTTTTGAAAAGGCCAGACCAAGCCTTAATGGGTGGAGGATTAGATGTTGAAAGGTTTGCTTGAATCGGTGGTGGAGAGATTGGGGCAGGCAGTGGTGGGATTACAGGAAAGGAAGCAGAAGTGGAAGGTGTAGGAAGGACATGGTCAGAAGGTTGGTGTGGTAGTGGAGACTCAACTGGCAGTGGTGGAGGAGGGATCTCAAAAGGTAGGTTAGGGGGAGAAGGAGGAGGGATAGGGTGGTCAGAGGACATGATAGGAAAGGACGGTAAGGAAATAGTCAGGGTATGGAATGGAACAATGAAAGGTAAGGTGTGGAAGAAAGAAAAAGGCCGACAGCCATTAGAAAAACAGTCATATTGAAAAGTAAAGAAGTTATCCCCATTTTCGAGGTAATATTAAATAAGGAACACATGAAACTTGTTTGTTTCTATGTATAGGGTAAGTAAAGAAGTTATATCATTTACTTATTATAATTAAAGATTAGTTTTCAATCAAAATTAATTTTTTTCATATTAAATAATCATTTCTAAGAAAATGAAATTGGGTAGAACAATTTAGGCATGTATAAATTCAATGTAAAAGTTTTAGATCTAATTATACAAATAATATGAATAAATAATCGAGATATAGTATGAGAAGGATCCCAGATAGACTAAAATGACGAACATACAATAAAATTGGGGTGTATTATAAAATGGATACAAACTATGATATAAGATAAACAAATAAACAAATGAGATATGACATGAATAGTTCTAAACCTTGTAAACATGATAACCATATGGTTAAATTATACTTGGATGTTACCTTAAGATAAAGCTAAAAGTTTCACCATGAACAATGAATGAGTCTCCTAGATTCGATTGCATCAACCTCTGGATCTTGCAAAGATGAAGAGATAACAACCACCTTTTTAATTTGGTTTTATTTGATCTTGTTTTTAGGAATTTTGATGCCATGTAGGCATCTATTTTTAACCATGAAAGGATTAGATAGGAGAGAGAAGAGAGAAAGAAATGAATTGGTAGGAGAGTAAATCAGTGAATGAATGAAATAAAATATATTTTAAAGGAAACACTGAAACCTTTCCAGCTCCCTTCTTTAAAACCTTCCTTCTTTAATTTATTAATAAATCTCATCAAATCCTCTTCTCCTTAAGCATGTATGGCCAACCATAGATGTTGGTACATAGACCCTCATAAAATTTCATAACCATTTTGTAATTAATCTGCTTATATCAATTCAATGGTTCATCGATATTTGTACATCGATACGAGCATATACAACTTTAATATATACATTTTATTAAATTCTAATGGCATTAAAATAATACTAAAATAATAATTAATATTTCATAAATATTATACAACGATAAAAAATCAATTAAATGTGGTTATTTGGAGTATTCATTATTATAGTTGTGTGACTCAAAGGTGGTAATTCAATCAGCGATTAATATCGAACAAACTGAACACTAAAGTTCACACATAACCTTAGTCAGTGGTGTGACATTTTTCCTAATTTGCACTTACACATCTATTTTGTAAAATCTAACTTTACTATTGTAAGCGATACGTGGCAGTAACAATTATTTATAACAATTCTCTTCGTCAACAGTTTATCACAATAAGGCTTATGCAATTTGGGTTTGGTCAAAATTCCAAAAACATCCACATTCGAATTGATTAGTCCAACACAAAATCCTTGGTTCAAATAACAATATTTCTTATTAACTGTATTGCTCTAAACAAAGACATCGAGTTTGAGTTGACTACACTTCACCTTGATACTAACCTCATGTAACTGAGGGGATGAATTTTCTATTAAATAGTGTTTCACATCAAATGCTTCAACTCGGGTCTAACAATAGTCATTTTATGGATCCCAAGCCATGATTTAAATATAACCATAGTGGAGTATTTATATTGAAGTTCAATTGTATTCTTAAATAGAGAGAATTCTATAATATCGTCACTTCGAGGTTCTTCGTTCGACCTTAGTTATATTAACCAACAAATTTTTTCAAGTAATTCATTCCATAATTATCTAATAAGTATCATGATGTAACCCCTTGGTTCCCTTAGTAGCCATGAGTAATACACTACCTAACGTTTGGAGAGCGTCGCGTACTCTAATCTCAAGAGACGTATCGATATTCTATCGTGAAACATCGTGCTAGGAATATTTAAAATAAGATCTTATTTCATTATGATAAATTTCTCATGATTACCACACATTGTAATTACTATCACATAACATATCATTTAAGGTAACTAATAACTTGAATTAAATAACTGATTAACACATCATAATATGTAAGTATATAAAAAAGAAAACACCTTTTATTTTAAACAATATTAGTTTTTGAGTTAGATGTATGTAGCAAATTACCTCATTTCCTCTAGGGCATATCCTAACTCTACCAATATAACATCCCCAAAAAAATTATTTAGAAATTTAATAAAATAATTAAGTGAAATATAACAAGGGTAAAAATGGAATTTTTACAAATATCCAAATTTGACTATGAAACTTGCACTATTGCATTTGTAGTGATTTTCTGGAATTTTCGTACACAAACCCTTGTAATTGGAGCTCGTATGAAAATTTTATTAACATTTGAAAGTTTGGAATCGAAAATAATCAAATAAAAAAAAATTGGAAGTGGATATCATGATTAAGGAAAGCTTCACCGGTCGATAACTTTCCAATCATATAAAAGAAAGAAAACATTTTTTGTTTGCACAAAAAATGGACAAACACCTCAAAGTTGTATGATTTAGTAGATCTTATGTTGTTCTTAGTGATTCTGATCCGCAAGCTGCTTGGCCTGATCCGAGACCACCAATCGAAGTCGGATATTGGCGCTCCCTATCTCCTCTCCGGCCTTAACCAGCCGAGCGTGATGCCCCATCAGCTTCTTGGCCTCCTCTGCCACCCGATCAATATTAGCTTTGGCCTCGTCTCCCATAGTGACTATACGAGTGGTGAGTAGATCGAGGTCTAAGGACTTGGCTTCGTCAAGTACTCGTACCATGGGGTTACGGGGGGCATCTTGCTTTTTGGTCTCGAGGTCTTCTGGGTGAGAACACGCCCAACATTTGCCCCCCAAAGCGGGACATATTTTCGAATATGGCGTGCTTTGTTCGATACCTTCATTCGGCCCTTGGATACCGATCCAGATGGTCCGGTCCTGTCCTCTCGTCTATAAGTAAGGACCATATGCCTTGGCTATTTCTTACCTACCGTACTAAACACTTGTCTTTGCCGGATCAGACTCTTACCCTCGCCGAATCAAAACGTGGTAGCCGAATCACATCTGGTAACCGAATCAGATCTGGTAGCCGAATCAAACATTTCGCCGAATCAGTTACTTTGCCGAATTACGTGAGTGAATGTCCTGCCGAATGAGTTTACGTATTGTATCACTGAATGCCGAATGATCTTGCGTTCGTGCGTTTGTATGCCGAATGGACTTAGTCCTCTGATACCGAATGACATATAAACGTTTTATACCGAATGAGATTATTGAATTGTTGGACTGAGTAAACATGTGTTTTATACTTCGAATTTTTAAGCGAAATTCCAGATTATGCTGCTTGTATGTTCTAACGATATACCTTTCCCCTGTTTGCAGATAAAAATGTCTCGAAAGGTTGAAACTCGCTCAGATAAGAGGAGATCCGGGGGTGAAGGAGAGTCCTCGGCCGTGCCCCCAGCTCAATCAGGATCGGAGCGTCACGGGCCCGCCCCGAGGTCATTAGTGGATGGATATGGTCCCCAGGAGTTGCTGGATTCCCCGCCTGACTGCTTTCCTAGCTTTCTCAAAGAGGAACAACTCGATGTTATATCTCGTTCCTTTGGGATTGATAGAGCCCTCATGCTGCTGCCGGGTCCAGGAGTCATGCCATACAGTCCTCCCGAAGGATACTTTGCTTATAGTAGGTACCATTGCATGTGTGGTGCTATCCCGCCTCTCAATGCTTGGATAGTTAGCTTCCTCACGTACCTGAAGGTGGCCCCATTTCAGCTTCAGCCCAACTCTTACGCCATACTGGTGAGCCTTTTCGTTATTTTTCGGAGGAAGTATGGTCGCGCTCCCTCCAACCGGGAGATCCGGTACTTGTACAATTTAAGGGGCTACAAGAAGGGGTCCCCATATATTAACTTGGAATCTGCTGTGACCTTCAAGCCGGTCCTGGACCTTTATTCCAAATTCAGCATGTTCAAGAAAGAGTGGTTCTTTGTTAGGGACGACTCCGTCTCTATCCGGCGCTTTACCTCTGGATGTAAGTTGATGCTTTTACTTATAATTTCTATCCTGATTGTGATGCTTCTTCTCATACTTTCTCATTTTTGCTAGCGACAGGTGGCTTTCCTGTTGTGGAGACTGACCGCCTGGTTCAGACGGCGGCGGAGATAGAAGGCATTCTTGGGAAATACAGATCATCTGCTTACTTGATTAGAAATGCGATCCTTCTAGAATATAACTTGATCCTTCCGCAGCAGTCTGTAGTTAAGTTGAGGGAAACGGCGGAAGAGAGGGCGGCTGCTCAGGCCAAGGGAGGCGTTGCGGCAGAGGGTGGAAAGAGAAAACCATTCACGAAACCTCCAGCCGTTGGAGGTAAGAAACTTAAGAGGTCAGACGGTCCTTCTCCCAGCAATTGTCCACTTACTCAGGGGGAGATAGACGCGGAGGAGGAAAGAGGTGAGGCGGAGGGCGGAAGTGACGTTGAGCGTCTTGGTGACGAGGGTGGCGATGGACAGGGTGGTGATGGTTCCAGGGCTCTGTCTTCTGGGCAAGTAGGCGAGATGCAAGAGTGGACGGATGATGCTCTCCGTCAAGCTTTTGAGGGGTTGGGTGATGATCCGGCTTTGGTAGAGAAGACCGGGGAGGCGGACAAAACCAGGACTGGTGCAAGTGAGTCTTCTCCGACTATTCCGGCCAAGGTGGCTCTGACGACTCAAGGTGAACTCTTGACCCCTGCATGCTTCACTAATGATAGGGACTTAGGAATATTTTATGACCTGCTCCCGTCCTGGAATGAAATCCAGGACTTATTGCAGTATGCCACTCCTCCCCAGGGTTTGTACAACCACAGCTGTGTTTCTTTTCCTTTTCTAACTTGTAACCTACCGCGTTTCTTGAATCATATAGTAATGTAAGATTATGACATTTGTTCTTTATATCAGGAGCAGGCAAGACGCCCAAAGCTTCAGACCTTCGACACAGGCTCGAGCAATATAAACTTTCCAAAATTTCTGCTAAGCCGAAGCCCTCAGCCCAACGCTTCGGGGATGTAGTCGGGTACCGTCCTCTTCTTGGGGTCATCGAAGAGGGTATTCAGCAGAGGAAGAGGAGTCATCCTTTATCCGAAACTTCGCTCGGTCCTCAGCCTCCGGCTCAGCCTATTCATGACCTTACTGAGGAGGGTAGCGAGTTTGTACCCTCTCCACACCCGTCCGGAAACCCTTCTGTTATTCATATCGACCGTCCCGACTTGGCCCGTAATCCCTTCGCGGGTCATCCTGATCTGGATCCAGGTTCTCAGGATATTACTTTTGACGAAGTTACTGGTGAACACCTTCTCCCCCGTAACCCCATGGTACGAGTACTTGACGAAGCCAAGTCCTTAGACCTCGATCTACTCACCACTCGTATAGTCACTATGGGAGACGAGGCCAAAGCTAATATTGATCGGGTGGCAGAGGAGGCCAAGAAGCTGATGGGGCATCACGCTCGGCTGGTTAAGGCCGGAGAGGAGATAGGGAGCGCCAATATCCGACTTCGATTGGTGGTCTCGGATCAGGCCAAGCAGCTTGCGGATCAGGCTATCCAGATTTCTCAGCATGAGGCTGCTACTGGGCGATTGAGGAGAACCATGGAAGAGGCCAGTCGGGCCGAATTGCGGAAAATGGAAGCTGCTTGCAAAGAGCGGATTGACATGGCTATTACCACGGTGGATGAGGTTCGGAGAGCGGATCTCGAGCAGGTGGAGGAATTGTCCGAGAAGCTTGAGGCTGCAGAGCTTGCTCAAGCTAAGTTGAGGGAAGAGATGGAGGCGATGCGGAGGTCCCTTCAAGCTGATTGCTCAAGATACAGACTGGAGAGAGATGCTGCCGTGGAAAGGTTGTCGGCCTCCGATGCCCGGATGAGGGAGTTTGAGGAGAACGAGGGAATGATGGATGACATGCTCCAGGACATGTATTTCCGGACTTGGAAGCAGGGTAACCTCTCTTGGATGGATGATTATCCCAGAGTCATGGCCAAGACATATCTTCGGGCTTTGGAGGAGGCTAAGGCTGATGCAGATAACGAGGGTGGAACGGTCTTCAGTATGGATGTGGTCACTGCCCAGTTCACCAAGGAGGAGAAAGTGGCGGTAAAGGAGGGTATGCGGCTGCTTGCTGCTGAAGAGGCGGGTGTGCAGGTAGAGGATGACGACCAGGATGGTCAAGAAGCTAGTACTGGTAAGTCTTCCTTTCTATTCTTTCTGTTAACTTGGTTACTTATCACTAATGAATCCTTTTTATGACCGGACAGGCGGGCAAAAGAACAAGGACAAGACTTCGACGCAACCAGCTCCATGACTGAACCTGAAAAATTCTTTTTGTAGGCTTGGCATTGTTGTATTTGTTAGTCTTAAGACAGTAGAGTAACTTCTAAGTTGTAATTCTTGCTACTTGTAATAACATTATTCTTGACGTGTAATTTTTTAGCTCAAGTTGATTTTGTCGTTTCTTGAATATTTGTTGCTATTTCGACATATCGTATGGGAAATGTAGCTATGTATATTCTTGTAATTAAATTGTGTTTGATGTCAGATTCTGGTTTCAAATCATAATCTCATGACTTGCAATGTTAGCGTGTGGTGTGAAAAAATTAAATTATAGTCATGCATTTGTACATAAAGGAAGAAAATACCGCCTTTCATGTTCTATTTGTAAATGGCAGTTTCGAATATCTTGTATGACCCAGCATGGAAAGCACTTGACTGCCCTGCCATCTGATTGTGAATCTCTGCATCCATTGGCGGGTATCTCTAACCCTGCATCCTGTACTTTTATGGTTTGTTATAGAGGATAGGAGGAAAGTTTTTTAAGTAAAATTGAAATATGTGAAATAGTAAAACTTCCAGTCACGGAAGGCCTTCGATGTGCTTAAGTTCGTGGCAAACGGGTTTGGTAGTCACTTTCCCTAGCTGTGGGTCTTGGAGACATTTGTCACCCATCTTACGCCTCCGCGGGGAGTTAATTCTTTTTTACCACAGCCGCACTTAAGACACACCGGAGCCGAGATCGCGCACAGTAACTACCCGGGCCATTATGGCCCGTACTCATGGGTATTATTCGACTTACTGTGGCCGGCTAGCGTGGGCGCCGATCGTCAACTGTGAACTGCCCCTGGCTGGCCACACCTTATGTTGGGGCTTATAATCGGTTCACAGTCGCCGGCGAGCCTAACGCCGTAATGAGCTGCCTCGGCTATAGTCGGCCTTCTCGGTGGCTTATAATCGGCTCATTACAGTTGGCTTTAAGGGCCGTCGCGAGCAATGAGTTAACCCGCAGCAGAGGGATGCTGGAGCAAAAGTGTCTCATTGGCGAGGGCATAGATTCGCATAGTACCTGTTGGGGCTTGTCCACGTGAAGTTGCATTGTGGAGTGCTTTGAATAGAAATGCTATATGCTCAGGATTTTGTTCAACAGAAAAGGATAAAGTTAACAAGCAGCCAAGATACAAAGGAACAAGTTAAAAAAGAGACAAGGCTTTTTTAAAGTGGTTCGGCATGAAAAAATGCCTACGTCCACTGATTCTCTTTGTTAATTCACTTCATATGGGCAATACAAGTTAAGAAAAGTATCGACGGAGGTGTTGGATGTTCCATGCCCTCTGGAACACCTCTCCGTCCACTGTTGACAAAATATAGGCTCCGTTGTGGAGATCTTTATGAATTACATATGGTCCATCCCAGATTGGGTCTAGTGCTCCGGGGCGAGGGAAGATTCGCTTGAGGACAAGATCCCCTTCTCGTAAGGTACGATGCTTGACTTTGGAGTTGTATTGTGCTGCCACCTTTTGCTTGTGGGCTGCTGTTTTTAGGACTGCATCATTCCTTCTCTCCTCGACTAGATCCAAAGACATGTTGAGGAGCTCTTCGTTTTCTTCTGGGTTATAGTGGATCCTCCGGTGGGAAGGCACAATGGTTTCAACTGGGAGCATAGCCTCCGATCCGTATGCCAAAGAGAAAGGAGTGTGCCCTGTTGATGTTCTGAAAGATGTGCGGTAGGCCCATAGTGCCGTAGGGAGTTCATCCACCCAAGCGCCCTTTGACTTTTCGAGCTTCTTTTTGATCAGAGTTTTCAGAATTTTGTTGACTGCTTCGACTTGTCCGTTTGCTTGGGGATATGCTACGGATGAGAAGCTTTTGTGAATTCCGTGTTCTTGGCACCAGTTGGCGAATTCCTCGCTGTCAAACTGAAGTCCATTGTCTGATATGATTTTTAGTGGGACTCCGTACCTGCACAGAACATTTTTGATTAAGAAGTTGATAACTTTCGCTGAAGATACTTTATTTAGAGGTTCTGCTTCCACCCATTTGGTGAAATAGTCGACTGCTACTATAGCATATTTGGCGCCGCCTCGACCCATTGGCAGTTCACCGATTAAGTCAATTCCCCATACTGCAAAGGGCCAAGGGCTGGTCATCTGGGTAATCTCGGTTGTTGGTAGCTGAGGGATCTTAGCAAACTTTTGGCATCTGTCACACTTCTTGACGAAATCTAAGGCGTCCTTGCTTAAGGTGGGCCAGAAATATCCGTATCGGAGTATCTTTTTTGCTAACGTTTGCCCTCCGGTGTGATCTCCGCAGCTTCCTTGATGAATGTTGGATAAGATTTCCTTGGCTTCCCTTCCGGCGACACACCTTAATAATGGGTTAGAGAACCCGCGCCGATAGAGGATGTCTCCTTGCATTGTGTAGCGGGACGCTTTCCTTAAGATTTTCTTGACTTCGTTACGCCTGTCGGGTAGTGTGCCATTTCGTAGGTAGTCTCGGATGGGAGTCATCCAAGTTGCTTCTTCGGTTGCAGCTATCAGATTCACTTGCTCAAAACTTGGGATCATTTGCTTTGAGACAGTTACTGCCCCGAAGATGGCGACGTCTCTCATACTTGCTTGCTTTGCCAATTCGTCGGCCTCTTGGTTCTCTTCCCGAGGGATGTGTTTGACTAAGTAGTGGTCTAATCGGCTGAGAAGTAACTTGGTCTTCTTTAGATATGCTATGAGTCGTTCTTCTCGAGCTTGGAATTCCCCTAGTATTTGATTAACAATAAGCTGAGAATCGCTGTGAAGACACAAAGAATTGGCTCCGATCTCGATAGCAATTTCCAATCCGGCTATTACTGCTTCGTATTCTGCATCGTTGTTGGTGGCAGTGAACTCCAACCTTATAGCATAGTGCAGTTTATTTCCCCTGGGAGTGATGATTACCACACCTGCCCCCGAGCCTTGTTCGTTAGATGCACCGTCCACAAAGAGATTCCACTTGATATCTTCTGTTATTTCCAGGTGCTCCTTATCCTCGTTGGTAGTGAATTCTGCAATGAAATCAGCCATGGCTTGTCCCTTGATGGCGGTGCGAGGGTGATAGGTGATATCATATTGACTCAGCTCAATACACCATTTAAGTAGTCGCCCGGAAGTGTCGGGACGATGGAGTACCTGCCTTAGTGGTTGATCGGTTAGAACCTTGATGGAATGGGATTGGAAGTAATGACGTAGCTTTCGTGAAGTGATTAGTAAACAGTATGCTAACTTTTCAAGCTTAGGATATCTGACTTTTGCCCCAGTAAACCTTTTACTGACGAAGTAAACTGGTCGTTGCGTGCGGTTATCTTCCCTTACCAAGGCAGCGCTTAGAGCGTGAGATGACACAGCAAGGTATAGGTATAATTCTTCGCCTTCGCTTGGGGTCGAGAGTACCGGTGGTTTCTGGAGGTGTTCGATTAGGTTAAGGAAAGCGGTCAAGCATTCGTCCGTCCATTCGAACTTTCCTTTATCTTTCTTTAGAGCTTCGAAAAAGGGGATGCACTTGTCCGTTGCTTTGGAGATGAATCGGCTTAGGGCAGCCACTTTTCCATTTAGGCTTTGCATTTCCTTTCGGGTGGAAGGTATCTTGATGTCTCTTAATGCTCGGACTTGTTCAGGGTTTGCTTCTATCCCTCGGGCATGGACGATGAATCCTAAGAATTTTCCTGATGACACTCCGAAGGAGCACTTTAGTGGATTCAACTTCATTCCATACTGTCGAAGTACCTGGAACATTTCGCCCAAGTGGCTTACGTGATCTTTGGCTTTCCGTGATTTTACCAGCATGTCGTCTACATATACTTCCATTGTTCGTCCTATTAGCCCTGCGAACATCTTGTTGACGAGGCGCTGGTAGGTGGCTCCTGCATTTTTAAGTCCGAAGGGCATCACTTTGTAGCAGTACAAACCCCGCTCCGTTGTAAGGAAACAGACGTTTGTGCTGATAGAAAACCATTCGGCCTACAACGCCTTCCTAGGAAGACCAGCCCTATCTGACTTCCAGATTGTCCTAGCCCCGTGGTGCCTGAAAATGAAATTTCCAACAGACAATGGGGTAGGGGAAGTGGAAGGAGACCAAGATATTGCACGAGACTGCTATGTAACCGAACTTCGCAACAACCTCAGGAGAGATAAAGGGAAAGGTGTAGAGATTGCCCTCTGCACAAAAAGCCTTGAAGCATAGCAACTAAGGAAAGCCCCTCCTCTTCGATACACCAGCGACCCTTTCAATGAATTAGACCCTAGGGACAAAGAGGAGGAGGCCACCGCCGAGCCTGCAGAGGCTATGGAGTTTATATCTGTAGACAAGCATGACTCAAGTAGGCTACTGAAAATTGGGTCGCAGCTGAAAACTGAATTGAAGGAACAACTCGTTGATTTTCTCCGCCACAACTTGGATGTATTCGCTTGGTCACACGCTGACATGACCGGAATCTCCCCCGACATAGCGTGCCACGCACTAAACATTGATCCTACCAAGGCGCCTGTAAAACAAAAAAAGAGAAGTATGGGGGCAGAGCGATCAGCAGCCCTCGATGAAGAAGTAAAGAATCTACTCGCCAATGACTTCATACGAGAAGCTATTTACCCAGAATGGATCGCCAACCCGGTACTAGTAAAGAAGGCTAATGGGAAGTGGCGGACCTGCATTGACTTCTCCAACCTAAATGACGCCTGCCCAAAGGATTGCTTCCCGCTTCCCAGAATCGACCAACTTGTAGACAGCACAGCCGGGCACGAACTCCTGTCTTTTATGGATGCATACTCAGGATATAACCAAATTCCTATGCATGCTCCCGACCAAGACCACACTAGTTTCATCACCGACCGGGGTTTGTACTGCTACAAAGTGATGCCCTTCGGACTTAAAAATGCAGGAGCCACCTACCAGCGCCTCGTCAACAAGATGTTCGCAGGGCTAATAGGACGAACAATGGAAGTATATGTAGACGACATGCTGGTAAAATCACGGAAAGCCAAAGATCACGTAAGCCACTTGGGCGAAATGTTCCAGGTACTTCGACAGTATGGAATGAAGTTGAATCCACTAAAGTGCTCCTTCGGAGTGTCATCAGGAAAATTCTTAGGATTCATCGTCCATGCCCGAGGGATAGAAGCAAACCCTGAACAAGTCCGAGCATTAAGAGACATCAAGATACCTTCCACCCGAAAGGAAATGCAAAGCCTAAATGGAAAAGTGGCTGCCCTAAGCCGATTCATCTCCAAAGCAACGGACAAGTGCGTCCCCTTTTTCGAAGCTCTAAAGAAAGATAAAGGAAAGTTCGAATGGACGGACGAATGCTTGACCGCTTTCCTTAACCTAATCGAACACCTCCAGAAACCACCGGTACTCTCGACCCCAAGCGAAGGCGAAGAATTATACCTATACCTTGCTGTGTCATCTCACGCTCTAAGCGCTGCCTTGGTAAGGGAAGATAACCGCACGCAACGACCAGTTTACTTCGTCAGTAAAAGGTTTACTGGGGCAGAAGTCAGATATCCTAAGCTTGAAAAGTTAGCATACTGTTTACTAATCACTTCACGAAAGCTACGTCATTACTTCCAATCCCATTCCATCAAGGTTCTAACCGATCAACCACTAAGGCAGGTACTCCATCGTCCCGACACTTCCGGGCGACTACTTAAATGGTGTATTGAGCTGAGTCAATATGATATCACCTATCACCCTCGCACCGCCATCAAGGGACAAGCCATGGCTGATTTCATTGCAGAATTCACTACCAACGAGGATAAGGAGCACCTGGAAATAACAGAAGATATCAAGTGGAATCTCTTTGTGGACGGTGCATCTAACGAACAAGGCTCGGGGGCAGGTGTGGTAATCATCACTCCCAGGGGAAATAAACTGCACTATGCTATAAGGTTGGAGTTCACTGCCACCAACAACGATGCAGAATACGAAGCAGTAATAGCCGGATTGGAAATTGCTATCGAGATCGGAGCCAATTCTTTGTGTCTTCACAGCGATTCTCAGCTTATTGTTAATCAAATACTAGGGGAATTCCAAGCTCGAGAAGAACGACTCATAGCATATCTAAAGAAGACCAAGTTACTTCTCAGCCGATTAGACCACTACTTAGTCAAACACATCCCTCGGGAAGAGAACCAAGAGGCCGACGAATTGGCAAAGCAAGCAAGTATGAGAGACGTCGCCATCTTCGGGGCAGTAACTGTCTCAAAGCAAATGATCCCAAGTTTTGAGCAAGTGAATCTGATAGCTGCAACCGAAGAAGCAACTTGGATGACTCCCATCCGAGACTACCTACGAAATGGCACACTACCCGACAGGCGTAACGAAGTCAAGAAAATCTTAAGGAAAGCGTCCCGCTACACAATGCAAGGAGACATCCTCTATCGGCGCGGGTTCTCTAACCCATTATTAAGGTGTGTCGCCGGAAGGGAAGCCAAGGAAATCTTATCCAACATTCATCAAGGAAGCTGCGGAGATCACACCGGAGGGCAAACGTTAGCAAAAAAGATACTCCGATACGGATATTTCTGGCCCACCTTAAGCAAGGACGCCTTAGATTTCGTCAAGAAGTGTGACAGATGCCAAAAGTTTGCTAAGATCCCTCGGCTACCAACAACCGAGATTACCCAGATGACCAGCCCTTGGCCCTTTGCAGTATGGGGAATTGACTTAATCGGTGAACTGCCAATGGGTCGAGGCGGCGCCAAATATGCTATAGTAGCAGTCGACTATTTCACCAAATGGGTGGAAGCAGAACCTCTAAATAAAGTATCTTCAGCGAAAGTTATCAACTTCTTAATCAAAAATGTTCTGTGCAGGTACGGAGTCCCACTAAAAATCATATCAGACAATGGACTTCAGTTTGACAGCGAGGAATTCGCCAACTGGTGCCAAGAACACGGAATTCACAAAAGCTTCTCATCCGTAGCATATCCCCAAGCAAACGGACAAGTCGAAGCAGTCAACAAAATTCTGAAAACTCTGATCAAAAAGAAGCTCGAAAAGTCAAAGGGCGCTTGGGTGGATGAACTCCCTACGGCACTATGGGCCTACCGCACATCTTTCAGAACATCAACAGGGCACACTCCTTTCTCTTTGGCATACGGATCGGAGGCTATGCTCCCAGTTGAAACCATTGTGCCTTCCCACCGGAGGATCCACTATAACCCAGAAGAAAACGAAGAGCTCCTCAACATGTCTTTGGATCTAGTCGAGGAGAGAAGGAATGATGCAGTCCTAAAAACAGCAGCCCACAAGCAAAAGGTGGCAGCACAATACAACTCCAAAGTCAAGCATCGTACCTTACGAGAAGGGGATCTTGTCCTCAAGCGAATCTTCCCTCGCCCCGGAGCACTAGACCCAATCTGGGATGGACCATATGTAATTCATAAAGATCTCCACAACGGAGCCTATATTTTGTCAACAGTGGACGGAGAGGTGTTCCAGAGGGCATGGAACATCCAACACCTCCGTCGATACTTTTCTTAACTTGTATTGCCCATATGAAGTGAATTAACAAAGAGAATCAGTGGACGTAGGCATTTTTTCATGCCGAACCACTTTAAAAAAGCCTTGTCTCTTTTTTAACTTGTTCCTTTGTATCTTGGCTGCTTGTTAACTTTATCCTTTTCTGTTGAACAAAATCCTGAGCATATAGCATTTCTATTCAAAGCACTCCACAATGCAACTTCACGTGGACAAGCCCCAACAGGTACTATGCGAATCTATGCCCTCGCCAATGAGACACTTTTGCTCCAGCATCCCTCTGCTGCGGGTTAACTCATTGCTCGCGACGGCCCTTAAAGCCAACTGTAATGAGCCGATTATAAGCCACCGAGAAGGCCGACTATAGCCGAGGCAGCTCATTACGGCGTTAGGCTCGCCGGCGACTGTGAACCGATTATAAGCCCCAACATAAGGTGTGGCCAGCCAGGGGCAGTTCACAGTTGACGATCGGCGCCCACGCTAGCCGGCCACAGTAAGTCGAATAATACCCATGAGTACGGGCCATAATGGCCCGGGTAGTTACTGTGCGCGATCTCGGCTCCGGTGTGTCTTAAGTGCGGCTGTGGTAAAAAAGAATTAACTCCCCGCGGAGGCGTAAGATGGGTGACAAATGTCTCCAAGACCCACAGCTAGGGAAAGTGACTACCAAACCCGTTTGCCACGAACTTAAGCACATCGAAGGCCTTCCGTGACTGGAAGTTTTACTATTTCACATATTTCAATTTTACTTAAAAAACTTTCCTCCTATCCTCTATAACAAACCATAAAAGTACAGGATGCAGGGTTAGAGATACCCGCCAATGGATGCAGAGATTCACAATCAGATGGCAGGGCAGTCAAGTGCTTTCCATGCTGGGTCATACAAGATATTCGAAACTGCCATTTACAAATAGAACATGAAAGGCGGTATTTTCTTCCTTTATGTACAAATGCATGACTATAATTTAATTTTTTCACACCACACGCTAACATTGCAAGTCATGAGATTATGATTTGAAACCAGAATCTGACATCAAACACAATTTAATTACAAGAATATTCATAGCTACATTTCCCATACGATATGTCGAAATAGCAACAAATATTCAAGAAACGACAAAATCAACTTGAGCTAAAAAATTACACGTCAAGAATAATGTTATTACAAGTAGCAAGAATTACAACTTAGAAGTTACTCTACTGTCTTAAGACTAACAAATACAACAATGCCAAGCCTACAAAAAGAATTTTTCAGGTTCAGTCATGGAGCTGGTTGCGTCGAAGTCTTGTCCTTGTTCTTTTGCCCGCCTGTCCGGTCATAAAAAGGATTCATTAGTGATAAGTAACCAAGTTAACAGAAAGACTAGAAAGGAAGACTTACCAGTACTAGCTTCTTGACCATCCTGGTCGTCATCCTCTACCTGCACACCCGCCTCTTCAGCAGCAAGCAGCCGCATACCCTCCTTTACCGCCACTTTCTCCTCCTTGGTGAACTGGGCAGTGACCACATCCATACTGAAGACCGTTCCACCCTCGTTATCTGCATCAGCCTTAGCCTCCTCTAAAGCCCGAAGATATGTCTTGGCCATGACTCTGGGATAATCATCCATCCAAGAGAGGTTACCCTGCTTCCAAGTCCGGAAATACATGTCCTGGAGCATGTCATCCATCATTCCCTCGTTCTCCTCAAACTCCCTCATCCGGGCATCGGAGGCCGACAACCTTTCCACGGCAGCATCTCTCTCCAGTCTGTATCTCGAGCAATCAGCTTGAAGGGACCTCCGCATCGCCTCCATCTCTTCCCTCAACTTAGCTTGAGCAAGCTCTGCAGCCTCAAGCTTCTCGGACAATTCCTCCACCTGCTCGAGATCCGCTCTCCGAACCTCATCCACCGTGGTAATAGCCATGTCAATCCGCTCTTTGCAAGCAGCTTCCATTTTCCGCAATTCGGCCCGACTGGCCTCTTCCATGGTTCTCCTCAATCGCCCAGTAGCAGCCTCATGCTGAGAAATCTGGATAGCCTGATCCGCAAGCTGCTTGGCCTGATCCGAGACCACCAATCGAAGTCGGATATTGGCGCTCCCTATCTCCTCTCCGGCCTTAACCAGCCGAGCGTGATGCCCCATCAGCTTCTTGGCCTCCTCTGCCACCCGATCAATATTAGCTTTGGCCTCGTCTCCCATAGTGACTATACGAGTGGTGAGTAGATCGAGGTCTAAGGACTTGGCTTCGTCAAGTACTCGTACCATGGGGTTACGGGGGAGAAGGTGTTCACCAGTAACTTCGTCAAAAGTAATATCCTGAGAACCTGGATCCAGATCAGGATGACCCGCGAAGGGATTACGGGCCAAGTCGGGACGGTCGATATGAATAACAGAAGGGTTTCCGGACGGGTGTGGAGAGGGTACAAACTCGCTACCCTCCTCAGTAAGGTCATGAATAGGCTGAGCCGGAGGCTGAGGACCGAGCGAAGTTTCGGATAAAGGATGACTCCTCTTCCTCTGCTGAATACCCTCTTCGATGACCCCAAGAAGAGGACGGTACCCGACTACATCCCCGAAGCGTTGGGCTGAGGGCTTCGGCTTAGCAGAAATTTTGGAAAGTTTATATTGCTCGAGCCTGTGTCGAAGGTCTGAAGCTTTGGGCGTCTTGCCTGCTCCTGATATAAAGAACAAATGTCATAATCTTACATTACTATATGATTCAAGAAACGCGGTAGGTTACAAGTTAGAAAAGGAAAAGAAACACAGCTGTGGTTGTACAAACCCTGGGGAGGAGTGGCATACTGCAATAAGTCCTGGATTTCATTCCAGGACGGGAGCAGGTCATAAAATATTCCTAAGTCCCTATCATTAGTGAAGCATGCAGGGGTCAAGAGTTCACCTTGAGTCGTCAGAGCCACCTTGGCCGGAATAGTCGGAGAAGACTCACTTGCACCAGTCCTGGTTTTGTCCGCCTCCCCGGTCTTCTCTACCAAAGCCGGATCATCACCCAACCCCTCAAAAGCTTGACGGAGAGCATCATCCGTCCACTCTTGCATCTCGCCTACTTGCCCAGAAGACAGAGCCCTGGAACCATCACCACCCTGTCCATCGCCACCCTCGTCACCAAGACGCTCAACGTCACTTCCGCCCTCCGCCTCACCTCTTTCCTCCTCCGCGTCTATCTCCCCCTGAGTAAGTGGACAATTGCTGGGAGAAGGACCGTCTGACCTCTTAAGTTTCTTACCTCCAACGGCTGGAGGTTTCGTGAATGGTTTTCTCTTTCCACCCTCTGCCGCAACGCCTCCCTTGGCCTGAGCAGCCGCCCTCTCTTCCGCCGTTTCCCTCAACTTAACTACAGACTGCTGCGGAAGGATCAAGTTATATTCTAGAAGGATCGCATTTCTAATCAAGTAAGCAGATGATCTGTATTTCCCAAGAATGCCTTCTATCTCCGCCGCCGTCTGAACCAGGCGGTCAGTCTCCACAACAGGAAAGCCACCTGTCGCTAGCAAAAATGAGAAAGTATGAGAAGAAGCATCACAATCAGGATAGAAATTATAAGTAAAAGCATCAACTTACATCCAGAGGTAAAGCGCCGGATAGAGACGGAGTCGTCCCTAACAAAGAACCACTCTTTCTTGAACATGCTGAATTTGGAATAAAGGTCCAGGACCGGCTTGAAGGTCACAGCAGATTCCAAGTTAATATATGGGGACCCCTTCTTGTAGCCCCTTAAATTGTACAAGTACCGGATCTCCCGGTTGGAGGGAGCGCGACCATACTTCCTCCGAAAAATAACGAAAAGGCTCACCAGTATGGCGTAAGAGTTGGGCTGAAGCTGAAATGGGGCCACCTTCAGGTACGTGAGGAAGCTGACTATCCAAGCATTGAGAGGCGGGATAGCACCACACATGCAATGGTACCTACTATAAGCAAAGTATCCTTCGGGAGGACTGTATGGCATGACTCCTGGACCCGGCAGCAGCATGAGGGCTCTATCAATCCCAAAGGAACGAGATATAACATCGAGTTGTTCCTCTTTGAGAAAGCTAGGAAAGCAGTCAGGCGGGGAATCCAGCAACTCCTGGGGACCATATCCATCCACTAATGACCTCGGGGCGGGCCCGTGACGCTCCGATCCTGATTGAGCTGGGGGCACGGCCGAGGACTCTCCTTCACCCCCGGATCTCCTCTTATCTGAGCGAGTTTCAACCTTTCGAGACATTTTTATCTGCAAACAGGGGAAAGGTATATCGTTAGAACATACAAGCAGCATAATCTGGAATTTCGCTTAAAAATTCGAAGTATAAAACACATGTTTACTCAGTCCAACAATTCAATAATCTCATTCGGTATAAAACGTTTATATGTCATTCGGTATCAGAGGACTAAGTCCATTCGGCATACAAACGCACGAAAGCAAGATGCATCCACCCAGGATTACCTAAAAGTCATTCGGCATTGACATTCTCCAGGGCCCATTCGGCAGAACTTCATTCGGTTCCCATGCCCAATAGAAACCCATCCGGCATTCTCATCCAGCCACATCCGGATCCAAACCCAGAGCGATCCAATTCGGCACCGGACCAATACCACACTTCACCGGACGAAGCTCAACCGGACCAGCTCCATACTTCACCGGACGAAGCCCAACCGGACCAGCTCCCCACTTCACCGGACGAAGCTCAACCGGACCAGCTCCATACTTCACCGGACGAAGCCCAACCGGACCAGCTCCCCACTTCACCGGACGAAGCCCAACCGGACCAACTCCATACTTCACCGGACGAAGCCCAACCGGACCAACCCCATACTTCACCGAACCAAGAGAATGCCAAACCAGACTGCCAGGCCAGATCACTTCAGCCCAGGCCCACCAGCAGCTGTATACATCCAAGACCCCTGCCCCCAACCTCACTCTATAAATAGAGAGGCAGGGGTACAACAATGGGGGACAAGTTTGAGAGCTCAAGCACGGAAGGAACTTTCAAACAACTTTCTTTTACTTGTATCAAAGCTTTGTACTTGTAATCACAACAAAAGAAGAGAAATAACATATAAAGTGGACGTAGGCACATTCTGGCTGAACCACTATAAATCTGCGTGTCTTTTTACAGTTTAGCCCCTGTTTTTCATATATTTGCATAAACCTCCAAAATCACTAAGAACAACATAAGATCTACTAAATCATACAACTTTGAGGTGTTTGTCTAACCGAGCCCATAACCGAGCCCATAACCGAGCCCAAGAGGCTGTATACATTTTTATTTTGAATAGTATTGGTTTTCGAATTAGATATATGTAGCAAATTACCTTATTTCCCCTAAGGTATATCCTTAACTCTATCAATGTAACACCTCATAAAAGTTAACCGATAATTTAATAAAGGAATTAAACAAAATATAACAAGGGTAAAAATGGATTTTTCACAAAAATCTGAATTTGACAACGAAACTTGTACCGTTGCATTCATAGTGATTTTCTTGATAGTTTTCGTACATAAAGCTTTGTAATCGAAGCTTGAATGAAAAAGTTATTAACATTTGAAAGTTTGGAGGCAAAAATAATCAAATATATGAAATTGGAAAGAAATATTTTAATTAAGGAAAGCTCCGATCAAAATCCCAACATTGACCGATCGACCCTTAGTGGTCAACCACTCCAAATCAAGCGTTCGATTGGTCGAAGCTTTCAGGCTGAGGTTTTTGTTGATCAGATGGCTTGGATTTTGTTTAAATCAATCTAATGATAATGGTGATTTAAACCCCTATAAATTGAATTCTTACCTAATATTGACAACCCTAATTTCATACTAGTCGTAATAAAACTCATTTTCTCGAAAATTCAGCCCTCTTTCTCCTCAAACCAACTTTCTTCAAAAACAAAACTGAAAATAAAATTCAAGAGCTTGAAGAAGAGGATATCAAATCAAAGAGAGTTTTACTGAGTGAATTAGAAAGGGGTAGCTTTCTAGGGTGAATGATAATTAATATGTTGATTTATATGTAATTAATTTTATTATTCCCTATTTGATCCAGAACTTTTAATTTAATGTTTAATAAATAACTGTAATGGATTGGGAAATTGGTAGTAATTTAACCCATATGAATGTGATCCCTTCCTTTTTAAATCTAGATTTGGTTAAAAAGATTAAGGGGATAAAAGTTGATTTTTATTGAACACGCTTTTTTTGTTAAATTGAATATACATAAATATAACCATGTTGATTCTAAACCTAAGTAAATATGGCTTTCTAAAGTTGAAAATGAAACTGTATATTACATTAAAGGTGACATTGTAAAACTATTTTAAATTTCATATTTACATATTAGGGTTTACTACAATCAACAATTCTTGATTAATAGAGAACCAATGACAATTAAACCAAAAAATATATTTAAAACAACTCCGAACGATAAGCTCACTGGAGCCGATGCACAGTAAGCCATTGATAGCTCCAGTAACTAGCAGTATGCCGATTATCGATTTACAGATGCAACCTGAACTCTTATTAAGGCACATGTTATATGTTTATTTACATATAATTAATATATGGATGTTAGCATAAGTAGGGAAGTTAGTTCCCTTTTGCGTCTCTAGGGCATTATGAGATTGAATAGATAAGCAATGAGGCCTAGACACTATTTATTCGGCATGGTCAATATTCGACTGGGGCGATTCTATCGCAACTTGCACTCACATGAGGTTCTACGATGTATGCGCAAAACTGACGATGATGCTTGGAGAAGTGTGCGGCGCAACACAAGCAGAAGGTTCCTTAGTATACATGGTGATGTGATGTTGTTGTTGTGGGTGGATGCCCAACATTGTGCAATAAGAATCATTACATTAGCATTGAGAGTGGACATAGATGTAGCGAACCTTAAGATATCTTTGGCACGAGTCGACATTTCGTGCTCTATATCAATGCACAAATATGATATGTGTAGTTGTAATTTGGGAATGTAGTCCTAAGATTGATACTATAAGCGAACCTATAGTGGATTGTTTCCTAGATTTATTAGCCGATCCATAGTTGTTTTGGGGTTCGATTAGTTGTCGACCCTGAGTATCAACCTTCCTAAGATGTTGGTGTAGGTGTATTTAGAGCAATACCCTTAGGTTAACGATACCTACCTTGGTAAGTAGTTAACAAATTAAAGTGGGACACCATAGGTCATATAGAGTATTAGTAATGTTAATAGCATATGATCATCATATACTAATGACGTAACTCATTCATCAGACTTTCGTCTGACCTACTCCTTTCCGTTTCTCCACCATAAGAGCATAGGGCAGCTTGTGATTGACACGGACCTAGTACATGGAGAGGCAAGCTTGGTTTCGGCATTTCTTGTTATTTTCTATTACTTTCCTTGTAACTATTTATCATATTAGTACTTATCACACTATATGTTGTATTTATGTAAACTCTAGATTATGACTATGTATGTTTTGAGACTATGTTTTGTGTGATATCTTCTGAAATGACTATTTTTTGTATTTATATTTTTCTGCCTTCTACTACGAGATCTGAAAGTGTAGATTGTCGTAGATCTTATCCTTATTTTCTTAGTCTCTGTAATGAATAAAAACACGATAGCTCTATTTCTTGGCACGACTTGAGTCCGAAAGTCACTATATGCTTTGCATCAGTGTGTTTGGAAGTCTAGGTTATCACAATCAATCTCCGTAACAATCCACCTTTTCGACCATCAAATGTCGCTACTAATACATCCATTGTATGCATGTGCAGAGCACGCAAGTGCCGAAAAGAAATTTTTTTAAAGTAAAATAAAAATAGAATGAACAAGAAAGAAGAGAATAAAACATTAGAATCTTATAGCATAATGACAAGATAAAATATCAAAGTTAGTACATAGTGCTACTCTAAGATACACAACATTTATGAGTAACAATCCTAAATACTATCATCGGCCTGGATAGTTATAAAAGTATGTCCTTACAATTACTGATATATAGATAACAGTAATGCAGTGAAAATAAGAATATTATGGTAGCTAAAAGCATCTAGTTCGTCTCCTAAAGCTTCGAAGAATATCAATGAAAACTCGCCTTTCCTAGACTACTCAAAAGAGCACCCATGAAACTGAAGGAAAGACAAAACCATGAGTTAGATACAAGTATGGTATGAGAAACTCAAGAAATATGTGACCAACATATAACAGGTCTTTTGAGATCGTTTGAAATACCGTAGCGGTTATCCCCTCAAATGAACCAAAACATCTAATAAGTACATATGGTGATATATGAGATAATGTCTAGGGCGTAAAATACAAATCAGAAAATAAATGTGCTACATGCATCTCCTAACACAACAATATTAGAACTACAACTAAAACCTCTAAGGTACGTTTGCACAATTGATTTCTATAGAGGTCTCCTCGGTAAAAGCTGAAAGTCGGCCTCCTTTACAAGTGTCAGAAACTACCTTCCAAGCCTATGCATATCTCTAAACAATATGTATCAAAGAAAAACATACATGGTCCATGCTCGAACATGTGATACCAAATACCATCAAATCAGGCGCCGACCAATCAAAAGCATCTAGATATTTGGAGTTGATTTAAACTTTTGAGTTAGCTAATGCCGTAGCTATGCCCTACTCTATTTTTTGTTATTTCTAATAGTGAAGTCATGTTCAGCATCTCAACATGTAAGTCTTCATCCTCAAATGGATCTCGAATCTCTCTCTGGATTCTATCATTATGAACAGATCTCGATTATCTCCATGGATTCCAACATAAGTCATCCGACGAATGCTAATGCTAACCTCTCCCTTGGACTTAATGTAGCGACCTGGAAATTAGAACGCTTTGTCTTTGAATACCGAAACATTTTGAAATATAATTAAGTGTTATAATATGATTATATAACCTTGTTAAGACTAATTTTATAAATATAAAATGTTAAGAAACTTGTTTGCAAAAAATATATTCTTTGGAAAAATATTGACAATGTGATTGAAAATCTATTTATCAATAAACAGCTTTTTAACAGTCAGAAGTTCTTTAGATTTTTTTATGTACACTTATTTTCTTAGGAAATCAATTTAATAAACCTAAAATATTTTTGCCATTTATGAAAATAAACTTTATTGAGTATGTCATGGGTTATGAGTTATGACATCTTAGAAATTTAGGAAATGATAAAATATGAAATGCTTAAGTGTTAAGCATATGATAAAAGAGAAGTGAGGTGTGTAATTAATGCTAGTATGGTTTTAAGGTTTTTGATTTTTCTCCATCACATTCCTACGCCTATATAAGGAGGGGTGCACTCTTAGGATAAATCACAAACATTTCGAAGCTTAAGAGAAAATTTTCATGGATCTTCTTCATCTTAATTATCTAAAGAAAATAATTTGCAAACCATCTCCAAATCACCTCAAACTTTGAGGGTAGCCTTGCCACCACATTACAAAACCTTCCACCTTAGTTTGTGAAAAATAAAAGCAAAACTCCCCCACTACCCTAAGGCTGTAAGCAATAAGAGTAAGGAGGAGGAAGCAACGTGGAAAGCAAGAGAAAGAAGAAGGAAGGAAGGAAGTGTGGCAAGCTTGGATTCTTTGATTTTGGTTATTAGTGAGGTTAAAGATGAGTTAACACCTCACTTTGAATGAAAATATAACACATATATGTGGTGTTTGATTGTATTTATGTCGACTGAATTGTTGTTAACTTATGTTAGAACATTGGTTTGAATTCGTACTTAAAAAGTAAGTGACCTATGTGATCCATATATATGGACTTGAAAAAACTTGGAACAGACTTGAAACATCAAATGTCGCTACTAATACATCCACTGTTTCATGTGGTGCCGAAAATAAAAATTGTTAGAGAAAAATAAAAATAAAAATAGAACAAACAAGAATGAAGAGAATAAAACATTAGAATCTTATAGCATATGACAAGATAAAATATCAAAGTCGGTACACAGTGCTACTCTAAGATATACATCATTTTTGAGTTACAATCCTAAATACTATCATCGGCCTGGATAGTTGTAAAAGTATCTCCTTACAATTACTGATATATAAATTACAGTAATGTAGTGAAAATAATAATACTACGGTAGCTAAAAGCATCCAGCTCGTCTCCTAAAGCTTCGAAGAATATCAATGAAAACCCGCCTTTCCCCAACTACTCAAAAGAGCACCCATGAAACTAGAGGGAAGAAAAAACCATGAGTTAGATATAAGTATGGTATGAGAAACTCAAGAAATATGTGACCAACATATAACAATTCTTTTGAGACCGTTCGAATCACTGTAGCGGTTATCTCCCCAAATGAACCAAAACATCTAACAAGTAAATATGGTGATATTATAGATAATGTCTAGGGCGTAATATTCAAATCAAAAAATAGATGTGCTACTTGCATCTCCTAATAGAACAATATTAGAACTATAACCTCTAAGGTATGTTCGCACAATTGATTTCAATAAAGGTCTCCTCGGTAAAAGTTGAAAGCCGAACTCTTGTACAAGTGTCAGAAACTACCTTCCAAGACTACGCATATCTCTAGATAATATGTATCAAAGAAAAACCTACCTGGTCCATGCCCGAACATGTGATACAAAATACCATCAAATCTGGCGCCAACCAATCAAAAGCATCTAGATATTTGGAGTTGATGTAACCTTTTGAGTTAGCTAATGCCGTGGCTATGCCCTACTTTATTTTTTGTCATTTCCAATGGTGAAGTCATGTTCAGCATCTCAACACATAAGACTTCATCATCAAATAGACCTGGAATCTCTTTCTAAATTCTATCATTATGAATAGATCTCGATTATCTCCATGGATTCCAACATAAGTCATCCGACGAATGCTAATGCTAACCTCTCCCTTGGACTTAATGTAGCGGCCTGGAAATCAGAACACTTCATCTTTGAATATCGAGACATTATGAAATATAATAAAGTGTTATAATATTATTGTATAACCTTGTTAAGAATCATTTAGTTAATATAAAGAGTTAAGAAACTTGTTTGCAAAAAATATATTCTTTGAAAAAATATCGATAATGTGATTGAAAATCTTTTTATCGATAAACAGCTTTTTATCTTTAGATTTTTTTATGTACACTTATTTTCTTAGGAAATCAATTTAACAAAATTAAAATATTTTTTCCATTTATGAAAATAAACTTTATTGAGTATGTCATGGGTTATGACATCTTAGATATTTAGGAAATGAGCAAATATGGAAATTCTTAAGTGTTAAGCATATGATAAAAGAGAAGTGAGGTGTGTAATTAATGCTAGTAAGGTTTTGAGGTTTTTGATTTTTCTCCATCACATTTCTAAGCCTATATAGGGAGGGGTGCACTCTTAGGATAAATCACAAATATTTCAAAGCTTAAGAGAAAATTTCCATGGATCTTCTTCATCTTAATTATCTAAAGAAAATAATTCGCAAATCATCTCCAAATCACCTCAAACTTTGAGGGTAGCCTTGCCACTACATTACAAAACCTTCCACCTTAGTTTGTGAAAAAGCAAAGCCAAACTCCCCTACTACCCTAAGCCCGTAAGCAATAAGAGTAAGGAGGAGGAAGCAAGGTGGAAAGCAAGAGAAAGAAGAAGGAAGGAGGTATGGAAAGCTTGGATTCTTCAATTTTGGTTGTTAGTGAGGTTCAAGGTGAGTTAACACCTCACTTTGAATGAAAATATAACATATATTTGTTGTGTTTGATTGTATTTATGCTGACTGAATTGTTGTTAACTTATGTTAGAACATTTGTTTGAATTCGTACTTAAAAAGTAAGTGACATATGTGATCCATATATATGGACCTGAAAAAACTTGGAACAAAATTGAATGGACTTGTATGAATTATGACAAGACCATGAACAAAGCACATTGGTTATACATGGACTTTGGTTTAGATTGGACTTTGATTTGAAAGTGCACTTATAGCAATAGTTACTATAGAAGTAGTTTGGAATTGCCTTAGTTTTGACTAATTCTATGGAACTTTGTAAAGAGATCCATAGGGATTTCTTGCTATATTTATATTTTTTTATATGTATTTTTATTTCTATTAAAATAATTAATAGTAAAAAGTTAACTAACGTCTCGAAAATGGCCAAAACATCTCTAGTGCAAAACTGCCCTGTTTAGACTTCATTTTTGCACTTGAAAGGTTTGAAAAAATATTTACATTTAAGTATATTTTTTTTATTCTTTTTATAACTGGTTACTGAATATTTTTTGAGCATTTTAAAAGTAGTTTAAGATATTTATGAATTTTTAAGAATTAGCTGTGAATTTTTAAAGAAGAGATATTTCGTTCAAAACATGTCGTTTTCAAGTTTTGAGGGAAATTATAAAGTTGTTATTTTCAAGTAATATTCTGGATAAAAGTTTTAAAACATATTATAAGTTTTTTTAAGTATTGTTAAGCATTTTAAAAATATAAACAAAAGGCTTAGAAAGGTGTTAGAATTGCTAAATGGCTAAAAGGTTGATTGTTTAAATTACTTTTTTGAAAAGTAGTTAACTATGCTTAATATTAAAAGCCGATAAAGTAAGGCTTATCTATTTGTGAGAGTTAAAATTGATGACGAGTAGGGATGGAGCAATAGAGCTCTAATCTACCAGCTTCCCTCTTAACCGAGGAATAGTAAGTTGGAAAATGTCAGAAATGTGTTAGTCGTGTTGATTTCTTATTATTTATGGAAATCATTAATAATTTAATACTATACTTGACACTAAAAGAGGAAGAGATAGACCTATCTATTTGTGAGCTTCAAGAATGAAGTGTCTAGGCAAGGCTTCACTCTTGGGCGAGGAATATTAAGTTGAAATGTCAGAAACGAGTTAAAAATATGAATTATAATTTGTATAAGCAATTGTTTTGACTAGTTAATTGATCAGTCGATTATCGAACTTGACTAAATATTAAATTAAGAAGTTATCGAAAGGCCTCGTGATTTCATACTTATAAGGACCCCCGAGGAGGAGTATTGGTAAGAAATGTCTCTAATTTTCGCTTACTTTTGAAAAAACTAGAATTGAGTTTACCGGAAATTCATCAAATTAGTTTTGATGAGACCGAGATCGGTAAGTGTTTTACTTATCGAATACCACTTCAAAACTAGTATACGAATTCTATGTTTTGGAAGTGGTTATGAAAAGAAATGTTATAGAGTTGAACTGTCAATCCTAAGGTTAAAGTCCAAGGGAGAGGTCAGCGTTAACATTTCAAACGATGCCATCATGTGGGACTGTCTATCTTGAGGAGTATTCCAAGAGAGAGGACATCATTAGCATTCATCGGAAGACTTATGCGGGGAACATATATGGAGGTTCGAGATCGTTTGGAGATGCTCGAATCAATGTAGTGATTCGTGATCGGTTCGAGATATGAGAATCCATGTGGGGATTCGTGTTCGGTTCGAGTAATGAATACTAGAGTGAGAGATGCCGAATGTATCCTCGACATCGAAAATGACTAAAACTAGAGATGGGATGCATATCCAAATGGAGTGTAGCATTTCAGCAATTCCACGGGTGCTGGCGACTCTGTCTAGTATTACTTACGGACATGCATGCAAGAGCGATGCATTCAAAACCACGATTGTCTAGGCATGGGCCAGTTATGTAATTCCTATAGTACATTCCTTAGAGATGTACATTGCTCAGAAGGATATCTCCGATCCTTGTGCATGAGTTCAGATTCGGCTAGATCTGAGGAGATCTCCATGGTAAATCCACTATGCGAACACCCTTAGCAGTATTGATTGTATACCTAAACACAATAACCATTTAATATTATTTATATGATATACTCTAGACATTATCTATCATATCACTATATTAAACTTAATGAATGGTTGGTTTCATTTGAAGGGAAA
This sequence comes from Allium fistulosum, assembly GCA_030737815.1. Lineage (NCBI taxonomy): Eukaryota > Viridiplantae > Streptophyta > Magnoliopsida > Asparagales > Amaryllidaceae > Allium > Allium fistulosum. The sequence continues at coordinate 335,436,312 of CM060902.1, read as the reverse complement.
TTTTTTATGGGAATTCATATGATCTCAATGGTTACTGTTACCTGTTTTATGTTTCATAAGTTTTCTCATGCTGATTTATCAGACTGTTCCGAGTGTTCTTTTCTTATAATGCACAGGTCAGTCTCGTGTATATTTCCAAATTTTGCTACGGATGCTTTGGAGCTTATATAGTAGAGCTACATGATTACCTTCTATAGCATTTTTATTTTCGCTGCATTTCTGTATTGTATATATCAGCATTGTAAGGACATGTAGTTATAACTGTCCAGGTTGATGATAAGACTTAGGTTTTAGTAACTATGTTATTTTTGCATTCAGAGTAACTCTTTGTACTATTCCTTTGGTATTATATTACCGTTCTATTGTGAGATTTTGATATTGTGTTCTTTTTTTCTAGTTATATATTTTTTATTCAGGAAAATAGGCACAAGGACAAACTTAGAAATTTTTTTAGACTGAAGGACAGCAGGTTTATTTTTTTATCTGAAGGACAATGCTAGTTATAACTAGCATTTTGTATAGTGTAAAACTGAATATAATGCTAGTTATAACTAGCATTCTGTATAGTGTAAAAGTTGAATATAATGCTAAATATATCTAGCATTTGTCCTTCAGCCTAAAAATAAAGCTTCATGTCCTTCAGCCTATTTTTTTTCAAAGTTTGTCCTTTTCCCTAATTCTCTCTTTTTTATTTCACCCTAATTTTCTGTCTTTCTGGCACTAGGGTGTTCGGCACACGAATACCGTGTACGTATTAGTGCCGACATTCGAGGCTCAAAAGTCGGGTCGTTGCACTTAACCTTAAGATAAATAATTCAACTCTATAGCATTTTACTCCATAACTACTTCCAAAAAATAGAATACGTATATCAATTTTGAAGTGGCTTTCAGTAAGTAATACACTAGTTCGATACCCAACTCTTCAAAACCAAATCGATGAATTTTCAATTAACTCAATTCTTTTTCTTTAAGAAGCAAATGAATGATATAAAGGAGTCCTCCCCTGGGAATATCATATATTTTTACGTTCTTAAAGCAAGAGACGATTCATACAAATGATCATCCTCGAGGACCTCCAACCGTATCAGTACACGATGCTTACATATACTTTAAAAGTTAATTTGGTCAAACTCGATAGTCGATTTTAATCAAAACCTAGTACAAAACAGAAATGATTGCCTATGGAAACCAAGTCCCATATATTTATCACGTTTTCGACTTTCTCAACTTATACTATCCCTTGGTCAAGGGGTAAGCGAGGTAGGTTAGAGCACTAGTTGTATCAAAGGTCTAACTAAATACTTCACTCTAGATAGAACAAGTCTACCTTTCCAGCTATTAGCGCCAAGCACACGACTAAATACTTTGCATAAACAACTAAACACGTAAAGCATGATAAAGTCACACAAAACACGATTAAGCCATACAAAACACGATTAGATTACTAAAGAAACTTCTAATCCCTTTTTTATTTAAGTTATTTTTTTATTAGTTAAAACTTCTTCTAAATACTCGTGTATTTAAGTATGTGAGTGTGTGTGTACAACACCTTTACAAAAGATACATACAAGTATACTACCATTTCACTATTATTTATGCTCTTTCATTATTCGTCTCTACTCTTTCAATACTTAGAAATGTATTCATATTCTTATTCCAAATGGTATATGAATATTCATAGATCTTAAACAAGATTTCACATTTCCAAAAGTATAATTAAATGGGTTAAAAACATTGTTATCAAAAATGCTGTCACTTCAAAATAAAATCATTTTATACTCAACACTATCTTCAAAGTATTATTTATAAATATCTAATTATATACACACATATATTTTATAGTGTAATATACTTTTAATTTACTTCACAAAACTATTTATTATAACATAGGTATTATAACCCAAAACTTCTTATATTCTTTTATGAAACACTTAAATTCTCTAAACTTATATATATATATTCACAATAGCTTATATATAAGTTTTAACTATCTATGCAAAACATTACTTAAAAATAACTAATTTATATTATTAAAAGCGTTTTATCATAAATGCTGTAAAGGAAATCTTTATCTCTAAAAGTTGATATTATTTGTTAAAAATATATTTAAAATTTTAATCTTTTTCACACTCAATTCCATGTTATTAGACTTCCCTAAACATATTCCACAAAATAAACAAATAATAAACCATTTAAATATGAAAAACTAGCTAAAATGTCACTTGTAACGAAATAGTGCAACAAGCCTAGCATTGCATAGTATACCAAAGACATTATTTATAAATGTTGTCTAAAGTTTTGGACAGAGCATGAAAATATATGACCTTTGTGGTCAGTTTTAACCACTTAAATAGATGGTTTTTGATCCAATATTATTAAAATAAGTATTATATTTCGACTATATAAAAACTATGAAAAGAAACCCCTTAAGGATTTCTTCCAAATTAATTATGAAAATTCCCAAAAAACAAGCTATTTTTCAAAGTACATTTGTCGCAACCTTTTTGGTCCTAATCTAGCCACTTTTTTCAACCAGTAATAAAATGTCTTAAACTCTAATATTTTTTAAAGTAATAAGTCAACATAAAATACTTATTAAAACACCAAAGAAACCCCTAAGCATATCTTCAAAAGTTAACTTAAAAATCACTGAACACAAGGATATTTCAAAGTGCATCTATAGCAATCTTTTAGCTTTTAACTTTCACAACTTTGTTTCACAAGTTCTATAACTTTTTATACTATTTTACTTGCTATCAACACACTCTTGTAAGCTTAGAGAACAACCAAAACAAGTTATTCTAAGTTAAGTTTATAAATCTTCCATTTACACAAGTTAAAGTTAAGGAATATTGGAGTGCACTTATAACGACCTTTCTCGCTTCAAACACTTTCAATACACTTCAACTTCACATACATTCACAACAACCATGTAGACATAAAGTCTAGCCCACGGTACATGTTTTAGAGGTAATAGAAGTGATAAACTTACATATTAAGTTATCATTTTCTTTCCAAAGTAAGGGGTCCAAAAGTTAAAACATTCATTGTTCTTCATATAACTTTATATTCGTGCACACAATTATTTACACAAAACATACTATCAAATCGTTAGTTATTTCACACTATGACTAAGCTAACAACCAAGATAAGCCATAAGAACCCATGAACAACTTCCTACCATCACCTAAATTCATAAAAAAATAGGGTTTAGCCTCTACAAGCCAAGCCCATGCTCCTGCTCCCTTCTCACGGCCCAAATTGGTTTAGGGATTTGTGCTCCATTTCTTCATACTTTGAGTTGCTATTCCACGTTGCCATGATGACCTAACACCTTTATCGAAGTGTAGGAGGATTTGGACTTGATTTGGCATTAGTTTAGAAGGTTAAAGAGGAGAAAAGGAGTATGGATGTGACGCCCCACCCCGAGACCCACATTAACAAAGAGTATTACTGGGTAATACTGTCTGCTAATGCGGAGAATAGGGCTGGTTAGGAGCGACCATCTATAGTCTTGTCTTAAATATCTATTGAATACATCGATTAGTGCTATATATCTTTGAGATGATTTCATTGATTTCCTTGTGATTTTCTAAGTGTATCGCCATTTTACATTATTGACCATTTGAGCCGTTCGAGATATTATATATGGCGATTACATCTTTGGAAATTGAACTCCTTATCAAGTTCTATATTTGAGATTTGGGTTTGCCAACACAGGTGTTATTTGAGATTTTCCTTTTTGGCGTATTATATGAGATTTGCCTTTTGGCGTTTATTTGGGATTATAGTCTCTTATGTTGGAGATTTATAGAGGACCGGACGACCTCACATTGAGCTGAAAATTGGTATGCCCATAGTAGAAAACTTTATCTTTCAAACAAAAAAAGAATCAATGAATTCCGATTGGAAATGAAAAAGTTACACTGTCTCAAACATGGACTCAGGCCATGTTTGCAACAGTTCAAAAAACCAAAATTGTACAGGCCTGAAAACCATCTCGGGATCAACTTCCAAGCATGAAACAGAGGACCAAATTACCTCGGATTGAGCTGAAAATTGGTATGCATATATTAGAAAAATTTATCTTTCAAACAAAAAAAGAATCAATGAATTCCGAATGGAAATGAAAAGTTACACTGTCTCAAACATAGACTCAGGCCATGTTTGCAATAGTTCAAAAAACCAGAAAATGTACATTTATCGACGTATTCAATAGATATTTAAGACAAGGCTATAGATGGTTACTCCTAACCAGCCATATTCTCCACATTAGCAGATGGTATTACCAAGTAATACTCTTTATTAATGTGGGTCTCGGGGTGGGGCGTCACAGCTTGGAAATGATAATATTTTTCAACCAAAATTTGCAGAGATGAAGTTCAACATGCATGCTACCAAATGCAAGAAATCCGGCAGCATTTCATTGTCGAAATCAAAAGTTACAGTCAATCAAAGATACTTTGTGATGTATCGGTATATGTGTGTATATATATGATTATCTGCTGTTCTGTGATGTGTTTTGCATTTGAGTTGTTGTATTTTGTTCTGATAGATCCTATAGTCACCTATGGCTTTGTATTAAGTATTTATTGGATATGGCGATCCACTTGAGCTAAAAAAGGGAGCATTTATCGAGGTATTCAATAGATATTTAAGACAAGGCTATAGATGGTCCCTCCTAACCAGTCCTATTCTCCGCATTAGCAGACGGTATTATCCAGTAATACTCTTTGTTAATGTGGGTCTTGGGGTGGGGCGTCACAAAGGATACTTAGTAATATTTGCACAAAACTTAGGAAAAAAAAATAAAGAATCAATTAAATTATGATAAGTGGATTTAATAAAGAGCTAAAAGGTCCATCTATCCCTAAAGTGGTCGACCAAATTCCACTTTGCCCTCTTATGTGAGCATCACTTCTCTTTTCCACCTTTAAACTTTTTACTTAACCCTTAAGATTTTCCTAAAATGCTCTCCTTCCAAAATATCTTCCTTATCTTGTCCCCCACCTCATTTTAGTTAACCTAAACTATAAAAATATTTTTAATCGCTAATTAGTTACACATTAATATATTAGGGAAGCATAACAAATTCGAACAAATTCTAACGAGAAATAGCTATTTATCAATTGATCACATTAACGATTTTTCTTCGAACTATTCATTTTGTAAACATTTTTCAAAAACATGTTTATCATCATTATTTATTAATAATAAGGGGTTAACAAGGTTATTAAATCAATTTAATTATATTAATTCCAATATGAAATATTTAAATAATTCAGATATTCAAATACGAAGTGTTCGAAATTCCGGGTCCTTACATTCTCCCCCACCTAAAGTATTTTGCCTCAGAAATTCCAACACGACCAACATAAAAAATAAAAAACACAAAACAACACTTAACAGTATTCAAAATTTACTAGTAAACAAGGCTCATAGTTTACTCAGGTTTAAAAATCCATTCATCGCACAAGGATAATAAACAATCTACTAAGTGTATGTAACAACTCGTAATTTTTTAGTTCTAAAATTTGAATATTTAATTTATTTAAATATTCAAATTCGAATTTACATATAATAAAATCTATGTTTCAAATTAAAACCTGATTTTTAAAGACATATTTATAATTTATTTTATATGATTTTTTCATAATTTTTAATTTGAAAAATAATTAAACTTTTGTTCGATGCATTTTGCGGTAAACATCGATATTTTTGAAACTGCACAGAATTAGTTAGCCTGTGTATTTTATTACTGTTGTGATCATATCACATTGTTTTGGATGATTTTATTTTTGATTCTATCATTCTGGCTTGTATGCGAACGAGTTATTGTGTGGCAAGGTACTGCAAATCTAACTGTTATAATACAAATTTAAACACCTGCACGTACGACACCATATATTTCCCATACCTTTACCTTACATGCAGTGGCGGATTTAGAGGGGGCATGTGGGGTCACCGGACCCCACTAGACTTTATATATTTTACTTTTTAGTACTGCTGCTTTTTATCAAATTTATTCCTGCTGCTGCTTTTCTTTTCATCTTCCCTCTTTTTTGCGATGTTGCTTCTTTATTTCCTTTTTATCTCTTTTTTTGCTGCTGCTTTGATTTGTGATTTTCGTTTGTACTACTACTTTTCTACCAAAAACAAAAAGGCAACCACATTCTACTGCTGCTTCTTTGCTTATTCTATTCAGGTATGCTGCTCTTCTTTTTATCCCTCTTCTTTAAACTGAAATTGCGATTCTAGGGTTCCAAATTGGTACCGACTTTTGATAAAATCTGAATACTGCTTAATTTGATCAATTCTATTCAGTTTTGATTTTTGCAGCACTAAACTTCTTGATTGTTGACTGATTTATTATTTGTTAATTCACTTAAATTGTTAGGCATGGATAAGTATATTATAAGAACTAAACGTCCTCGAGCTGAAGTTGAACAAAGTCAGAATCAGGAAGCTATTCAGGTTGAATCTTTACCTAATCAAAATCAAACTACTGCAAATTCTCCAATGGAAGAAGATATTCCAATTCTTAATAATGTGATTAATGTTGAACAAATGATAGCTGATCCTGGATTACGGACCTCCTTTGTCTTCAATTGGTTTTAATTCTATGGAACGTGAAAGAATTCGAAGGGCATATTTAACTAAAGGCCCCTGCAACCAATACTCACCAAGTTCCCTGTTACTATGTTTTCAGGAAAGCCACGCAAGTTTAATCCTAGTTGGTATAAAGAATTTCATTATTGGTTGGAGTATAGTGAAAACAAAGATGCGGTCTTCTGCCTATGTTGTTACCTTTTCAACACCGAATTAGGGGATCATAGATTTAATCATGAGTCATTTGTTGGTGAAGGTTTTCGAAATTGGAAAAAGAAAGATAGGCTAAACACGCACGTGGGTGATCATAGTAGTAGTCACAATAAATGCTTAAAAGCTTGTGAGGATTTGTTGAAACAAAAACAACACGTTGATATCATGATAGCTGGAATATCAACTCAAGCTAAACTTGAGTACCGAATTCGACTTAATGCAACGATTGAATGTGTTAGGATGCTTTTAATGCAAGCATTGGCTTTTCGTGGTCATGATGAGTAGTTACTCTAAAACATCTAGGAGAAACACGTTGGAGTTCACACTATAATACTATTATTAGTGTGATTGCTTTATTCTCTTCTACACTTGAAGTGCTTGAGGAAATGAAAAAAATTGCCATCATTTTTTAACCACAAAGGTGAAATAAGCCGACTAATTGAAGTAATGTGTGAGTTTGAATTTGTATTCCTATTATTTTTTATGAAGAAAGTGTTGGGAATTACCAATGATTTATCACAAGCATTACAAAGAAAGGATCAAGACCTTCAAAATGCTATGGGTTTTGTTAAAGTAGCTAAAATAAGGTTACAAGAACTAAGAGAAGATGGTTGGGATAATTTGTTAGTAGAGGTGAATAGTTTTTGTGAAAAGAATGAGATTGATATTCTAAACATGGATGAACCTTATGTTCCTCGTGGAAGATCAAAGCGTAACGTTCATAAAGTTACAAATCATCATCATTTCAAGACTCAAATACTTGTTGCCGTGGTTGATTTTCAACTTAAAGAGATGAATGAGCGTTTTGATAATGTGAATATCGAACTACTTACGTGTATATCATGTCTTGATCCGCGTCATTCTTTCGTAGCTTTTGACAAACAAAAGTTGATTCAACTTGCTAAGTTTTATCCTTTCGAATTTGATGAAACACATCTCTTAGTACTTGAGGATCAACTTGAAAACTATATTCAAGATATGAGAAGTAACGAAGATTTTAGAGATCTAAAGGGGGTTGGAGAACTTGGTCAAAGAATGGTTCAAAAACAAAAGGATATCGGATTTCCTTTGGTTTATATGTTAGTTAAGTTAGCGTTGATCTTGCCAGTTGCAACAGCTACCGTTGAATGAGCTTTTTCTGCTATGAATCTTATAAAAGGTGTACTTCGTAATACAATGGGAGATACTTGGCTGAATGATTGTCTTGTGACATATATTGAAAGAGATATTTTTGAGAACATAAACAATGAAGCAATTATGCAAAGATTCCAAGATATGAAGAATAGAAGAATGTTAATTTAAAATTGCAAAATTATATGAAGTCAAGTACTTTTGGTTATAAACTATTGCTTTATTAATATGTTTGTATATTTTGGCCCCCACTAGTCTTGATTCCTGGCTCCGCCACTACTTACATGCGGATGTCCTTTGCTCTTGACTTTTGTTTTTTTAACTATTTTAGATTACTTAGAATGGAAGAAAATATGTTTATATATGTACATAACACAACATGCAAGAAGAAAAAAAGAGGGGGCCACTTTCTTTACTCACGCATCAAACACAAAACAAAAAGTGACGTTTTCTAGTTTTACTCCTAGATGCATGCGTGAACACTATGAACACAATTTTATTTCTCTCTCTTCAAAATGAAAGAAACATGAGTAGGAAATATGTAGACAAAATATACACATGGGAAAAGAGCAGCAACAGGAAATGAAGCAAGCAAAATATATATTTTTGTATATGTGCGGTTGGGTGCATGGACGTGCATGAATAGAGGAAGGAGAGGGGATGTGGTATAGGGGCATGAAAGAAAATAGGAAAGATAGATTTTTGTTATTTATTGCAGGGGAATTTGCAAATTAGTCGTATATAATGTGGTCATTTGCATGCATGGGGATAGAAGATGAAAGTGTATAGGCACGTTGATGAAAGTGGTAACGTGGAAGCGAATGGGTGCAAGTTGCATGCGTTTTTAGGCTATAGTGGATTTGCGGTAAGGTTTTTATTATAATTTAGTAATTGATTAGTTCTTAGTTTGATTATTTAATTTAGTTTGTTAGTTTAAGTGTTAATCGGTAATTATGAATTTGAGAAAAATGAGGAACTATATGAACAGGTATTGGGCCATGCATTTTGGTTTGGGTGAGAGTAAATTGATTTAAAATCTAGTTAAGTAATTAGTTATTAAATAGTTAAGTTTAAAATATTTAAACTTAAAAATGAAAAGTTTCCCCATACGAAATCCATTTAACTCACAGACTTCGACATTAGATTGACTCACATTATAAGTTATTAACACATTTGACAAAGTATAAAATATTGATAAAATATTATGGATTAAATTTAATTACGTTTGACATAGTAAAATAATTATACTTCATTTGGACATCTCTTCGGAGAATAAATCTCTGTTCTTCTATTATATTAACTTGGACATGTAATTATATGCTAGTTAATTTCGATTGATGTGTTATTGTCCATTTACAACTATTGAGAATAATATGGTGCTATTATTGTTTTGTTTGGTTGTTTGGATTGTGCTTGGCCAGTTTATGAGAACTCATTATTGTATATTGATTATTGATTTTTCTCAACCAGTTTATGAGCAATTATCTTTTTATATGCATCGGTCGGGTAGGACCATAATTACATATGAATTGAGAATGAACATCTTGTAATTAGAATCTCACAATTTGACTATAAGACATTCACTTATAATATTGGTTAAGAAATTAATTATAATGGAAAGTAGTTTATTATAATTTTAAAAGGAAAGATATTTATCTTTTAAATGAAATGTATTTCCAAAGAGATATATAGATATCTTGGAAATAATTATTTATAAAAGTTTTCCCATATTTTGATATAAAAGATATTTTGGGAATAATTGGCTTAAATGTTTTGGATCAAAGAGGATTTAAAAAGCTATTAATTTAAGAACTTAAATCCCGGTTGTTTTGAAATTGATTTGAAAATATTTTTGGAAAATATACATTACCATGTTTGAAGTATTTGTGATTATTAGTGCAAAATTATTTGTCACTTCGGGAAACAAAATTGATTTATTATGTTACCGATGATTCAGATAACCCGTAAATAAAAAGTGAGCAAAGGGTTTTGTAACCCTTAGTGTATTCTACTCTTTAATAGAGGGATATACTTTTTTATTATAGAGGGGTCGCAAATTGCCTTGTTATGGGAGAAACCTTCCAATATGGTTGCATATATTTTTATATGCTTTTAATAGTAGAGTATTTGGAATTTTCAAATAAATATATCAAATACAACATTGTATCATTATTCAGAGTATTTGATACCATTTTCCAAAAGAAAATTGGTTTTAAATCCCAAAGAAAAGTATGATTTAATATAAAGGATGTATATATTATTATTTCAGTAGGATTTGAAACAAAATCGGGAATTTAGTTCGAACAAATTATTTTCTGAAGGAATTATATTTTGAAAATAATAAAGTTATTTATATTTCATAAATCTAAATGTGAAGATTAACCCTAAGAGTTAGTTTGGAATTGCATATTTGTTTGTTTGTGCAACGTAGGCTCCTTGAGTCCTATTTGTGGTAGTAGAACTACGTTGGTTTGGTTCTGTATCTAATTGGGTGCCCAATCAGATAGGGGTATGTAGGTAGTCAAGAGTGGTAGTGACACTACCCCAATAATAATATTTCTTTTTCTTGTTTATTGTTTGCTAATTATCTTGTGCTGTTGTATCTGTCCTACTTATATTTTATTCTGCATTGACATGTTTATTGAGTTCGTAGGTAAGGATATTGTTGTCTCTCAACTCCAGTTGTGCAGTGGTATAATTATAATATTTGTATGTGGTATGTATAAAAGCACACCTTGTAAAATAAATGTTTACTCTGATAAGTTGTATTATATAATTTGTATCCTATTCATTTAGCAGTGTTGTAGTATGTATCAAATGATATTATGTATTAAATCGGTAGTTTCATTCGTAGTTTTAGAACAAATGGATATTTCCACGATTTTGACTGGTCCGAAAATCTGGGTCATTAAAGTGTACCTTACGCTCAACAACCTTAGGTTATCACATAGATGATTATTCATGCTACCTCATAATGAATCAAAGATTCATTCTCTAGACACCCCATAAGACAAAACTATAGTATGCATATACTTAAGCTCATACTATGTACATGAATCATCATACAATATCTGATTTGATCACTTGCTCGATCACATTAGTTTCACTTCTCAACTAGTATAAATCACTTGATCTCTCTAGTGCGGACTCCGATCAGATTCCTTGACTGGAAGCATATGTTTCTTTACATAGGCATATACTATGTGTTAACCGGGTTTTTTAACCAGTAGAATCCAAAAGGAGTTATGATGCAGCTCAGGATGAAGGTCTAAGTCGTACACGACTTAAGGGACTAAGTCGCACACGACTTAAAGAAGTAACTATAGGTCGTCTTCGACCTAAGGAGGCATGCAAAGCATGTGAGCAGGAGCTACGACTTAACTGGAGATCAGGGGAAGGAGTTAACTCAAGTTTACGACCTAAGGAGAAGGTTCTAGGTTGTCTACGATCTAACGAAATACTGGAACGACCTAACTTGTTTTTAGGTCGCATACGAGCTAACGAGTTAAGGTATAGGTCGTGGGAACGACTTAACATATCACCAGGGAAAGAACTACGACCTAACGGGTTTGAGGATGCCGAGTTAGAACAAGGAGATAGGTCGCTGGAACGAGCTGAGAAGGTGCTACGACCTAACAAATCACGACCTATGATAGGTCGCAAGGAAATGGAACGAGCTAAGTTAGGACGCGAAGGCTTAGGTCGCAAAGTCTTGGGTCGTGGAGACTTAGGTCGCGAGGCCTTAGGTCGCGAAGAATTTCTGAAGCCGCTTCTGTTAGGTCGCAAACGAAAGGATGCCGTTCATTCTTAGGTCGTAAAGCTCTGGATGCCATCGATTTCCTTAAGTCATTGATTTGGAATGCCGCATATTTTTAAGTCGCTGAAGCTTGTGGACGTTGATTCTTCTACCGAGTTAATCTCTGCCGCTGATGGAAACTTGTGTCTTGTGTACGTACTGTTAAGTCGTCAAGTCAGTGTGTTGTAACTGTTTGTTGTTAGGTCGCTGCCGACCTATGCTAAGTCGCGTATATTCTTAGGTCGAACCATTATAGGTCGTAGGTCGCTCACGACCTAAGTACTTGTACTTTCTTTGAAGTTTTTGTGTGTGTTGAGTTGTAACTGTTTGGGTTTAAGTCGTGTACGACTTATGTTAGGTCGTGACTATTAGCTCGGAACCGACCTAGGAGATGTAAATTTTTGTTGTTTTTTTATGTGAGTTGTAAAACGCCTATAAATAGGCCGGGTCTCTCATTTGTAAAAGGTTTTTGAATATTGAATAAATTTCTCTTTTGTTAGCTTTGTGCTTTCATTCAAATTGGTAGTTGAGTGTAATCTCCTATCTCCTCTTTCGGATAATCGAGTGCGTTCGATTCAACGATTGTAGAAGCCGATTTGCGGAATCAAGTGCGCTTGATCAACGCTTGAAGAATTGAAGATCTTTGAACCCGGTATCGTGCGCGATCAACGAGTTCGAGATAGCTAGAGTTCGGTATCTTTGGATCAACGAATTCGGGCATTCTAGTATTCTTCCAATCCACCGATTACTACATTCACCGTTTTACATCGTTTTGATTAATCCGCTGCGCCATTTTTGGTATCAGAGCCTGTTCTAGCCAATCATAGCTAGATCGAGACTTGGAGCCTAAAAATTTTGAAGAATTTGAAGTTTGAAGAGAAGCCGAGAGCTTGAAGTGTTGAGCCGTGGCCGTGAGGAAGAAGAGTTCATCATTGTTCGAAGTTGTTTGATCGAATTTGTATTGGAAGCCGAAGCTTTGTCAATCGTGTTCATCGCGATTTGCTACAAAGTGGAAGTTTCCGATCCGTTTCATTTTGGATCAAAGTCCGAATTGTGTTTGAATTTTGAAGTGTTGAAGAGTTTGTAAAGTTTTCAAGTATGCCGCCAAGGAGAGCTAATCGTCACCAAAACGTAGAAGCTTTGTATCGAAGAGAAGAAGCTGATGAGATGGAGCAAAGAATCAATGAGAACTTTAGTGAAAAGCTTAACGAAGGAATTGGCCGGTTAGAGAAGCTTATGACAGAAATGAATCAAAATCGGAGAAGGGTTTCACCTGAATCTAACCATGGGGGTAGTAGAGTCTCGCCACATTCCAATCGAGACAGAAGTGTTGAAAATGATCAAGGGCGTGGGAGGAACGTGAATGATCGTGAACGGAGGAATGTCGATAGAAGGGATGAAGGTGGAAGGCGTAATGGTAGTCGAGATGTGGGTGGACGAGATAGACAACGATATACATCTGATTTTGAAGAGGAGTATGATGGTGGTAGTGTTCGAGGACAAGGACGAGGACAAGGAAGAAATTACTCTGAGTATGATCACAAGTGGGAGTCGGGGATGAAGACTGAAATTCCTGAATTCAAAGGTGGTATGCAAGCAGAGGAGTTTTTAGATTGGGTGGCTAATGTTGAAGAGATTTTTGATTTTAAAGAAGTTCCAGAACATCGTAGAGTGAAGTTGGTTGCTACGAGGTTGAGGGGTAGAGCTTTGGCATGGTGGCAGCAGACCAAACTTACACGTGATCGGATGGGAAAGTCAAAAGTTGAATCTTGGGAGAAGATGAAGAAATTGATGAAAGCAACGTTCTTACCTTACAATTATCAATCTTTGATGTATCAACGTTTGCAGAACTTGAGGCAGGGCACGAAGACAGTTAACGACTATGCTGATGAATTCTATCAACTTATTGCGAGGAATGATATTATGGAAACGGAAGAGCAGCTGACATCTAGATTCATTGGGGGATTGAGAATGCAGATTCAGGATATGGTTAATATGTTCGATCCAAGATCTGTGGCAGAAGCACATCAGAAAGCGTTGGCTTGGGAAAAGCAAGGGAGACGAGGAGGTGGTGTGTTTACCAATTCTAACAATCAAGCGAAGGGTGTTGGTGGAAGTTCTAATGTTTCTAAACCTATCAGTAGACCAGTGGTGAAGGAGGTTGAGAAGGCAAGGGTTAACAATGGTTTCAAATGTTACAATTGTCAGGAATTGGGTCATAAAAGCAGTGAGTGTCCAAAGCCAAAGAAGAGAACCATGATTGCAGAAGTTGACGATGAGGATGTTGATGGGGATTGTTCTAGTCCAGTTGAGGAAGATGAACAGGATTTTGCGTCAGGAGATGAAGGTTGTAATCTAATGCTGAGGAGATCGTGTTTAACACCGAAGCAGGAGGAAGCTAGTTGGTTGAGAAGTGATATTTTTCAGTCAACATGTACTATTCTGGGGAAGGTGTGTAAGTTTGTGATTGACGCAGGAAGCTGTGATAATATTATTTCAACCGAAGCTGTGACAAAATTGAAGTTGAAGACAGAGAAACATCCGAGTCCGTACAAGTTAGCATGGTTGAGAAAAGGAGGAGAAGTGAAAGTGGATAGACGAGTTCGTGTTCCATTCTCTATTGGGAAGAAATACAAAGACGAAATCTGGTGTGATGTAGTAGAGATGGATGTTTGCCACTTATTATTGGGAAGACCATGGCAGTATGATCGAGCAGTACAACATGACGGTCGGACCAATAGCTACAGTTTTATGTTTGAAGGCACAAAAATTATCCTAGTTCCGAAGAAGAGATCACAAGGAGAAAGTAAGTCCGAAGAGATTGAAGAGCTGAAAACTTTATTATCTTTGAAAGAGTTAAGAAAGTTGAGGAAGAGCCTGAAGTGTTTTTGTTGATTGGGAGAGAAAGAAGTGAAGAGTTTGAAATACCAGAAGAAGTTAAACCAGTTTTGAAAGAATTTGACGATGTATTTCCAGAGGAGTTACCAACGGAGTTGCCACCGTTGAGAGATATCCAACATCAGATAGATCTTGTTCCAGGTGCTGTGTTGCCACACAGACCACATTATCGAATGAGTCCGAAGGAACATGAAGAGTTGCGGAGGCAGGTAGAAGAATTGCTTGAACAGGGGCGTGTGCAGGAGAGTTTAAGTCCTTGTGCTGTACCAGCTTTATTGGTACCCAAAAAGGATGGAACGTGGAGGATGTGCACTGACAGTCGAGCCTTGAATAAGATTACTGTGAGATATAGATTTCCAATGCCGAGGTTGGATGACTTGTTAGATCAAATAAGCGGAGCTACTATATTTTCGAAGATTGATTTGAAGAGCGGATATCATCAAATTCGTATCAGACCAGGCGATGAGTGGAAAACTGCTTTTAAAACCAGGGAAGGTCTATACGAATGGTTGGTCATGCCATTTGGTTTATCCAATGCACCGAGTACTTTTATGAGGGTGATGAATCAGATTTTTCGACCGTTCATTGGGAAATTTGTGGTGGTGTATTTTGATGATATTCTGATTTACAGTGGGAGTCCAGAGGAACATTTAAATCATCTTAGAGAAGTGCTGATGGTATTGCGACAAGAACAATTTTATGCTGCAACGAAGAAATGCGTGTTCATGACGCATAGTGTGTTATTTTTGGGGTACGTTGTTTCAGAGAAGGGTATACAGGTGGACCAAAGTAAAATCGAAGCTATCAGAGATTGGCCGCAGCCCAAGACGATAACGGAAGTTCGTAGTTTTCATGGGTTGGCTTCATTTTATCGAAGATTTATTCCGCACTTTAGTAGTGTGATGGCGCCTGTTACGGATTGTATGAAGGGTAAACAGTTTGCATGGACAGAGGAAGCGGGGAATGCTTTTGGGAAGATCAAGGAGTTGCTGACATCTGCACCAATTCTTGTATTACCTGATTTTCAGTTGTTGTTTGAACTACATACTGATGCATCCAAGGTTGGGATTGGAGGAGTGTTGAGTCAGAAGGGACGTCCAATTGCGTATTTCAGTGAGAAGTTGTCAGGAGCAAAGATGAGATACAGTACATATGATGTGGAATTCTATGCTGTTGTGCAATCTATTAAACACTGGAGACATTATCTATTTCAAAAGGAGTTTGTTCTGTATACTGATCATGAAGCATTGAAGCATTTGCAAGGGCAAGACAAGATTTCAGCGAGACATGCATCATGGATTGCATATCTGCAACAATTTACATTTGTTGTTAAACACAAGTCAGGGGTGACGAATCGAGTGGCTGATGCTTTGAGTAGGAGGAGTCATTTGTTGACTACGCTGAAGGTTGAAGTGACGGGGTTTGAAATGTTGCCGGAACTATTTGTTGAAGATCCTTACTTCATGAAGTTTGTTGATAAAGTTAAGGAGGGAAAGACGGATGAGTTTTTGATGGTAGATGGTTTTCTGTTCAAGGGAAATCGATTGTGCATACCGGAGGGTAGTCTGAGAATGAAGATTATCAAGGAGTTACACGAAGAGGGACATGTTGGGAGAGACCGTACTTTACAGTTGATTTCACAGTCCTACTTTTGGCCATCAATGAGGAAAGAGGTGGAAAGGTTTGTGGAGCGTTGTCATATTTGTCAGGTTTCGAAAGGAACTGCGACTAATGCTGGTTTATATATGCCATTACCTGTACCAATTAAACCATGGGTTGATGTAAGTATGGACTTCGTGTTGGGATTACCGAGGACACAGCATGGTAACGATTCCATATATGTGCTGGTGGACAGATTTTCGAAGATGGCGCATTTTATTGCTTGTAAGAAGACGGCGGATGCTGTTCATGTTGCTCAATTGTTTTTCAAGGAGATCTATCGACTTCATGGATTGCCAGAATCTATTGTGTCGGATAGAGATACTCGATTTCTGAGTCATTTTTGGTTGAGTTTGTGGAAAATGGTGGGAACGAAGCTAAAATTTAGTAGTGCTTATCATCCGCAAACTGATGGACAAACGGAGGTGGTTAATCGATCGTTGGGAAACTTGTTGAGGTGTCTTGTTCAAGATAATCTGAAGAGTTGGGATGTGAAGTTATGCCAGGTAGAATTTGCTCATAATCATGTTGTGAATCGAAGTACTGGGTTTAGTCCATTTCAGATAGTTTATTCGAGCTTACCGAAGGGACCGTTGGATTTAACGGTAGTGCCACAATCAAAGAAGACAGTTAAGAAAGCTGCTGATTTTGTTGAAGGATTGGCGGAATGTCATAAAATCGTTCAGGAACGATTGGGGAAAGCAAATGAGAAGTATAAACGAGATGCCGATTTGAAGCGAAGGAGTGTTGAATTTCAAGAAGGTGGTTTGGTTTATGCAGTGTTAACAAAAGATCGTTTTCCAGTAGGCGCTAATAACAAGTTGAAAGCCAGGAAAATTGGTCCGGTGGAAGTTGTGAAACGAATCAATGAAAATGCTTATAAATTGAAACTGCCGGATGATGTGTATACGTCTGACGTATTCAATGTTAAGCATCTCGTACCATATCATGGGGATGAGTTTGTTGGGGTGAATGCAGAAAGTGCAAATTCGAGGTCGAATTTTTCTCAACCTGGGGAGGATGATGTAGCTCAGGATGAAGGTCTAAGTCGTACACGACTTAAGGGACTAAGTCGCACACGACTTAAAGAAGTAACTATAGGTCGTCTTCGACCTAAGGAGGCATGCGAAGCATGTGAGCAGGAGCTACGACTTAACTGGAGATCAGGGGAAGGAGTTAACTCGAGTTTACGACCTAAGGAGAAGGTTCTGGGTTGTCTACGACCTAACGAAATACTGGAACGACCTAACTTGTTTTTAGGTCGCATACGAGCTAACGAGTTAAGGTATAGGTCGTGGGAACGACTTAACATATCACCAGGGAAAGAACTACGACCTAACGGGTTTGAGGATGCCGAGTTAGAACAAGGAGATAGGTCGCTGGAACGAGCTGAGAAGGTGCTACGACCTAACAAATCACGACCTATGATAGGTCGCAAGGAAATGGAACGAGCTAAGTTAGGACGCGAAGGCTTAGGTCGCAAAGTCTTGGGTCGTGGAGACTTAAGTCGCGAGGCCTTAGGTCGCGAAGAATTTCTGAAGCCGCTTCTGTTAGGTCGCAAACGAAAGGATGCCGTTCATTCTTAGGTCGTAAAGCTCTGGATGCCATCGATTTCCTTAAGTCATTGATTTGGAATGCCGCATATTTTTAAGTCGCTGAAGCTTGTGGACGTTGATTCTTCTACCGAGTTAATCTCTGCCGCTGATGGAAGCTTGTGTCTTGTGTACGTACTGTTAAGTCGTCAAGTCAGTGTGTTGTAACTGTTTGTTGTTAGGTCGCTGCCGACCTATGCTAAGTCGCGTATATTCTTAGGTCGAACCATTATAGGTCGTAGGTCGCTCACGACCTAAGTACTTGTACTTTCTTTGAAGTTTTTGTGTGTGTTGAGTTGTAACTGTTTGGGTTTAAGTCGTGTACGACTTATGTTAGGTCGTGACTGTTAGCTCGGAACCGACCTAGGAGATGTAAATTTTTGTTGTTTTTTTGTGTGAGTTGTAAAACGCCTATAAATAGGCCGGGTCTCTCATTTGTAAAAGGTTGTTGAATATTGAATAAATTTCTCTTTTGTTAGCTTTGTGCTTTCATTCAAATTGGTAGTTGAGTGTAATCTCCTATCTCCTCTTTCGGATAATCGAGTGCGCTCGATTCAACGATTGTAGAAGCCGATTCGCGGAATCAAGTGCGCTTGATCAACGCTTGAAGAATTGAAGATCTTTGAACCCGGTATCGTGCGCGATCAACGAGTTCGAGATAGCTAGAGTTCGGTATCTTCGGATCAACGAATTCGGGCATTCCAGTATTCTTCCAATCCACCGATTACTACATTCACCGTTTTACATCGTTTTGATTAATCCGCTGCGCCATTTTTGGTATCAGAGCCTGTTCTAGCCAATCATAGCTAGATCGAGACTTGGAGCCTAAACATTTTGAAGAATTGAAGATCTTTGAACCCGATATCGTGCGCGATCAACGAGTTCGAGATAGCTAGAGTTCGGTATCTTCGGATCAACGAATTCGGGCATTCCAGTATTCTTCCAATCCACCGATTACTACATTCACCGTTTTACATCGTTTTGATTAATCCGCTGCGCCAAGTTAGAACATTCAGACTAAGCTAGAACGGCTCAAGACTTGATTGGAAGGCCTAAAAATACAATGCGAAGGACCCCAAGAACATTGGACTATTTTTATGCTAACATTTTGGATCGGTACCCATCCAAAATATTTATTTTTTGGATCTCCATTCCACTCGTCTTACACTCCTATGTCTCCATTATGCTCAGCTACCAAGTTTAGTAATATTCCAAGCATTCAAATTCAAGAAATAAAAACTTACCCAATTCAGATTACAGATCAGTCAAACCCATAAGTGGATCACCATCAAAGCAAATCAACAAGCTATGAAATTGCATGGAGAGCATAAAAACCAAACAAGGAAGCCAACCAAATGAAGCTTATATAAGAATTGCACAACTTTTCGGATCGGTACCGATCCGATTCAATTGGATTGCCACTAATCCGAAAAGTTAGCTCCAAACACCTCCAGATTTCTTGAGCTGCCTCTGCAAGATGGATAGAGGCTTCTGGTAAAGTGGATCTAGCCCAAGTGCTCTCCAACTCCTGTAAATACCATCCCATCTACAATAGAAAAGGGATCAGCTCTGATTTCCGCTGAAAATCTGCCATTGTTTCTTTACTCTTCTTCTCGCTCACAACAACTATTAAGGGGAAACTGAGATCCTTTCAGTTGTCTCTAATAATGGTGGCTTGATCTAACTTAGGAAAGTAGAATCATATTGTAATTCTAACTCCTTTGTAAAAGCAATTGATTAATAAAAGCTATAAAGTGGACGTATGCTTCGTTGACAGTAGAAACACTGTAAAAATCTCTTGTCTCTTACTTTAGGGCAATTTACTGTTGCCCTTTTCTATTTTATTTTCCTTGATGAATAGGGGTGGTGCTTTCATACTCAATCCAAGATGTTGATCCATTTTTTGGGTTAACATTTTGGTGCTTTTATTGAGAACCAAACTCAGGCATAAATTTAGTTTTCCTCTTTGGATCCGTCGATTCGGAAAGTAGGTCCATAAAATCAACTATTGGAAGCTTAAAGCTTGCTGTGGAAGATCAATGGCAGGGCAAAAGAGAACCACTTCCAGAAAATTCATTTGAGCTGTTAAAGCTGGAGAAGAGACCGATCATCAGCAAATTGAAGTCAACGACGTCAATAATCCATTAATCGGAGCAAATTTTGGAGCTAACACAGGATATCAGGTGCTGGGATTTTCTACCTAGCATGAAGTCATCACAAAAAGCATGAATAATATGGTTGATGAAATCAATTGAAAGATGGAGAACAGCCAAAAATCTCTTATGGACAAATTAAATGCCCTCCTAATTTTGCAATCACTAGTTGCTGCTAGAGCCATGCCAGAATCCATGGCTGCCACGGAGTAGGAAAACTCTACCGTTTTTGGCCTAAATAGAAGAAATGGAAAGCAGGAGCAGAAAGGATTGGTGGGTGGAGCCGCATGAATCACCGTAGAAGTAAACACAGGCACTCTGCCAATTGCAAACCAGCCAGCTACAAACTTGAATCTAGGGGCAGAAACCTCACGGGAAGATATTGATAACTGTGGATCTCTTCGACTGTGAAAATGGTGAGAAACTTGACGATGATAAGTTGAAATAAAATTCTAATGCACTCAATACCAGCAAGGAGGCCCGGATTGCCCCTTCCCAGCCAACCGTAAGCCAATGGAACTCCGAGGTAGTGGCTTTCTGGAAGAGAGGAGAGCCTAGACTTTAGCCCACTTATCAAGATTGTTTGCCAAATAAAACACCTGGACCCACGAACTATCGGACATTAGAGGCATATGTCGCGGATATGGTCATGGGCTTGATGGACGAAAGTAAGGATATGAGAGATGATGAATAGGGATCTGCTCCAAGCCGGATTCCTTCACTGATAACATTTTGAATGAACAGTACCCTAAAAAGTTTACTGTGCTGACTTTTCCATCTCACAATGGAACTAGAGACCCGAAACCTCACTTGTACAAGTATAATTGGTACACGGACATAACAAATGCTTTAAATGCTATTCAATGTAGATGTTTTCCTATCTTCCTAAAGGGAATTGCATCTATGTGGTTCCCCAGGCTCCCACTAAAATCCATCTACACTTTCGATGAATTAGTAACAAAATTCCTTGATCAGTTAACTCAAAGACATGATGTCCTTATCTAGCTTATTTCAGGGACGAAATGAATCTTTGAAATCCTTCATGAGTCGGTTTAACATCGCGGTGACTAAAGTAAGTAATCCAAACGAAGATATGGTCTTCATGGCTCTGGTCCGCTATCCTTTCGACACTGAATTCAGAAAATTGATCAAAATGAAACAACCTACCACTAGGAAGAACTTCAACGAAAGGCAAGCCAGTACTTGAGATTGGAAGAGGTGGAGGAGCAAGAAGGAAAACCTGCTAACCACAACCAACAAATGCTGGCTAGAATGGCATGGCAGCTAACCAAGACGCAAACAACTCTATGTCTACTGTAGGAAACATATGGAAGGATAGGAACCAGAAAAATGAAGAACCAGAATTCCAACAAGAGAAACGGAGGTAACAAGTGACATAATCTATTAAGGCCTGAAGACTGCACCCCGTTCAATGAGACTCCAGAAAACATCTATCTTGCAACATAAGGGATGGAGGAGTACAAGAAGCCGCCTAAAAAAAGACTGAACAACAAAAGCATTTCAGAAAATACCGCCACTTTCACGAAACATATGGTCACAACATGAATCAGTGCTGACACTTAGAGAACCTGATTGAAGAGCTGATTTAGGAAAACAAACTTCAGCAGTATGTGAGGAAACCACAAAATCCTGACCAGCCTATTGCACCTCAAGCTCCTAGAGACTGGGAAAACCAAGCTGGAACCAGCGAAGAGGGATCTAGATGAACCGACCAAAGACTCATGATCGGAACAATATCTGGAGGACCTCATCCTACGTAGAAGAGTTGGGGAGAAATAAAGCGATATGTAAGCTCAATGAAACATGTTCCAAAAGATTCATGCTTCCGATTGAAGATGAAACTCCTGCTAAATAGCAGATAACTCTGAATGATGATATAGCATTCCAAAATTGAGACACTTAAGGAATAGAAGCTCTGACCCTCGATCCCATGGTCGTGACAATAGGAGTCAGACTAGCCATGGTCTGACAAGTATTGATGGACAATGGCAGCTCTGTCAATATCTTATTCAGACACATGTTTGATCATATGAAGATGGTATGAAAGACATATCCGCTTGTCAAACAAAGATCCAGGGATTCACTGGTGAACCTAAGCAACCCGTTGGAAAAATTATTTACCCATAGAACTTGGGAAAGGTGACCGAAGAGTCGTCCTCATCCAGACCTTTATGATCGTAGATGAAATATCTGCCTACAATGCTTTTATAGGTCGACCTGCTTTGGCAGACTTCAGGATTGCTTTAGCTCAGTGGTGTCTATCCATGAAAATTCCAACAGAAAATAGAGTTTGAGTGATCAAAGGAGACCAAAGTGTCGCTGGACAATGCTACATCGTAGAATTGCATGAATTTAGATGGAAAGAAAAAGGGAAGAATGTGGGGAGAACTCTCCACGTTTGTGAACCTACCACATAGCAACTACAGAGCCGCTCCTGGCTTAGGGACCATAGCCAATTTAATAAGGCTTTAGACCCAAATAAGAAGAGTTCAAGGAAGGATCGGGCAACACCAGCCAAATTGACGGTGTCCATCCCAGTTGATATGGATGACCCAACTTGGGTCCTGAAAATTGGGTCACATCTTGTAAACAAGATGCGAGACAAACTAATCAAGTTTCTTTGTACCAACCTGGACGTATTCACTTAGATGCATTCCAATTTGTGTGGGTTGTCGTCGGAGATTGCATGCCACGCACTCAATATCGATCCCAAGTATACACCAGTGGAGCAAAAGAGGCACAACCTAGGACCCAACGGTCCAAAGCACTAAAAGGAGAGTGGATAGGTTGATGGCGAATGGCTTTATCCGTGATGCAACCTATCCCAATAGGTATCTAACCCAACCTTGGTCAAGAAATCCAATGGAAAATGGCAAAATTGTATTGACTAGTCAGACCAAAACAAAGTCTACCCAAAAGACAGCTTTCCATCGCCTAGAATCGACCAGCTTGTGGACGGGACAACTGGACATGAATTGCTATCATTCATGGATGCTTACTCGGGATACAACTAGATCATGATGTATGAACCAGACCAGGAAGACACCAGTTTTATCATTGATCTGGGATTATACCGCTATAAAGCAATGTCGTTCGACTTAAAAAATGCTAGGGAAACTTACCAACGACTGGTGAACGCCATGTTCGAACATCACATCGAGAAGACTATAAAAGTCTATGTAGATGATATGTTAGTTAAATCGCGCATAGCCGCGAATCACTTGGACGACCTTGCCAAAATGTTCGAGATACTCCATAACTATAGAACGAAACTCAATCCACTTAAATGTCACTTGGGGGCAGCCCGTGGAAAGTTCCTAGGATTCATTGTAAGTGCCAGAGGCATCGAAGCTAATCCCGAACAAATTATCTCCTTATGGAAAGTCGAGGCCCTAAGGAATAAGAAAGAGTTACAAAGCTTGAATGGAAAAGTTGCTGCGCTAAGTCGGTTCATCTCAAAAGCATCCGACAAATGTACACCATTCTTTGATGCATTAAAGAAGGGAAATAAGAACATCGAATGGAGTCAGGCTTGGAAGTCTACCTTCAAAAAACTGCTGCGACATTTGGAAACTCTTCCAATCCTATCTAAGACAGTAGACGGAGAAGACTTGTTTATCTGCTTAGTAGTCTTGCCTCATGCATTAAGTGTTGCGCTCATACGCGAAGAAGCTAAGGCCTAAAGACCTGTATATTACATTAGTAAATGGTTCACTAGAGTCGAGAAGAACTATCCGAAGTTGGAAAAACTAGCATATTTCCTCTTGATCGCACCCAAAAAGTTACGACCATACTTCCGGACACACCTGATCAAAGTACTAATAGATCAACCCTTGAAGCAAGTGTTGTACAGCCCCGAGACCTCTAGACGGCTTATCAAATGGAACATTGAATTGAGTCAATATGAAATCACTTACCATCCTCGGAGGGCGATCAACGGGAAGGCGGTGGCAGACTTCAATGCCGATTTTACAATATGAGATAACGAAGAAGAAATCAATCTAGAAGCAGAGACACACTGAAAGTTGTTCTTCGACGGTGCATCTAACAACTTTTGGTCGAGGGCAGGAGTCGTGCTCGAAACTCCTGAAGGATGATCCGCTTACTATGCCTTATGCTTGGAATTTCTTGCAACTAACAATGAAGTAGAATATGAAGCATTGGTAGCCGCGTTGAAAGTTGTAAAGGAACTCGGGATAAAGTCCATATATATCTATAGCGACTCTCAGCTAGTTTTCTGTTAGGTGAGAGGTGAATATCAAACCCAGGGAGAGAACCTCGCCCTTAATCAATCCAAAGTGCAGGAATTGCTAAACGACATCGAGCATTAC
This sequence comes from Allium fistulosum, assembly GCA_030737815.1. NCBI lineage: Eukaryota > Viridiplantae > Streptophyta > Magnoliopsida > Asparagales > Amaryllidaceae > Allium > Allium fistulosum. The sequence goes on along the minus strand of CM060902.1, from coordinate 335,411,909 downwards.
ACAACAACTCATATCCCGAGGGAGAAAAACTCAAAGGTAGACTATCTAGCTAAATAGGCTAGTTCTGGGGAAGCTTAGTCAATAGGACCGGTTCCAATTGAAACGCCGACTGCTCCAAGCATAGGCGAAACGGATATCGGTTGGATTTTCAAAACGACCAAAGAACTAGAGACATGGATGACACAAATCAAGGATAAACTGCTTAGAGGAACACTCCTTGCAAAAAAGTATCAACGGAAAAAGCTCCTTTGAAAGACACCACGATTCATAATACAGAATGAAATACTCTACCGAATCGGATTCTCTACCACCTTATTCAAATGTGTGACCAATGGCGAAGCTCAAAAAATCCTCTGGGAAGTTCATGAAGGCGACTGCAGAGATCACTCCAAGGGACAAACCCTTGCTAAGATATTTCTCCGATATGGGTATTTTTGGCTAAAGGTCAACCGAGATGCATCATATTATGCCAAATGATGCGACCAATGTTAAATATTCAGCAAGATAAAATAACTCCTTCTGCTAATCTAACACAGATGGTCAGACCGTAGCCAATCGCAATCTGGGGATCGATTTGATTAGTGTATTGCCAATTGCAAAAGGTGGAGCCAAATACGCTATCGTTGCTGTTGATTACTTCAAAAAATGGGCCGAAGCGGAACCCATGCCAAATTACCACAAAGAAAGCTATTAACGTAATCACTAAAATATTATTTGTAGGTTTGGAGTGCCACCAAAAATCATCATGAACAATGGGACTCAATTCAAAGACGCCGAGTTCAAAGTCTTTCACAAATGCTTTTGAATGGAGAAAATCTTTTCTCCTGTTGCACATCTACAGGGAAATAGGCAATTGAGGAATTAAACAAGATCATCAAGTCCACCATCAAAAAGAGATTATCTAAAGCTAAAGGAAATTAGGTAGATGAATTTCCACTTGCATAATGGGCTTACAGAATAATGTACAAATCTGCAACGGGAACTCTCCATTCGCCCTGGCATATGGTTCAAAAGCAACGATCATATTCGAACTGGAAGTCCCTTCTCATCAAAGGTAGAACTTTAATTAAAGGTAGAACGAGCAGCTCTGGCTCGAGTCACTCGATATAGTCGATGAGAAGTGGGAAGAAGCCGAGCTAAGGACCGTCGCTCACCAAAAAAGGGTCGCACGACATTTTAGCTCCAAGGTCCATAACCATACTTTCGAAGTAGGAGACCTTATCCTTAAATGAATCTACCCTGTGCCGAGAACATTTAGACCAAGCTAGGAAGGGCCCTATGTAATCGGCCATAAGTTAAGGGATGGCACATGCAAGCTAACAACTATTGATGGAACCCAAATACCCTATGGTTGGAACAATGAATTGCTTCGTCATTACTTTATCTAAGACTGTCATATATTTTTTCTATTTTCGCAAAAAGCCACTTGGGATACCGAAGGCATTTTAAATAGGTAGAACGTGCCCAACTTTTATTTCAGATAATGAAATTGCTTTGCTTTCTGAACCAATAAAAACCATGTTCACATATGTAATTGCCGAGTCGACGGGGTCAAATTGACTCAAAACCATCCGATCACTGCTTCAGTTAGTGGAACCACACTCAAGTATGCCCTATCTACCCTCCGAGTTGAACGAAAGCAAATCCACTCAAACCACTGATCGACGAAACTCAATCGTGGCCTTCTAAGAACTGGCCTTGCTCCAGCGATACCGGAAGGTTCGAATCTAAGCCGAGCATTTTGTTAGCCACGCACCGCCACTTGGATTGTAGAATCACATCCAGGCGAATATAATTACCTAAGCTGTGCATCTTGTAAACTGCACATCACTCCTCGGTTCACAAAGTTGTGACCGAGCAATCCTCAATCCCATTATGCCCATTTCGTAAGCCACACACCACTACTTGGATCAAAATAATTACATCCATTGACGAGGAACTCTCATATTACAAAAATCCATGCACCACTTTCGAGGCCAAGGAAATAACACTCCAAGGGCCGAAACGTGTGCACAATAGCCTGAACGTCAACATTGTGATGGAATCACTTGCCGTAAGGCCGCTAAAAAGCTTTACGGATATCTCGAATCAGAAATCAAAGTGGGATATCTAAAATGAAGACAATAAAACCAGAAGTTTCCAAAGATAGAAGTTGCAATATAGACTAGACTAGAGGCATCCGAAAGCCTACTAAGGGGGGTTTGGAGTAAACAATCCCATGAACTAGGGGGCACCCAGTCTCGTATTAAGTGTTCAAAGTAAACGGTCCCCTGAACTAGGGAAACACAACCAAAATAGCAAATATTTCACAGTTCTGTTACTCCAAACAAAGAATTTTGGCATTAATTATGGGACTAAATAAAACAGCATAGGAAAAAACAGCGTTGAATAAAAAAGCAGTGGTATAAAAAGGTAATAGTGCATGGAACGTAGATAAGTAGACAAGAGAAGTTACAATCCAAATTTCAATAGTTCTATTACTTATAATGATTTTCATGTACAACAATAAACAGCGGAGGCCATACCCGCACAATATCGACCAAGAATAGGAAAATAAAAACACCACTATTGCAACAACAAGAAGAAATGCTAAGTGCAAACTATGCACATGTACAAAAAGCAGGCAAAAAAAAGCAAATGCTCCGCTTCACGACTACACGAACCGATCATGACTTGTTGTCACTACCTCCCCTGTCATGTTTCCCGCCTCTGATCGGTAACTTCTCAAGTTTCTCCCCTCATGAGGTGTTCTCTCTTTTGTGAAAATTACCACTGGCAGATGTTCCTTGGCCTTTTTGCTTGCGGGATTTGTGAGAACTCTTTTATGAACTATTTTGCTCTTCAACCTTCTCCTTTTTTACCGCTACCATCAGCTACTCGGTCTTTGGCTGCTCAGCCTCTACTATTTTTGATTGCCTAGCTTGATCCGCCTACTCTCATGTGTCAGTAGCTACCAAACCCTCCTTTTCAGATAAAGAGGGGTCATCCAAACCGTGCAACACTGCAATTTGCTTGAAGTGTGAACCGAGTTACGAGCAAGATGCAGAGACGATAGTTGATGCGGTTAGAATGGCAGTATATCTAGCACCGTAAAGAGGAGGCAACTCGGCAAGAAGAGAGAGTTAATATATAATATCAGAATAAAGGGCAGTTATCTCAGCAATTCCATCAGGCGTAAATTGGATGTCTTCAAATATGGAAGAGATAAGAAAATTACCAGTTGTTGGTGTCTGTTCATGCGCCACAACTTCGAAGCCCTCGTCGTTGCCTACTTTTGATGGCTGCATAATCACGGGAGATGTAGAAATGTTCACCTCATCAGTGTAAAGATGTGAAGACCGCTCACCAGGGCCTAAAGAAAAATGTCCAGTTATAGCCTTAGCAGTGGCCGCGACATTAATAGCTTCTAGTTCCCTCTCTAGTCTCAAGATTTCCTGGCCCTCCCTTAAAGCTTGGCGCGACTCTTCATTCAGATATGCTTGAACCAACTCCTCTTCGGTATAACCGCCACCCATGTCTTAAAATCGAGCTAGAATTTCTTTCAGACCATAGCAAGCGTATGAGGGAACGACAGATCCAAGTAAATAACTCTCCCCTAATGCAACACAGAGTTGACATAGAAGCCCAACACAGTAGTATCCAAGCCTTTCATCTTCTTTGTGTTGGTATCTTGAAGCTATGAAAAGATGGCATCTGTGTTAGCTTTCTTTATCGCTAGCTGTTTCTTCTAAACATCCAAATTCAAAACTTGTTCATGAAGAGAGACAATTTCTTGAGCCTGCTCAGCAATGGTTTTCTTCTGCATCTCCACCATCGTCTTGCTTATCCTCAACTTCTCTTTTGAAGCTGCCTCATTTGTATGGCACCTCTTTATCTCATCTCTAAATATTATTATAGCTCAATTAGTGAATTCTTTAAGCTTTTTAAGCAATGAAGCACTTTTTCTCTCCCTATTGAGGGCTTCGTCACTCTTTTTTTAGCCTTTCAATCTTCGCGTCACGATCTATGAGCTGCATCTCATACTCATTCATTACAGACTCAAGCGAGAGGATTTCCTGGTAGTTGTTCCGATTAACAACAGATAACTGCATGCATAATTTTTCCCACCCCTTGGCTTGCTCCAAACCGCTATGAATTGCTTGGAAATGGGTTAAATAAGATTCAGCACGAGCTGACTTCAGATTGGGCTTATCAAAAACAACCCCTTAAGAACAAATTAGGGAATGCAGCTTGCAGATGCGAAGGGCTAGAAGGAAGAATGTGTGGTGCATGCCTAGAAATATGGGGATATGCGGTTATGACAGTATGATGGAAGAGGTCACGACACCGAAAGCAAGGACATTTATCCCAGTGAAAGCAGGAGGCTATGAAGTGGATTCTCGCTTTTGGTCTATTTTCAGCCTCTTTAACAGATCTCCCTGCTCAGACAGGCTTTTCCTCTTCTCATATCCACTTCCCCTATTACACCCTTGATCTTTCTCGGCACGGCGACGCTCTTCCGCCTCCCTCTCCTTCCTCCTTTTCCTCTCCTCGTCAGTCTTTCAGGGAGCATGGTGACTTGAAGTGTGTCTCTGTGAATGCTAAGACTCTAATACTAGATCACGATCGCTGTAAATACCTCGATACATGATTCGTGTAGCAACCCATAAAATAGCTTTACGAAAGAGGTGTTCGATGAACTAAAACATCCAAATAATAATAATATAAAATGTGTGATCCTAGTGCAATGTGTGTTGCAATTTAACGACCTCGGGAAAATACATGGACTAGATCGGTCACCAACTAATGTCAGAACATTGCCTCCTACATGGATAATCTGAGTAGACTAGGAAAGCAACCCTTACGAAGTGAATCCATCCATCAAGTCACCCATATTCACAAAAATGTGACTCATATCTCCCAAATCAATTTCAGCCCCTTCCCGTAGAGAGCTGGACACATGCTCAGACTTGGGAGAAGCTCCTCTAATAAGATCTTTCAAAGAACGTAAAGGTGCATGATCGAGGCTTAATTCCGAGGTCATATCGCCTAATTTGGCGTCAACCTCATCAGTATCCCAATCTTTCACTATATCTGTCGCCAACACAACTTCATCACCAATGGCTAATGTAGTAATACGCCAAAATCCATGCTACCAAACTTTGAATTGAAGAAGATAAATGGATCTTTAGTTTAGGGAGACCTAAAAAGCTGGGATTTCTCTTGGATCAGATCAGGAATCTTCATGAAGTTAGGGATTTTTAGGGCCGATTCCTTGCTCCAATCATCAGTAATGACTGCAGGAGGCGACGGTTGATGGTGCTATGGTGGAAATCGACGACGGAAACTCCTTAATGAATGGAATGCTTGGATTGGTTAGCTAGGTTTGGAGAGGTTGGATAGGTTGGAGAAGTGAGGGATCAGATCGAATGGAAATGAACTGAAGTAAAGAATCAACTCGTATAAAGTTAAAAAAAGAGAGTTCTAAAAAATTATCAAGTTAATCGATCCGACCCAATTGGATCGCTACTAACCCAAATTTATTGCTCCAAATGGCCCCAAAGTTTCCCTATGATACCTACTCGATGTTCATATTCATTTTGGAAATTATCAAGTCAAGATCACTTTGTAATCATAAACAATGGAGAGTCACACTAAGGACTGAAAAGTTAATTGATACTTCATAGATAGCTTTTCAAGATGGCCAGATACGACCAATGAAACACCTTAAAATGGAAACCCAAAGATAAACAATTGCAGGGCATACCTTGTTTTCAATGAAAGCGTACTCTGAGAGTAAATGTTAACTAGATTTTTAACCCAACATAATTCAAAAGGAGTTAGAGCATTCAGATTAAGTCAAAATGACTCGAGACTTGATCAAAAGGCCTAAAAGTATAAGGCAAAGGACCCTAAGAAATTTGGAAAATTTTTATTCTAGCATTTTGGATTGGTACCGATAAAAAATATTGCTTTATTGGATTTCCATTCCACTTGTCTTACACTCCTATGTCTACGTTATGCTTATCTACCAAGTTTGGTAACATTCCAAGCATTCGAGTTCAAGAAATAAAAACCTACCCGATCCAGATTATAGATCAGTCAAACCCATAGGTGAATTACCATCAAAGCAAATCAACATGCTATGAAATTGCAAGGAGAGCATAAAAAATAAACAAGGAAACCAACTAGATGAAGGTTGTACAAGAATTGCTCAACTTTTTAGATCGGTGCTGATCCGATCCAATTGTATCGGCATCAATCCAACAAGTTAGCTCCAAACACCTCCAAATTTCCTAAGCTGACTTTACAAGATGGATATTGGATTCTGGTAAAGCGGCTCTAGCCCAAGTGCTCTCCAACTCCTATAAATACCATCCATATGCAACAAAAAAGGGATCGGCTCTGATCTCTACTGAAAATCAACCATTGTTTCTTCCTTCTTCTTCTCCCTTACAACAGCCATTAAGGAGCAACTAAGATCATTCTGATTGTCTCTAACAATGGTGGCTTAATCTAACTTAGGAAAGAAGAATCTTATTCTAATCCAAGCTCCTTTGTAATAGCAGTTGATCAATAAAATCTATAAAGTGGACGTAGGCTTCGTTAACAGCCGAATCACTATCTTGTCTCTTTACTTTTTAGGCAATTTATTGTAGCCTTTTTCTCTTTTATTTGACTTGATAAACAAGACCGGTGCTTTCACACTCAATCCAGGGTGTTGATCCATTTTTTGGTTAACATTATGATAGAAAACTTTAGGATCAGGAAAAATTTCAAATATTTGCTATCGAGAATCAAGCAAAAGATCTTTGTTCGGACCAGTGTAATTAACTTAGAAATCATGTACTCATATCCTAGATTGAGAACGAGCATGTGAATAAAATGATCAACGTACAACTATGTATTTTATCCATTTCGTTTCTAAACTACACCAATTTCTTTTTTAATCACATTCATTTACGCATATAGTATCTCATTCAGTATTTAAATTATTTATGAATCATTTCATAATCTTACTTCAAGTTATTACTCGTATAATACTCACTACATCCTAAGAGTTTATTCAAAACATCAAGTTCATTTTTACTTTTTGAAATTCAGATGAAGGCACAAAACAAATTTAGGTCTTATAACTGATTCAACCTTTTATACTTTATTAACCGTCGGGTTAAGGAAGTAGCTAGGAAAAGCAGGACATTGGTATCCAAACCCAAGACTAGAGTCTGCTTTCCTTAGACAATCCTAAGGTAAAGAGGTTTATTAGTCGGCCCAATAACATTAAATGGTTTACATAACATGAATGTTCAACAAATTTAAAACATGTTTTTAACTTACTACATTTTAAGTTCAAATGTTATATAAATTTGTCTTTCTATTTTCCAAAACGCGTAACTTCAAATTCTATACTGATCCAGAAGTTTCATGCTATCCAAAATCGCTGATAAATCCGTTTCATTCTAATAAAAATTATCAAACAATCACATCATAAAATGATGAAAATATTACACTATCCAATTGCATAAGATATATGTGTCAATAAAACAACTATCATAATTGTACTTATTTATTTGACACACTTTTTTACAAAAAGGTTCCTATCAAAATCTATATTACCTAAAACTACTCTTTATTAGAATATTTTATATTTTATATCAAATTTCTTTAAAGAAAATTTAGAACAAAACATCTCTTTTTCCAAAGCAGTTGAAATAATAATATATACATATATCTTTTGTATATCAAAACAATTCATACTTTTAGGTTTAAACCAAAATCTCTTTCATCACGGTACCAAATACTTCGTATAATATTACTAAGTATAATGATCTTAATTTATAAACAAATTTCCCAAATATATACTTTAAAATATATAGAAAATATACGTATAGATCGAGTAACTCAAAAGTGATACCATGGAAATGGGCCCTACCAAATCGTGCCATATATTCCCCGACTAAGAAGGGTAATACTTAAGAGAAGTGCTTGCCAATTGAACACATCTTTTGCCCATTTTTAGTCACTTTTGAGCCACTCAAACTAGATAACATAAAAATACTTTGTTCTCGAATCAATTCACCGATTCCAAGAGTAAACTCGAACTTGAACAAATCTTAAGACTCTTTTCAAATATTATTATCCAAAAATACTTTCAAATAATACTATTATTAGTTTTCAAAATCTTTAAAATCAATTTCGAAGACACTAGGATTTAAGTTCTCAAAATAATAGTTTAAATTCTTCATTTATAAACCATATTTAGAAAATCTATACTAAAGTTTTTCTATTAGAATAAACTTCTAATCCAACATTATCATTGAACACCTTATAGTTAAAATGTGAAACTTAATTCACAAGGCTTTTGCATTAATGCACCCACAAATACTGTCTACACAACCATGTAGTAAAATGGTTAAATTTCTCATAAACTGGTCAAGCTCAAATCAATAATCAAGCAACAATAATCAATGCTCATAAATTGACCAAGCATGACCATCATTAATTGATAAAGGATAACGAATGACCATCATTAATCCTTACATTAACTGGACTACACTTACAAATCAAGCTTATATAATTACTTATATACAGCAAAAACATAGACGCTCTCATATGTATAATACACTCTACTCATTCAAGGATATCGCTCACCCAGCCTCTAATGTGTTATCCCTACTAAAACCAAGTGTCTCGCTTAACCTTCAGCTCTAATACAATGTTGTAACAACCAGCCTTTTCGACCTCAAAATGTCGACACCAATAAATTGGTGGTATTCATGTGCCGAGCACCCAAGTACCGAAAATGCAAATTATTTAGGTAAAATAAAAAGAAAAAGAAATTGAAAAAGAAAGAAGAGAACAAAATGTCAGAATCTCACATTAGAATGATAGCATATAATATCAAAGATAGTACACAATGCTACTCTAAGATACACGGTATTTCAGAGTTACAATCCTAAGTACTATCATCAGGCTAAAGAGTTATAACAGTTTGTCATTACAATTATTGATATACACACACGTAATAGTAATGTGGCGGAAATAAGAATATTATAGTAGGTGAAAACATCATGCTTGTCTCCTTGAGCTCAAATAATATCAACGAAAGCCTGCCTTTCTCAAACTACTCGAAAGACCACAAATGGAATTAAGGGTAAGATAAAACCATGAGTTAGACATAAGTCTGGTATAAGAAATTAAGAAATATGTGGAAAATATATAACATTATTTTTGAGACCATTCGAATTACTGTAATAGTTATTCCCTCAAAATCAAATCCACATATTAAGTACATAAGGTTATATAATAGATAATGTCTAGGGTGTAGAATACAAATTAGAAAATAAATGTGCTGCTTGCATCTCACAACACAAACAATATTAGAAGTACAACTAAAACCACTAAGGTATGTTTGTATAATAGATTTCCATGGAGGTCTCCTAGGTAAAATCTAAAAGTCGGCCTCCTGCAAAGGGTCAAAAACTACCTTCTGAAATAATACATATCTCTTGATAAAATATGTCTCAAAGGAAAATATAGCTAGTTCATGCTTGAACACATGATACCAAATAACATCACCTCCCGACGCCCACCAATCTAAAGCATATCTAGATATTTGGAGTTGATGTACCTTTTTAGGTTAGCTAAACCCCTCGCTATGCTTGTAACGACCTACAATTCTTTACGTTTTAAGTTAACAATAAACTGTACATTTCCAACCCAAGTTGAGTGAATAAGCGGATAGATAGGGGGAAAAGAAAATAAAGATAGAAACAGAGTAGAAAACAGATTCTCATATGAATGGAATAACATATATTATTTCAATATATAATCTTTACTGTAGAAAATTTTAAATACATTTATCAGAGTTTAATTAAAAATCAAAATGGACAGTTATAAATTCATGTCTTTACAAATGTGAATACAATAGTACATAAGTATGGGAGAAATGAAAAACAATCTTCAGAAGAATCTTCTAGCTCCAGCTCCGAGCTCTTTCAAAATACACCAAACTAAACCTGACTATTAGGCTGCCCGAAAAAATAGGGCACCTAGAGTTTAAGGGAAATAAAATAAACTTCGAGTCAATCATAGGACTAGTGTGAGAAACTCAAAATACAAGTATTTGGAAAACAAAAGCTATCTCATAAGACCATGCCGCGCATAAACACGGAATAGATTTTTACCTTATGATAACCAAATCATTTCTAAGTGATATTATTTTTAATGACATTTTTTGAAAACATTTTTAAGTTAATATGCATAATCTTAGCCAAAGTTGTGACAGTATTAAATTCCAGCATAATATGTTTACAACTAAAACCAAAGGCACTTATTGGAGATTTGGATTTCCAATGAATAGCAAGGTAAAAGACTACATCTCGTACAGTACATTTCTAGAGGAATGTCCGAGGATCGACATCTTCAAAAGCTCTACGAGTTAAGACCGGCCTACCCGCCGACCCATCTGGTGGTGGATATAACCGAATATGATATAACCTCGGACGTTCCCGACCTCTTCGAGACATCTCATAGCATACAACACATAATTTAAACCTGATGTTATAGCAGGTAGAATATATAAATCTAGAGAGGTGATATCATACCCTAATGGTAGAGAACCACTTAGCCCTAAAGCAACCCCTGTTTCACAATTCCCTAGATGTTAGGCTAGAGGGAACGTTTACCTTTCTTAGAATATTCTCACTTAAAATGCCACATCGCCATTTTCAACAACACACTATTTATTTCAACAAAAGTACAACCTCTAAGCTAGTACATCTCAAAGAAGGGTGTTAAGTATAAGAGGGGTTACCTCAATAAGTTCATATTAATTTATTGATTTACGTCATTAGTTCATTTCATTGATTCATATTCATATTCATATTAATAATTTTACTTAAGTAAATTTTGTTTTATAACTCAAATTCATATTAATAATTTTTTTCTTCTTATCACGATCAATTTCATTTCAACTTCTCTTAAGTTAATTTTCATCTCATAATTCATTTCATTAACTTATTCATTAATTCATTCCATTCGACTTTGACTTGAGTAAAATTTCATTTCAACTTCCTTATCTCGTTAATTATTTATTAAGTTTATAATCATTTATACAGATGTATTTCTTTTACACAATATTATTCAAATTATAATTATCTCAGAAAGCTACTGCTAAATCTTAAAACAACCTTTGTAAATTTTTTTTTTCAAACAATTTACAAAGATATGATTTAATTTGTTATTTATTTATCTTCTCTTAAGTTCATATCTAAATAATATTTTACTCTACTACTAAAATCATTCCTTTAACATTTCTTAGAATATTAACTAAATGTAGTACATTTCTTTATAACAACTAAATTTAATTTTTATAAATATTTCTTCAAACACAATTTCAAATTGAACATTTTTATTACTTAAGTTCAAACTTGTATAATATTCTATTACATATTCATATTTAACATTTCAACTTTTTAAACATTCTGGTAAGAAATATATATATATATATATATATCTTTTTAGAGTGTAGTTGAGTATTATATATATTTATCTTATTTATTTTAGTTAACAAGAATATTCAGTAATCTATACAAGTTAAATTTCCACTGTCTTGAAATTTAAGAGTTAAAATTTAACTTCTCGTATTTTATTTAACACTTAGCTTATATTTCCTATTTCTCATTTTAGAAGTTTCCAACTATTCAAAAAATCACTTTATTTCTACAACCGAAAATCATTAATTAACATAAACTTAAGAATTCAAATACCGAGTTCATTTTAAATCATTCAGAAATAATATATATATATATATATCAAATCGTATTTAAAATTTTTAAATCAAAGTCTGTTTATTCAATCCAAAGCGTATGAAAACTACTAAGGGTCCTCCCCCACTTTGAAATTCGAAAATGAATGTCGATGATGCGGCCGTCGTCACCGAAAGTATTTTCCAACGACGGAAGAGGGGAGTACATAATTTATTTCCTTTTGATTCCTTTTAAAATAATTTATATTCGTAAATATTTTTAAATAATACTAATATTATTTTCAAAATCTTAGAAACAATTTCAAAAGCACCGGAATTTAAATTCTCAAATTCTCAGTTTAAATTCATTCTTTTAACTTAAACTAAGATTATATTTTTATTTCATAACTCGTTACTTAAGTTTATAAACATCCATAACTCACATTAGTTAAGTTAGTATTTCCAAACTTGGTTTTACAACCTATTCTCTTCACATTCAATTTATTTTATAAATCTATTCATTTCATAATTTAAACTTATATTTCTTACCTCTATACTTAAGTGTATCAACTTTTCTTTATTTAACATTCACTTATTTCATATTCAATTAGTTAAACTTCAATTCATTAAAACTCATTCTATTTGCATTCAATTTATTTACATCCAATTTGCATTTCATTTTATAACTCAAATTCGTATTCATTTTATTAATTCATTTTATAGCTTAAATGGAATTAATTCACTTTATTAATTCATCTAGTTCAATTCAAACCGAATTCAATTTATTTAACCTTATGTCGACTTGCCTCGTTTAAGTGTTTAGAAACCCCTATCGATAATATGGCGTTCCACGCACCGACCAAAATTCATAACAACTCAATGGATTAGTAAACACAATATAAAACATTTTATAACACTAACAAGTATGCTCTCTCATCAATACACACACACACGCTCAAACAGCCGCATTCTAGGGTATTACCATCCTATCTCTAATGAGTCAAACCCCACAAAGCTAAGGTTATCGCTAAACATAAGCTCTAATACCAACGGTGATGACCCACATTTCGGGAGGTTTAAATTGACAATAATCCACACATGTCCAACTCAAACAATCTGGAACACAGCTAATCAATGGGGTTAATTAAGAAAAATAAGAAAAGAAGATGAAAACAAACACAGAATCTCCCAGTAGAATGGCAAAATATAATAATCAAATAAATAGTTCATGAAGCTGTTTATACTGTACAATTTGATTATAATTTATACAACATTTATCAGAGTTATATATACCATAGAAACAAAATATAATGCAACAGATCAACATGATGCAAGGGAATAATAATAGTAATAATATACCAAATTTTCATCTTCGTCCTCCAGTAATGATCTTCAATGCGATGAAATACTTAAGGCTGACTTGAGCGTAATGAAAAGACAAAATACTCGAATCAGGACTAAAATATCCTTATGTTAGTCAAATCGATATCACATAACATGAATGTAATAGCATCATAGATGTTTATAGGATTTCACATCTCCTATCTAGTGTATAATGTGCGTGTAATAACTCAAGAGTTGTTACGGGATTTTCCATCTCTTAAGAATCCGTAAGATTATTTATATATAGTAGAATATGCTATATATATAATGTCTAATCAGTCAAATAAATAATTTTCTTAGCGATAAGGCTTTACATTAATCCCCCTTAACGCATTTTTTAAGCATTGTCCTACAATTTGCGTATAATACCCTAGTAGCACGTTGGGGGATAGGGATGCGCAATGATACGACAACACTAAACCAAAATCATAGTGGTCTTGTATAGGGATAAAAGTATGACAAGGCATGTGGGGCAATGCCTAAGATAGAATACTACCAGTTTGGGTAGTAGGGCTGGTGGTAACGCATCATAGCCACGATCGCCCACCACGTCCATCTATCCTATATCAAGTCAAAGGGAGGTTATTTCAAAATCAAGGTGCACCAATCGAAACCAACATCAATGAAATAGTATGGACCAAGTCCAAGAAGAAATCGAAGAACAAATGTCCGTTAGGGGTCGTTAGCCCGCTTGGCCCTGTCAAGCCGCCCTGTTTTAGTCATTTCAAATTGGTACAAGTGTTGGGTCTATCCATCATCTTCTTTCTTCAAATCAAAAAAATGACGTCAAATCCAACCACTTCATTCTGGAGTCTCCTTCACGTACATGGTTGTTAAAGTTGTTCCAATATTGACAGAGAGTATGCCAATTAGAGGCCCCAGTCTGTTTAACACTGGTTGGTACTTTTACATTTCGAAATCAATTCATATTTGATATCAAAATATCATATTCTCTTCAAAAACATCAATTTCATTTCAGAATTATCATATTCACTTCAAAAATCATATTCAGTTCGATATGTCATTTTCACTTGAAATTATCATTTAACTCCAAATTCTCGATTTTACTTTCAAAATCATTTCGAATTTCAATTTAGGTTATAATTTCATTTTAACCCAATTCGTATTTAAATCCATGATTTAAATATAAACAATTCCCACTTTGACCAGTTTGAATTTTTAGAAATTAGTTTAAAATATTTTAAAGAGTTTTAAAAAGTTAAAATAGTTTAATTAAAGGTTTAGAAATTAAAAATGGTTTATATAGGAAAACAGTTTGGAATATCAAATAATTTGAATATTTAAAAAGAAACTATTTTAAAAAGTTTATATATTAAAATAATTTATTTGAAAATAGTTTCAAAGTCAAACTGATTCAATTCCAATCTTTCAATTCAAATTATCTTCAATTTCAATTCCATTCAAATCGACTCAATTTCAATTTCAATTCGAATTAACTTCGATTCCAATTCCAAATAAAATCAATTTCAATTTCAATTTTCATTTTAACTTCAAATTCGATTCAACAACTCCATACCATGGTTTAAATTTCAATGCGATTATAATTTTAAGACTTTTCAATTTATATCAATTTCAAGTTCACTTCCAAAATATCGATTTAAATCATTTAAATTAAACGTAACTTCAATGTTCAATTTAATGCTCAAATCTTTAAAATAATTCAATTCCGAGTTGAAATTTGAAATATCCGTTTACATTACTTTGCTTGGATTCATTTCAAAGTTCGAACAAAAATTCAAGTCTTTTAAACAAATCAAATTCCATAATTTAAATCATATTTCGATTATAACTTCAAATTTCAAATTCGATTCTTTAAACAATTCATGTTAACAAATTTCAATTTCAACATTTCGAGCTCAAGTTCGAAAATAATTCAATTTCCATAAATTAGATTTTTATCTCATTAAACCAAAATCGTTTAAATAATTTTAAACCAAAATTTCAAAATCGTTAAAATTAACCAATCCGGTATCCGTATATAATTTTCTATCTTATGGCCAAGTGGTCAGTTATTTTAATTCTAATTTCAGGGATGGATATATATCATTTCAATCCAAAATAAATGTCATTGGTATATATCATTTCAACCTATTTCGTAATTTATTCGAATATAACTCAAATAACAGTTTATATGTTGTCAATAATATACAGGGTGATAACAGGAAATATAAATCAATAGACATCCAAATCATCCAAAATATCAACCAGTAAGCATCCATCACAAACAACATCCAAAACAGTCAATATATCACCATAGTTGACTAGTTATCAATAATCGAGAATTTAACTAGCAATTTAATTCCAATACAATTTAAGTGTCAATTTAAATTTCTATCAGTTCAAATCAAATGTCAATTTTAAATGTCAGTTAAACAACCAAACAACAATCAGTAAAATTAATCACTTTATGGTTTTATATTTAACCAACATAAAAATATTAGTACTTCATGACCGTTATAAAACACACCTTTTATTTGAAACTGAAAATATTTCAGCTTCAAATAAATTCCGCTTTCACTCCATGCCACAAATGACGTCGATACGATCCCAATGCGACTCTTTCGCTCGAAACGGATCTCGTATGCAAAAGTTACATGATAATTAGCATAATGATATAATTAAATGTAATTAGCAAAATAAAATAATTAACTAAATAACATAATCTAACTAACTCGTACCTCATCTCTTCTTCCACGCAATAGAACCAGGTTCACGCACGATGAGACCCACTATCGCGACATCAAACCAAAACGTGCATGCAAACCTAGATGACCGAAGCACCAACTGACAGCACCCACGCGAGCGCCTCACCCTAGCGCGTCACCGCCCTAGGCGCAGCTGCGTCTGCCATCGCCATTTGACCAATAAAACCCTAAAACTTGCGCGACTTTACGAGCAAATTCTGGCGATTCCGAGACGTTCCGCCACGATCCCACCATTGGATGTGTAGATCTCATGGAGTTTTACGTTTTCCCCTTTGGAAAATTTTGATTTTTTTGAGTGGATAAGAAGAAACTAAGGGGAGAAAAATGTGAGAGTTTCGGCCATTAATGGTTACAAAAGAACAGGTTTCGATTTTTCTTTAATCCAGGGTTAACGAAATGAACGGCTTATTTTATAAGTTTCTGACCCAATTGCCCACGAACATTTCCGAATTCCAAACGAAGCGTGCTGCCTGGCATACCATATGTTTTACCCCCATTTCGAATATAATGAAACTAGTTTCAAGGCCAAATTCAATCATATGGAGAAGATAGCTTTTCAAAATAAATTTATTTTAATTAAATTTCTTTAATTACTTTCTATGCGTTTCAAGCTTGCATGGCCAAACGATAAGTCTGATCGCTACAAAACTTAAAATCCTATAATAATTCATTATTACAAATCCGATGAAACTAGTTTCGTCAAAATCCGAGACAGTGGCCAAAATGGCTATTTTCACATGTTATTTAAAATATAGAATTTCCTGAAATAATTTTTTCACTTTTAAATTCAATTTTAAAATTTAACAATCTTCATTCTCATTTAAATAAAATTTAAATCAACTTTTGAAATCATTTTCATTCATATTAAATTCAAAATCAATTACTTTAATAATTTCCGATATTAAATTTTTACCAATATTATTATCCAATATTAAAATCTCAATGAATTTTAGTTATCGACAATTAATTTATTTTCAACTAAATAAGTCGACATTTGTTATTCAATCCAACTATTGATTATAAATACATTTGATATGTAAAATTCATTTCAATATCTGTTATTGCCAAGAATCTTCAAAATTGGTCATTTCAATATTTTATTCAAGTTCATATTAAATAAATTACATAAATAAACATTAAATTTTTATTCCTAACCATTTTTATTCATTAATAATATATAATTTAATAATTTAAAATAGTTAAAAATACGGGTCGTTACAAACTTAAGTTTAAAACCATATTTCAAAAGTTATCAAAAGTGCGGCAAAAAGTGCTACGAATAGTGGTGCGAATAGTGCTTTTAAGCTTGTTTGATCAAAACAACTTTTCTATCATTTAGAAGTTCACTTTATAAATCAAAACTATTTTAAAGGATTTTAAAAGATTTATAGAATTTATCCCATATTTTTAAAGAATTAAAAATACCATTTTTAAAGAACTTATCGCTTTGGTTTCCGACTCCGAATCTATTTTATAAAGGGATTTAACTTTCTATGGTACGAAATCGCGAACTGCCATTACACGAAGCACTTATTTTTGATTAAATTTTCATAACTGGTCAAAACTTCACCAAATTTTATTTTAATGTCTATAAAAAATTTATAAATCATTTTAAACTACTTCAAAGGGGTTTAATGATTTCATATCATTTTCATTACTTGATTCGGAAAGTGATTTCCTTGTGTAATATCGACATGTATTTAACGTGACTTGTTTACACGATTAAACAACTATATTAAAACCAAACTTGATGATCAAAGTATAGTAAAAATCCATAGGAATCAAATATATATATAGTTCTCACCTTTATTGGATATTAAACTTAGGAAAATAGACAATAACTTCGCTACAATCGAACCAGAGCTTATGAAATTAAGCCCGGGACCTTGGGAATGCTCGACCTAAGCTTGGAAAGGAGTGGAGTGCTGGCCTTGGTGATGGTGGGTGGTGGCTGTGTGTTATGAAGGAGGAAATGAGGTGATCGCACTTGGTTTTAAAGTGGATTGACTTGGTACATACATGTGTATATATTTTACTTTATTTTAGAATATTTTGCCATAGCTTTGCTAACATTTTTCAAGGCATGGAAGCTATTGAAGAAGAGCTCTAAGAGGTTTAAGAAGAAAGAAGAAGAAGAGAATGGTGTAAATGAATGTTGAATGTGGGTGGGTATTTATAGGAAATTTTGCACCAAAAATATCATGATATTTTCTCCTTAGCTTAGTGTGCTTGCATCACCAGTCCATCTCATCTCTAGCCATGAATTCCACACCCCATTTGTGTACCTATGTGCTTGTACTTAGTGTGTAAGAGTTTGAATTTAGTGTTACTTAAGGGTTATTTTTAGGATAATATCTTAGATATTTTCTAATATATATATATATGTATGTATGTGTATATGTGTTCATGTGCATGTGAAGGTGTGCATGTGTATGTTATATATGTGCTTAAGACATATAAACAAGGTTGCAACAACTTTGAATAACTTCCGTTCGTTAAACCATTGAAAATTGGGAAGCCGATTCCTGGTCACATTTTCACTTATAAATTACTTCACGTATAAATGTAAAAAAAAATTGAAACCAGTTTCCCATTATTATTAATTAATTGAAATGATCTCATTTGAATTATAAATCATATAAATTAACATTAAACAATTGTTTACGAAAAGTGTTGTTATACCGATAAGGCGATACGACTTTTCCTATATTTTCAAATCAAGTATCTATCTTTAAAAATCTAATATAATTGATTTATTATTACTTCATAACTAATTAAAATGAATTATTATCATTTTAAAAATAATTATTTGAATAATTATAATAATTATTAAATCTCAATTTAAATTCATAAATCTATTATTAAATATGATGCCATTATTGATGATGCCATAAATACTTTTTATTCCCAAAATAAATTATTTTATTTCATATTCTAGTTTAAATGAAAAAATAAACTTATGTATCGAGCTCCATGCGCGACTTCTGATGATTATAGAGTTGTTTATCGATAAAACGGTTTTTGATCTTTTGTCGATATTTTTTCGAAGTATATATTTTTGCAAATACTTATTCAAAATAAGGTTGCCATCATTATTTATTATTTAAGACAATATAATACGTGTTAAAAAAGATTATATTTGTATGTTTTAAATATTTTAAAAATAAATATAATTTTTCAAAGTAAAAGGTTTTGTGGGTCGTTACAATGCCCTTACTCTGTTTTCTATCATTTCTGATAGTGAAGTCACATTCAACATCTTAATACACTAGTCTTCATCCTTGAACAAATATCGAATGCCTCTCTAGATTCTAGCATCGTGAATAGATCTTGAATCTCTCCATGGATCCTAACATAAGTCATCCGACAAATGTTAATGCTAACCTCTCTATTGGACTTATCCTTAGGATAGATAATTCGACTCTATAGCATTCCACTCTACAAGCGTTTTCAAAATATAGAACACATACCAGTTTTGAAGCGGTTTTTGGTTGGTAATACACTTATCCAATCCTAGACTCTTCAAAACAAAATTGATGAATTTTCGATTAACTCAATTCTGATTCTTTAAGAAGTAAATAAATGATATAAAGGAGTCCATCTTAGGAGATCTCATATACACGCATATACATGTTTTTAAAGAAATAGACAATCCATATGAATGAGTCCTCGTCGGGGGATCTTAGACCATATCAATACGTGATGCTTACATATAGTTTCAAAGATAATTTGATCAAACTCGATAGTCGACTAATCGCCTACCTAGTAGAAAATTGAAATGATGGCCTATGGAAACCAAGTCTCCTATACTTATCATGCTTTCGAATTTTTCAACATATACTATCACTCAGCCAAGAGTGAAGCAAAGTATGTTAGAGCATTGGTTTGCATCAAAGCACTTCGTGAACACTTAATTCTTAACTCTCACATATAGAACAAGTCTACCTTTTTTGCTTATAGTGCCAAGTACACGACTAAGTATTAAACAAATAAACACAGAAAGCATAATTAAGTCACACAAAGCATAATTAAGTCGCATAAGCAAATTTTAATCCCCTTTTTATTTATTTAATTCTTTTATTAATTAAAACTTCCATTAAATACTTGTAAGTATTTAAAACACCTTTAGAAAAGGTACATACACTATTTTTTCACCACTCATTTACTCTTTCATTATTCAGTTCAACTCTTTTAATACTTAGAAATGTAATCATATTCTTATCCCAAATGGTATTGGAATATTCACAATCTTAAACAAGATTTCACATTTCCAAAAATAAATTTAAATGGGTTAAAAACAATGTTAGTAAGAACATTGTTACAACAAACCCAAAACCATTTTATACTTAGCACTATCTTTAGAATATTCTTTTTAAAGATCTAATTATATATACACTTATTTAACAAGGTAATATACTTTTAATTAACTTCAAAAACTATTTATTATAACACAAGGATTTTAATCCGAAACTTCTTTTATTATTTCATGAAATACTTAACTTTTCTAAACTTATATACATGAATACTTCAAAAATACTTATAAATAAGTTTTAAATATCTATTAAAATATTACTTAAAATAACTAATTTATAATTTCTTAAAAACCATTTAGTACAAATTATACAATGGAAATATTTTTCTTTAAAAATTAATATTTATTCATTAAAAATATATTTAAACTCTAATCTTTTTTCATACTCCAAATCTATGTTATTAGACTTTCCTAAAAAGATTCCATAATGAAAATAAATCATAAACTATTTAAAGCATGAAAAACTACCTAAAATATCACATTATAACAAAATAGCGCAATAAGCCCAATAGTTCTATAGTGGACCAAAAAAGGCATATATAAATGCTATTTAAAATTCTGGATAGAGAACAATATGAAAATATATTTTCTTTGTGATCAGTTTTGTGATATCCCGGAATTTCAAGGAATTTAAAATGTGATAATCTCTTAATTAATTATTAAAAATTGGTAAAGATTGTTGTTTTCAAACAATAATAATAATAATGAGATGTTTTTAAATATAAATAGATTTTAAATAGAATTTTTGTTTGCAAATTTAATTTATGTATGTTTAAATATATATATGTTTAAGTTGATTTTAAATTGGATTTTCAATTTGAATTTGAATCTAGATTTAAAATTTGAATTTAAAAGGATATATATCTTGAAATTATTTTGGATATCAAATATATGAATAAAGTTTTTATTTAAAATAAGATTTGTTTTATATTATTTTCCTTAAAGAATTTTATTTATATAAATTAAGATAGTGTTTATTAAATAGTAATAAATACAAAAGTTTTATATTAACATTTAAAAATGGATTATAAATATTATGTATAATTTTATTTTAAATATAATTGGTTTTATTTTATTTTCTTTAAAAAGTTTCATTTATATATAATTAAGAAAAGCATTTATTAATTTAGAAATGTACTTATTTAAATAGGAAAATAAATATAAAAGAATTTTAAATCATTTTATAAGATAATTAAAATGCATAATTACAAGTGTTTAAATATAAAAGGCTTAGGATAACATGTGTTAGGAGATTTAAAATTGTAAATGAAAAATGTAAGTTATAATAACAAGTGTCATTCTTTTATTTTATATTTCTTTAAATTTTAATAAATCAAAATAAACTCTATTTAAACTCCTATCTTCTTCTTCATTTCTTTTTCCATTTTCTCTTTTCAAAAACAAAGAGCAACCTGTAAACATTTCAAACCAGAAGAACAAACCTGTAACTCATTTCCACAAAAAACTCAAAAGCCTGTAAACATTTCTCTAAAACAAATCAAAACCCTTTAAACCATTTTATCCTCAAACCTGTAATCATTTTCAAAAGCAAGCAAACCTGTAAACCATTGTCAAAAGCCTGTAACAAAGATTCATCTTCAAAGTGCAACCTGAAATCAAAAGTTTTAAAGCTTCCAAGTTTCCAGTTTCAAAGAGGTCATGGTTTTCAGTTTTTCAAAGCATTTTCTTCTGATTCAAATTTTCAAGGTCAAAGCAATTCAGTTTTCAAAGTTTCCTGTTTCAAATCTCAAGCCTCATCAACTGGGAATGGCTAAAACAGGGGAGGTGCAGCAAGGCTAAGTGAGTCGCGTTCAAGTAGGACAAGATTTCCTCTGTTTAGAGTTCCTCTTTATTCGGCTGTATGGGCGGTTGAATAGCTACAACCGCTGGGGTTGTCTTGTTCGGGACTATCCAGTAAGGGATGGCTCCGGCTTTGTGTTGCAGGGGGCTGGGAGTGATCCTCGGTACGTTGATCTAGGCCACGTACTATGACGGGCGGTACACCAGTAGCCCAGCCATTGTATGGAATCCAATTTTTAATAAATGATCTCGGACTTGATTGTATACCTATGTATGCTGGAATTTAATGAATGTAACAATTTTGGCTATATTAATATTTATTTGAAAACCCTAGACACTATTATAATATAACTGAATTTCCTATCAAATGTTTTGGTTATCGTAAGGGAAAAACTTGTCCGTATTTATTGGCGGAGAGTCTTACGAGATACCATTAGTTTTCAAACGATTTTCAAAGGTAAATAACTTTAAACCGTTTACTCACACCAGACCCATATCTGACCCAGAGTTTATTTTCTGTTTTATTAAACTCTTGGGTACTCAAATTTTTATGAGTTGCCAAGGGATTCGGGTTTGCTTTAATGAATCTATGGAGGAGATTTGGAGCAGGAGGCTTCAGCGTTTAGATACATGTATTTCCGCTGTGTTATATCTCTGTGATGATGTCTATATTGTCTTGAGTTGTATGATAGAAATGTGCTTATAACTGTTTAATTTGTGTTGTATAAGTTGTATAACTCTGATGTATATGACACTATGTAATATCTTATGTGATTAATATATTTTATTCGTTTCGCTGTGAGATTATGATATTGTTTAGTTCTTTCTTTTCTCTTTTCTATCTCTTTCTTTCTTAATCATGATACGTCTTTCTGTGGAATGAAAGACGGGTCGTGACAGTTGGTATCAGAGCATAGGTTGAGATAATACCTAGGCTCTGGAGTGGTGTCTATCTCGAGAAAGCATACTTGTAATATTTATATATCTATATATCTATTTCTACCTATTTGTTGGGCTACCTGTTCGGATTTTCCAATATGAGTTCTAGAGGTAGGAAGGGTAGTGGTGTGTGTAGCACGACTACCAATGGAAGAAGTCTGAGTGTTGAGGTTGGATGTGTATCTGTCGAGACTGTAGACCCAACACCGTCTCGAGTGAGCTTTGAAGTGGTGTAAGGATTTCACCAATCTCTCAAGGAAACTTTTTAAAGATTCAAAGTCCATCTTTGAAGTGCAAGTTAGCTGAGTTATAGTTTGGGTCTGTTGGTTAAGCAGAAGCGAGTGATGGTATTTTGGCAACCTCGGGAAGGAGCAACTGCGTGGTGAGACGCAGTGACCATAGATATTTCCAAAGGTGTTTTCTTTTGGAGCAAGTTTAAGGAAGTGTGTCTGCATCAGTGATGAGGCTCAGTTCAACAGGTTGTTTGTGTTTGGTTTGAGACCCGAGTTTTTCGAGGAGCTTTGGATAGGAAGTCTTTGGCATCTGTGGCAGCAGTGTAGCTCGGAAGTGTTTTGTGTGCCATTAGGAAGGTCTTTGGCTATGTAGTTTCCTTGAGATAAAGTTTAGAAGTAGCTAGTGGACCCGTTTCTTTAATGGATGGGTCAGGCATAAGCTGTTTTGATTTGTAAAGAGAGAACGGTATCTTTGGAAATTAGGCTGGGTTGATCGCAAAAGTGACTTGCGATAGTTAAGTGTTCTTTTGGGTTTTCAGAGATTTTCCAGATAGCTAGAATTGTTTGTTTGGATGAAATTGTTTGTTTGGTTGTTTGTGTTTGGCTGATATGTATGCTAGAATTGTTTGAAATTTTTTGAAATAAAATAAAAACCTTTGGATTATCTTTTTTTAAAATTTCGGGGACGAAATTCTTTTAAGGAGGGAGAAATGTGATATCCCGGAATTTCAAGGAATTTAAAATGTGATAATCTCTTAATTAATTATTAAAAATTGGTAAAGATTGTTGTTTTCAAACAATAATAATAATAATGTGATGTTTTTAAATATAAATATAAATAGATTTTAAATAGAATTTTTGTTTGCAAATTTAATTTATGTATGTTTAAATATATACATGTTTAAGTTGATTTTAAATTGGATTTTCAATTTGAATTTGAATCTAGATTTAAAATTTGAATTTAAAAGGATATATATCTTGAAATTATTTTGGATATCAAATATATGAATAAAGTTTTTATTTAAAATAAGATTTGTTTTATATTATTTTCCTTAAAGAATTTTATTTATATAAATTAAGATAGTGTTTATTAAATAGTAATAAATACAAAAATTTTATATTAACATTTAAAAATGGATTATAAATATTATGTATAATTTTATTTTAAATATAATTGGTTTTTATTTTATTTTCTTTAAAAAGTTTCATTTATATATAACTAAGAAAAGCATTTATTAATTTAGAAATGTACTTATTTAAATAGGAAAATAAATATAAAAGAATTTTAAATCAGTTTATAAGATAATTAAAATGCATAATTACAAGTGTTTAAATATAAAAGGCTTAGGATAACATGTGTTAGGAGATTTAAAATTGTAAATGACAAATGTATGTTATGATAACAAGTGTCATTCTTTTATTTTCTTTTTCTTTAAATTTTAATAAATCAAAATAAACTCTATTTAAACTCCTATCTTCTTCTTCATTTCTTTTTCCATTTTCTCATTTTAAAAACAAAGGCAACCTGTAAACATTTCAAACCAGAAGAACAAACCTGTAACTCATTTCCACAGAAAACTCAGAAGCCAGTAAACATTTCTCTAAAACGAATCAAAACCCTGTAAACCATTTTATCCTCAAACCTGTAATCATTTTCAAAAGCAAGCAAACCTGTAAACCATTGTCAAAAGCCTGTAACAAAGAATCATCTTCAAAGTGCAACCTGAAATCAAAAGTTTTAAAGCTTCCAAGTTTCCAGTTTCAAAAAGGCCATGGTTTTCAATTTTTCAAAGCATTTTCTTCTTATTCAAATTTTCAAGATCAAAGCAATTCAGTTTTCAAAGTTTCCCGTTTCAAATCTCAAGCCTCATCAACCGGGAATGGCTAAAAAAGGGGAGGTGCAGCAAGGCTAAGTGAGTCGCGCTCAATTAGCAAGATTTCCCCTATCTAGAGTTCCATTTTTTCGGCTGTATGGGCGGTTGAATAGCTACAACCGCTGGGGTTGTCTTGTTCGGGACTATCCAGTAAGGGATGGTTCCGGCTTTATGTTGCAGGGGGTTGGGAGTGATCCTCGGTACGTTGATCTAGGCCACGTACTGTGACGGGCGGTACCCTAGTAGCCCAGCCATTGTATGGAATCCAATTTTCAATAAACGATCTCGGACTTGATTGTATACCTATGTATGCTGGAATTTAATGAATGTAACAATTTCGGCTATATGAATATTTATTTGAAAACCCTAGACACTATTATAATATAACTGAATTTCCTATCAAATGTTTTGGTTATCGTAAGGGAAAAACTTGTCCGTATTTATTGGCAGAGAGTCTTACGAGATACCTTTTGTTTTCAAACGATTTTCAAAGTTAAATAACTTTAAACCATTTACTCACACCAGACCCATATCTGACCCATAGTTTATTTTCTGTTTTATTAAACTCTTGGGTACTCAAATTTTTATGAGTAGCCAAGGGATTCAGGTTAGCTTTGACGAATCTATAGAGGAGATTTGGAGCAGGAGGCTTCAAAGTTTAGATACCTGTATTTCCGCTGTGTTATATCTCTGTGATGATGTCTATATTGTCTTGAGTTGTATGATAGACATGTGTTTATAACAATTTAATTTGTGTTGTATAAGTTGTATAACTCTGATGTATATGACACTATGTAATATCTTATGTGATTAATATATTTTATTCGTTCCGCTCTGAGATTCTGATATTGTTTAGTTCTTTCTTTTCTATCTTTTCTCTTTTCTATCTCTTTCTTTCTTAATCATGATACTTCTTTCCGTGGAATGAAAGATGGGTCGTGACAGTTGGTATCAGAGCATAGGTTGAGATAATACCTAGGATCTGGAGTGGTTTCTATCTCGAGAGAGCATACATGTAATTTATATATATTTATATATCTATTTCTACCTATTTGTTAGGCTACCTGTTCGGGTTTTCCAATATGAGTTCTAGAGGTAGGAAGGGTAGTGGTGTGTGTAGCACGACTACCAATGGAAGAAGTCTGAGTGTTGAGGTTGGATGTGTATCTGTCGAGACTGTAGACCCAATACCGTCTCGAGTGAGCTTTGCAGTGGTGTAAGGATTTCACCAATCTCTAAAGGAAACTTTTTAAAGATTCAGAGTCCATCTTTGAAGTGCAAGATGGTTGAGTTATAGTTTGGATCTGCCGGTTAAGCAGAAGCAAGTGATGGTATTTTCGCAACCTCGGGAAGGAGCAACTGCGTGGTGAGACGCAGTGACCATAGATATTTCCGAAGGTGTTTTCTTTTGGAGCAATTTTAAGGAAGTGTGTCTGCATCAGTGATGAGGCTCAGTTCAGCAGGGTGTTTGTGTTTGGTATGAGACCCGAGTTTTTCGAGGAGATTTGGATAGGAAGTCTTTGGCATCTGTGGCAGTAGTGTAGCTCGGAAGTGTTTTGTGTGCCATTAAGAAGGTCTTTGGCTATGCAGTTTCCTTGAGATAGAGTTCAGAAGTAGCTAGTGGACCCGTTTCTTCAATGGATTGGTCAGACAAAAGCTGTTTTGATTTGTAAAGAGAGAACATAATCTTTGGAAATTAGGCTGGCTTGATCGCAAAAGTGACATGCGATAGTTAAGTGTTCTTTTGGGTTTTTAGAGATTTTCCGGATAGCTAGAATTATTTGTTTGAATGAAATTGTTTGTTTGGTTGTTTGTGTTTGGCTGATATGTATGCTAGAATTGTTTGACAAATTTTGAAATAAAATAAAAACCTTTGGATTATCTTTTGTTTTAAATTTTGGGGACGAAATTCTTTTAAGGGGGGAGGAATGTGATATCCCAGAATTTCAAGGAATTTAAAATGTGATAATCTCTTAATTAATTATTAAAAATTGGTAAAGATTGTTGTTTTCAAACTATAATAATAATAACGTGATGTTTTTAAATATAAATATAAATAGATTTTAAATAGAATTTTTGTTTGCAAATTTAATTTATGTATGTTTAAATATATATATATATATATATATGTTTAAGTTGATTTTAAATTGGATTTTTAATTTGAATTTGAATTTGAATCTAGATTTAAAATTTAAATTTAAAAGGATATATATCTTGAAATTATTTTGGATATCAAATATATGAATAAAGTTTTTATTTAAAATAAGATTTGTTTTATATTATTTTCCTTAAAGAATTTTATTTATATAAATTAAGATAGTGTTTATTAAATAGTAATAAATACAAAATTTTTATATTAACATTTAAAAATGGATTATAAATATTATGTATAATTTTATTTAAATATAATTGGTTTTTATTTTATTTTCTTTAAAAAGTTTCATTTATATATAATTAAGAAAAGCATTTATTAATTTAGAAATGTACTTATTTAAATAGGAAAATAAATATAAAAGAATTTTAAATCAGTTTATAAGATAATTAAAATGCATAATTACAAGTGTTTAAATATAAAAGGCTTAGGATAACATGTGTTAGGAGATTTAAAATTGTAAATGACAAATGTAAGTTATGATAACAAGTGTCATTCTTTTATTTTCTTTTTCTTTAAATTTTAATAAATCAAAATAAACTCTATTTAAACTCCTATCTTCTTCTTTATTTCTTTTTCCATTTTCTCTTTTCAAAAACAAAGAGCAACCTGTAAACATTTCAAACCAGAAGAACAAACCTGTAACTCATTTCCATAGAAAACTCAAAAGCCTGTAAACATTTCTCTAAAACAAATCAAAACCCTGTAAACCATTTTAACCTCAAACCTGTAATCATTTTCAAAAGCAATCAAACCTATAAACCATTGTCTAAAGCCTGTAACAAAGATTCATTTTCAAAGTGCAACCTAAAATCAAAAGTTTAAAGCTTCCAAGTTTCCAGTTTCAAAGAGGCCATGGTTTTCAGTTTTTCAAACCTTTTCTTCTGATTCAAATTTTCAAGATCAAAGCAATTCAGTTTTCAAAGTTTCCTGTTTCAAATCTCAAGCCTCATCAACCGGGAATGGCTAAAACAGGGGAGGTGCAGCAAGGCTAAGTGAGTCACGCTTAAGTAGGACAAGATTTCCCCTGTCTAGAGTTCCTTTTTATTCGGTTGTATGGGTGGTTGAATAACTACAACCGATGGGGTTGTCTTGTTCGGGACTATCCAGTAAGGGATGGTTCTGGCTTTGTGTTGCAGGGGGTTGGGAGTGATCCTCGGTACGTTGATCTAGGCCACGTACTGTGACGGGTGGTACCCCAGTAGGCTAGCCATTGTATGGAATCCAATTTTCAATAAATGATCTCGGACTTGATTGTATACCTATGTATGCTGGAATTTAATGAATGTAACAATTTCGGCTATATGAATATTTATTTGAAAACCCTTGACACTATTATAATATAATTGAATTTCCTATCAAATGTTTTGGTTATCGTAAGGGAAAAACTTGTCCGTATTTATTGGCAGAGAGTCTTACGAGATACCTTTTGTTTTTAAACGATTTTCAAAGATAAACAACTTTAAACCGTTTACTCACACCAGAACCATGTCTGACCCAGAGTTTATTTTCTGTTTTATTAAACTCTTGAGTACTCAAATTTTTATGAGTAGCCAAGGGATTCAGGTTAGCTTTGAAGAATCTATGGAGGAGATTTGGAGCATGAGGCTTCAGCGTTTAGATACCTGTATTTCCGCTGTGTTATATCTCTATGATGATGTATATATTGTCTTGAGTTATATGGTAGACATGAGTTTATAACTGTTTAATTTGTGTTGTATACGTTGTATAACCCTGATGTATATGACACTATGTATTATTTTATGTGATTAATATATTTTATTCGTTCCGCTGTGAGATTCTGATATTGTTTAGTTCTTTCTTTTCTATCTTTTCTCTTTTCTATCTCTTTCTTTCTTAATCATGATATGTCTTTCTATGGAATGAAAGACGGGTCGTGATAGTTAGTATCAGAGCATAGGTTGAGATAATAGCTAGGCTCTGGAGTGGTGTTTATCTCGAGAGAGCGTACTTGTAATTTTTATACATCTATATTTCTATTTCTACCAATTTGTTAGGCTACCTGTTCGGGTTTTCCAATATGAGTTCTAGAGGTAGGAAGGGTAGTTGTGTGTGTAGCACGACTACCAATGTAAGAAGTCTGAGTGTTGAGGTTGGATGTGTATCTGTCGAGACTGTGGACCCAATACCGTCTCGATTGAGCTTTGCAGTGGTGTAAGGATTTCACCAATCTCTGAAGGAAACTTTTTAAAGATTCAGAGTCCATCTTTGAAGTGCAAGTTGGCTGAGTTATAGTTTGGATCTGTCGGTTAAGGAGTAGCGAGTGATAGTATTTTGGCAACCTCAGGAAGGAGCAACTGCGTGGTGAGACGCAGTGACCATAGATATTTCCGATGGTGTTTTTTTTGGAGCAAGTTTAAGGAAGTGTGTCTACATCAGTGATGAGGCACAGTTCAGCAGGGTGTTTGTGTTTGGTTTGAGACCCAAGTTTTTCGAGGAGCTTTGGATAAGAAGTCGTTGGCATCTGTGGCAGCAGTGTAGCTCGGAAGTGTTTTGTGCGCCATTAGGTAGGTCTTTGGCTATGCAGTTTCCTTGAGATAGAGTTCAGAAGTAGCTAGTGTACCAGTTTCTTCAATGGATTGGTCAGGCATAAGCTGTTTTAATTTGTAAAGAGAGAATAGTATCTTTGGAAATTAGGCTGGGTTGATCGCAAAAGTGACTTGCGATAGTTAAGTGTTCTTTTGGGTTTTCAGAGATTTCCCGGATAGCTAGAATTGTTTGTTTGGATGAAATTGTTTGTTTGGTTGTTTGTGTTTGGCCGATATGTATGCTAGAATTGTTTGAAAATTTTTGAAATAAAATAAAAACCTTTGGATTATCTTTTATTTTAAATTTCGGGGATGAAATTCTTTTAAGGGGGGAGGAATGTGATATCCCGGAATTTCAAGGAATTTAAAATGTGATAATCTCTTAATTAATTATTAAAAATTGGTAAAGATTGTTGTTTTCAAACAATAATAATATGATGTTTTTAAATATAAATATAAATAGATTTTAAATAGAATTTTTGTTTGCAAATTTAATTTATGTATGTTTAAAAATATATATGTTTAAGTTGATTTTAAATTGGATTTTTAATTTGAATTTGAATTTGAATCTAGATTTAAAATTTGAATTTAAAAGGATATATATCTTGAAATTATTTTGGATATCAAATATATGAATAAAGTTTTTATTTAAAATAAGATTTGTTTTATATTATTTTCCTTAAAGAATTTTATTTATATAAATTAAGATAGTGTTTATTAAATAGTAATAAATACAAAAGTTTTATATTAACATTTAAAAATGGATTATAAATATTATGTATAATTTTATTTTAAATATAATTGGTTTTTATTTTATTTTCTTTAAAAAGTTTCATTTATATATAATTAAGAAAAGCATTTATTAATTTAGAAATGTACTTATTTAAATAGGAAAATAAATATAAAAGAATTTTAAATCATTTTATAAGATAATTAAAATGCATAATTACAAGTGTTTAAATATAAAAGGCTTAGGATAACATGTGTTAGGAGATTTAAAATTGTAAATGACAAATGTAAGTTATGATAACAAGTGTCATTCTTTTATTTTCTTTTTCTTTAAATTTTAATAAATCAAAATAAACTCTATTTAAACTCCAATCTTCTTCTTCATTTCTTTTTCCATTTTCTCTTTTCAAAAACAAAGAGCAACCTGTAAACATTTCAAACCAGAAGAACAAACCTGTAACTCATTTCCATAGAAAACTCAAAAGCCTTTAAACATTTCTCTAAAACAAATCAAAACCCTGTAAACCATTTTATCCTCAAACCTGTAATCATTTTCAAAAGAAAGCAAACCTGTAAACCATTGTCAAAAGCCTGTAACAAAGATTCATCTTCAAAGTGCAACCTGAAATCAAAAGTTTTAAAGCTTCCAAGTTTCCAGTTTCAAAGAGGCCATGGTTTTCAGTTTTTCAAAGCATTTTTTCTTATTCAAATTTTCAAGATCAAAGCAATTCAGTTTTCAAAGTTTCCTGTTTCAAATCTCAAGCCTCATCAACTGGGAATGGCTAAACAGGGGAGGTGCAGCAAGGCTAAGTGAGTCACGCTCAAGTCGGACAAGATTTCCCCTGTTTAGAGTTCCTTTTTATTCAGCTGTATGGGCGATTGAATAGCTACAACCGTTGGGGTTGTCTTGTTCGGGACTATCTAGTAAGGGATGGCTCCGGCTTTGTGTTGCAGGGGGCTGGGAGTGATCCTCGGTACGTTGATCTAGGCCATGTACTGTGACGGGTGGTACCCCAGTAGCCCAGCCATTGTATGGAATCCAATTTTCAATAAATGATCTCGGACTTGATTGTATACCTATGTATGCTGGAATTTAATGAATGTAACAATTTCGGCTATATGAATATTTATTAGAAAACCCTAGACATTATTATAATATAACTGAATTTCCTATCAAATGTTTTGGTTATCATAAGGGAAAAACTTGTCCGTATTTGTTGGCAGAGAGTCTTACGAGATACCTTTTTTTTCAAACAATTTTCAAAGTTAAACAACTTTAAACCGTTTACTCACACCAGACCCATGTCTGACCCAGAGTTTATTTTCTGTTTTATTAAACTCTTGGGTACTCAAATTTTTATGAGTAGCCAAGGGATTCAGGTTAGCTTTGATGAATCAATGGAGGAGATTTGGAGCCGGAGGCTTCAGCGTTTAGATACCTGTATTTCTGCTGTGTTATATCTCTGTGATGATGTCAATATTGTCTTGAGTTGTATGATAGACATGTGTTTATAACTGTTTAATTTGTGTTGTATAAGTTGTATTACTCTGATATATACGACACTATGTAATATCTTATGTGATTATTATATTTTATTCGTTCCGCTGTGAGATTCTGATATTTTTTAGTTCTTTCTTTTCTATCTTTTCTTTTTTCTATCTCTTTCTTTCTTAATCATGATACGTTTTTCTGTGGAATGAAAGATGGGTTGTGACAGTTGGTATCAGAGCATAGGTTTAGATAATACCTAGGCTTTGGAGTGGTGTCTATCTCGAGAGATCGTACTTGTAATTTTTATATATTTATATATCTATTTCTACCTATTTGTTGGGCTACCTGTTCGGGTTTTCCAATATGAGTTCTAGAGATAGGAAGGGTAGTGGTGTGTGTAGCATGACTACCAATGGAAGAAGTCTGAGTGTTGAGGTTGGATGTGTATCTGTCGAGACTGTAGAACCAATACCGTCTCGAGTGAGCTTTACAGCGGTGTAAGGATTTCACCAATCTCTGAAGGAAACTTTTTAAAGATTCAGAGTCCATCTTTGAAGTGCAAGTTGGCTGAGTTATAGTTTGGATCTGTCGGTTAAACAGAAGCGAGTGATGGTATTTTGGCAACCTCAGGAAGGAGCAACTGCGTGGTGAGACGCAGTGACCATAGAAATTTCCGAAGGTGTTTTCTTTTGGAGCAAGTTTAAGGAAGTGTGTTTGCATCAGTGATGAGGCTCAGTTCAGTAGGGTGTTTGTGTTTGGTTTGAGACCCGAGTTTTTCGAGGAGCTTTGGATAGGAAGTCTTTGGCATCTGTGGCAGCAGTGTAGCTCGGAAGTGTTTTGTGTGCCATTTGGAAGGTCTTTGGCTATGCAGTTTCCTTGAGATAGAGTTCAGAAGTAGCTAGTGGACACCTTTCTTCAATGGATTGGTCAGGCATAAGCTGTTTTGATTTGTAAAGAGAGAATAGTATCTTTGGAAATTAGGCTGGGTTGATCGCAAAAGTGACTTGCGATAGTTAAGTGTTCTTTTGGGTTTTCAGAGATTTTCCGGATAGCTAGAATTGTTTGTTTGGATGAAATTGCTTGTTTGGTTGTTTGTGTTTGGCTAATATGTATGCTAGAATTGTTTGAAAATTTTTGAAATAAAATAAAAACCTTTGAATTATCTTTTGTTTTAAATTTCGGGGACGAAATTCTTTTAAGGGGGGAGGAATGTGATATCTCGGAATTTCAAGGAATTTAAAATGTGATAATCTCTTAATTAATTATTAAAAATTAGTAAAGATTGTTGTTTTCAAACAATAATAATAATAATGTGATGTTTTTAAATATAAATATAAATAGCTTTTAAATAGAATTTTTGTTTGCAAATTTAATTTATGTATGTTTAAATATATATATATATGTTTAAGTTGATTTTAAATTTGATTTTTAATTTGAATTTGAATTTGAACCTAGATTTAAAATTTGAATTTAAAAGGATATATATCTTGAAATTATTTTGGATATCAAATATATGAATAAAGTTTTTATTTAAAATAAGATTTGTTTTATATTATTTTCCTTAAAGAATTTTATTTATATAAATTAAGATAGTGTTTATTAAATAGTAATAAATACTAAAGTTTTATATTAACATTTAAAAATGGATTATAAATATTATGTATAATTTTATTTTAATTATAATTGGTTTTTATTTTATTTTCTTTAAAAAGTTTCATTTATATATAATTAAGAAAAGCATTTATTAATTTAGAAATGTACTTATTTAAATAGGAAAATAAATATAAAAGAATTTTAAATCAGTTTATAAGATAATTAAAATGCATAATTACAAGTGTTTAAATATAAAAGGCTTAGGATAACATGTGTTAGGAGATTTAAAATTGTAAATGACAAATGTAAGTTATGATAACAAGTGTCATTCTTTTATTTTCCTTTTCTTTAAATTTTAATAAATCAAAATAAACTCTATTTAAACTCCTATCTTCTTCTTCATTTCTTTTTCCATTTTCTCATTTCAAAAACAAAGGCAACCTATAAACATTTCAAACCAGAACAACAAACCTGTAACTCATTTCCACAGAAAACTCAAAAGCCTGTAAACATTTCTCTAAAACAAATCAAAACCCTGTAAACCATTTTATCCTCAAACCTATAATCATTTTCAAAAGCAAGCAAACCTGTAAACCGTTGTCAAAAGCCTGTAACAAAGGTTCATCTTCAAAGTGCAACCTGAAATCAAAAGTTTTAAAGCTTCCAAGTTTCCAGTTTCAAAGAGGCCATGGTTTTCAATTTTTCAAAGCATTTTCTTCTGATTCAAATTTTCAAGGTCAAAGCAATTCAGTTTTCAAAATTTCCTGTTTCAAATCTCAAGCCTCATCAACCGGGAATGGCTAAAACAGGGGAGGTGCAGCAAGGCTAAGTGAGTCGCGCTCAAGTAGGACAAGTTTCCCCTGTCTAGGGTTCCTTTTTATTCGGCTGTATGTGGGTTGAATAGCTACAACCGTTGGGGTTGTCTTGTTCGGGACTATCCAGTAAGGGATAGTTCCGGCTTTGTGTTGCAGGGGGTTGGGAGTGATCCTCGGTACGTTGATCTAGGCCACGTAGACGGGCGGTACCCCATTAGCCCAACCATAGTATGGAATCCAATTTTCAATAAATGATCTTGGACTTGATTGTATACCTATGTATGCTGGAATTTAATGAATGTAACAATTTCGGTTATATGAATATTTATTTGAAAACCCTAGACACTATTATAATATAACTGAATTCCTATCAAATGTTTTGGTTATCGTAAGGGAAAAACTTGACCGTATTTATTGGCGGAGAGTCTTACGAGATACCTTTTGTTTTCAAATGATTTTCAAAGTTAAACAACTGTAAACCGTTTACTCACACCAGACCCATGTCTGACATAAAGTTTATTTTCTATTTTATTAAACTCTTGGGTACTCAAATTTTTATGAGTAGCCAAGGGATTCAGGTTAGCTTTGACGAATCTATGGAGGAGATTTGGAGCCGGAGGCTTCAGCGTTTAGATACCTGTATTTCCGCTGTGTTATATCTCTGTGATGATGTCTATATTGTCTTGAGTTGTATGATAGACATGTGTTTATAATTGTTTAATTTGTGTTGTATAAGTTGTATAACTCTGATGTATATGACACTATGTAATATCTTATGTGATTAATATATTTTATTCGTTCCGCTGTGAGATTCTGATATTGTTTAGTTCTTTCTTTTCTATCTTTTCTCTTTTCTATCTCTTTCTTTCTTAATCATGATACGTCTTTCTGTGGAATGAAAGACGGGTCGTGATAGTTGATATTAGAGCATAAGTTGAGATAATACCTAGGCTCTGGAGTGGTGTTTATCTCGAGAGAGCATACTTGTAATTTTTATACATCTGTATATCTATTTCTACCTATTTGTTAGGCTACCTGTTCGGGTTTTTCAATATGAGTTCTAGAGGTAGGAAGGGTAGTGGTGTGTGTAGCACGACTACCAATGGAAGAAGTCTGAGTGTTGAGGTTGGATGTGTATCTGTCGAGACTGTGGACCCAATACCGTCTCGAGTGAGCTTTGCAGTGGTGTAAGGATTTCACCAATCTCTGAAGGAAACTTTTTAAAGATTCAGAGTCCATCTTTGAAGTGCAAGTTGGCTGAGTTATAGTTTGGATCTGTCGGTTAAGCAGAAGCGAGTGATGGTATTTTGGCAACCTCAGGAAGGAGCAATTGCATGGTGAGACGCAGTGACCATAGATATTTCCAAAGGTGTTTTCTTTTGGAGCAAGTTTAAGGAAGTGTGTCTGCATCAGTGATGAGGCTCTATTCAACAGGGTGTTTGTGTTTGGTTTGAGACCTGAGTTTTTCGAGGAGCTTTGGATAGGAAGTCTTTGGCATCTGTGGCAGCAGTGTAGCTCGGAAGTGTTTTGTGTGCCATTAGGAAGGTCTTTGGCTATGCAGTTCCCTTGAGATAGAGTTCAGAAGTAGCTAGTGGACCCGTTTCTTCAATGGATTGGTCAGGCATAAGCTGTTTTGATTTGTAAAGGGAGAACGGTATCTTTGGAAATTAGGTTGGGTTGATCGCAAAAGTGACTTGCGATAGTTAAGTGTTCTTTTGTGTTTTCAAAGATTTCTCGGATAGCTAGAATTGTTTGTTTGGATGAAACTGTTTGTTTGGTTATTTGTGTTTGGCCGATATGCATGCTAGAATTGTTTGAATTTTTTGAAATAAAATAAAAACCTTTGGATTATCTTTTGTTTTAAATTTCGGGGATGAAATTCTTTTAAGGAGGAGGAATGTGATATCCCGGAATTTCAAGGAATTTAAAATGTGATAATCTCTTAATTAATTATTAAAAATTGGTAAAGATTGTTGTTTTCAAACAATAATAATAATAACGTGATGTTTTTAAATATAAATATAAATAGATTTTAAATAGAATTTTTGTTTGCAAAATTAATTTATGTATGTTGAAATATATATATATGTTTAAGTTGATATTAAATTGGATATTTAATTTGAATTTGAATTTGAATCTAGATTTAAAATTTGAATTTAAAAGGATATATATCTTGAAATTATTTTGGATATCAAATATATGAATAAAGTTTTTATTTAAAATAAGATTTGTTTTATATTATTTTCCTTAAAGAATCTTATTTATATAAATTAAGATAGTGTTAATTAAATAGTAATAATTATAAAAGTTTTATATTAACATTTAAAAATGGATTATAAATATTATGTATAATTTTATTTAAATATAATTGGTTTTTATTTTATTTTAAAAAAAAAGTTTCATTTATATATAATTAAGAAAAGCATTTATTAATTTAGAAAAGTACTTATTTAAATAGGAAAATAAATATAAAAGAATTTTAAATCAGTTTATAAGATAATTAAAATGCATAATTACAAGTGTTTAAATATAAAAGGCTTAGGATAACATGTGTTAGGAGATTTAAAATTGTAAATGACAAATGTAAGTTATGATAACAAGTGTCATTCTTTTATTTTCTTTTTCTTTAAGTTTAATAAATCAAAATAAACTCTATTTAAACTCCTATCTTCTTCTTCATTTCTTTTTCCATTTTCTCTTTTTAAAAAAAAAGAGCAACCTGTAAACATTTCAAACCAGAAGAACAAACCTGTAACTCATTTCCACAGAAAACTCAAAAGCCTGTAAACATTTCTCTAAAACAAATCAAAACCCTATAAACCATTTTATCCTCAAACCTGTAATCATTTTCAAAAGCAAGCAAACCTGTAGACCATTGTCAAAAGCCTGTAACAAAGATTCATCTTCAAAGTGCAACCTGAAATCAAAAATTTTAAAGCTTCCAAGTTTCCAGTTTCAAAGAGGCCATGGTTTTTAGTTTTTCAAATAATTTTCTTCTGATTCAAATTTTCAAGATCAAAGCAATTCAGTTTTCAAAGTTTCCTGTTTCAAATCTCAAGCCTCATCAACCGGGAATGGCTAAAACAGGGGAGATGCAGCAAGGCTAATTGAGTCGCGCTCAAGTAGGACAAGATTTCCCCTGTCTAGACTTCTTTTTTATTCGGCTGTATGGGCGGTTGAATAGCTACAACCGCTGGGGTTGTCTTGTTCGGGACTATCTAGCAAGGGATGGTTCCGGCTTTGTGTTGCAGGGGGTTTGGGGTGATCCTCGGTACGTTGATCTAGGCCACGTACTGTGATGGGCGGTACCCCATTAGCCCAGCCATTGTATGGAATCCAATTTTCAATAAATGATCTCGGACTTGATTGTATACCTATGTATGCTGGAATTTAACGAATGTAACAATTTCGGCTATATGAATATTTATTTGAAAACCCTAGACACTATTATAATATAACTGAATTTCCTATCAAATGTTTTGGTTATCGCAAGGGAAAAACTTATCCGTATTTATTGGCGGAGAGTCTTACGAGATACCTTTTGTTTTCAAATGATTTTCAAAGTTAAACAACTTTAAGCCGTTTACTCACACCAGACCCATGTCTGACCCAGAGTTTATTTCCTGTTTTATTAAACTCTTGAGTACTTAAATTTTTATGAGTAGCTAAGGGATTCAGGTTAGCTTTGACGAATCTATAAGGAGATTTGGAGCATGAGGCTTCAGCGTTTAGATACCTGTATTTCCGCTGTGTTATATCCCTGTGATGATGTCTATATTGTCTTGAGTTGTATGATAGACATGTGTTCATAACTGTTTAATTTGTGTTGTATAAGTTGTATAACTCTTATGTATATGACATTATGTAATATCTTATGTGATTAATATATTTTATTCGTTCCGCTGTGATATTCTGATATTGTTTAGTTCTTTCTTTTCTATCGTTTCTCTTTTCTATCTCTTTCTTTCTTAATCATGATACGTCTTTCTGTGGAATGAAAGACGGGTCGTGACAGTTGGTATCAAAGCATAGGTTGAGATAATACCTAGGCTCTAGAGTGGTGTCTATCTCGAGAGAGCATACTTGTAATTTTTATATATCTATATATCTATTTCTACCTATTTGTTGGGCTACCTGTTCGGGTTTTCCAATACGAATTCTAGAGGTAGGAAGGGTAGTGGTGTGTGTAGCATGACTACCAATGGAAGAAGTCTGAGTGTTGAGGTTGGATGTGTATCTGTCGAGACTGTAGACCCAATACCGTCTCGAGTGAGCTTTGTAGTGGTGTAAGGATTTCACCAGTCTTTGAAGGAAACTTTTTAAAGATTCAGATTCCATCTTTGAAGTGCAAGTTGGCTGAGTTATAGTTTGGATCTGTCGGTTAAGCAGAAGCGAGTGATGGTATTTTGGCAACCTCAGGAAAGAGCAACTGCGTGGTGAGACGCAGTGAACATAGATATTTTTGAAGGTGTTTTCTTTTGGAGCAAGCTTAAGGAAGTGTGTTTGCATCAGTGATGAGGCTCAGTTCAGCAGGGTGTTTATGTTTGGTATGAGACCCGAGTATTTCGAGGAGCTTTGGATAGGATGTCTTTGGCATCTGTGGCAGTAGTGTAGCTCGGAAGTGTTTTGTG
This sequence comes from Allium fistulosum, assembly GCA_030737815.1. Taxonomy (NCBI): domain Eukaryota; kingdom Viridiplantae; phylum Streptophyta; class Magnoliopsida; order Asparagales; family Amaryllidaceae; genus Allium; species Allium fistulosum. The sequence continues at coordinate 335,372,953 of CM060902.1, read as the reverse complement.
TGCCATTAGGAAGGTCTTTGGCTATGCAGTTTCCTTGGGATAGAGTTCAGAAGTAGCTAGTGGACCCGTTTCTTCAATGGATTGGTCAGGCATAAGCTGTTTTGATTTGTAAAGAGAGAACAATATCTTTGGAAATTAGGCTAGGTTGATCGCAAAAGTAACTTGCGATAGTTAAGTGTTCTTTTGGGTTTTCAGAGATTTTCCGGATAGCTAGAATTGTTTGTTTGGATGAAATTGTTTGTGTCTGGCTGATATGTATGCTAGAATTGTTTGAAAATTTTTGAAATAAAATAAAAACCTTTGGATTATCTTTTGTTTTAAATTTCGGGGACGAAATTCTTTTAAAGGGGGAGGAATGTGATATCCCGGAATTTCAAGGAATTTAAAATGTGATAATCTCTTAATTAATTATTAAAAATTGGTAATGATTGTTGTTTTCAAACAATAATAATAATAATGTGATGTTTTTAAATATAAATATAAATAGATTTTAAATAGAATTTTTGTTTGCAAATTTAATTTATGTATGTTTAAATATATATATATGTTTAAGTTGATTTTAAATTGGATTTTTAATTTGAATTTGAATTTGAATCTAGATTTAAAATTTGAATTTAAAAGGATATATATCTTGAAATTATTTTGGATATCAAATATATGAATAAAGTTTTTATTTAAAATAAGATTTGTTTTATATTATTTTCCTTAAAGAATTTTATTTATATAAATTAAGATAGTGTTTATTAAATAGTAATAAATACAAAAGTTTAATATTGACATTTAAAAATGGATTATAAATATTATGTATAATTTTATTTAAAATAAAATTGGTTTTTATTTTATTTTCTTTAAAAAGTTTCATTTATATATAATTAAGAAAAGCATTTATTAATTTAGAAATGTTCTTATTTAAATAGGAAAATAAATATAAAAGAATTTTAAATCATTTTATAAGATAATTAAAATGCATAATTACAAGTGTTTAAATATAAAATGCTTATGGTAACATGTGTTAGGAGATTTAAAATTGTAAATGACAAATGTAAGTTATGATAACAAGTGTCATTCTTTTATTTTCTTTTTCTTTAAATTTTAATAATCAAAATAAACTCTATTTAAACTCATATCTTCTTCTTCATTTCTTTTTCCATTTTCTCTTTTCAAAAACAAAGAGCAACCTGTAAACATTTCAAACCAAAAGAACAAACCTGTAATTCATTTCCACAGAAAACTCAAAAGCCTGTAAACATTTCTCGAAACAAATCAAAACCCTGTAAACCGTTTTATCCTCAATCCTGTAATCATTTTCAAAAGCAAGCAAACCTGTAAACCATTGTCAAAAGCTTGTAACAAAGATTCATCTTCAAAGTGCAACCTGAAATCAAAAGTTTTAAAGCTTCCAAGTTTCCAGTTTCAAAGAGGCCATGGTTTTCAATTTTTCAAAGCAATTTCTTCTGATTCAAATTTTAAAGATCAAAGAAATTCAGTTTTCAAAGTTTCATGTTTCAAATCTCAAGCCTCATCAACTGGGAATGGCTAAAACAGGGGAGGTGCAGCAAGGCTAAGTGAGTCGCGCTCAAGTAGGACAAGATTTCCCCTATCTAGAGTTCCTTTTTATTCAGCTGTATGGGCGGTTGAATAGCTATAACCGCTGGGGTTTTCTTGTTCGGGACTATCCAGTAAGGGATGGTTCCGGCTTTGTGTTGCAGGGGGTTGGGAGTGATCTCGGTACGTTGATCTAGGCCACATACTGTGATGGGTGGTACCCCTGTAGCACAACCATTGTATGGAATCCAATTTTCAATAAATGATCTCGGACTTGATTGTATACCTATGCATGCTGGAATTTAATGAATGTAACAATTTCGGCTATATGAATATTTATTTGAAAACCCTAGACATTATTATAATATAACTGAATTTCCTATCAAATTTTTTGGTTATCGTAAGGGAAAAACTTGTCCGTATTTATTGGCGGAGAGTCTTACGAGATACCTTTTGTTTCCAAACGATTTTCAAAGTTAAACAACTTTAAACCGTTTACTCACACCAGACCCATATCTGACCCAGAGTTTATTTTCTGTTTTATTAAACTCTTGGGTACTCAAATTTTTACGAGCAGTCAAGGGATTCGGGTTAGCTTTGACGAATCTATGGAGGAGATTTGGAGCAGGAGGCTTCAGCGTTTAGATACCTGTATTTCTGTTGTGTTATATCTCTGTGATGATGTCTGTATTATCTTGAGTTGTATGATAGACATGTGTTTATAACTATTTAATTTGTGTTGTATAAGTTGTATAACTCTGATGTATATGACACTATGTAATATCTTATGTGATTAATATATTTTATGCGTTCCGCTGTGAGATTCTGATATTGTTTAGTTCTTTCTTTTCTATCTTTTCTCTTTTCTATCTCTTTCTTTCTTAATCATGATACGTCTTTCTGTGGAATGAAAGACGGGTCGTGACAAGTTTTAACCACTTAATCAAATAACCTTTAATCAAATTATTTTACAGTAGGTAGTATACTTGGGCTACTTGGAAATCGTGAAAAAAACACTTAAGGATATCCTCAAAATTAATTATAAAAATTTCTCGAAAACAACCTATTTTTCAAAGTTCATTTATAGCCACCTTTTTACTCCTAACATTAGCCACTTTGTTGAACGATTATAAAATGTTTTAAACTCTATTTTTTGTAATAATAAATAAACATAAAATACTTACTAAAACAACAAAAAACCCCTAAGGATATTGTTAACCCGCTTTTTAAAAAAGCAGCTATAAATGGACTTAGAGAATCCAGATGGAATCAGAATGAGTTGAAATTTGACATGTGCACTTAGAAAATAATAAGGAAGGATATAGAAAAGGTTTCAAGTGGTTTGGATCAACCACTTGAACTCGGGTTCGAGTTATTCTATAGGTTGGGTTTGGTCTCGAGGTATGGATACTCACCTGGCGACATTCCGAACTTCATGCTCTGAGCACTCTACTCTAGAACTTCATACAAAGTAATGGTGCATGGATTGCTGACTTACTCTAAAAATTGATAAAGTATGAAAGCTATGAGGATGGATATCCAAGAGTGTGTAGGTTTTGACTCAAAGATGATGTAACAAAGGCTTAAACAACTCGACTGGAAGATAAAAAGAGCATGCTAAAGAAGTTGGATGAATTTGGCCAAGTATTATAACTCAGCACCGAGTCATCATGATAACTCGGTACCGAGTTATCAGTAATAACTCAATACCGAGTTATCAAAGACCACTCGGTGCTGAGTTATAATACTTGGCCAAATTCATCCAACTTCTCTAGAACTTCATAAAAAAGTAATGGTGCATGGATTGATGACTTACTCTAAAAATTGACTAAGTATGAAAGCTATGAGGATGGGTATCCAAGAGTGTGTAGGTTTTGACTCAAAGATGATGGAACAAAGGCTTAAACAACTCGATGGGAAGATAAAAAGAGCATGCTAAAGAAGTTGGATGAATTTGGCTAAGTATTATAACTCGGCACCAAGTTATCTTTGATAACTCGATACCGAGTTATCACGATGACTCAGATCGGCTTAGTTTTTTTAGGGTGACTCTGAGCTATCTCCTGGACTTCATTGCTATTGGGCCTCCGACTCTATGCTGCCCAGTTTCTCTATAAATACCAACCAATCTACTACCAGAAAAGGACCTTCTTTCGATTGGATCTACTTCAACACCCTTAGACTTGGAGCTTCCATTACACTTTCTTCACTTCTATTCTCCTTTAATAACTTTCTAAACTTTATTGTATATTTAGGATCCACTAGATTGTAGCCAGATTAGACCTAACTAGCTATAATCCAGAGAGAGAAAAACTAATAAAATAGATTGAAGTAGACATAGGCTGGAGGTTATACCAAACCACTATAAAAACTTCTATGTGTCCTTATCTATTTTCTACCTTTTCTTTTACTTTTATCTGAATTGGTTCTTTCATCTTGATTCTGGGTTTTCATCCATTTTTCAAGTTAACATTTTGGTGCTTTCACCGAGAATAAAGTTAGAGCTGAAAACTTGAAGCTTGAATATGAGGTTTGGAGAAGATGAAGAGGCCTAACACTAGATTTAAAATTGGAGCAAATCAACCAGTGCTTGGGGGCAGCCAGGAGGTGTCCTCAAATTCTCATCAATCCATCTACATAACCAAGGAAGAGATAGAGAGAATGATGAAGGAGGTGGAGGTTGGAGTGATAATAAGATAACATGAAACGCTTGAAGGATTCTTCCAAAGAATGGGACAACAAGGAATAGCTAGAGTTGCTAGAATTCAGAATCAAGGACAAGGAGCTAATGCAGGAGCATCTGGAATTGGAGTGGAGGAAACAGCAATAATGACCCCACAAACAAACCAACTTGGTACTGAGAGAACTATACTTGTGGCAATGTCGGCATGATTGCTGGGAGTATACAACACTGGAGCTAGAAATGCAAATTGGAATGCGAATGCACAAAAACCAACAGAGTACATGCTAGAGCTACCCTATAGGAATGGACGACAGAATGAAACCAAAAGAGCATGACAAAACACTAATGTGCAGCCAGAGAAGTACATGCTAGAATATATGCCAGAACTACCTTATATGAGCCAGGGGCATAATATCGCTTTTGGACTAAGACTTTCATTTGACGGTAAAAAAAGAATTGCTAAGTCGGTCAAAAGAATGGTCAGAGGAAGACTCCTAGATCAGGGTCTGAAGGACGTAAATAGAAATCCATTCATTTCTAATATCTGAAACGCAAGGAATCCTCTTGATTTTAAGCTTCTGAAGTTGGACATTATGATGGAAAAACAGTCCTGACAATTCCGGATGAAATACATCCGACACAGGAGGTGTTGGGTGCTTCAGAAGAGGTAATGGGACGATGTTTCCTATTATACTTAACAGACTTAGCGGTGATATGGTTCAGATAGCTGGAGAATGGGTCCATAACAATATGGACCGATTTAATAACCAGATTCTTGAGGCAGTTCAGTGTTCACATCTCGTGACCAAAGAATGTACTAACACTGTCAAGCTTTTAGCAAAGGCTCGGAGAGACCTTGAGAAGCTATCTGACAAGATTTAATGTAGAAATGGCTATAGTGGACAAGCCGGATCCATCATTAGTTCTAATGGTAGCAGTATCAGGAGTCGCAAGCGAGAATGACTTCAAAGATCACTGAAAGGGATCCACCTATTTTGCGGAATTCTACTATAAAGCTGAAAGATATTTGCATCATGAAGATGCCGAAGCCGAGGATGCTGAAGTTAATGATGTGGACGATAGAGGACTGTCTGGAGCAGGAAACGAAGAAGACAAAGGGAAGAGAAGAGTTGATGAAGACTTCGAAGAACAGAAACGACAAAGAAAGGAGCCAAAATTCACTTCCTACATTGACCTGATTGAGACCTAGAGAGGATATATCTGGACACTAGGGGAAAATCCCCTACTGGAAGCCACCAAGAAGAGAACCTACCGATCGGGAGAAGAGATCTAGAAAGTTTTTCATCTTACATGAAATAGATAGATAAGAAACAAACGACTGCCAACACCTTCATGATCTGATTGAAGAACTGGTTCAGACTAATAAGTTCCAATAGTACATAAGGAACCGAACTACAACGGTGCTGCCGAAACAACCACTAGCTGTAGTGAATGCATTAAGGAACGACATGGGGTTTGGTCCTAGAATTGAAATCCCGTGACTGAGTTGAATGGGAGCTGAATCCAATCCCCCCACTTTGCCTTTTCCTTTTCTTTTCTTGTATTTTACTTTTTGTATTTAGCAATAAAGATAATAATAACCTCAAGCTACTTACACTTGTACGGGATCCGAAACGGCCCCTAGGCATGCTCTGAGTCGGATGCTTGAGATGACAATTTAAGACAGTAATAATCTCAACCCACTTAGACGTGCGCAAACCTTGATTAGTCCCTGGTCACATATAGAGTCGGATGTCTGTAATGAATACTTAGGATTTCTGCTTGTTTGCTTCACTTTGATTTGAATATTTGAATTTTGAGAAAACCACAATGCGATGACTGATGTTAATCACCTTAGAGTTCCGACCGAAGAGAGAAGTCCAAAGTGCAAGGTCCAAGATCCCTTGCCAAAGAGCGAGTGGATGGGATTGAATGGAGAGTAAGTCCCTTCATCGGAGAGTGAGTGAATGGGTTTTCTTGGTCATTGAGTCCCTCTGTCGAAGGACAAACAGACTCAGCAAGGATCCGAAGAGAACGAAATCCCAAATTGGAACGCTAAACGACCTAATGAGATCGTCTCCCTTAAATTAAACATTAAATGATCCAGAAGATTGTTCTCTTAACTTAAATGATAAACAATCCGGAGAGATTACGCATTAAACCGAATACAAAACTATCCGATGAGATAGAACCATAGAACGAAAATAGAATTGGTAAAAGGATTTGAATGCCTTGTAATTAAAATAAAACTTATAAATCCCGAATGATCATGGGACGATTTTGGATGTGTGATGTAATAGCTTGAAATTAGATATGTGATGTACTAAGATATGTGTGATGTAAAAACTCAAAATGAAATTGAAATGATTGTGATGTATGAACTACACTTAAGTAGAATATAGAGTCTTAAGCTATAATAGGTTCATAACTACCCATAATTGACAATAGAACTGAAAGGAACTGTACGATTCACCGAGATTGAAGTAGCTAGAGAGTTCAACTATCGAAGACTGATTATTAGAACCTATTCTTGAGCAAAGCACACCTTACATTTGAAAAGAGTACTTTAGGGGGCAAGTGTTAACCCATTTTTTAGCAAAGCAGCTTTTACCGAACTTAGAGAATCCGAACGGAATCGGAATGGCTTGAAATTTGACATGTGCCCTTAGAAAATGATAAGGAAGGACTTAGAAAAGGTTTCAAGTGGTTTGGATCAACCAACTAAGCTCGGGGCCAAGTTATCTTATAGATCGGATCGGGCCCGAGTTATGGATACTCACCCGATGACATCCTGGACTTCATGCTCTGATCACTCTACCCTAGTACTTCATACCCAAGTGATGGTGCAAGGAACTGATGAATTACTCCAAGAATTCCTAAGTATAAAAGCTACGAGGATGGATATCCAAGAGAGCGTAGGGTTTGACTCAAAGACAATGGGATAAAGTCTTAAATAACTTAACTAGAAGATAAGAAGAGCATGCAAAAGAAGTTGGATGAATTTGGCAAAGCATTATAACTCGGCATCGAGTTATCATGATGACTCAGTACCAAGTTATCATGATGACTCGGTACCAAGTTATCATAATAACTCGGGCCCGCTTTGTTTTTCTAGGGTGACTTCGAGCTATCTCTTGGAATTCATTGCTGTTGGGCCTCTAACTCTATGCTACCTAATTCCTCTATAAATACCAACCTACCTGCTATTAGAAAAGGATCTTCTTTCGGGTTTGAATCTCCTTCAGCATCTTGAACTTAGAGCTTCCATTACACTTTATTCACTTATATTCTCCTCCAATTACTTTCTTAACTCTATTGTAAATCTGGGATCCACTATATTATGGGCAGATCAGACCAAACTACTTGTAATCCGCAGAAAGAAGAACTAATATAATAGATTGAAGTGGACGTAGGCCGAAGATTACGCCGAACCACTATAAAAACTTCTGTATGTCCTTGTCCATTCTCTAATTTTCTTTTACTTTTATATGAACAAGTGCTTTACCTTGATTCTGGGTGTTGATCCATTTTTTAGGTTAATAGATATCTTCCAAAATTTACTTAAGAATCATTAAACACAAGGTAATTTCAAAGTGAATCCATAGCTACCTTTTTGCTTCTAACTTTCACAACTTTGTTTCACAAATTATATAACTTTCCAACCCCTTTTCCTTGTGTCATATACACTCTTATCAGTGTAGAGAACAAACAAACAAGTTATACCAAGTGTAGTTCACAAATCATCTATTTACACAAGTTAAAGTTAATGGATATTAAAGTGCACTTATAACCACCTTTCTCACTTCAAAAACTTTCAACACACTTCAACTTCACATACAATCACAACAACCATGTGGATACAAATTATAGGCCATGATATATGTTTTAGAGGTAATAGAAGTGACAATATTACATAATAATATATTATCATTTGTTTTCCGATGGAAGGGGTCCAAAAGTTATAACATTCATTGTTCTTCATATAACTTTATATTAATGCACACAATTATTTACACAAAACATACTATCAAATCTTGAGTCAATTCACACTATAACAAAGCTAATAGTCAACACAAGCCATAAGAACCATGTACAACTTCTTACCATCACCGAAGCTCGAAAAAATATAGGCCTTTGCCTCCACAAGCCAATCCCATACTCCATCTCCCTTCCTGTAGCTCACGATCCAAATTGGTTTAGAGGTTTGTGCTCCATTTCTTCATCCTTTGAGTTTCTATGCCATGTTGCCATGATGATATAAGACATTTATCTAAGTTTTGGAGGATTTGGACTCTGTTTGATATGATTTTAAAAGAGTAAAGATGAGAAAAAGAGTATGAACACTTAGGAATTATTGCACAAAACTTATGCAAAAATAATGAATCAAATAATGTATGATAAGTGGATTTAATTAAGAGCCAAAATATCTCCTTTACCCTTCAAGTGGCCCGCAAAGCCACTTTCTCCTCCTATGTGCATGTCACTTTTCCTTTCCACCTTTGCACTTCTACTTAACCCTTAAAACTTTCCTAAAATGCTCTCCTTCCAAAATATCTTCCTTATTCAGTCTTCCACCTCATTCTAGTTAATCTACACTAGCAAAATATTTTTAACCACTAATTAATTATACATTAATATATTAGAAAAGCACAACAAGTTTGAACAACTTCTACCAAATATAAAGATATTTATTAATAAAACGATTTTCAGTTACAATATTGATAATTCTTTGAACTATTTATTTTTATAAAAAAAATTCAAAAAACAAGTTTACGATAATTAGTTATTAATAAAAAGGGCGTTAACATGGTTATTAAATTAATTTAATCACATTAAATCTAATACTCAAATATTTATATAATTCAAATATTTAAGTATGAAGTGTTCGAAATTCCAGGTCGTTATAATCTCCCACTTGCACTTAGAATCAATTATGGAGTCTTATTCCAACCCCTTCAATCAGTTTTCCTAAAAAGTAACCAGGTCAGTCCCTTAGTGAATAAGTGTTCTATTTTGTTTTAATTATCTACTATTTCAATCAAGTCTCTTCGACATTGATAAATGACTTTAGCATAACATTTCAAAGTATATTTCTTGATTTCTAGCGTATTCTAGTGTGATGACCTGGAATTTCTGGATATTTGAAATTGAAATATTTAATTGATTTTAAATATTTGGAAGATATTTTAACTTGAATTTCAAATATCACTATGAATTTGGCAATTAAATTATTAAATTTAATTATTGAAGTTAGGTAAAATATTGAATCTTCGGTTTTATGCTTGTTAAAAATATTTTAAAGGCTTAGGAAATTTATATTAATAATACTGAAGGTAATAGAACTTTTAAAATTGAATTTGAAAGTGATTTGTTCAGTTTTGAATTTATATCGTTTAAATTGATATTTAAAAATAGCCTTCCGAGGCACAGTCTCGGAATTCGATGAAACTAGTTCCATTAGATCCGTAATAGTGTATTATTATCGGATTTCAAATTTCGTGGTGTTCGGAGTTGTCGTGTGACCATACGGTAGATAAACGCGCCGAAATCTATATCGAAAATTTAATCTAAATAACTGGGTCCAAAAAGCTATCTTCTCCATATGATCGAATTAGGACTCGAAACCTTTTCCATTGCGTTCGAAATAGGGGTTTAACATTATAAACGCCTGGCGGCACACCTCAATAGGAGATCGAGATTGTGAGTTGCAAAAATTGATACGATTTAAATTTAAATTTAAATTTAAAATATAATATTATTGCATTTGATAATGTGGCAAGCCTTTGCAACACGTATAGATATTTGATGCACGTGTCCTCCTATGTTTTACACGCGTCCCCCTTCCTTTTTGAAAAATCAAAACCAGATACAAATAAATGAAAAGAAAACGAAATAGTTTTACAATTTTTCTCTTTCAGTGAAAATAAACAAATCAATGGCTGAACCCACATAAAAAAAGGAATGAAATCGATTTTCGTTCGAACTGTAAATAGAGAGAGGGAAAGTCATCGCACGCGCGTGTGGAGGCATCGCGATCGAGTAATCTCGATTCGAGCAGCTCGAGGCAATCACGAGATTCGTGATCGACAACCGAGGCTCGCGTAGTGATTGGAGGGTCCGGTGAGGTGATGCGGCGGTAGTCGATAGCGCACTCGATGATGGGAGCTAGGGTTTCGATGGGTGAGACGCGGCAATTTGGGGTAGCTTGAACTCAAGCCTGGAAGGTCGGAGATCATCGGGTTTGGGGAGGAGAGTCACAGACTCGTGAGGAAGTAGCAAGTCGTGGCGTTCATGCCGCGTGAGCATTTGAGGAGAAGGGTCGAAGGATTGATCTGAGCAAATTTGGGCAGTGAGATAATCACAATTTTGTTTAATTTAATTTAATAAATAAATATATAGATTAGAGAAAAATATAAATGAATATATATAACTTGTCTTTGAATTTATAAATTGGGCAGAAAAGAAAATGTAAACTAAGTTAGGTTAACGATCATTTAAAATTTAGTAAATTAAATTAATAAATGATAATTGATTATTCGATTTTTCAGAGTATTAATAAACCATATAATGTTTGTTACAAGGTCCAAAATTGGGAGGTAATAGTCGTGATGGAAACGGATTGCAAATAAAAGCAAAGGTGAGAACTTCTCACTCAATCGGATTACCCGGTTTAATTTAAATAGTTAAATTTAAATTATTGGTTGTTTGCTTGGATTGATAATTGTTATCAGTTGGATTGGTATGTTATATATAGTAGTAGTAGTGTGTGTGTATATATATATATATATATTGGAGTGATTGATTTCCCGCATTATATAGCGGATGAGACCCTATGCGCCGCATAATAGCAGATGATATGATATGAACCCATATACCACGATATTCCACCTGGAAGTGGAATTGGTATTTTATATTGTGCTAACATCTGTGGATGCAGGGAAACAGGTTGGAGGGATCCAACTGGATTCCTCAAATGTTTGAATTTATTTCATATGCTGTGATATGATTTATTGATAATCTGTGATTGATTATATTGGTAAACGAAATTATTAAAGGCTATGGATTGGCCAAATATATTCTGGTATTTTAAGATACCAGAAATATAAGAATTGGATTGTTGGAAGTAAAATAATTTTTATAGAATTGGATAAATTAAAAGAAGGAATTTGGAAAGGATAAAAGTTGATTTTTGAAATCCTATTGAATAAATTCAAGTAGGGGGAAAAAGGATTTTTTAATAAATGAAAATAAATGGATTTTGAGAACCTAAAGTAGTATTGTTTAAAAGTTGAAGAATTTATTTAAAATTCGAATTTTAAATGGTTTGGGATAAATAAAGGAATTTATTTTAAAAATGGAATTAGTTTTGGGAAATCAATTTGAAAACTAATTAAATGTTTGAAACTATGTTTTAAAAGGAAGATAAGACTATGGAATATATAAACTGGGTTTTATAAAGAGAAATAATATATATCAGTGGATATTTGGAAATATAAATTCATGGTGGGAATTTATAATGGAACGGGTAATTTGTTTTAAAAATAAATAGTGGTTTATTTTTAAAGGTGTGAGAGAAAAGCGTATTTCCCTGAAAAACCAAGTACGTTTTCAAAATAGATTTGTAAGTATAAGTTTGAAGTTTCAAAGTTGTTTTAAAAGAATGTTTTTGAGAAATTATTTATTTAAGTTGTTTGAAATTTCAAAGTTAAATATTTATTAAATTATTTATAGTAATAATTATTTTTAAAGGCTAATTGGTTAGATGATTTTAAAAAGATAATTATTAATATTTATATTTTATAAAGTAGTTTTATTTATAAAAATAGTTTGGCTAAAGTTTCTATTTGGAATACATGTATAGGATTCAATAATCTTTATTTTTAAATTTGTTTTGGCTTAAGTTTTACATGAAAAATTATTTTAAAATCTAAAGCATTTAGTCTTGGTAATTTTCAGTGGAAATAAGCAATATTTGGAATTTATTCCGCGAGAGGAAAGTGATTGAAAACTGTTTTCAAAAGGGTTGAAGTGTAGAAAAAATTATATCTTGCGAAGATATTTTGAAATAAATAATTTGGGAAATTATTTAAATCTGATGGTTGTTTGTGGATGTTGTATGATAGTTAAATAGCCGACTATCAATATTGGCCTTTAAGATGGCATTTGAATTTTAATGCGACCAGGGGTCGGATTCCAAATGGTTATCCGAAAACCACATCGAATCTTAAGGGTGGATCTTTTTTTTAAAAGATTAAAAATGGAAAATTTGTTGTGACTTAACTATGATCTGAATGTTTACACTTGTTTTTAAAATAAGCGCTCATTATTCGGTTAAGCTGGGACAGACATTAAGTCATAAAACCCATTCCGAATAATGATACGACGAAATGGGATTGCATTTGAAGACGGTGGTTGAAGACCGGGTATTTTCGAAAATGAAAGGATTACCTGTTGAATGTCTCTGCACCGAGTTGCTCCGGTATAGAGATTTTGATTACCCTATGTGATGGGGAGTCCGGACGTGATTAGGGGATATCCGGATTTGCAAGGACTTTTTCCTTAATTGGACGAAGTTCCTTCGGTTCCATTCAGACCCAGGATGGACTTGTATGGATGTATGTCTGACATTACACTTTGAGATATAAAGCTGGTTTCTATCAAATATATTTCTGTTGGTGGCGAAGTATTTATTCTCTTAGCTTAACACCCTTCTATGAGACGTACGAGCTCAGAGGTTATGTAGTTAATGGTTACTAGTGATATATTCCCAATTTGGTAATGTGGCATGCTAAGTGTTGATCATTGGTTGATCGAAGCATGGCTTTTGTGAAAAGCGTAGCTTTGTGGGACGAGACTTCATCAAACCTCACACCCCGAAAATGGTCGAAACAGGAAGGGTGCAGCAAGGTTATGGGGGTCGCGCCCCTCAGGGTATGTACATTTCCTTCTGGATAAAAAGTGGTATTCTGGTATGGAGCCCAAATATTTACTTATATGGATAAAATAAAAAGTGGTATTCTGGTATGGAGCCCAGATATTTTCTTATGTGGATAAAATAAAAAGTGGTATTCTGGTATGGAGCCCAGATATTTACTTATGTGGTTGTTGGAATTCGAGGCGCCTCGGTAAAGGTTGGTTACGACCGGGGGATGGCATACTCATGATAGTTAGTTACCTAGTTACAGAGATAATCCGGCTTTGTGTTGGTAGAGATCCGGTTAGGTTCTCGGGGCGTCCCTCCAGAGGCATACCCATTCGGAAAGGAAGTTCCTTAGCCTTGGCCATTTGTTGGAAATCCAAACAAAACAATACGAGCCCTGTACGATTTTAGTTGTAGAACCTACCATCTAACATGGTAGCTATAGTAGGCATACTATAATGGTACCTATGTTGGCTAAGATTAATATTATACTTACGAAATGTTTTCCACACTATGCACTAATAATAATATCAAAAGGATTTTCGCGTATCAAGCATGTTTGACTACTATAAGGAGAAATCTCCCCCAAGTGTGCGATTGCATTATGTGTGTGCCGGGAGGCCTTATGGTAGTTTCATTTTCCAAAAGCATAAACAGATTTCTTTTTGTACAAATAACTGTTTTTAGTTCTCACACCAGTCCCATGACTGACCTGGAGTTTAGTGTTCCCTTTTCTAAACTCTGGGTGCCCATAATTTTCCACATAGGCAGCCTAGAGTCAGGTTATCAGTAGAATTCTGATGGATTGCTGTGGAGCTCAGGAGATGAGCTGGATGGCGAGATGTACTTTCGTATTTGATTATTATTCCACTGTGTATTCAGTTATGAGGACAAGTTTATATAACTGTCCAGTTGTGTGCTATGAAACTGTTGTACTCTGATGATGTAATGTATAAACAAATATAGTTCTTTTGTTTGAAAGATTAGTCATTTATCTATTATATATTGTTCCGGGCGATTGTGAGATTCTGATATTGTTTCTATTTCTTCTTCTCCCTCTTTCTTCTTTAACCCTAACGGTTTAGTTTTCTGGCATTCGATTGTTCGGCATTTAATACAGTGGACGTATTAATGTCGATTTTCGAGCGTCGAAAAATTGGGTCGTTACATCTAGGTTCTTTGGTGATTTACTTCATGACATTATTATCATATAAAAATGCTATGGGATTCTCAACATTTAGAATATCCCTAGCTTAGTTATAAATTTGTGCATTTATTTATTCTTATAATACTGCAACCCTATTAAAAGCGATGTACTTAGTCCTTGATTGTTGCAGCCACTACTTATTGTTTGGAACATTTTCAATATATATCATTCAATTTATAATTGAACATGAAATTAGGATTGACATACTATACTCGATATCCTTTATAAAGTTTGAGTCTACACACTTCTTCATAAGTCATCGTTTCTATGAACAATTCTCTAGTATTTTGTAAGTACTCAAGAACACTCTAAACCATCGTATAGTAATCTTAATTGGGATTTATTGATTTCTCAATGTATCAAATACATAAGCAAAATGTGATATTGCAGGCATATAACTTGTATGATAATTCCCATTGCCAATGCATAAGGAATCCATCATACATGCTTCTTATTAAAGAATTTAATACAGTTTGTGTATATCGTTTTGTGGCCTCCCCATCATCCTTTTATATTGATTATTAAAGATGTCTTCTCAAATCATATGACAAGAATTAAATAACCAAACTGAAATTATTTTAACATAGATACATTATTAACGATCATAATTAATCATTTACTTAAAATTTTAGAAATAATTTAGAAACTATTAATATTCTTTATTACAAACATATGCTTTCTCTATAATTTGACTGAAATTCAGACTATTAGAGTTGTATATAAAAATACTTATGTAACCTCGATGCTTATCATCGTATCAGTTCTTGGATCATATCTGATACCCATAAACTCAATTATCATCCTAGTGACTTCGAGATATTTTGGTTTTTATGTGCAAAAAATTTATTCTAAATCATTATTTAGATTTTCCATTTCAACATACATGTGCCAAAATTCAAAATCATATTAAGCAATAATTTTACGAGTGAAATACAAATTATCATAAGTAGGTTGAATAACGAACCTATTATGTTAAATTCAATAATAAAAGTTTACAATGTTATTCTATCAACATAGCTTACCATATTCTAATTGCGTCAGTCTTCTTATCGGAGACGCTTTTGCGGTCGAAGGATCATATTCCTTTAGGTACATCAAAATTATATTTTGATAACGTAATCAGAATCCGTTTTGGATTTGCGCATCATACTATATAGTAGAGTCAATACTCTTATTGGCTTATGACAACCGAGGAAATTATTTTCTTGGCATTAATAAGAAAATCATAGTTTCATTTTAATGTACGGGAGTTCTTGTTATATATTTTATTTACTCATGTCCATTTAGTCTTGGTCAATTTCATTCATCATTTGAAATAAGTTTTATCTTTTTATTGTATCCAAATATATTTTACTCCTAATAACTCCTTCATTCTACACTTGTATTTTTTAATTCAAATAGTTGTAACCCTAATTTGTAAATTGAATTAGGGAAAATTATTCAATATAGGGTTTGTTTGAGTTATGAAAGGGAAGTGTTCAATATTCTTGATTACTTAGTTGTTTCCCAAGCTTTTATTAGATCTAATCATGTTTGACAGGTGTCGATCACATCGAAAGGCCTCTTCCGACTTGGTCGAAACCTCTGCATTTTCATGTAGTTCCTATTATAGACTCCATGACACCTTTTGTTGAACTTCTACTTTAGAATGGATCAAAACCCTAACCCAAACCAGTTTTACCTTATATTCCCAATCTAAAACTAAGACACTTATGACACTAGCTTTCAACAAGGTCGAAACCATTCAAAATTGATCATAACCTTGAGTCTTAAAGCCATCAATTAGGCTTCCACACTTGCTTTGAAAGGACTATTTTGAATGGGTAATCAAGCTACTTCATCTAGTTTGAAAGATAAAAAAGATAGGAATTTGAGCATTTCGACTAGATCGAAAGGTTGATAAGGGAACCTATCACAACAAGAACCTATTTGAAAGGGTGAACCGAAAGGATTATCCACATCTTACCTTCTTTCACTTAACCAAAAGAGATAAAAAGGCACTAAACTCGTCCTAAAAACAACTTTGGGGTGTTGACAAGTTTTCTTGTTAACAGAACATATTGTATTTTTCTTATAAATACGAATATAATAACGCGTTGCATCCTAGTAATCCAACCATAAAGTAGTTGCATCCATACATTGAAAGTATGAAATAGTCGATTATGAGTCAGAATAATAGATGAAGTTGAAGATCTACAACTATCCGATTACCCTATGAGGAATAGGTCATTTTTACGATAATTGTAGCACCCCGTAATGTTTACATAATTAATTTAAAAGGAATTAACCAATAAATAATAACGCAAAAAAATGAATTTTTACAAACGTAGGAATTGGGTACGAAACTTGCGCCATTGTGTTTCGTGCCAATTTTTGATCAATTTTCATATATAAAGTTTTCCGATCAGAGTTCAAATGGAAAAGTTATTGACGTTTGAAGTTTTGAATCAAAAATATATATGTAATTAAGAAAATAAAAATATTTAACTAACATTAGTTACTGTTAGTTAGATTTAATGGACAGTTAACATTAGCTTAGGCATTAAGAATAATGTTAACTATAATAAAAAGTAATGATAAGTTAAATAAGTAATTAAGTAAACAAAATTAAACAACACAGAAAAATCATAGTTTAAAAGCCACATGATCGAGCCAGAATGCTTCAAGGTCGATCGGTAGCACTCGACCATGTAGGTTTAGCGATCGTCCATGGGTACTTAGAAATTGACAGTAAACCAAGGCCAAAATGGCTGTTAACTGGACTTTTAGTTAAGCAGTTTCAATTGGACCTAAAAGATCAAAATGAAGACAAAATAGATTCACGAACTTGGGAACATGATCATAAGCACTAGAGAATTGAACTGAGAAAGTTTGAGTAAAATTTGGCTAAGTATATAACTCGGTACGGAGTCACTTAACTTGGTACCAAGTTGATTCTTATCCTTATACCTCCTCTCAAACTTATATACCTCTTGAACAACTCCAACAAATCATTGTCAAGTGGTTTTTCTATGATTTGGACGAGCAATTCCAATGATTGACAAGAAGAAATCCAAGAAAGCATGATAACTCAAGTATTGATGGAAGATTACTAGAATCAACTCAAAGTTGGTGGAAAAGAGCTTGGAATACATAAAGTAAAAGATAGAAGATCCATGCAATAAGAGAATTCGAATTGCACACAAGGACTATGTTGGTGACTCTAGGATTACGGGAACGGATGTCTACGTTAGTAATGAGGCCTAGACATGATTTATTCGTGATGGTCAATTTTTGATGGCACTCACCAGAGGTTCTACGGTGTACACACACTAATGATGATGCTTGGAGAAGTGTGTGGCCCGACACTAACTGGTGTTCCTTGGTATGTATGACTATGTGGATATGATACCGTGTTGTTGATGGATCCTGGTGTGGTGTGATAAAATGCATTATGTTACTATTGAGAGGTGGACACGGTTGCGATGGATGTCTTAGGCATGAGTTGGCATTGCGGATTCCCCTTTAATGCATAAATAAGATAGTAGTAGTCTTAATTTGAGAATGTAGTCCTAAGATTTATATTGTAGGTAACCCTATATTGAAATAGTTCCAGTAGCTATTAGCCGATCTGTAGTTGTATTGGGGTTTGATTAGTTATTTGACTCCGAGTGTAAGCTTTCACAAGATGTAGTGTGGATGTGCTTAAAACCATGCCCTCAGGTTAACGAAACCTTCCGTAGTAAGAAGTTCGCAAACACAAATAGGACATCCTAGGTCACATAGAGTATGAATGAAGATAATTGCATGTTATCATCATATGTTAATGATGTAGCTCACTAACTAAACTTTTGTCAGACCCACTCCTTTCTATAGTTTTTCCCTCCACCACGGAAGGACATGGCAGTAGGTGATTGGCCAGGATCTAGTATATGGTGAGGCGAGCTAGGCATTAGACATTCCTTACCGCTTTTCATTACTCTCCACTACTATTTATCGTACTTAGTATTTATCAGACTATATGCTATATTTCCATAAACTATGGATTATAACTATGCATGCTTTTATGAGACTGTGTATTTATGGCTTATTTTCTGAGATGGTTATTTTTGTACTTATATTTTACAATCGTTTTCTATTAGATCAGAAAGTCTAAAATGTCTTAGGTTTTATCCTTGTATTCTTAGTCTCTGAATCTTTGAAAACCCGATACCTCATGCTTCTTGGCGTCGATGCAAGTTCGAAAGTCATCCTAGGCTTTGGATCGATGTCTCTGTCGAGGTGCAGGTTGTAACAAAGAAAGACTTTTTGTGAATATGACCGGGTCAGGAAGATCCTATATTCGCTCTCTAGTGAATGGGATCAGAAGACTTTAGCCATAAAAGAATCCAATGATATTAGTACCATGAAAATAGAATTACTAGTGGAAATCCTATGTCGTATAAAGTACAATTATCACTACAAGGATTACTGTTTATTCCAACGGGGGGGCGCAACGGCCGCCAACGGCATTGACCAACGGCTTCCAACGGCAAGTATTTTCCGGATTGTTACCAAGAGATTAAAAAGATAGCCGTTGGACGCCGTTGGAAAATGCCGTTTGCGGCCGTTGGTAGCCGTTGGAAACCCGAACCAAAATAAACGGCAGCAGCTTCTTCTCCCCCATTTCGTTTTTCACCAAATTTTTTCCCAAAACCCTCCATCCTCCTCCCCAATTCGCCACCCACTTCCATTCCAACCTCCAACGTCACTCGGTAGCATCTAGAAGCCCTCTCCAACCCCTAATCTTCTCCAATCAAGGTATAAACCCTAATTCCCTTTTTTATTAAATTAGGTAATTTAGTGTTAGATTTGCAAATTATATGTTTGTATTGACTATTGTATGTGTAGTTTAGTTTATTGATGCTTAATTTTTATTATTAACCTATGTATTGTAAGTTAATTGTATATTATAGTATGTTGTATGTATGGTGTATAGTGTATTATGTGTATAGCGTAGTGTAGAATGCTGCTTGTATGAAAATATAGTGCGATAAGTTGAATGATGACATTAGATTAGAAAATATCGAAAATGATATTTAATTTTATAATATACGGTTACTTTGATTTTTTTTTAATAAGTAATATAGTGTAGTAATTTTATAATGTACGGTTAAAAAATATCGAAAATGACAGTAAGTATAGTATCGAACGTCAATTTTTTATATAAATATAATATGTTACAGAATATGTAATATATTCGAAAACCCTTAGAATGTTTTTCGGCCCCGTCTGATAAGTATTGTATATGATCGTTATGTGGATATTCGTTTTTTTAACAGAACGGACATCTATATTCATCTTATACAGTATTTGTTGGATTTGTCCCTGTATTGGACAAGTTACGAATACAATAACGTAATTAAATCGCGTAAATTATTTCATTTTAAATGGTTCACAAAATTTCGACAGCGCTTCGTTTATGTTCCCTGTGTACACGCAAATGTGTACTGTTCAGGGAACTAAAGCGAAGCGCTGCCGAAATTTTGTTGAATCATTTAAATTGAAATAATTTACGCGATTTAATTACGTTATTGTATTTGTAATGGGAGGTAGGACGACCCATCGCCATAGAGTCAATGATCAGTTATTATAAAATTCACCTGTAAACTGTTTTAATAATATGTCAATGCAAATTAATATCGTACTTTTTAACTATATACGTAGGTTAATGGACAATTATTTTACTGATCGGAGCTGGATGTACAAAAAACGAAGAGTTGAAAGTGAAACGTCAATTAGTGAACATTTTAATAATGGTGTTCGCGTATTTATTGATTTCGCTTTAAGTAATAACGGAAACGACAAAGAAATCCGTTGTCCATGTACTAAATGCAAATTGTTAAAGCATTTGGTACCAGAAATGGTAAGAGTTCATTTGCGTCAGTTCGGTTTCGTGTCGAACTATTTGGTTTGGGATCGTCATGGAGAATCGTTAGCATCTAATCGTGTTGAAGCTGAGGAGGTATTGAGTAATGAAATTGATACGACAAATCTCGTAGAACATATGGTTGAAGATGCTGCACGTTCAATGTTCCCTGTTTCTCAATTAACCGATGACGATGGTAATACTAAAGACGAACCAAATATTGGTGCAAAAAAATATATGATTTGTTAGAAGCGGCGAAGAAACCCATTTGGGAAGGTTGCACAAACGGAACCCAATTGTCAGTGACTGCTGAGTACATTGCGATGAAATCTAAATACAACCTCACAGAATCTGGATTTACAGCTGTTGTACAAGCTGCGAAACGGCATATGCCTCCCAATAATTTAATGTGCGAAAATCATTATGAAGTAAAAAAACTAATGTCGGCTTTTGGTTTACCATATCAAAAAATAGATACATGTCTAAACGGTTGCATGCTGTTTTGGAAGGAAGATATCAATCTTAGACATTGTAAAATATGCAATCAGGAAAGGTACAAACCAAGAAAGAAAAAGGGAAAGGAAGTCCCGTATAAGCGTATGCATTATTTACCAATTACTCCTAGACTTCAAAGGTTATATGCATCTTCTGTAACTGCGCAACATATGAGATGGCACAGTATGAGAATACGAGAGGAAGGTACGTTAACACACCCAGCTGATGGGGAAGCATGGAAGCATTTTGACCAAAAGTATCCTGATTTTGCATCCGAGAGTCGTAATGTTAGACTTGGTTTATGTACGGATGGATTTTCACCATTTTCTCAATTTGGTTCTAAATATTTGTCCTGGCCTATAATTGTCACACCTTATAATTTACCTCCTTGGATGTGTATGAAAACTCCATACATGTTTCTTACAGTTGTTGTTCCTGGTCCTAATGATCCGACACAAGGAATCGATGTTTATTTACAACCTTTGATTGAAGAATTAAAAACATTGTGGTACGAAGGAGTAGAAACATATGATATTTCTAAAAAAAAACTTTCGCATGTATGCTTCTTTGTTATGGACAATCAGCGATTTTCCTGCATATGCAATGCTTTCAGGTTGGAGTACGGCTGGTCGCCTAGCTTGTCCTTACTGCATGGAAGAAACAAGAGCATTTCCTTTACCTCATGGAAATTTTTTTTCGTGGTTTGACTGTCATCGATGTTTTCTTCATGTTAATCATCCATTTAGAAGAGATAAGAAAAACTTTACAGCTAATAGAGTTGAAACTTTAAGCGCACCTACGGTTTGGTCAAGCGAAGATATTTATGAACTTGTAAAGGATTATCCAAAAATACATGAAACCGGAAAACAAATTGAAATTCAAGGTAAATCATCGATTCATAACTGGTGCAAACAAAGCATATTTTGGGAGTTGCCTTATTGGAAAAATCTCCTGATCCGTCATAATATTGACGTGATGCACAATGAGAAAAACGTGTTTGATAATGTGTTTAATACAGTTTTGAATGTCAAGGGGAAGACGAAAGATGATTTGAAATCAAGGCGTGATATCGAAGTATTATGTAATCGTCCTGAGCTTCATATGAAACCAAATGAAACAAAAAAGCCAAAAGCGTGCTATGAGCTAGACAATAATCAAGTTAAAATATTTTTAAAATGGGTGGAAGGATTAAGATTCTCGGATGGTATATCTTCTAATCTTCGTAGATGTGTGGACTATAAGAACAATAAACTTAGCGGGATGAAAAGTCATGATTGTCATGTTATGATGGAAAATTTATTACCCGTCGCTTTTAAAGAACTATTGCCCGTAAAAGTTTGGACTGTTCTAACAGAACTTAGTCTGTTTTATAAAGAGATTTGTTCTACTACATTAAAAGTTGATCGTCTACGTAAACTTGAGGAAGAAATCCCGATATTGCTATGCAAATTGGAAAAAATATTTCCTCCTGGTTTTTTCAATGTTATGGAGCATTTCCCTATTCATCTTCCATTTGAAGCACGTCTTCGAGGGCCTGTGCAATATGGATGGATGTATCCATTTGAAAGGTATATTCATATTTAGTTCATTAAATATTGGTTTAATTATATGTATAAAAAAATTGATTTAAAATAATTTGAAATAGATATTTAAATCATCTAAAGAAAAAAGTGAGGCAGAAAGCTCGAGTTGAAGGCTCGATTTGCAAATCATACATTGAAGAAGAAGCTTCATTTTTTCTCTCTCATTATTTTAGTGACCATGTGAACATATCATTTGAAAGTGCTCCGCGTAATGATGAAGGCATTGATCAAGATGATTGTCAATCGACTATATCTATTTTTAAAAAGCATGGTCGGCCTTCTGGTAAATGTGTGGAAGTATGGTTGGATGACAGAGATTATCACGTAGCACACACATATATTCTTCTCAACTGTGCTGAAGTTGCACCATTTGTTAGGTAATATACTTATATATGTAACATTTCTTGTATCTTAATTAATAAATATACAAATATGCACACATGTATCTTAATCAAAATATAACATTTCTTGTATAATTGCAGTATTTACGAATCACAACATCCGAACGGAGATATCAGCAAAGAATTCTCTAAATGGTTTTCTAAGTACGTTTTTGATACGACAAATGGTGTTGTAGACGAAGGATTGAAACATTTAGCTTTGGGACCAAAAATGATAGTCAAGACCTATCCAATATTCTTTGTGAATGGATATAAATTTAATACCAAAGAATATGGTGCTGAAAAATTAACTAACAATACTGGTGTATTTGTTAAAGGTAGTGCTGATCCAAATGATCATATACAAGATTTTTATGGCGTGCTAACCCAAGTTTTGCAATTGTCGTATTTCACACGACCTGCAGAAGAAGTATTTTTGTTTAAATGCAACTGGTTCAGCAACGTTCCAGGTTCTGGAATAAACGTGCATCCAAAATATAATCTTATAGAAATAAAACATACTTCGCATTATCATAACTACGATCCTTTTGTACTTGCCAAACAAGCTCTTCAAGTTTATTATGCTTCTTACCCATCTCTAAGAAGAGATAAAGTAAAGTGAAAATTAGCCACACATCCTTAAAACCGAACTTAAATTCAAAGCGGGTCCCTGTTATAAAATATATATTTTCTACATCCCTGTTTCTGTTTTCCGCCATTTCTTTCTCCAAATTACCCTTGCGCTTCGCTGTGGAGCTGAATCTTCTTCTTATTTTTCGATTTAAATGGTAAACTGCAATTAAATTAAAGACGAATCAATTTTTTTTATGAAATATGATATTCTTAATATTTGCAGTTATGAATAATCGCAACAAATTTCGGCAAATATATGTGCAATAGTTGCAGAAATTTCTGCAACTATACGCAATAGTTGCAGACATTTCTGCAACTATAAGCAATAGTTGTAGAAATGTCTGCAACTATAAGCAATAGTTGCAGTAATTTCTGCAACTATACGCAATAGTTGCAGACATTTCTGCAACTATTTGCAATAGTTGCATTTCTGCAACTATATGCAATAGTTGTAGAAATGTTTGCAACTATGTGCAATAGTTGCAGATATTTCTGCAACTATGCGCAATAGTTGCAGACATTTCTGCAACTATTTGCAATAGTTGCATTTCTGCAACTATATGCAATAGTTGCAGAAATGTTTGCAACTATGTGCAATAGTTGCAGATATTTCTGCAACTATGCGCAATAGTTGCAGATATTTCTGCAACTATGCGCAATAGTTGCAGAAATGTCTGCAACTATATGCAATAGTTGCAGACATTTCTGCAACTATACCATATAGTTGCAGAAATATCTGCAATTATTTACAAATTTTGTAAATTTGCAAAAAAATCAAAAACGTTGAAAATTTGCTGACTAATATGCAAATATTTGAAATAATTGCACCTTTAATACAAATATGAATTTTTGGTATCAACAATGGATCTCATTTCAAAGATCATAAAATTTGTGATATTTTGGTGAAAACGGTTTTTTGATCCGGTTTTTGTACATAAAGTTATACGCGTTTGAATTGTAAAAAACGTAAAGGGTATTTGTGTATTTTTGCTTGCGCGAATTTGAAAATAGGGATCGGAAATGTAGAGTTTGTATGTGAAGGATGTTTTGTTTATTTTGAAACTTATTAGGGATGTGAGCCAAACTTTCCCTAAAGTAAATTGATCGGCTGTTTTTAAAACAAAGGCAAGATTTACATTTGATGGACGGAACATTCCCGATGAACAAGCTTACCAAGCAGATATCGAGAAAAGTAGAGGAATAATAATAACAGATGATCAAACAGATTTTGGACCTTTAAACGATGATTCAAATGCATTAATTGAAGCATTTGAGAGTACAGAGGAACAAAATATAGAGTACGAAACAGAGTCTGAAACCGAAACTGACGAGGACTGATCAATAATCTACATTTTGAAGGTAATTATATTTAACATTATAATGTTTTCATTAAAAATGTTATGCTAATGTATGATATGTGGCACGTACTCTTCTTATGTTATGCCATAATGTATGTTTTACATATAGTCATTTAATGTTCTCATATAATGTTTGTCTGTAACATTTTCTATAGATATGTCTTCACGTAGACGATCTGGGTCTACACATTCTGGGTCTCCCTCCTCTTCACAGAGAGGGACTATTCGTCCTGCAGATCGTGATCGCGCTGGTCCATCAGAGGAGATGCCACGCACTGCAATTTGGCTAAAGCCAAAAGCCAACGGATCTGGGTAAGTATTAAGTTTCAAAATTAAATTTTATTCTCGTACAGTCTATTATAAGTATAGTAGTCATAAAATAGTAAATGCTTTTTTTTCCTGTTAAACATAATGGTTTTACGTTAGAGCCATCAAATATAGTTCTTTCATTATCTAAGCGTGCATACCAGAGTCGGATGAATGAATGTTGGCCCAAATGGTCCTTGATTCCAGAGAACGTGAAGGAAGCTATTTGGCAGGACTTTTTGGTATGAGTGATATTACTTGTTAGGTTTAAATATCTAATCATGTTTACACTACGCATAAAAACTATATAACTCTTATGTAATCAAACGTGCAGGGCCATGTGGACATCCAGGATGCAGATCTTTCCGTTGTACAACGTCATTGGCAGAGTAAAATTGCAAAGAACTACAAGGAGACTTTAAATGCTGTGAAATCAAGTGGAAGCAAGCCAAATTGGATGAGCGCTGTTGTGTGGGAACAGTTTATCCGCTGGTGGGCCAATGAGGAATTTCAGGTAAATTTAGCATATATTTAATTTAAATTGTTCTACACAAATAATATTTAAATTAAAACTATAAAACAATTTTTTTTTCAACTTAAATTTGCAGAAAGAGTCAACTAGGAATTCTGCTAACAGGAGCAAGAACCCCGTCACACATCGCGGTGGTTCTAAGTCATTCCAGCATCACCGCAAGGACTTGGTATATTTATTAATTAACATAAACATTTATATAAAAATATTTAATATATATATTTATATGTGCATATTTCAGGAAAGACAGCGCGGTGGTCCTGTCAGTCGTTGGGATGTATTTGCGCATACGCATGCGGTGATTCAGATTGACGATTCAGGCTCATATTCGTACACCTGGGAAAGTAATGACAAAGCAAGGACCGCATATGTAAGTATAAGATAATGAACTAAAATTTTTAAGTCTATTAAAATAGCATTATCTAAATTCAATTGTATTTTGCATACTAGGAAAAGTTTCACGACGCACGGACATTGATGCTCTAGGACACCGGAAGAGCAGAGTTGACCATTGATGAGGAGAACGCAATATTTGAGTCTGTCATGGATCCAGCGACCCACGGAAGGCGCTTTGGATTTGGAAGCCAATCGGTAATTTAATTTAAATTTAAAATAATTTTTATGAAGCATGTTCATTTCGATATCATATATATAAACACTTTAGATGTGAGCTTAGCTAGAGTAAATATTTAAACGTATTTACACATATATTTACACATATTTACTAATATTTACAGGTTGACGTAGTGCAGAAGAACTACCAGAGGGCTCAAGATAAGGAGGAGATCGCACAGCTACGAGACCAGATCGCCACGCTTCAAGACCGCGATCGCCGCCGTGAAGAACAAATGGAGCAGCTAAACAATAAAGTGGCGGAGTTCATGGAGCAATACGGGCGGTTTCCTTCCTCCGGTGGTTCTGCTGGCGAGTGAGTTGAGGTATGTTTGAGATGTTTTCTTATGTGTGGAGTGGTGATGGTTTGTATATATTGTTGTATGGTGTTAGACATTTGGTGATGGTTTGGATGTGTTAGGCATTTGGTGATGTGTTTGGATGTCTTAAACATTTGGTGATGGTTTGGATGACGATTGGTGATGGCTTTTTATGTGTTTTGTTTGTATATATGATGACGTTTGGTTTTGATGTAGAAACTAATTTGATGGATGTAGAATTTAGTTTGTTTTGATGGTTTGGTTGTTTATGTGTATGATTTGATTATTATATTGTGTTTGGTTATATATATGTGATTGTTATTGGATATACGCTCAAAATGGAGCAGTTTTGATATTTATGATATTGTGTGTGGCCGGAGGTGAGTAGTAGGTGCTGGGCAAAAAAAAAAGTTTCAGATTTCCAACGGCTTCCAACGGATACCAACGGCCATTTGGTCATTTATAGGCAACGGCTTCCAACGGCTACCAACGGCCATAACCAACGTTTTCCAACGGCGTACCAACGGCAAGTTGGTCAACGAAATTTGCCACGTGGCCAGATGAGCCGTTGGTATAACGCCGTTGGAGGCATTCGAAGCCATTAGAAGGCGTTGAATTGTATTCCAACGGCTTACCAACGGCCGCCAACGGCTTGGAGCCGTTGGAAAGAGCTGTCTCCCTTGTAGTGTATAGACTAGAAAAGAAAATCAAGCAAATGAGAAAAATTCATTGGCAGTCAATGCTACAAATGATAAATATGGTTCAGATGATGATAATGAGGAGGAAATCTCTTTTTCACTAGGAATTTCAAGAAATTCCTAAAAGATAAGTATATGAATCAACTTTGCAAAACCAACAACAAACATTCATTATAACAAATCACACAACTTTATTTTCAATGGCATCCAACATTCAGTAAAACTAACTTTACTTTTAATGGCATCCAACGGTCAGTAAAACTATGTTCTACATAGATTGAATCCTTCAACTTCCTCAAAGACATATAATCATTTTTATGCTCAAGTTTCTAGAACGACTCCATTCAGAGTCAATCCCATTGTTGCACAGCCTAAACCCTATTTCTTGCCTTGGATCAAAAGCCAAAAGAAATGATCAATTTCCCTCCATTGTGGGGGTGCATCACATTTAGCCAAACAATGTCGGCATCCTATAAATTGTTTCGGGTGTGGCTACTTCTGACACAAACGAGCCTCATGCCCACAAAAGTAAAAGAAAAAAAAAATCAAAATTCAGGCGTCTAGATTCATCAACTGTAAGCGAGTATGGGTTTTGTTTTGTATACAAAATTATGACACTAGATATTACTTTATGCGCTTTGGAAAGATTGAGAAATCGACATTGAGCTTTTCGATTCACTACTGCAACACTTTAGCTATTTTTTCTATGATAGGAAAGAATTAAGAGAAGCCGTGTTGAAGTAAAGTATGCGACACTAAAAGATGGCATGAAAAGATACGTGGATGATAGAACTGCTAAAATTTTAGGGATATTTATGGATGCAGTCAATATGTCTAACATTTTCCATTAAGATTTCCATGAACCTAGCTACACTGAAATATCTCAAGATCTAACAATTTTGGATCCATTAGTGGATATCTTGCCATAACTACAATTGAATTCGCTTGCTTATAATTAATTCGAACAAGAAGGCCGTTACTGCAGCATCGATGGTAGATGCATTAAAAATGTTTTGTCACCTCCACTAAGTTCTTGATGCTGGAATACTTTAATGACGAGGATGAGACCTTATGTAATGTAGAAGATATGAGGCTGTGAACACTGTGTAGTAATGAATGTGTCGTTGAGAGTTTGTTGTAGGTAAGTCTTCTTCAGATTTTGTTCTGCTTCTAGCCATGTGATAGGTTTGAGTACTGATTATGGGGCTGTTGAACCCGATGGTCCATTTGGGATTAAGTAATGGTAAGGGAGTTGAATATCAGGGTGGGAGAGGGTAGGTGATCCATGAAGAAGTACAGGGTTGGTGTAGATGAAGAGTTGGCTTATTTTGCATTTTAAATAATAGGGGTGTAGACAAGTTAGTGGTTGAAAAGATGGATGGTGAACTAAAATATGGAGACTTGGGTATGAATGGGATGTAGGCAAGAAAGAAGATGAGGGCTGAATTGATGAAGTGGGAAAGAATAGGGATGTGGGGCTAATCGAGGTTGTAGACAGGTTTAGAGAGGTGCATTTCGAGTATGCTACCATGAAAGCTAATGAAAAACGAATGAACAAAAGTGAGTAGAAAATGGTTAGTTACAACATATGATGAACCGATTTTGGAAAATGGTGGGGGCAATGAAGGAGACTATGGGTCTGTTCTTGTGAATGGCTTTGATGATGGTTTTGTTTCTAAAGCGGTTAAGGTGGGTAGTGCGGTATATGTTTTAGGGTAAGGGTGTTTTAGGTCAGAGCTATACTCAAACGTAGGGGTAACTCTGAGTTCAAAATTGATAGCGAACATTGAGCTGGCTAGAAGCACTAAGTGCACCTAAAGAAGAAAATTGACACAACTTGGTAGATAGGGTAGGAGGAGTGCACGGCTTCATAGTGCACAATCTCATCTGGCAATTAGAAAACCTGATCTTAGCCCAGGTTCGATTGTACATTTAGGTAGTACTTACCATCCCATTATTTTGAATAACTTATCCATTATTTCTATAATAGATTTATCTAGGAAGATATGACTTATTTTTTATAAAGATTATGCTAATATAGATTAAATTTGAAAAAAAGAATGGGAGAGGGCCCTTTCACCATCATAAGATATACTAGCAGAACATTAGAGGCTTGCATGATATTAGCAAATGCAAAAAATTAGATCTTTATCAAAATATAGTAACATCAACATAACTTTAATGTAAAAATATAAAATAAAAGCCCCGATTGCCATTTTTATAGAAGTTTGGGTGGTTCTATATATCTTAGTAACTGGTTTGTCTCCTTACTAGGATAGCTCGAGAGGTTTAATAGTGGGTTGGAGATATAACCGTGTAAAGCTTATTCAACCAATTATTACCTTTACTCGATGCATCATATTCTCACTAGTATATGAGATGATTACCTTCTAAACGTTACTAATTATGGGCCACACAATGAGATTGATATGAGGGTTCTTCGGAAAGAATCCCTAGATTCTAGATTCCTTACCGTCGTCCATGGGTAGTAGGGGAGGTTTCTGTTTGTATCAAAATTGGACACAACACCCTTCGGATGTGTTTGAAAAGATAAAATTAAGAATATAAATGAAAATAGAGGAAAATCCAACAAACACGCCAATAATAAGCAGGAAAAACATACATAAACACACAGATTTAGAGTGGTTCGGCGTATGGCCTACGTCCACTATGAAATGATTGACTTTATTGATTTTTGCTTGCTGGTTACAACGTATTACAACAGTAGAATTCGAGTACAACAGTGATTTCGGTAGAGTCTGGACGTAGAAAAGCCAAAAGTCCATTTTCTGTAGGTCCAGGGCTGCTATTTATAGGTGTAGGCTGCAAATATCTCACTCAGATCTCGGAAGACCTCTTCTCTCACGTGGGTGGGCCCACACGATCGATCCCATGCCGTTTGCACTCGATCCGTGATCGATACGAATGAATTTCGTATCGATCAATATCTCATTTAATTGAGCCGAGATCGATCATGAACATTCTTGAGGATGTACGCAAAACCCTGTGAAAATTTGGTGGCATTTGGACTTGTAGATTTTGAGTTATGATCGATGCAAGTTTGGGTTTTTCGAAGGCTGTCGAAATCGTATCGATGTTGTTCGTGTCGATAGTTTCGTATCGATAGTTTTGCACGTTATGTCTGATGACGTGCCACTTGTTTTTAGGATCGATCCACATTTCATGCCGAACGATCGAGTCTTTCCTATGGATGCGTCTCATTTTTACCAAAAATGGACACAACTCTCTTCGGAAGTTATTTGAAGAGATAAAATGAATAACGTGAATGTAAAACGGAAATTATCTAACAAAAACTCCAACAAACAGAAACGTAAAATGCAAAGACAAGCAATTTAGAGTGGTTCGGCGTAGCACCTACATCCACTATGAAGTTTTGATGATTTTATTGATTCTCTTTCAATGATTACAAGCAATTACAGCGAACAACAGTGAATTACAGTTTGGAATTCGAATTCAACAGTAGGAATAAGATGCAAATCTCAATCCGGCAGAGTCTGGACGCTTGAGAATCAAAAGATCCTTTTTCTGTATGCTCTGGGGCTCTATTTATAGGCATAGGAGGCTGAGATTTCGCTCAAACTTCGGGAGACTTGGTCTGGCACGTGAGGGGGCCCACGCGACCGTTTCCAGAAATTTTTGCCTCGATCTGCGATCGAATGTCCAATTAAGCTGAAATTTGGCAGGAACATTCTTCAGTGTGTATGCAAGCTTTCATGAAAATTTCATAGGATTTGGATCAGTGGATTGCGAGTTATCGTCGATACGAAATGGCATTCATCGTTGGCTGTTTGGTTCGACTCCATGGCTTCGACTCGATCCCCCCGTATCGATCACTGCACGTGTCTCTGAGATGATGTGGTGCGCGCATTTCGTTTCGATCCAGTATTTGCTCCGCGTTGACCGCTTCGACTCCATGGATCTCGCCTCGTTTGCTTCGATGGATGACACGTCACCCTAGTTGGTTGACTTGTTGGATACGAATAAGTCATTGGTCATGGATTCGAAGTGAGGTTTTTTGGTGGATACGAAGAACAGTGGCCCGATGGATACGAAGTAGACATTGGCTGATGGTTGCGAGGCACGTCATCTGTTGATGGATACGAACCCGATCGATACGAACTCGATGGGTTCGAACATTGCTAACTTGATCGATACGAAGTTGTGGGAACTTGCCGATGTGAAGCGGATGATGGACACGGGCTGGATGGATACGAAGTAAAGTAACCTGATGGATACGAAGCAGACACTTGGCCAATCGATACGAGTTGCACTAACTATCGATGGACATGAACCCGATCGATACGAACTCGATGGATTCGAAAGACGACCACCTCTATCGATACGAAACGGTGCTCCTTGATGGGTACGAAATGGACCACATCGATGGATACGAAAACATGCTTTTCCCTCCAACTTACATCCATCATAACTCGAGCATATGAACTCGGATTGACTTGAAACTTGGAACGTTGGCTCACTTTGCTTTCCTAGTCATGTCTTATCAATTGTAGCCCAATCCGGACTCGGACGAAATTCATCCATATCCATGACAAGCGACATTTGGAATCCAATCAATTCCTTGGTGTCCTGGCCTTGCCAAAAGGCGGGATAACATTTGCCCCCCAAAGTACGTCTTGTGGAAACATGACGTGCTTTGAAAAGCTGCAGGTTCTCTCTGAATAATTTGAAAGTTATACTCTACATTGCTGTAATTGACTGTTGTGTGATAGTGATTAGCTGATTCTCGTTAACGTTGCAAGTTCGCGAGTTGTTGCCGGTTTAGCTCGTTATCGAATTTTGTATCGATCCTCTCCTGAACTGATTTGAAATTCAAGTTGAAGCAACGCTTGATGGTTGTTTTCGAATGGATCCTTCATATCGATCCTCTCCCGAATCGACACAGAAGGTTGAAAATTAGTTTTTCATAGCGACGCGGTCTTCATTGATGGATACGAAACGATTGTTCGCATCGATGGATCTGCATTGTTGAGAGATGATGGTTGCAAAATAGTCATTTCGAATCGATCAGTATCGCAACGCCTCGTATCGATGGATCCCGGTGGTAATTCGGCTTCAATGAAGGCAGAGTCCCTTGGATTCGAAACAAGCATTCGCATCGTTCCGTTGCTTGACTGGTTGCGACCGGTCAAAATGACTGGGAGACGAAACGACCCAGTCTACCTCTACGCTCCATATAAATACCTGGGACTTAGCCCATTCTCACTTTTTACCTTCCATTTTTTACTGTTGCTCTCTGTTCTTTTTTACCTTCATATCGATAGACCGAGAGAAAGAACTGCTTGCTTTCGAATCGAACCAAACCTTCGCTCCTTTGAGTGTAATCGCTAAAATCAGGTAATTAATGGATAGAATCATGTTAATAATGACGAAACTCGAGATCCCCATCATCCTTCTTGCTTTTACGACCAGTTTTGATGAATTTGAGATCTGGACAAGGGAAAACAAGATTGGGGGACGGAGCGTGGCCATAGAGTTCATGAGATCCTTTGGGGAAGAAGGAGATACGGAGGAAATTACTCTAACCTCTTTTTATATCGACCTAGACTGGGAGTATTCGAATCGATCCAGACGGCATACGTTCGTATCGGTATAGAGACGAGAGCAGCGATAGATGTGAAGCCATTGTTTTTAGATCGATGTGAAATCGGCGAACCTGATCGATATGAATTGGTTTGCCTTCGATCGACACAACATGTATCGATTCGAACCTGATCGATACGAAGCACTCTGACTCCAGCCTGATCGATACGAACCTATCGATTCGAACCTGATCGATACGAAGCACTCTCCCTCCAGCCTGATCGATACGAAACACTCCTATTCCAAGACGATCGATACGAATGTATCGATTCGAACGCGGCCGGGCTGAAATGCGTGATCCCCCTAACTCGATACGAAAATGAAGTGTGGCGATCGATCCTAACCAAATTTTGACGAACTTAGGGAAATTTTGAATACTTGAACACTTGACTCCGACGAGCTTCTGCCTTGCATAACTGAACTTGATCACAGAACCGCATATTTAACTGACTTTCGAAGCTCGTCGATGGAACTGCTATTTAACAAAAACAAAAGTATAACAAACTTTAACTTGAATCGATCGTTAGTATCTAGATGTCGTGGTTGTGGCGGTCAGCGATGATGGCCATTCCTACTGGACCCCGGAACCTTGTCGTTTGCATATTTCCTCTTAATTCTGCAGAATTTTGTTCAAATCATTCACAACACTTGCACTGCACAACTCATTCATACACTTTACACTGGGGAATGCACGGGCTTTTTATCGTTTAATGATGATTTCTCGTGAGTTAGCTAGTTATGGAACCATCAAGTTCGCAGCAGCAAGAAACTCAGAATCTAACCCCTCCCAGACTTGAGATTTCGGATATCGAGGCCAAAGTTATCGGTCCAGCTCCGAACGAGTTGCCTGACGCGTCCTTCATCAATAGTCCACCTGATTCTGTCCCGTCCAATACTCCGAAGATATGCTAGGGAGGATATGCTTAAGGCATGGTCTATCGTTGGACGATGTATTACTGCCGGGACCAGATTATAGACCGCATAATCCCCCGGAGGGATACACTGCATTTAACCGACATGCATGCGCAGCCGGGACACTCCCTCTGTTTAACGAATATATAAAAGAAGTGTTGGCTTATTTGGGGATTGCTCCGTCTCAGCTACACCCGAATGGATATGCCTCACTCAACAGCTTGTTCATTGCTTTTATGGAGTACCTCTATCGACCTCCCCGTATGACCGATATAAGATACTTGTTCAATTTCAAAAGCCGAACTGACAGTCCATCTTTCACATTCTTGGAGTCTGTAAGGAACTGCCAAGTGGTCACAGGGTCCTGGACTAGACTGAGCTACTTCAAGTCGGAGTGGTTCTATGTCCGTTGTCCTCCAGGATTCGCCAGAAGATGGCTGTTCAGACGTGAGTATCGTCTCTTTCCCAAGTAGTTGACAAGGCAATTCATTAATGAAATTGAACTCATATTTTCTATTTCTTTTCTTCCAGCAATAATCCAGCGACCTGAAGGCGGTTACTATAAAGAGATAGTCCGGGTCCTCTAAGAAATTCCAAGTGAAGAAAGGAATATTAAATTGTTGTTGATGGACCGGAATCTCAGAATTCTCGGGTTGATTGGGCGGAGGCAGAGCATAAGGCTTGATGGCGCACTAAAGACTGTCTCCAGAGAAAAAGTCAGGCGGAAGAAACCCAAAGTCGTAGTAATCGAGGAACCTGACTCCGAAAGAACTCATACCGATGAGGAGCCGTTGGTCGGGCCCGCTGATGCAACCCCGGATTCTGATGAAAAAAGAAAGGGCAAGGCAGTGGCCTTAAAACAGGCTAAATCTGGAAGACGGAAGTCTGTGGTCTTAAACCGCCCCCCTTTAGGAGTTAAAATCTCGGAGGCATCCTCCCTGCAAGCCGAAAATCAATTCGAAGGGCTCGCTGACCTTCCAATTTCGGACCTTGCGTCCGCACAACATGACGTTGAATTGTATGAACTGCAGCATACCTTCGACGTTAGCGAGTCTCTTCCTGCTAGCGCGATCGACACTTTTGGTTGGTCCGGGGGGTTACACATCCATACACTCTTCACGGCACAACACAGTGTTCTAACTGTAAACAGTATTTCACAAATGGTTACTGATCTTCCGTATTTTACTTTTCAGGTACGATGTCTTGACGAGGTTCTGTGCTAGGCAGTTTGCGCAACAAGCGCCGTTACTATGAGCCTCGCAGGAGAGAGGGGGAGAGAGATTACGATTCAGGGCATTCTGGTCAGGAGAGGTCTGACAGAGATAGGGGATATGTGCGCCAATCACGATCCCGCTCTCCTCCTCCCAGGACCTCTGCACCGCCCACGGTTGTAATTGTCCATCCTCCTGAAACTTCACGGCCTAAGCCGCCTTCTCATGTTTCGAGACATGATCCTCCACATGGGACTGAAATAGCCACCTCCTCAACTACTACACCGGCCATACCTGACTCGACCGGGGAAGGAGCACTTAAACTTGCACAGATGAGGAAGGAATTCCCCGATATCTGCTTTGACGGTTATGTCTTTCCTCCACACTTGAAGAGAATTCCGCCAACAGCTGAGAATACTATCCATGATTATGTTGCGGACATATTCTTTCAGTACAAGGAGTGGGAATGGGCCGTGAGGAAAGCATCCAAAGTAGCATTCGATCGAGGTGTCGTTATTGAAAAGCTGGAGAAGGAGCTGGGTCACAAAGACCGAATTATGAAAGTGCTCAACACTGAGGCCGAGTCTTCCCGTAAGTCTGAGATGGAAGCTCTGAAAAAGATCGATGAGATAAACTCGACCATGAGTAGGATGAAACAAGAGCACTATACCGCAATCGAAGACATGGGTCACAGGAACACCACCATTACTGCCGAGAGAGACGCCGCTCTCAAGGAGCTTAATGAGCTGAAATCAAAGTTCTCCGAAATAGCGAGGGAGAAGGATGCGGCCAATGTCTCTACGCAGGAGGCCTGTGATCAGGCGGTGGTGCTTCGAAAGGAGAAAGATGCGGCTATGGAAAAAGTCCGCGAAGCTGAAGCCGGAGTTGATGAGAAGGTACGACAGGCGGAAGCCAGGATCGAGGCTGAGGTAGAAGAGCTACTCGTCACTTACAATGCCAACGTGCTAAGGCACCAAGATCTGACTTGGCTCGACGACTATCCAACACATCTCTATAACGCTTGGAACATGCTGGTTGAGGAGGAAAAGTCTGGGCACCCCGATGAAGCCATTAATGAATTCGAGCTGGAGAACCGCATACTTAATGATGATGAAAAGAAAGTTCTCCATGGCTCCATGATTTCTCACGAGAAGGAGAGGCTTGGTGCCCAGTCTCAGGAAGTTGGAGAAAGCTCTGGTGCTGAGCACCGTATTACGAGTTCTGAGATTGTCACGTCATCTCAGTCTGAGCTGACTTCGACGATCGACTCCCAGCCCATACCAGCCTACGATCCGGACCAGCCACATTTATCTCCTATTAAGGAGCATCCTTCTGAATTCATTCAGACGACTCTGAGCCAAACCGAGGAAGGTACTCTGAACAAACCTCTTGTTCACTTGGACCGAAGAATTCGTATAGAAGTGTATACTAACAAATGTTTCTTTTCTTTGATCAGTGACTGAAGTTGCACCAGCTGCGCCTCCCGTAGCCCAGGAATCATGCCAAGTGCCAAAGGCCATCATCTTTGAGGCGACCTCCGTTGTGACAGTTGCGCCGGTCGAGGTAACGCAGGGGAGCTCACTTTCCTTAGATGAACAGATGATAAACGAGCTCCTTGGCCGATAGAGTGATCCCTTTGCAGACTTACCATTCGGCCTGGGCGGATTCTCATCTACTTCTGATATCTCAACTCAGACCACTACGGCACATAGTGAGGCCCGAGCACAACGAGAAGCAATCATGTTGGCTGAGATTAATGCTGAGATGGCGACAGCGGCGCATGGTGGCAGCTTGGATGGCGGAGCAGTAGCGCAAGGCCCTACTCCCCTTATGATTGTATCTCCCGGGGGCATGCTCGTCGATACTAGTGCACCAGTCCCGCCCCCGGCTGTAGATCCTATTCCCCCAACTCCTCCTGCGGGAAGCATCCCCATAGATTCCAGCTCGGAGGATGATGTCGACATCATGCCTTCGTCTGAGGGTAGCCCGTCTAAGGAGAAAGGCTCAAAACGAAAAATCACTGGTGGTTCCAGCAGCTCTTCGAAGAAGAAGAAGCTGAGGAGAAAGAAGGATTAGATAGACTCTTTTAGGCATGTGTTTTCCCTTTTTACAGTCAGGAATTTTGTTATCTTTTTCTTTTTGTAGGCCGTGTATAGATGCGGGTTCGGCCCCTGCTGGTAGGAATTTTTTGGAAAGGCTCGTGTATGAACCATTGCTTCTGATTAGTTGAAATAAAATTTTGTCTTCTTGTTTCAACTTGTATTCCTTTTACGCTTAAATGTTGCAGTGTTCGAACTTCAGTCCGGTGTACTTGCATTATTTTAACGCCTAAGCATAGCTTGTTTTGTCTGCCAAGTCTGGGAATCTCGGATTCGAGTTGTGATCGGAGATTGAATCGGACTTGAACGTCATACAGTTTCGGGTAGTGATTAACACTTGAACCTGCCCCCAGTTCCGGGGTGAAGTTATGGTGATCGGCCTGCGATCGCAAGGAGTGAGGATCGAGCGATCGAACTACACTTGTTTCCTTATGAATCGTTTCACCCACACTCTGGGGATGCAAGTCATCTCGTGAGCGGTTGTTCACATCCTGGGAACTTAAGATTGACGTTAGTACTCCAACCCATATCCTGGGAAACTGGAGTTAGTGTTCACACCCTGATTCGCACTCCGGGAGTTCGGAGTTGACTGTTTATACTCCGCTTCGCACTCTGGGAATACGGAGTTGAATGTCTATACTCCGTTTCGCACTCTGGGAATACGGAGTTGATTGTTTATACTCTGTTTCGCACTCTGGGAATATGGAGTTGATTGTTTATACTCCGTTTCGCACTCTGGGAATACGGAGTCGATTGTTTATACTCCGTTTCGCACTCTGGGAATACGGAGTTGATTGTTTATACTCCGTTTCGCACTCTGGGAATACGGAGTCGATTGTTTATACTCCGTTTCGCACTTTGGGAATACGGAGTTGATTGTTTATACTCCGTTTCGTACTCTGGGAATACGGAGTTGATTGTAGGATTGTTGTGTGTTAATCCTATTTAACATTGGTGTAATGACTTGCCCCTGAGCTCGGGTTTCACTTAGTGAGTGACCGGTCGTATCACAGCCACTCTCTATTTGAATAAATCCCACCACGTGATGGGACTTAGCTCTCCGTGCATCGTGATGTCGTACATTGTATTCAATGAATCACAGCTCTGGCTCGAAGAGATGGCATTTTATTGCTGAAATAAGAAAATGCGGCAAAGTCAGTTGCCTTATTACAGAATTCAAATTTCTAAATGTAGAAACAAATTGCTAAATGAAAAGATATTATGAAATAAATAAAGCCTGTCATGTGTAATAGCGACGGAGACTCTCGCTGTTCCAGGCCCTTGGCAAATCAAGACCGTCAACGGTCGATAGTTTGAATGTGCCATCTCCGAGTTTTCGTGTAATCACGTATGGTCCTTCCCAATTTGGTTTCATGTGTGAAGGAACTGGATAGACCCTCTTGAGAACGAGGTCGCCGAGTTCAAAGGTTCGATGTCAAACTTTGGTATTGTACAATCGGGCGACTCGACTTCGATATGCGGCTGCTCTCAAATCAGCCTCTTCCCGCTTCTCGTCCAGTAGATCCAAAGATTCAGCAAGCAATATAGCGTTTTTTCTGGATCGTAGTAAGTCACGCGATGGGAAAACACTTCCGTCTCGACTGGAATAACGACTTCTGAGCGATAAGATAGGGAAAACGGGGTGTGTCCGGTTGCGGTCTTGTGAGTTGTTCGATAAGCCCATAATGCCATAGGAAGTTCATCAACCCATTTGCCTCCGGCCTTTTTCAATCGTTTCTTTAGGATGGATTTTATAACTTTATTGACAGCTTCGACCTGACCATTTGCCTGAGGATGTGCAACTGCCGAGAACTTTTTATGGATGTGAAACCGTTGACAGAAATTCTTGAATTCTGCACTTTCGAATTGGGCTCCGTTATCGGTGATGATGGTATGCGGGAGTCCAAATCGACAGATGATGTTGCGAACCACGAAATTTATCACTTTCTTTGTCGTAATGGTTGCGAGGGCTTCAGCTTCTGCCCACTTTGTAAAGTAGTCAACGGCGACGATGGCGTACTTCGCACCACCTTTTGCTAGAGGTAGAGCGTCAATGATATCGATGCCCCACATTGCGAATGGCCAGGGAGTGACCATTTGAGTTATCTCGGTAGGCAGGGCTCTTGGAATTCGGGCGTGTTTTTGGCACCTATCGCACTTTCTGGCATAGTTTGCTGCATCTCGGTTCACTGTCGGCCAGTAGTATCCATATCGGAGTATCTTCTTAGCGAGTGCTTGCCCACCGGTGTGATCGCCACACTCTCCTTCGTGCACGTCATGTAACACTCGTTTGATTTCCTCGTGAGCGATACACCGGAAGAGAGGAACGGAAGAGAGGAACGGCATAACCTCTTCTATACATGACTCCGTTCTGAATGACAAACCGTGAAGCTTTTCGTAGAATTTGTCTTTTCTCATTTCTATGTTCAAGCAACGTCCCATTCTCGATGTAATTTCGATATGGAGTCATCCACGATTCTCTACCGGGAGCGGTTTCAAACACAAAATTCATCTCTATTTGATCGATGCTTGGGTAGGAACAAGTTTCGACGGGGACAAGTCCCATTTGCTGTGCTTCACCTGTGCTGGCTAACTTCGCCAATGAATCGGCTTTTTGATTGCGTTCTCGAGGTATATAATAAATGGCATAATAATCAAACTGATTCAGTACTTCCTGAACTCGAGCCAAGTAAGCAGCCAGCCTTCGATCTCTCGCTTGATACTCTCCCCGTACTTGACACACAACTAACTGTGAATCACAATAAATTTCCACAGCGATAATCCTCAAATCTCTGGAAAATTTTAGTCCAGTTAAGAGGGTTTCATATTCAGCTTCATTATTAGTTGCATGAAAATCTAACTTCAAAGCATAACATATAGATCGGCCTTCGGGAGTTTCAAGTACAACACCAGCGCCCGAACACAGGTCGTTTGATGCACCGTCGGTATACAACTTCCAGATGTATTCGGGGGATTCACTGGTTTCGGGCAAGTCCTCTGGAACGGTAAATTCGGCTATGAAATCTGCCAGGACTTGTCCTTGAATGGCTCTCCGCGGAGCGTAAGTGATATCAAATTGGCTTAGTTCAATGTTCCACTTGAGTAACCTACCAGACGTCTCAGGCCGCGTGAGGACCTGTCGTAACGGCTGATCGGTGTACACAGTAAGAGGATGAGCTTGGAAGTAAGGACGGAGCTTTCTTGAGGCAATAAGCCAGTTTTTCCAGTCTTGGGTAATTTCTCTCAGCTCTTGTTAGCCGTTTACTAACATAGTAGACCGGTTTCTGCACTCGGTCTTCTTCCCGAACTAGAGCAGCACTGATCGCATGTTCTGATACTGCCAGGTAAAGGTACAATTGCTCGTGGTCAACTGGTTTTGACAAGATCGGTGGTGTGGAAAGATGCTGAACCAGCGATCGGAATGCGCCTTCACACTCTGTGTTCCATTCAAAGTTTCGCTTTCCCTTCCGGGTCAGATCAAAGAAAGGAATGCATTTGTCGGTGGACTTCGAGATGAACCTGCTCAATGCGGCTACCTTCCCGTTGAGACTCTAGACTTGCTTTATGGTTCTTGGGGTTTGTAGGTTCCTTATTGCCCAGATCTTCTCAGGATTTGCTTCTATCCCTCGAGCGTTGACGATAAACCCGAGGAACTTTCTAGATGCGACACCGAAGTGACACTTTAATGGGTTGAGCTTCATTCCATATTCCCGAAGGATGCAGAACATCGAATTTAAATCTCTGACGTGATCCATGGAGAATCGAAATTTTACTAGCATGTCATCCACGTAAACCTCCATGGTCTTCCCGATTTGGTTGGCGAACATCCGGTTGACCAAGCGTTGGTATGTTGCTCCGGCGTTCTTTAGACCAAATGGCATGACTTTGTAATAGTAGAGTCCTAGATCGGTTACGAAACTGGTATGTTCTTGATCAGTCAAATGCATGGGTATTTGATTGTAGCCAAAATAAGCATCCATAAAAGATAGTAATTCATGTCCGGTTGTCGAATCTACGAGCTGGTCAATTCGAGGAAGTGGGAAACTATCTTTCGGACAAGCCTTGTTTAAGTCAGAGTAATCGACGCAAGTTCTCCATTTTCCGTTCGGCTTTCGAACCAGTACGGGGTTGGACACCCATTATGGATACAAGGCATCTCGGATAAACCCATTCGATTGTAACTTATCAACCTCCTCTTTAAGGGCGGCAGATCTCTCTGGATCCATACCGCGCCTTTTATGCTTGATCGGGACATACCACGGTTCTATATTCAGGGAGTGACTTGCAATGCTCGGCGAGATCCCGCACATGTCAGAATGTGTCCAGGCGAAGACGTCGAGATTCGCCCGGAGAAATTCAACCAATTCCTATTGTGTCTGTTTGCCCAGTTGAGACCCAACTTTCAGCATCCTCGAATCATCATCCTTACTGATTGGGACGTCCATAGTCAGTTCGGCCGGAGAAGCTTGATTCTCCTTGGATTCGTCATTATCTTCACTGTCCCTAGGGTCAAGGTCTTTCTGGAATTGGTTGTGGTGCCCGGGCCGAGGCCCATGCATCAATTGTCAATCATCAATAGAACGGACACAGAGAGATTCCTCTACGCCCTTTCCCTTCTCTTTTCGCTGCGCCCCGCGCAGCAGCAACATAGCAGGCCCTCCCCGTTGCCTGATCTCCTTGAACGACTCCAATCCCACGATCGGTGGGGAACTTCAGAGTCAAACACCATGGGGCGATGGCCGCCCTGAACTCAGCAAGGGCCGGTCGGCCCAAAAACGCATTATAAGGTGAATCAATCTCTAAAACAATTAAGTGTAACATCCGGACTCTCCGGCGTTCTCCAACTCCCAATTCCACCGGTAGTTCTGTTACTCTGATGGGTATCGTAGCACTCCCGTTAAAACCGTGGATTCGGGATTGGCAGGGTTTCAAATCCTTTGCTTCCATCTTCATTAAATCGTAAGCCCGTTTAAGCAAGATATTCACAAAGCTCCCACTGTCAACCAGGATCCTCTTCATCCAAGCAATACCTACCTGGGTAGATATGACTAGTGGGTCAATTGTAGGGGCTTCGACCTTATCAGCGTCTCGACTTCTAAATACAACATCAGAAGATATTATCTTCTGTTGTTTAGCCGGAGTTCCATCCTCACAATTACTGCAACATTCGAAGTCCGCATGCCTGATAGAACTAGCATACAACTCCATTTCCCCCCAGCTTCTGTTTGCTGGGTGAGGACCACCACTTATTGTGTTGATAACCAACCTCCCGCCCGCACGAGCGGGTTCTTCCTGTCTTTCTTTATTTTGTGAACGATTCTGATTCGAAGGGCCCGCTTCACCAGACTGCGGCGCCCGCACAAACTGATCTAACTTCCTCTCTCTGATCAACTTCTCGATGAGTAAATGTAAATGTCGACACTCATTGGTATTGTGGTCGTAGCTTTCATGGAATCTACAGAACTTTCCTGTTTGAACCTGCCTCTCCGATGGGGGTTTCGGAGTAGGCTTCTTATACTATACAGTGTTGCAAGTCTGTAAGTATACGTTCTCCAATGACGTATTCAACGGCGTGTAATTGTCAAACATTTGAGCCCTACGCCGTGGGCCTCGGTTCTGATCTCTTTTCTTATCCTGGCCATTGTTGCCTCTCGGCTGGGTTTGCTTGTTCTGTATATTCAGCTGAACTTTTCCGGAACTCTCACCGGACTGCTTAACCGCTACGTTACTCTGTATCCCTTCACTTCTGGGCCTCGCATCGTCCTGCTTCCTAGACTGTTTCGCATCCTCTTGTCATAAGAATTGGGCGGCCTTGGAGTAGAAACGGTCCAACGATGCGGGTGGTTTCCTAGCTAGCCAATTCCCAAACTCAGAATCGGGATCAATCCCTTTGGTTAACGCCATCAAGATCGAGTTATCGTTGGGGTTGCTAATCTCAACACATGCTGCGTGGAATCTTTCTAAGTAACGCCTGAGCGTCTCTCCATGAGCTTGGGTGACACTAGACAGGGTATTAACGTCTTTAGGTCTAGCAACATGCATACGAAACTGTTCTACAAACCGTTTAGCCAGTTGATCGAACGAAGAGATAGATCTAGGTGGTAACCTTGTAAACCACATTGTTGTGATTCCTCCAGAGAGATGGGGAAACTTCGACACTTCACTGCATCATCAGCTCTTGCAGCGCTCATTGACCATTCATACTTCAAAATATGTTGATTGGGGTCACTATTTCCTTCGTACATTGGGAGAGTTGGCATTCTGAATCACCGAGGGGGTTCAGCATATAATACCTCGTCTGTAAAAGGGGTATGACTACGGGAGATTCCCCAATCATCATTAGTGAGCCCCTGGCTCTCGCGAATCATCTGACGTATCATGGTCGAAATATCTGATACTGGCACATTCTGGGCATGTTGAGCTAAGGTGTGGTTGGGTTCCACAGTGCGAGTTTGGACCGGGTGCTGTCGACGGTCCATATTTCGCCTCCTTGGCTCAGCATCTTCTGGGACATATGGTTCAAGAGTATGCCCACGCTGTTGATTATTCGGATCTGACAGATTTCAGGTATCAACCCTCGTTTCTACCGTGGCGGTTGTAGCACGGTTGTCCGTGATGTACTGTGGAGCAGTGCCTCCTCGTGTTAAGGGTCCTATCTGGAAGCTGGTCGACGGCCCTGCCCTTAATTGTCCAACGGTCAAGGCGGGTTGATATCCGGTAGTTTTTGCGTGATCCCCATCTAATCGAGGACGTGTAGACCTGTGGTGATAGTCAAACGAGGCTGAACTTTCAGTAGACGCACGAGAAACGTCATCCCTCCTGGGTCTTCTACGGCTTTGGCGGTTTAGTTGGTTGGTCAATTCAACATTGGCGCGCAACTGTTCAGCCAACTGTTGTCGGCTTTGGGTCAGTTCCTAGAGCAACACTTGGAACTCTTGTCGGGTGACTGGCCCTGACGGATCCGAGT
Organism: Allium fistulosum; assembly: GCA_030737815.1. NCBI lineage: Eukaryota > Viridiplantae > Streptophyta > Magnoliopsida > Asparagales > Amaryllidaceae > Allium > Allium fistulosum. The sequence continues at coordinate 335,328,983 of CM060902.1, read as the reverse complement.
GAGCAGTGTTATCCTGATTGGATGAAGGCTGTTGTGTAGGATTCTGTCTATCCCGGCCTTCTTGATCAGCAGCGGTAGCGGTAGTTCTTGTACTAACCATTTTCAGTGGTGGAGTCCTTTCCTAGACTTTACGCAAATCTGAATAGAACTGAAGGATTCCGGATTAGAGATCTGGATCTTCCTCTTGGATTTATGCAATCCGGTATCGATGGTAGATCCAAGGAGCAGGAGAAAAAACTGGTTTTCTTAGTGAAAGCACCAAAGTGTTTGTACCAAAAATGGGCACAACACTCTTCGGAAGTTATTTGAAGAGATAAAATGAAGAACGTGAATGTAAAACAGAAATTATCTAACAAAAACTCCAACAAACAGAAACGTAAAATGCAATGACAAGCAATTTAGAGTGGTTCGGCGTAGCACCTACATCCACTATGAAGTTTTGATGATTTTATTGATTCTCTTTCAATGATTACAAGCAATTACAGCGAACAACAGTGAATTACAGTTTGGAATTCGAATTCAACGGTAGGAATAAGATGCAAATCTCAATCCGGCAGAGTCTGGACGCTTGAAAATCATAAGATCCTTTTTCTGTATGTTCTGGGGCTCTATTTATAGGCATAGGAGGCTGAGATTTCGCTCAAACTTCGGGAGACTTGGTCTGGCACGTGAGGGGGCCCACGCGACCATTTCCAGAAAGTTTTGCCTCGATCTGCGATCGATACGAATCCATTTCGTATCGATCAAGATGATGTCCAATTAAGCTGAAATTTGGCAGGGACATTATTCAGTGTGTAGGCAAGCTTTCATGAAAATTTCATTGGATTTGGATCAGTGGATTGCGAGATATCGTCGATACGAAATGGCATTCATTGTTGGCTGTTTCGTTTGACTCCATGGTTTCGACTCGATCCCCCGTATCGATCACTGCACGTGGCTCTGAGATGATGTGGTGCGCGCATTTCATTTCGATCCAGTATTTGCTCCGCGTTGACCGCTTCGACTCCATGGATCTCGCCTCATTTGCTTTGATGGATGACACGTCACCCTAGTTGGTTGACTTGGATCGATCCACATTTCATGCCGAACGATCGAGTCTTTCCTATGGATGCGCCTCGTTCGTATCGACCCGGCTTAGCCTTGTTCGTATCGATCCAGCTTGGCCTTGTTCGTATCGATCCACTACATCTCACTTTGTACCGATAGATAAACGATCTCTTCATATCGATCACAGAGTAATCGATTTCGTATCGATGGGAAATGATGACTTCATATCAACCTGTGGCCGATCGATACGAAGTATGTTTGAAAATTAGATCGATGAAAAATGGACTTCCGTGTTATCGCCGATGGATATGAAGTAGCGGTCGCTGATGGATACGAAGTGGGCTTGCTCGCCGATGGATATGAAGTAGATCAACTTCGATGAATACGAAGCTGGATGGATATGAGATAAGGTCCGAGGGTTGATGGATACGAACAGGACGGTGCAAGGTGATGGATACAAACAGGATGGTTGCAAGTTGATGGATACAAATTAAACATGTCTCATGCTTAAATTGATCGGTCTATAACTTGAGCATACGAACTCCGATTGACCTGAAATTTAGAACGCTGGCTTTCATAGCTTTGTTTGTTGTGCCATATCATTTTTAGCTTGATCCGGACTCGGACAAAATTTTCCAGTATTCATAGCGAGCCTATGTATAACCGATCTTCGGGACGGAATGTCCTTGGTTTCCAGTTAAGTTCTTGGTGTCACGGCATTGCCAAAAGGCGGGATAACATTTGCCCCCCAAAGTACGTCTTGTGAGAACATGACGTGCTTTGAAAAGCTGCCATCTTCATTCTGAAAAGTTCTATCTGATTTGCTAAGCGGTTGTTGTTTTTCCATCAAAAGATGTAACCTTTGGTTGATTCTCGGTAATATAAATACTGAACTGTTGACTGCCAATGACCGTACAGTGTATTGTTGTAACTGAGTATCGAGTGTTAGCAATCTGTTGTTCATCGTTTTAGTTGTCAATAGGTGAGCATTCAATTCCTGTGAATTTTAAAAATTGGATGTTAGTCCGTCATACATGCACGTATGTTAACCTGACTCCCGTTAACGTTCGTACGCTCACGAGTCATTGTCAGATTTCTTTTAAAAAATTCCGTATCGATCCTCTCCTGAATCGATGTGAAACCCAAACTGTAACAACGCTTGATGGTTGTTTTAGTGTATCTCTTCGTATCGATCCTCTCCTGGATCGATCTAAAAGGTCGAAAAAATTGTCTTTATATCGATGTCGATCGACACGAATTTAATTGTTGTTTTAATGTAGTTCACATCGATGGATACGAGATCTTAGGGTCTTCGAATAGAGGATTTGGAATTGTCGTTTCGTATCGATGGAGTTGAGTAGCTTAAGTGCGATCCTGCTGTATCCTTCGTATCAATGGAATTCCTACTGATGGATACGAAGATGATGGTCGATCATTAATTGATATGAAATGCTAATTTCCACACCGCTCTTAGTTGATGGATACGAACGAGTCTCTTCGTATTGATAGAATTTCTGACCGTTTTAATCGGTTTTGGCTACTGGAATACGAAGCGTTTTTTCCTTGGATACGAGACCATATAAATACCTTTTGTACTTAGAATTTTTTTACTTGCTCACTTTTACTCTCTGCTTTTGTATTGATAGAGCACTCGAGAAATGAAAACTATATTCGTCCCAAATCGTCTAACACTTTGTTCCTTCGAACCGATTGCTCCACTTAGGTAATTAATCTATCCATTCTATTTTAGAACGATGAGACTTGAGTTTCCGTGCCAATTTGTTCAAGGCCGTGGCCGATTTCGGCGACGTCGCTACCGGAGTTGGGTCGGAGCAAGATTGAAGGAGAAGCAATGACGTTCAAACAGCCTGGGGAAGAAGGTCGACTGATGGATACGAGGAGTGTTGTAACATTGCGAAGTAATTCACATCAATCTGGGAACACTAGGAGTTCGTATCAATCCTGGAAGTGCTGAATGAAAGGGCGAGATTCGTATCGATTGGGGGCGATCGATACGAAGACTCAACCCGCATGATCGATGCGAAGTTCTAACTCTGGTGATCGATACGAAAACTGGGTCGGTGATCGATGCGAAGTCTTACCCCTAGCGATCGATACGAAGTATAGACCGATGATCGATGCGGGGACCAAGGCTTTAGATCTATACGAATCCTAGCCTAACCTGACCGATTCAAAATTGAACTTTTGTTGAACGATCTAAGTTTAAATCTTGACGAATACGAAATCTTGTGCATACTCGAATCTTACTCCGACGAGCTTCACCCTCGCATATCTAAACTTAACTGTTAAACTGCATATTTGACTACCCTTCGAAGCTTGTCGATGTAACTGTAACTTGAAAAAAATTTAACAAACTTCAACTTGGATCGGTCTCTAAAGTCTGGATGGCATGGTTGTGATGGTCAGCGATGACGGTCACTCCAGTTGAATTTCAAAGTCTCATCGCTTGAACATTTCTTAAATTCTGTAGAATCTTTTTAGCACTATGTGGCACTGCACTGCACAACACATTCATGCACTTCACACTAGGGAACACACGGGCTTATTATTATCTAATGATGGTTTTTGAGTTGATTAGTTATGGAATCTGCAAGTTCACAACAGTAGGAGCCTCAAAGCTCGTCTTCTTCGATAATAGAGATCACGGCTATTACAGCCGAAGTAATAGGTCCAGCTCCGGACGAGCTGCCGAGAGTAACTTTTATTGCGAACCCATAAGATTCTATGTCGTCCAATGTCTCCGAAGATATGTTGGGGCAAATATGCTTAAAGTACGGTCTCTCATTAGATGACGTTTTGCTACCCGGACCAAATGACAGGCCACATGCTCCCCCAAAAGGATTCACAGCCTTTAATCTCCATTCGTGCACCGCGGGAACACTTCCCCCATTTAACCAGTATATCCGAGAAGTGCCATATTTCTTCAGAATCGCTCCATCACAATTACATCCAAATGGATATGCACTGTTGAATAGTCTATTCATCGTCTTCATGGAACATATTTTCCGCCCCTCGACCCTAGAAGAAATCAGGTACCTGTTTAATGTTAAGAGTCGGGGAGACAGTCCTTCGTTCACATTTCTAGAGGCAGCCAGGAACTGCCAAGTGGTGGTGGGATCCTGGACCAGGCTCAGCTACTTTAAGACGGAGTGGTTTTACGTCCGATGTCCTCCAGGGTTTGCTAGCCGATGGTTAGTCAGACGTAAGTGCTGCATTTTTTCTAGTAGTTAACGAGATAGTCATAATTGATGTTGAAACTAATATCTTCTTTCCTTTACAGCCGCAATTCCGCGACCCGAAGGTGCTCAGTTCAGAGAAATAGTACGGATTCTTCAGGAAGTGCCGAGCGAAATGAGAGATATGGACTCAGTGCTCACAAATAGAAGCTTGAGGATCGTTGGGCTAATCAAGCGAAACCGAAGCTTAAGACTTGAAGGAACGCTTAGGGCAGGCCTGATGAGGCGGGTGAAGCGTAAAGCGCCTGGGGTTGTAATAGCCGAGGAAGGCAACGAAGAAAATACACCCATTGACGATGAACCCATAGCCGGGCCTTCTAAAAGTTTTTAGGGTTTAGAGGGAATGAGAAAAGGCAAGGCAGTAGCACATAAGCGTCATAAATCTTCGAGATGGAAATCCGTAATCGTGTCCCTGCCAGCCTCCGGTGCTAGAATTCTGGAGGCTCCTCCCTTGCCAATGGAAAATCCTTTTGAAGGGCTTGCCGACATTCCAATTCCAGACTATGTGTCACTTCAACACGACACCGGATTGGAAGGGCTTCAAAGTGCCTTAGATTTAAGCGAATCACTCCCTACAAGTGTAGCCGACATATCCGGTTGGTTAAGGGATTTAACACATGCATACACTTCACGACACTACACGATTTCCAATCATAAGTTATTCACTTCTGGAGATTACTGATTCTGCTTTTCTTTCTATTTTACAAATACGATGACTCGGCGAGAATCTATGTTAGGAAGCCTTCGCTCTGCGCGCCAGTCATCCAGTTCTTACTATGAGTCCCGTAAGAGGGATGCTGATAGAGACCGCGATCGCGGTTATTCCAACCAAGAACGTTATGAGAGGGAGAGGGATAGAGACAGAGAATATAGATATCACTCCCGATCAAGTTCTCCACCTCCTCGGGCTCCAACACCACCCTCCGGTCACGGGAAACAATCCTTAGAGCCTCCATGCCAAAAACCGTCTTCTCAAGCTCCCAGGTCGGAGTCACAACGCCGTAGAACTGAGGCTGAAACTCCCACAGTCATTAAACAAGCCATTATCGAGCCCACTGGGGAAGGAGCAATCAAAATCGCCCAGTTGAAAAAAGACTTCCCTAACTTCTGTTTCGAGGGCTTCGTCTTCCCTCCGCATTTAAAATGAATTCCAGTTGAGGCGGAGCAAACTATGCATGATTACATCCATGATATATATACCCAGTATCGAGAGTGGATGAAAACTGTCGGCAAAGCATCAGCGGTGGCCTTTGAGCGGGCAAAAGTAATCGAGAAGCTAGAAACCGATATCGCTCAAAAGGACCGTATAATACAAGTGCTAAATAATGAAGCTGAATCTTCTTGAAAGTTGGAAATAGAGGCTACCAAGAAAGCCGATGAGGCGAACCAATCCATGGAAAGGATGCGGCAGACGCATTTTGCTTTGGTCGAGGAGATGGGCCACCGAAACACCACTGTCACAGCTGAAAGGGATGCTGCGTTGAAGGAACTTAACGAGCTTGAAGCCAATTTTTTTGAAATCGTCAAGAAAAAGGACGACGCAAACAAAGCAGCCCAGGAGGCGTGCGAACAAGCTGTGGTGCTCCGGGATGAAAAGGATGTGGTCGTACTCAAAATTCGGGAGGCTGAGGCCAAGGTTGAGGATGAAGTTAAGATAGCAGAGGCCAGGTTAGAGGCCGATATTAAAGATCTTCTGATTACATACAACTCCAGAGTACTGGAGTACAGGGATCTAACCTGGCTCGACAATTATCCAACACACCTGTATAACGCTTGGGGTCGGCTGGTGCAGGATGAGAAAGTCGAACGACAAGCAGAATCAGTTGATGATTTCGAGCTTGAGAACCGGGTGTTGAACGAAGATGAAAGGAAAGTTCTCCATGATATCACGATCACATATGAAAAGGAGAATTGGCACTCAGCATGCGAAAGCTGGAGAAGGTTCTGGAGTTGAGCACCATGATGTAAGTTCTGAGACTCTTGCGCCAACTCAGCCTGAATCCACATCCGTGGTTGATTCTCAGTCCATTCCTGCTTATAATCCCGATCAACCGCGGTTGTCTCCAGTTCACGAGCATGTCATGGAAGCTACTCCAGCTCCGCCTGCAAGTCAAACTGAGGAAGGTATTCTAAGCATTTCTTGTGCTCATTCAGTGTGGGAAGCGTTATTTGGAGCAATCATTAATAACTTTATCTTTGTCTCTGTTCAGTTATAGGAGCTATATCTGCAACGCCTCCTACAACCCAAGAGTTGCATCACGAGCAGGAGGCGATCATAACTGAAGTGACCACGACAATGGCTATTGCACCCAAGGATGGAGTACAAGGGAGCACACTTATTTTCAATGAATATATGATGGATGAACTTCTCGGTCATCACAGTGACCCCTTTGTTGATCTGCCGTTTATCATGAGTGGGAGCGCACTTGTGACTAGCTCTTCGGGCCCAACTGCTAGCTTCCCTAGCGAGGCTCAAACAACTCACGAAGAGGAAATACTGGCTGAAATTAACACCGAGATGGAAGCAGCTGCACGGGGCAATGGCTTTGGAGGTGGAATGGTGGGACCTGGCCCAGCCCCCTTGCGGATGATCTCCCAGGGAGGAACGGTCGTTGATACAAGTGTGCCTCCTCCGTCTGCTAACATTGATCATATCCCTCCGACTCCACCTTCGGGAAGCATTACTATTCACTTGAGTTCGGAGGAGGAAGTTGATATAATGCCCCCAACTGGAGATTAGCCGCCAAAAGGCAAGGGTTCGAAGAGGAAACCAAGCGGCGAATCCAGCAGGTCAACGCCGAAGAAGAAGCCAAGAAAAAAGAAAGAATAGATATGTCTCTTTGGCTCATTTTTGGTAGATAGACAAGAATCTACTTTTGTTTTCTTTTTGTAGGCGGTGTATAGATGCGGGTTCGGCCTGGTATAGCTTTGTACTTACCTTTTTTTCTTCTAAAGAATAATTGAAATAAAATTTCATTTTGTCTTCAGCTCAATTTGTGTTCATTTGTTAAAGTGCTTCAGCGTTTGAACTTTCATTCAACACACTTATGAAGTTTTAGCCTTTAAATCGGACCTGGGTCTAGTTGCTAAGTTCCGGAGTCACGGTTTTGGGTCGCGATCGAGCGCTAAGTCGAATTTCGATATTGCATTGTCTCAATCAGTGGCTGGCACCTAAGTTCTACCCCCTATTCCGGGAAGAAATTGAAAAGATTGGTTAACAATCGCTGATTGCCATTGATATACCAGGCTTAACTTTGCTGAAGCAGAATTGAAACATGGCGAGTTTAGGTGGTCGAATCACACTTGCTCGTCTATTTGTGATCGCATCCACACTTTGGGGATTGCACTTGTAGATCGGTGGTCTGTCACACCTGCACAAGGTTTTGAACCACGTCCGCGCTCCGGGGACTTAAGTTATTTTATTGGCGGTCAGTCACACCCATTTTGCGTTTATACTCCAATTCACACTTTGGGAACTTAGAGTTATTCGATGTTTATGCTCCAGTTCACACTTTGAGAATCTGGAGTTATTTAATGTTTATACTCTGATTCGCACTCCGGGAATCTGGAGTTAGTTGGTGGGTGGTCAGTCACACCCATTTGGTATTTATGTTCATACTCCAGCTCGCATCTGTTTAGGCTTTAGGGTCTCGTTCGCACTCCGGGAATGATGGATCTATCAGGATCGCGGATGGTTGGCTCACATCCACCTTGAGTTAACAAGTGAGGTCGTTAGATAGACGGATCCATCCTCCTCGAACTTGGTTCGAATACGGGCGAAGTCATTAGGTGGACGGATCCACCCTCTCCGAAACCGCATTTACAGGTTTATACTCCAGTTCGCACTCTGGGAATCTGGAGTTAGTTAGAGGATTGTCGTGTATCAATCCTTTATTGGCTTTGGTGTGATGACTTGTCCCCGAGCTCGAGTTTCACTTAGTGAGTGACTGGTCGTATCACAGTCACTCCCTATTTGAATAAATCCCACCGTACGGTGGAACTTAGCTCTCCATGCATAGTGATGGTTACATGACGCGTTTCAAATACATCACAGCTCTGGCTCGAAGAGATTGCATTTTATTGATGAAATAAGAAAATACGGCAAAATCAGTTGCCTTATTACAAATTCAAATTTCGAAATGCATAAAGAAATTGCAAATGAAAAGTAGACTGAATAAATAAACAGAGCCTGTTATGTGTAGTAGCGACGATGACTCTCGCTGTTCCAGGCTCTCGGCAGAACGAGACCGTCAATGGTCGATAATTTGAATGTGCCATCTCCGAGCTTTCGGTCAATAACATACGGCCCTTCCCAGGCTGGTTTCATATGTGAAGGGACCGGGTAAATTCTCTTGAGGATGAGATCACCGAGTTCAAAGGTTCGGGTCAGACCTTGGCATTGTATAACCGGGCGACTAGACTTCAATATGCGGCTGCCCTCAAATCAGCCTCTTCACGCTTCTCATCCAATAAATCCAGAGATTCGGTAAGTAGTATAGCATTTGTCTTCGGATCATAATATGTCACGCGATGAGAAGGTACTTCCATCTCGACTGGAATAACGGCTTCTGGACCGTAGGATAGAGAGAAAGGAGTGTGGCCGGTTGTGGATTTGTGGGTTGTCCGATAAGCCCATAGGGCCATGGGAAGTTCATCGACCCATTTGCCCCCGGCTTTTTCTAGTCGTTTCTTCAGAATAGACTTTATAACTTCCTTAACAGCTTCAACCTATCCATTCGCTTGAGGATGTGCAACTGCGGAGAACTTCTTCTGGATGTGGAACCTTTGACAGAAATTCTTAAATTCAACACTGTCGAATTGAGCTCCATTGTCTGTGATGATGGTATGTGGGAGACCAAATCGACAAATAATGTTGCGTACAATAAAGTTGATCACTTTTTTCGTTGTGATGGTAGCAAAGGGCTCAACTTCCGCCCACTTGGTAAAGTAATCAACTGCAACGATGGCATACTTCGCACCACCTTTGGCCAGAGGTAGAGAGCCAATAATGTCAATGCCCCATACTGCAAACGGCCATGGACTGACCATCTGAGTTATTTCGGTAGGTGGGGCTCTTAGAATTCGAGCATGCTTCCAACATCTGTCACACTTTCTGGCGTAATCGATGCATCACGATTTACTGTCGGCTAATTGTATCCATATCGGAGCACTTTCTTGGCAAGAGCTTACCCCCCGGTTTGATCGCCACATTCTCCTTCGTGTACATCGTGCAATACTCGTTTGATCTCATCGTGAGCGATACATTGGAGTAAAGGAACAGAGTACCCTCCTTTATACATGACTCCATTCTGGATAGTGAACCGCAAAGCTTTTCGAAGAACTTGTCTCTTCTCACTCCTACGCTCCGACAGGGTCCCATGCTCGAGATAGTTTCTGAACGGAGTCATCCATAACTCCTTATCGAGAATGATTTCAAATACCCAATCTGTTTCCATCCGATCGATGCTTAAGGAAGATAATGTTTCCATGAGAACGATTCCCATTTGTTGTGCTTCACCTATACCGACTAACTTTGCTAATGAATCGGCTTTATGTTGCGCTCTCGGGGTATGCAGTAAATGGCATAATAGTCAAATTGATTCAATATCTCCTAGACTCGAGCTAGGTAAGCAGCCAGCCTTCGGTCTTTGGTCTGGTACTCCCCCCGAACTTGACACATGACCTACTGCGAGTCACAATAAATCTCTACAGCAATAATTCTTAAATCTCTAGCAAGCCTCAATCTGGCAAGTAGGGCCTCATATTCGGCTTCGTTGTTGGTCGCATGAAAATTGAACTTTAAAGCATAGCATATCGATCGACCTTCAAGAGTTTCAAGTACAACCCATGCACTTGAGCAACGGTCATTTGATGCGCCATCAGTATATAGCTTCCAGTAATACTTGGGAGATTCGCTGGTTTTGGGCAAGTCCTCTAGGATAGTGAATTCAGCTATGAAATCTGCTAGGACTTGTACTTAAATGGCTCGCCTTGGAGTGTAAGTAATGCCAAACTGACTCAGCTCGATATTCCACTTAAGTAACCTACCAGACGTCTCAGGCCGCATAAGGACCTGTCGTAACGGCTGGTCGATGTAGACAATGATAGGATGAGCCTGACAATATGGACGGAGCTTCTTCAAGACAATAACAAGACAATAAGCCAACTTTTACAGCTTCGGATAATTTCTCTCTGCCCCAGTCAGTCGTTTGCTAATGTAATATACTGGCCGTTGTATCTGATCTTCCTCCCGAACTAGGGCAGCACTGATAACGTTCTCTGACACCGCCAAGTAAATGTATAATCTCTCATGATCAATAGGCTTTGACAGAATGGGTGGTGTAGAAAGATGTTGAACAAGTGCTCGAAATGCGCCCTCACATTCCGTAGTCCATTCAAAGTTTCGTTTCCCTTTTCTAATCAGATCGAAGAAGGGAATGCATTTGTCAGTGGATTTTGAGATGAACCTGCTCAGTGCTGCTACTTTCCCGTTGAGGCTTTGGACTTGCTTTATAGTTCTTGGGGTCTCAAGATTTCTGATTGCCCAGATTTTTTCAGGATTTGCTTCGATTCCCCGAGCGTTGACGATAAACCCAAGGAATTTTTCGGATGCGTCCCTAAAGTGACTTTTCAACGGGTTGAGCTTCATTCTATATTCTCGGAGGATGTTAAACATTTATTCCAGGTCTTTGATATGATCAGTGGAGAATCGCGACTTCACTAGCATGCCATCCACATATAACTCCATGGTTTTTTCGATATGGTTAGCGAACATTCGATTAACTAACCGTTGGTAAGTTGCCCCGGCATTCTTGAGTCTGAAAGGCATAAATTTATAGCAGTAAAGCCACATATTGGTTACGAAGCTGGTATGCTCCTAGTCGGGCAAGTGCATGGGTATTTGATTGTAGCCAGAATACGCATCCATGAAGGTTAAGAGCTCATGTCCAGCTGTTGAGTCTACGAGCCGATCGATCCGGGGAAGTGGAAAACTGTCTTTAAGGCAGGCTTTGTTCAAGTCTTAATAATCAATGCATGTTCTCCATTTCCCGTTTGGCTTTCGGACAAGTACATGATTCGACACCCATTCCGGATATAATGCATCTTGGATAAACTCGTTCGATTTGAGCTTTTCTACCTCTTCCTTAAGGGCGGAAGATCCCTCTGGATCCATACCATGCATTTTTTGCTTGACCGGGACGTACCGCGGGTCAATATTCAATGTGTGGCTCGCGATGTCTGGCGAGATCCCACACATGTCAGAGTGCGTCCAGGCAAACACATCAAGGTATGCTCGGAGAAATTCAATCAATTCTTCTTGCACCTGTTGGCTTAGCTGAGATCCAATCTTTATCATTTTGGAATCATCATTATCGTCGATCGAAACATTGATTGTCAGTTCGGCTAGGGAAGCTTGACTGTCTTTACTTTCGTCTTCACTTTCAGTATCTCTCGGGTCAAGATCCCTTGGGAATTGGTTGGGGTGCCCGGGCTTGGGCCCAGGCGTCAATTGTCAATTCTCAACAAAGCGGACACAGAGAGATTCTTCTATGCCCTTTACCTTTTCTTTTCGATGTGCCTCTCGCAGCTCAGCAACATTACAGGCTCGTCCAACAGCCTAGTCTCCCTGAACAACTCCGACTCCATTGTCGATAGGGAACTTTAAAGTCAAACTCCAAGGGGCAATGGCAGCCCTGAACTCGGCTAGGGCTGGTCGGCCCAAAAAAGCATTGTATGGTGAATTTATATCTAACATAACTGTTAACCCGCCTTTTGGCAAGGCCGTTGACAGGCGGATTTAACTAAATCGACTATTCGTTTGTTGAGAATGGAACACGATGGGTTTGAGCCGGCTAGATGGAGAGACGATCGGTCATGGATGGTTCGGTCAAGATGGGGTCGTTCGGCCAAGGTGGCTCGGAGGTGACTCGGTCGTATGTGGTTCGGTCAAGGAGAGGTAGTCATGCATGGATCGACATAATGGTGTGGTTCGGATTTGGTGATGTGGTTCGGTCAGGATGGTTGTTCGGCCTGGGAGGTAAGGCTCGGTCGAAGAGAGGTGGTCAAGCATGGTTCGACATTGGATTGGTATGGCTTTGGTGGTTTGGCCTCAATGGGATCGACATCGGATACAGGCTTCGGGTCGATGAGCTATTTTCTCCGGGTCGGTCAAGGAAGCCGCTCGGTCAAGAAAGCAGCTCAGTGAATGAGGTGGATCGGTGGATGTCGTTCGGTCAGAATGATGTGGTACAGTCTGGGAGTTGTCGTTCGGTCAGTTTGGCATGGGCCGGCGTATTGGAGTGGATTGGCAAAGCGATGGGATCGGCATTGGAAGGGACTCGATTCGGCATGGGATGGAGCTCGGCTCGGCATTGAGGAGGACTTCGAGTCGGCAATGCACGAACTTCAGGTCGGCACTGTTGGGAAGTGGGATGGATCTATATAGGTAAGAGGATGAGCTGCTTTGAGTCGTGGTGTAGTTCACTTCGAGTCAGTGTTAGGGTTGCTTCAGATCAACACCCAGGTTACTTCCGTTCGGCATGTCAACTGCTCGGGGTCGGTCGTAATGTTGAGCCTGGATCGGCTATGGCCTTGATGGGCCCGGATTACTCAGGAAGCCCAACAACTCAGGTTCTTCTTATAAATACAGCATGTAGGGCTTCATAAAAGGGGATCTTCATTCTATCTCCCTTCATTCTCTACACTAAGGCTGCTCTGCCATTATTGTCTTAAAAACTCTGGATTGTAACTGTAATTAATTCTAACGTCAATAAAAAAGGAAATTTCTGGAGTAGACGTAGGCCGGAGTCAGCCGAACCACTATAAATCTTATGTTCTTACTGCTTTCTTTTTAATTTTTACTGTTCTTCACATTATTACTCTCTACATACATTCTATCCGTGATCTGTGATCGTTGATCAGTGCTTTCATCTGGATTTGGGTGTTAGTGACCAATTTTGGCGCTAACATTTTGGTGCTTTCACTGAGAAAACTAGCACTCAGGGATTCTGAAGCTTAGATTTTGGATTTAACGGGTTAGGAACTCGGACTCGGGAAGGAAAAATGGTTAGGCCATCGACAAGGAGACAAGTGACAGAGAGGAGTCAGCAAGAGGGAAGTCAGAAGGCTTCCTCCGGAGCTAATCAAGTCTCCGTCTACATCACTAGGGACGAGATGGAGATGATGATGGGAGCTAAGAAGGAAGAATTACTTAAAAGGCAGGAGGAGGTAATGCAGAACCTACTTCAACAAGTTGGACAAGCTGGAGCACAAAGTCAAGGGAATGGACCAACTGCGGCTGCTGGCAATGTAGAACAAGGAATCGGAGCTGTAGAAGTTTCTGGCGGTCAAAACCCGAACCAGACCGGAGGGATTGAAGGGAATCAGCAAAGGCCTAGGGGCAGAACCCTGGGATTGGACACTGGAATAGCTATGAATGAAGCTCGGCGAGCAGGGACCAACGTGAACGTAAATTGCCAGCATGAAGAGTACTACCCAGAGTACCCTCCAAGACATGGAGGGCAAGGTGGAGATGTGAACAGGGGACTACCCCTAGATGGAGACGAGCGGATGGCTGGATTAATAAGAAGGATTATGAGAGGACTACCGAGCAGAGGCTTGGAGGAAGTCAGTCGAAGTCCGTTCACTCCGGAAATCAGAAATGCAAGGAACCCTCCAGAATTCAAACTGCCAACACTGGAGGCTTATGATGGAAAATCAGACCCAACTATGCATGTAACAATATACATCAGACATATGGAAGTGCTGGGGGCATCTGAGGAGGTGATGGCAAGATGTTTCCCTCTATATTTGATGGATTTAGCTGCACTCTGGTTTAGACAGCTAGAGACCGGATCGATCAGGACATGGAGCGAGCTAGTGGAACGCTTCATGAGACAGTTCAGGGTCCACGTGACGCGACCCAAAAATGTGATGACATTTGGCATCAATGAAGCAGAGGACTGGAGAGTCCGTGAGGGGTTTTTTAATGCGGTTCAATGTAGCCGTAGCTTCAGTAGATCGCCTAGATCCATCAATGATTTTGATGGCGGTGATAGCAGGGATTGCTGAGGGCACTGAATTCAAGGACTCATTAGCACGAGACTCACCACAGGATCTTGGGGAGTTCTATCATGAGGCAAAGAGATTCATTCGGTTAGAGGACTCACGTGCCGAAAGGCAGGAGATAAACGCCGTGCAAGGCGAAGGAACGTCTGATGAAGGACGAGGAATGGATAAAGGAAAGCGCAAGCTGGACGATGGACTTGGTGGTTCAGACAAACGGAGGAGAGGTCGAGAACCCAAATTCGCGACGTACGCGGACTTAACAGATAATTTGGAACGGATCTACTTGGACACTCGGGGGCAGCTCCCCTATCGAAAACCATCCAGGAGGGAACCCACTGAACGGGAACGCAGGAGCAGGAAGTACTGCCTATTCCATGAGCTGGAAGGGCACTCCACGGATGAATGCCGCCACCTGAAGGATGTGGTGGAGGAACATGTTAGAAGTGGCAGGTTGCCACAGTATGTGAGAAATCGGACTGGAGCAGTAGAACACGAGCAGCTACCGCTTGGATCAAACAGGAACGACCCTGGAATGGGGTCACGACTCGTCATCCGTTGATCGTGATGGCAAGGACCGAGTTCAGGATTTGGACTCTAGTCATCGAATAATCTTTTCCAAATTTTTTTAAAAATAAACAGCAACTATGCTACTTACACATGTAAGGGAACTAGAGCGATCCCCAGGCATGCTTTGAGATGGTAATAGGCTGCTTTGCTCGGAGAGGCAGCCCTTAGCCTTTTCTATTTTTCTTATTGGACATTTAGAACTTGGATTAAATGAATGAATTTTGATTTTATTAAACAAATCCTTAACCGAAGAGTTATGGGACGGATATTGGAAGTCAGTTGAAAATTAATCGCTTAATGTTCAGGAACACTGAACCGGAGTGCAGGGAGCGATGCCGCTTCGCTGGAGAGCGACAGGATCGGCTCGCTCGTCATTGATTCCCCTTCACCGGAGAGTGACAGGATGGGATCCAACAAGAGCCCGGAGAGGTTACGATTGATCTAGGACTTAGGCCATGACATCGCTTAATGTTCAGGGATATTGAACCGGAGTGCAGGGAGTGACGCTGCTTCGCCAGAGAGCGACAGGATCGGCTTACTCAACGTTGTTTCCCCTTCACCAGAGAGTGATAGGATGGGATCCAGTAAGAGCCTGGAGAGGCTGACATCAGTCCAAGAGGATCAGGGCATCACTTAATGTTCAGGGACGTTGAACCGGAGTGCAAGGGATAGGTTGCTTTGCCGGAGCGCAATAGGATCTGCCTATTCAATCGTTAAGTTTGGATCGAGCTTAGCAAGGGTCCGAAGAGGCCGTCAACGATCTGGAAAGATCGTAGGATCCGATTACTGACTTCCAAGGTGTGAAATGGATTTGGATAGTGGCTTCGAACAGCTACAGATCTGGATAAGGACCCGACGAGGTCCCCGCTTAGGATTTGGAACCAGCAAGGTCCTCGATTTGGACTACAGGACCCGAAGAGGTCCCGAACTCGGATAAAATGATCCGGAGAGATCGCGGATACAGTTAATGGATTTGGGATGGATTCAGAATTGGATAACGACTTGGAACGGTCGTGGAGTAGACTATCAGACTTGGATGGAATTGCTTGATAATGAATGTAACTTGGACTTCAGATATCAGATTTGAGGCTATTCAAAACACACCTTCCAATAGCAAGGCATGTTTTGGGGGGCAAATGTTAACCCGCCTTTTGGCAAGGCCGTTGACAGGCAGATTTAACTAAATCGACTATTCGTTTGTCGAGACTGGAATACGATGGGTTTGAGCCGGCTAGATGGAGAGACGATCAGTCATGGATGGTTCGGTCAAGATGGGGTTGTTCGGCCAAGGTGGCTCGGAGGTGGCTCGGTCGTATGTGGTTCGGTCAAGGAGAGGTAGTCATGCATGGATCGGCATAATGGTGTCGTTCGGATTTAGTGATGTGGTTCGGTCAGGATGGTCGTTCGGCCTGGGAGGTATGGCTCGGTCGAAGAGAGGTGGTCAAGCATGGTTCGGCATTGGATCGGTTCGGCTTTGGTGGTTCGACCTCAATGGGATCGGCATCGGATACAGGCTTCGGGTCGGTAAGCTATCTGCTCCGGGTCGGTCAAGGAAGCCGCTCGGTCAAGAAAGCAGCTCGGTGATTGAGGTGGATCGGTGGATTTCGTTCGGTCAGAATGATGTGGTCCAGTCTGGGAGGTGTCGTTCGGTCAGGATGGCGTGGGCCGACGTATTGGAGTGAATCGGCAAAGCGATGGGATCGGCATTGAAAGGGACTCGGTTCGGCATGGGATGGAGCTCGGCTCGACATTGAGGAGGAATTCGAGTCGGCAACGCACGAACTTCAGGTCGGCACTGTTGGGAAGTGGGATGGATTGGTATAGGCAAGAGGATGAGCTACTTCGAGTCGTGGTGTAGTTCGCTTCGAGTCAGTGTTAGGGTTGCTTCGGGTCAACACCCAGGTTACTTCTGTTCGGCATGTCAACTGCTCGAGGTCGGTCGTAATGTTGAGCCTGGATCGGCTATGGCCTTGATGGGCCCGGATTACTCAGGAAGCCCAACAACTCAGGTTCTGCCTATAAATACAGCATGTAGGGCTTCAGAAAAGGGGATCTTCATTCTATCTCCCTTCATTCTCTACACTAAGGCTGCTATACCTTTATTGTCTTTTAAACTCTGGATTGTAACTGTAATTGATTCTAACGTCAATAAAAAAGGAAATTTCTGGAGTGGACGTAGGCCAGAGTCAGCCGAACCACAATAAATCTTCTGTTCTTACTGCTTTCTTTTTAATTTTTACTGTTCTTCACATTATTACTCTCTACATACATTCTATCTGTGACATGTGATCGTTGATTGGTGCTTTCATCTGGATTTTGGTGTTAGTGACCAATTTTGGGGCTAACAATAACAAACTGTAATATCCGGACTCTCCGGCGTTCTCCAATCTCCAATTCCACTGGCAGTTCCATCACCCCAGTGGGTATTGTTGTGCTCCCGTTGAAGCCATAAATACGGGACTGACAAGGCTTCAAATCTTTGGTTTCCATTTTCATCTGGTCATAGGCTCGCTTGAACAGTATGTTCACTGAGCTTCCACTGTCTACTAAGATCCTCTTCATCCAAGCAGGACCTGCTTGAGCTAGTATGACAAGTGGATCAATAGTTGGGGCTTCGACTCTGTCGGCATCTCTATCTCGAAAAACGATGTCGTTAGTCATCATTTTTTGTTGCTTGGCCGAAGCCCCGTCTTCCAAACGGCTACAACATTCGAAGCTCGCATGCCTCACTGAACTAGCATACGACTCCATTACCTTCCAGCTTCGGCTAGCTGGATGAGGACCACCACTAACAGTACTTATCACCAACCTCCGGCCGGTACGAGCGGGTTCCTCTTGCCTTATCTAATTCGGTATATGGTTCTGATTCGATGGGCCCGTACCTCCTGACTGCGGCGCCCGCACAAACTGCTCCAACTTTCTCTCACGTATCATCTTCTCAATGATGTCCTGCAAATGACGACACTCATTTGTGTTATGACCATAGCTCTCGTGGAATCTACAAAACTTCCCTGTCTGGATCTGTTTTTCCGATGACTACTTTGGAGCAGGTTTCTTATACTGAATAGTATTGCAAGTCTATAAGTACACATTCTTCAACGACGTATTCAAAGGAGTATAATTGTCAAACATAGGAGCCCTACGTCGTGGCCCACGATTCTGATCTCGTTTCCTATTTTGATTCCCGTTGTCTTTATGTTGATTTTGTTTATTTTGTATTTTCAGTTGTACCTTCCCGGAACTTTCCCTGGTTTGTTTAACAGCAACGTTGCTCTGGATTCCTTCCATACTAGGTCCTGCATCATCCTTCTTCCTAGACTGTTTCGCATCCTCCCTTCTCAAGAATTGGGCTGCCTTGGAATAGAAACGGTCCAATGACGCAGGAGGTTTTTTCGGCCAGCCAGTTGTCGAACTCGGAATCTGGATCGATCCCCTTGGTTAATGCCATCAGAATTTAGTTATCGTTGGGATTACTAATCTCAGCGCATGCAGCATTAAATCTCTCCATATAACGTCTGAGTGTCTCTCCAGGAGATTGAGTGACACTAGACAAAGTATTAACATCTTTCGGCCTTGTGACATGCATGCGGAACTGCTCAACAAACTTTGTCGCCAACTGGTCAAAACACGAGATAGATCGAGGTGGTAAACGGGTAAACTACATAGTTGCTATGCCCCCTAGGGAAATCGGGAAGCTTCGGCATTTAACCGCATCATCGGCTCATGCAGCATTCATCAACCATTCGTACTTTAAAATATGCTGATTGGGATCTGAGCTCCAAATATGCTGATTGGGATCTGAGCTCCTTTCATAAACAGGTAGAGTCGGCATCCTGAATCGTCGAGGTGGTTCAGCATAGAGTATATCGTCAATGAAAGGGGTATGACTCCGGGAGATTCCTTAGTCGTCGTTAGTAAGACCCTGACTTTCACGGATCATTTGACGGATCACCGTCGGGATGTCCGACATCTGGATATTTTGAGCATGTTAGGACAAGGTGTGGCCGGGTTCCACAATGCGAGGGGGGCCGATCGCGGTCGACGGTCCATGTCTCGCCTCCTTGGTTCTATGTCTTCAGGGACATAAGGCTCAGGAGTATGGTTGCGTTGGCGGTGGATCGGATCCGTTCAGTTCCGAGCATCAACTCCCAAATCAGTAGCAGTGGTAGTGCGATTGTCGGTAATATGATATGGGGCAGTGCCTCCTCGGGAGGAGGGTCCAGTCTGATGGCTGGTTATCGGGCCAAATCTTGGTTGCCCAAGGTTCAATGTGTGCTAATGCCCAGTGGCTTGTGTGTAACTTCCGTCCAGCCGTGGGCGCGTGGATCTATGATTAAAATCAGAAGAGGTTGAACTTTCGGTGGATAAATAGGAAGCCTGATCCCTTCTGGATCTCCTTCGTCTTTGACGATTCAATTGATTGGTCAGTTCTGCGTTGGCGCGCAGTTGCTGAGTAAGCTATTGGCGGCTCTGAGTAAGCTCTTGCATTAGCAATTGAAATTCTTCCCCAGTGACAGGGCCTTGTGGATCTAATGGTCCGGCAGCATTCTTATCGGTTGGAGGTAGTTGTACGGGGTTCTGTCTGTCCCGTCCTTCTGGATCTGTGGCAGTTGAGGTAATCCTAGTGTTAACCATGATGGATAGCGAAGCTCTTTCCTAGACTTGATGCAAATCTGAATAGGATGGAAGAACTTTAAACTTGAAATCTGGATCTTCTTCTTAAATTTGTGCAATCCGATATCGATAGTAGATCCAACGAGCATGAGAAAAACCGAGTTCTCAGTGAAAGCACCAAAGTGTTTGTACCAAAATTGGGCACAACACCCTTCGGATGTGTTTGAAGAGATAAAATGAAGAATATAAATGAAAAAAGAGGAAAATCTAACAAACACACCAATAATAAGCAGGAAAACACATAGAAACACACGGATTTAGAGTGGTTCGGCGTATGGCCTACGTCCACTATGAATGATTGACTTTATTGAATTTTGCTTGCTAGTTACAACGTATTACAACAGTAGAATTCGAGTACAACAGTGATTTTGGCAGAGTCTAGACGTAGAAGAGCCAAAAGTCCATTTTCTGTAGGTCCAGGGCTGCTATTAATTATAGGTGTAGGCTGCAAATATCTCACTCAGATCTTGGAAGACCTCTTCTCTCACATGGGTGGGCCCACACGATCGATCACATGCCGTTTGCACTCGATCCGTGATCGATACGAACAAATTTCGTATCGATCAATATCTCGTCCAATTGAGTCGAGATCGATCATGAACATTCTTGAGGATGTACGCAAGCCCCTGTGAAAATTTGGTGGCATTTGGACTTGTAGATTTTGAGTTATGATCGATGCAAGTTTGGGTTTTCGAAGGCTGTCGAAATCGTATCGATGCTGTTCATATCGATAGTTCTGCACGTGATGTCTGATGACGTGCCACTTGTTTTTAGGATCGATCCACATTTCATGCCGAACGATCGAATCTTTCCTATGGATGTGCCTCGTTCGTATCGACCCGGCTTGGCCTTGTTCGTATCGATACAGCTTGGCCTTGTTCGTATCGATCCACTGCATCTCACTTCGTACCGATAGATAAACGATTTCTTCGTATCGATCATAGAGTAATCGATTTCGTATCGATGGGAGATGACGACTTCGTATCGACCTGTGGCCGATCGATACGGAGTATGTTTGAAAACTAGATCGATGAAAAATGGACTTCCGTGTTATCGCCGATGGATACGAAGTAGCGGTCGTTGATGGATACGAAGTGGGCTTGCTCGCCGATGGATACGAAGAAGATTGACTTCGATGGATACGAAGCTGGATGGATACGAGATGAGGTCTGAGGGTTGATGGATACGAACAGGACGGTGCAAGGTGATGGATAGGAACAGGATGGTTGCAAGTTGATGGATACGAATTAAGCGTGTCTCATGCTTAAATTGATCGGTCTATAACTTGAGCATACGAACTCCGATTGATCTGAAATTTAGAACGTTGGCTTTCATAGCTTTGTTTGTCGTGCCATATCAATTGTAGCTCGATCCGGACTCGGAAAAAATTTTCCAGTATCCATAGCGAAACAATGTATAACTGATCTTCGGGACGGACTATCCTTGGTTTCCAGTTAAGTTCTTGGTGTCACGGCCTTGCCAAAAGGCGGGATAACAATTTCAATGTAACTATGTTTTTAGGAGACCATCCATTTAGAGAATGTGATATTCCTCCTACTGAGGAATTCGACCATTTTATTACATAGGGCAATTTAGTTGAATTGCCACTGACTAATAGGCGCTTCACTTGGTCGAACTCAAGAGGTGTCACTTCAGTGGAGCTCCTCGACCGTATCTTTATTAGTGAGGAAATGGAAGATAGGTTCCTGGTTTTGCATGTTACTAGGCTTTCGACTATGTACTCGGACCATTGTCCCATTTTACTCTTTTGCGAGAACCAACTCCTTACTCAAAGACCTTATAGATTGGAAAATATGTGACTATTAGATAGTAATTTTACAGGCATAGTTTCTAATAAATATCTCTTTACGAGTAAAGATAATATTACATATTCGGGCAATATAGCTAAGGTTTTTTTTCAATAAGCTTAGTGAACTTTGATTATTCCTTAGAAAACATAGACGTTTTTGGCAATAGTATGATTAAAAAGAAAAATTACTTTTAAAAAATCTAAAATTAAACAAGTTAAAAGAAGCTAGAATCTTGTACCTTTCTAAACAAAACATTTTTTAAATCTTAAAAAAGAACTAGGAAAAGTCATTATGCAAGGGGAAATAACGTGGATAAAAGGTATCGAGTATGGTGGATGGACAAGGATGAAAAAATATCATGTTCTTTCATAGAATAGTTAACGTTCACAAGCATAGTAACTCCATAAAACTCCGTACTTGTGAACAAATTGGAAATTTTTGATAGATATGAGCTCAATAATTCTTTCACTCGCTACAACAAAGATTTTTTTAGATTTAATGGAGGCCGTAGAATTAAAGCTAGGTGTAATGACTTATATCCGAGTTATTCAAGAATCTCTCTAGTTGATTTGGATATTCCATTCTCGAAAGTGGAGATCAGTAAGGCAATCGACAATATGCCAAGAGATAGATCACCTAGAACTGATGTATTGCATATTTATTCTACAAGAAATTTTGGAATGTCTTGAAATATAACATAATTAAAATGTTTAACAAGTTTAATAATTGTGATTTACAACTAGGAAGATTTCACTTTGCAATTATAATTCTTCTACACAAGAAAGCATATATGAAAGCACTAAAGGTCTTTAGGCCTATATCGTTAATAAAATGTTCTCTTACAGTAATTTAAAAGGTGCTAGCGAACGGGTTAAAGAATAAAATGAACAATTTAATCGATATTATGAAATCCACTTATTTAAGGTAGAAACATCAAGGATGTAGTGGCAGTTGTCCAAGAGTTATAAACCATTGTTGTAAAAATAATACAATTGTGCCCTTTTAAAACCTGATTTTATCGAAGATTTTGATTCTATCGATTTGACTTTTCTAAAATTATTTACTATTGGTTGGGAATTTTAGTTCTAGATGGGTAGGCTGAATTATGGTCTTTCTCAAAACCAAAAACTCAAGCATAATGGTTAACGGAAGGCGACCCTCTATCGCCCTTATTGCTTAACTTAGAAGTGGATGCATTCACCAGGATCATTATTTTAACTATTACAAGTAGCACTCTTGCCAATGTTGGTAATGAAATCATAAGAGATAGTCATTTAATTCTTTAATTTGTTGATGAACCACGGTTTTCACTTCTAGTTTACCTTGACAAATCATGGCCTTTACACTTATTTTATATAATTTTGAAATACTTTCAAGGCTTAAAGATTAATTTTAAAAGAGTTTGGTGATGGTCTTAATTGATGCTGATAATGTAGAACATCTTATTGCTAATACACTTTGTATTGAAATCATGAAATTTCCAATTCATTACTTAGGTTTTGTGATTAAACCAACTAATCAAAATAATAAGATTGGCAAATAATAACTGTAATGACCCTACCACTATACCCATATTATTAAAAAACATTACAAGTAAAGTCATCCAATAACATAGAAAATACGGCTGGTTAAGGGCGATCGTACGTGAATATATCTTTATACTAACACTGACTTGTCTTTATTACCTTTTGAGAATCTACACTGAAATATTTGACATGTACAATATTAATACAAATAATAAATACACCGATAAAAAATATTCAGAATAGTATATAATATAGATAAATCAGAATCACAGATCACACCGGAATAATATACATCATGTACGTAATACAATGTGAGCCTTGAAAATGTCAACACTAGTCCACTATAAACATAAATCATATCGAAAAGTACTGTACCTAGTACATAACAATTACTAGATAATATACATGACATAAACTCCTAAATGTCAATATACACAAGGATGAAGTAAACTAAAACGGTCAAAACTGTCTACCACAATGCTAGCCCGAAATTTAGAGGCCAAAGAGTCTCTGTACTTTTAGAATCTCAACCTAACCCAAGTATTTTAAAATAAACGGATCAGACTATATCTAATTAAGAGATAGGATAATGATATCGAAATTTCATGTCTTAATAATGATGAAAATAATAAGCATAAATAAAATATGCCTAAACCCAAAATCATATTAAGGCATATAAATCAAAATTACAATTTCACAAATCCATATCAAATCTTAAATGGACTATCATCAAAAATATGGCGATAACAATTCAAATTTTCTTCAGAGTCAAAAGATACTAAATATCCATCCAAAAATCTCTGAAGAACAATCATCACTAATGAAATAATAATGGCAGTCAACTATCAATTTAATACAGTGTGATACATAGTCTAACGAAAATAAACAACTCCGCCACATAGTGCAATAGTCTAACGAAAATAAATAAACTACCAGATATAAACTCTGACTCCTAATAGGTTCTCGTGTTGATAACAAAACTATGCGAACTTACCTAACAAAACAAAATAGTTAAATATCGGCCAATTGTGTACTAAAAATAAACTAATAGTTATTAGTCATCCAGTTTACAGATTAATCATGCATGTAAACACCTGTCCAAGAAGTGTAGGAGCAGCCATGTTACACCATAACAAACCTAACTAAAAAATAGGTCTACGTACCCAAAATGAAGAATGTATTGATTTGCTGATCGATGAAAAATGAGTCGCCGTCACTCGTTAATCTATCGGCTTGAAATCAAAACACCTAAGCCAGTATAACTCTAAAGTGCAAATTACTATCACTTCGGTAATCATTAGAATCCCACTAACCGTCCAATAATAGAAAGTGAAACTCTAATATTTACTAAAAGCTAGCAAATTCCACTCAAATCTATTTAAAATGTTGTAATAATAAGCGAGAGAATTGTAAGGAAGGTCTCATACCAATTCCGAAATTCAATCATTTATTAAAATTCCCTGTTTCATAGAAAAGCATGAAATTTCAATGAAATCTCTAATCCATAATAAATAAAATAAAAGAGCTTTAAATTAATGTTATATACACAAAGATATAATTTCCCAAAATCACTTTTAAATTCTTAAATTCCTTTATAAGGAAAAGTTGTTTATTTACAAAGGCTTTTGAACACTTTCAAAATCATTTAAACCTATTTTGTAACTAAAATCACTTGGAACTAAAATTATTACTTTCATAATAGCTTTTATAAAATAATAATATATTTTATCTTTTGCCTCTGAAAAATTTCCAAAATCAAATACTTAAAATAGTAAATTTAAAAAGGTTTTATAATTAAATATTACTCATTTTAAAAAGCTTTGAATAGAAATTTTTGAAATAAGAAACAATTAAGATTATAATATAATTTTACTATATTCTATAAATTAAATTCCTATACGGATCAAAATAGGTAAAATCCCATTTTGAGAATCTTGTCAAAAACACTTAAACAATTCAAATAATAAATCCATTAAAATGCATCTTTTAGAGCGAACATCGCTCTATCATAATATTAAATTTCTTAGAGATCCGAGTTAATTTCTGACAACTCCGGTCACACAAACAAATGTTTGTACTATCACCCATAAACCAAAGCATTGTGTAATCGATAATTTTATGACTACTTGCATTTTTTTTTATTCAATATCAGGTTTCAGCAAGTTTAACATAGCAACAACTTAATTCAATACATATTAATTCAACAGACATAAAACCGGGAATTCAATCAATTTACTAATCCAAACAATCGCAATTATAACTAAAAGAACTTGCAATGGAATAGAAACAGAATTTGTGAGTTTGAACTACCCACCTTAACCGTTCGTTTGTATATTTTACTGTACTTGTTGTCGCTGTCATGCCTATACCACCAGCAATTCATCTTCAACCAGCCTGTAGCATTTTGCACCCTGCCTTCTTCACTTGAAGCCGCTATTCCAAGCTTCATGCCCTCATCCTTCAGCAATCGAATATGAATCCTAGACTCAACCTTGCACAACCCTAAATCAATGACACATAAGCTCCCACTTTTCTGATGTCATCCGCAACCACCAAGTGTCAACCACTCACTTACGTATGTCCAGGTCGCGTTAACCACTAGCCCCTGACCTCACACGTGCAAACTCCTCCACCTCGTCGATGCCTGCTCTAGCCTCTTGCCGATCTGACTGTCGTCACTTGAAATCCATGCGTTCACTCATTCATTTTTTATTCGATGGGATGGAACTGATTTGGGGAAAAAATGGATAAGAATAAGTGGGGATAAGGATTAAGTTAATATGAGATAAGATCGTAATGATTAATGGGCTGAGGAGTTATTTTGGGCTAATGAAAATAAATAAAATCAAGTTTAGTTTAATCTTACAAATTTAACATCTCAATTAATTTCAAGTTGATTTGCACTTCGTTTTACAAAATATATGTATTTTGATAACAACGCAATTTCATTCAATCCAATATTGTTCCACTTTACTTAATTATCCACTAAACTGATATAATTAAATTTATTCATCTTCGTTGATTTACTAATGTAACGACCCGTAAATTTTAACTGTTTTAATAACGTAATTAACTGAATTTTTGTGAAATTTTAAACAGTAAAATGTTGAAATAAAAATTTGATATTTGAAATACGTCTGTTTAAACATAGCAGATGTTAAATTTTCATCTGATAATATGAAAGTTTATTTCTTGTGTAATTTTATTTCAATTTAAATCAGTTAATATTTGATGATAATAAAATGTTTTGCAAACCCGAATATTTTTCTATAGAAAATTTGTAATTCATCTTCTGAGTGAGACGTCATCTTTCGTTTTGTCCAATTTCGACTGCTATTGCTCCGTTTATCTTATTTTCGGCAAATTAGCAATATTTTCGGTACCGGATGTCGACTTTTTATAGGATGATCGTACAACTGATATCTGTATACCGTTTTGATCGTCTTGTCGTACCGATCTCTATGGTATATTCATTTGTGTGTACCGAAGTCCGGGAGACAGCGAAATCTACGGAACGATTTCCGTATCGGTTCCGTAATTCGGGCTTTTGGTTTACTTGTGACCATTGGTTTATCTATCGTGAACTGCATAGCCTTTTTATATTCCTAGTAAGTTAATAATTTGATTTTTCTATTTCCCATGCTACCAATTTACATTCCGGCCTTTCATTCCAGAGAAACGTTTATACTGTAATATAAGTTATTTTATTTACATTTGCATATGATCCAAACCTCACTTCATTTCTTCGCCTTCATTCTGCTCAGCCTTTCCCCTTTCTTTTCCATTTCTAGTTGTCGCCAAATTCCAAGCCGAGCAAACCAAACTCCATGCGCACCCCCACCTGCACGAGCGTCAGCTCCACCCTCACAACATGGCAACCTTTCACTTCACCGTTCGACCCGGCCATCTCCTCAACTACTTCCGCCGCATGGCAGTAACCTCTCCATCAATGATTCGGCCCCACCTTGCTAACACAGCACCCGAAGACGAACCATCGCGGTGGCAGCTCCGACCCCAAGCTGTCCGCGTGCACGTATCTCCCTCTGTACAGAAGCTTAGCCTCCTTTCCTTTCTTTTGTATAGGTATATATGAGTTATATGGGTTTATATTTGTATAAGTACTTGAGTTGATTTTTTTTACATTATAATTTTATAAGTCTGTTAGTTTATAAGTGAGGTTGGTTTTGAGTGTATGTACACGTTAAATGGTATACTATAGTAAGTTTGCATATTTAGTTGTCAAATTTTATATATTAGTGAGTTTACACATATATTTTGCATGTAAGTTAGGTAGTTGTCTGCATTTTATGAATATATATATATATATATATATATATATATATATATATATATGATAGTCATTTATATGATTTGATGATTTATATTTATATTATAGTATTATATATTTGGGGTTACAGTGTTTTACTTATAATATATATATATATATATATATATACTGGTTTGATTTAAAAATGTATGTTTTGAATGGTTTTGTAGCATAATACATATATAGACGTTATGTCTATAAGTTTTATCATCTATTTTAAAATTTTTGGTTTATAAGAATTTGTTTTGATTTTGGTTCACATGCATACATTTGCTTATACCTGTGTATATGGCGTGCGTATCTATGTATGAGTCCATTCAGTAACTTGCATTTAATAATATGTGTGCCCAGTTTTATATGTTACGTTAGTTTAATATATATATAATCTATAGTTTACAAAAGTATTTATATATATATATATATATATGTTCGGTATGTGTATGTACATATATAATCTACGGTTTTCAGTTTTGTTTTTAATTGTTTATATGTATGTGATAACATGAGTTTATATATATTTTGAAATAAATTTGCATAGTGTTATATATGCAATTCAAATTTATATTGACTTAATTATAATATACATACATTTTAATATAAAGTATATGTACATGTATAAATCATAACCTGTTAGTAATGTTGGTGTTCATAATAAATATTGATTTTGAAATGTTATACAATGGTTCAATTGGTTTTAAATTTCATATAGGTATATATAGATTTTGATTTTCATATATATGTGTTTAAAATTTAAGATTGATATAAAATGTATATGTATTTTTTTTAAAATTGAATATTTGGTTTAAGGAAAATTATAATATAAAATATATTTCGTTCAGTCTATATCGAGCAAATTCTAATTTATTTCATCATTTCCTTATCTATCAACTTGTCTATTGAATTTGTGCCAATCTAGCTTTGCTTTGGAATTCGCGCTTGGATTCATAACTCATTTCATTGTCTATTCTCTAGCCTCGAAAGATGGGCAATCACTCACAATTAATGTTCTTATATTTATTAAATTGATTTCAATTGAAACGACAATTGAAATATTGTAACGACCCGGAGATTTCGAACCCGAAATTTCCAGATAGTTAGAAGAAAAGAAAGAGATAGAAGAAGAAGAAAATAGAAACAAGACACAGAAACCTCACATTCGCAGCGGATAAAATATAATATCACATAATAATATCAGTTATACAAAGAAAACTGTATCAATACACTTATATTTATACATCAGAGTTACAACTTTTTCCCAAACACTGAACAATTAAAATAACTCGTCCCAAGAATTAACAATATATCACACTCCATACGTTCCTGCCATCCAGCTCGCCTCTTGAGCTCCAGAACGTCCTTACCTGAAATCTGTAATACTCGGTCTGACCCGAGCATTACATCAAAGTAACACCCGGGTCAGGCTGGAAACCAGCGTGAGTAAACCCATAATATGAAATACCGAACTATATAACTTAAGTGAATTACCAGGGTAACTCGTACCTTTCTACAAGTTCAAATCTTATTTAAGTTGATCATTTATCTCAAAACAATATCCAAGAAATGTTACTCAGCTTCAAATAGTCATGTTACTAAATTTATTCTATTCCAGCCTGTTGGTTCCACACCTCAAATTTATAAAGAATTATTGGAGATTACAAATCGAAGTGGTTTCGGGTATTTACTGATACCCGACCCCGGTCTCTTCGAATCCAATGTCACCTTAAATCCAAGTTATTTAAGTGAAAATAAATCAATTCATATTCAGAGTAAATATTCACATAGCAATTTTATTACAAAACATTAAGTTAGAAATCTATGTTTTATATAATAAAACTTCTCTTGAAGGATCATTTAATAACCACCTTGGAAATTTAGTATTTATATAAATGTTTATATTATCAAGTTAACTATTAAACAATGCCAACACAATATATAACAAACACATGAAAAGAATAGAAAAGCATGATACAAACTCATCAAGAACAACTGTAAATTCTTCCTGACCAAGCTTCTAATATATTTAACCTTAGCTAGTAATAATTTAGTTGGAAAACCAAGTACATCAAGGTAGGTAGAGGTATATGAATAACTATTTAAAACTTAGTGCCTGTTCATGCTTTCTATTATATATGGACTAACTTTATGAAATAGTACATATAGGTTCCAAATTTCCATGCTCATAATACATGGCATGTCACTCACATTTAATACATAGGCTACCTAGGCTACTTTTTCCAAAACAAAAAGGCATCAGGTCAAAGAAAAAAAAACGCATGCAACTTCATGGAAGAGAGAGGGAAAAAATAAACAAACAAACTCCAAAGTGTGCTTAAACATTGCTACAAACTAGACAGCAAGTATAATAGAATGCATGGCCGGTACATTCAAAAGCATGTCCTGTTATTACTGTTTACATATAAGCCTATCACTAACTTTTTATTACATAGTCTAGCTTAGTACAAGTGCAGCCTCCTTATCTGACACTTATTATCTTTATAAAAATACAAAATGTTATTGAGCTATATCCATGCATAAGAAGTGAAATAGCCATAAGGCAAAAGCAAGGAAACAAAGCTACAGAACTTTGCAACTTGAAATAATAACTATATAAATAGGTGTTCACTCCTTTCAAAGCTACTAAACAATATAGGACGAAATCATTTACTATATAGGTACTGTCCTGAGCTAATTGTACAACAAAGGTCACATTTATATGGACAAAAGCATGTAGAACTAGGCCACTATTAAAAAAAACGAAACTGTCAGGTGCATTTATATGAAATGTAACAAAGTCAAGAAAGCTATATATTTAGGGTGTTATACTCACTCACCATAGACTTCATAACTTTTGTTAAAAACAATTTTATGAATATATGTGTGTTATATGTTACATTAGACTAAGGGATTGAACACTCTATTTATAAAATCATGCAAGCATTACAAAATAGCTCAAACCACATAACAAAGCAAACAAAAACATACCCCTTATGTACAGTGTATGACATGTCTAACTAAACTCCTATAGGCTAATACAATACCTTTAAGTGCTGCTATTCATAACAATGGACTAAACTGAATTGGTTTACAAAATACTTCCTTGAATAATCACTCAGGCATTAGCCATTAGCAGTTAACTACTGATGTACCATAAACAAACACTATACTAACCCAGCTGAAATCCTCATATGCATCACGATAAGGATAACAAACTAATGGAGAGGCATCGATACTTAAATGGAACAAAATCTTGGAATTTGTCGGTAAGTCATTTAACTTGTAACATATAAATGACACACAATATACACATGCAAATGTTCAATTCCAATTAGCTATGTATATTCACAAGATTTAAAATATATTTATATAGTTTAAACACTTGGTAACAGTAAACAAATACTAGGGTACAAGCTACTCATGCAAAGGAAACTCTCTCGTCACTAAAACAACATCACTCACACACCCTATACTCACACTAACTCTCACGCATGGCTGCTGCACTTTCGTGCCTATTCGCATAAAATCCACTGTCACACAATTTAAAAGTAGAAGGAAAAAAATGATAATACATACATACTTACGAATGAAAACAAAGGAATCATACAAGCAAGCAAATCATGGTGAGAAAAGAACAAGAAAACAGAGATTTGGCAGAAATCAGTTAAACAAAATTCTAGAACCAAATTGTTTCATTAAGTGATTAACTTTTAATTAATTTTCACTAGGTACTTAAAAGATCCCAGGTAAAACATCTCAAGCCACTAACATTGACAAGCTACTAGAGATGACTATATAGCAATATATGTATCGTGTAAACAAACATGCCAGGCTACTAACATTTCTAGATTTTGAAATTTCCATACTACCTGTACATTTTACATGTACATTCACTAAAATAAAATGAACAATGTTAAGCTATTTGTGTGTGTGTGTGTATATATACCATGTACACTAAGAGACGCAAGCACTAGCAAAGATGTCATGCAAATATTCTTAACACCGGTCTGTACAATCAAGGCAAAAATCAGAGGCCAAGTATGGAGGCAAGATTACTTGCTGGCAAAATTATATTCCAAAACAAGGACCAGGGTATTTAGATCTATATTCAAGACCAAGTCAGAAAAAAAACATGTCTCCATTATTTTAGTCTTCATAGTAAATATATGTATTATGTGCCTTAGACACATACTTTTTTTTTTTTACATGTACCTTTGATACAGAATGGGTTAATAATTTATCTCTAAAATAAACTATCTATAAGAACCAAACATAGGGAGATAAGGAGTGAACCCACAGATCAAATTCTCGTATACGAAAGAATTAATGCATATCAGCAAGAAAGCAGAGCATGCAACCTGAGGCAAAGAAAATGAAATGCAACATACAGTTGGATAGAGATAAAAATTGTGAGAGTGAACTCACCACAAAGTCGGAATCACCCAAATCCCACGATCGTCTCGACGAGCGTTGCCACACCCATCACCTTGACCTTCTTTGTCGCTGCTATTACGTCAGCCACCATCATGCCGACAATCCCCTCTGCCGCCATTTATTCATCGCTTTACCAAATCAACGCGCGCCTCCAAATTGTGCTCTTCCTCCACGCTCACCTCGACTTCACCTCGAGCTCGATGTTGCACTATCTCGCCTTATACAAGTCCCCATTCACCATGGCAACTCGAATTGACTAAGAAATATAATTAGGGATTTTGGGATTTAAATGTGTAGATGAAGAAGGGAATAGAGTAGAAAGTAATCTACTCTCAGCAAAGATGAAAATTTGTTTATACGGTGGCTTAGGAGTTTGGATAGAAAGCTTCGTTGAAGTCTCTCTCGGATCTGGGTTTAGAAGAAGATAAAAGAAAATAAAGAACGAAAGAGAGAGGGGTGGAAATGAATATGTATTGACGTTTCTTTGAGTTTTTGGAAAGAAGCTAGAAAAAAAAAAATGGTAGAGAATAGATATATGATTATATAAGTTAAATTAGGTTTTATTAAAAATAAAGGAAAATTAAAATAAAAGTGACACTTGTTGAAGTATCTTACATTTGTCATTTGTATGTTATATTTATCTTACATTTGTACATTTTCATGAGAAAATGTTTATATATATTTTATTTTTATTAATGTCTTATGTATTTATTTATTACTTAAATCCATGTAATACATTTATACATGTGTGTTTTCAATCTTTATATATTTACAAACTACATTTATTTCAAGTATAACCTTTTAAAGAAATATATATATATATATATATATATATATATCTTTACCAAATTTTACTTTAAACTAGAATACTTTTTAAATTCATAAGTATATGCATAGACACTATTTTAGTGTCTAAAATCTTTAAATAAACCTTGAAAATAATAATCTTGTCAATTGAATAATTATATTAGGAGATTATCAAGTAGATATTTATAATTCAGCATTATTTATTCAATCTATAAATCAGTATTCCTATTAATTAATCCAGTTAATTATCAATTAACATATGTCCAAAAATCCGGGTTATCACATTCCTTCCCCCTTTGAATCTTTTCGTCCTCGAAAAGGAACGAAGCCAAAATTTATTCTATACTTAAAATCAGATAAATTGTTCTTTGATCATTTTTAAAACATTTTCAAAATCTATATAATATTGCTAAAATAGCTTTTATATAAAATACTTTTATAACTCAATGTCTCAACAAGTCCATCCTTGTTCTTACAGAAATTCGGTCATACGTTGATCAGGCGTAAGACTGAAAATCTATAAGTACTTGGTAAACCAGTTTTCAACACCCAGTGAAAATACTTGAAAAATAATTTATTGAAAATATAGAAAACATTTTTGAAAATTGAGGAAATATCTTTGGTAAGAATGCTCTGGAAATCATCACCCCTATCCATGGTCACAGTTACATCACGGGTTACGTTGCCATCGCAGCAAAAGTCCATGTAACTGATAACAGCATGGAACCCACAACAGATCGCAGTTACATCCAGGGTTACGTTGCCATCGCAGCAAAAGTCCATGTAACTGTTGGCTCTCAGCGGCACACACGATTTCGCTGTCAAAATGAAACTTCTCCCACATAGGTCGCAGTCTACCGATATAAAATCAAACGTAGACAGTTGGCTCTCAGCGGCACAAACGACTTTCGCTATGTTACCATAGTGTCACAGTCTACCGATATAAAATCAAACGTAGACAGTTGGCTCTCAGCGGCACACATGACTTTCGCTATGGTCTGCAGTAGATCGCAGTGACATTGAGTTACACTGTCGTCACAGCATAACCCAAATGCCTCTGTGGGCACCAGCCCCTCGACTTTCGCTACACAAATAATCCTCAGGAACTAGTTTATTCCGGACTCCTCACAGGATTAACTTTAGAATCCCCCCTTGGGGTTCAAGGCAGTACCACCCAGTGGCACTCCTGAGAAGTTCATTTCAAGGAAGCGCCTTTTTCCCCAGAGCTATTCACAAAACACTTTATACTATATACTTATAGTATCTTCAAATCATATCCTTTATGATTTATATCAAAATCTCCTTTACACAAAATCGATATCCAAAATCGATAGTTCCAAACTTGGCTTTCCAAATTCCCAAAACTGATTTTTCTCAAAGATCAAAAGCCATTTCCAAATTCATAGGTTCTCAAAACCTTTTCCAAAATCATTCTCATAATATCCTTTATATATATATAGATATATATGACTTTAAAAATCTTTGGATCACCTCAACTTGTATAAAACCTCTTTTATACTTCAAATACTTCCAAAATCCCTTTTTATTCTGGCTAGATTCAATAAGGGAATATTTATCTTATATAACAAAGATATATAACTTTGTTTTATTCCAAATCAAATATTCAAATTTGATAAATATTTTATACAGTTATTAACCATATCACCTTTCTATAAAATGAGTTCTAATCACAGAAATATTTAACTCCCATTTTATTTCATCATTTATTTTTCAAAATATACCCTTCTATTTCAAAACCATTTTACAATTTTATCCACAAATTTCCAATATCAATTTCATTCAAACCCGTACGATGTACTCATATCATTCGTACGCAATATCAATCTGATCGCTCTTCGATCACACAATTTCTCTTTCGAACTAGTATCGTCCACCCGACTCCCTAGTGCGGACTAAGATCTGGTTTCTTGACCAGAATCTGTCATTCTCCTTGCATAGTCGTAGCTATGATAGAGAATATCCAGAACCAATCAAAAATCCATATCCAGGTTCGCCGTCGAAAATCGAGCGAAAAATCCCAACTCGGATCGATAATACTATCTCGAAATTCTGTGTTCGAATCTGGATCAAATCACTATGCGAATAGAATAATATACGTATATCCTACGTATTTATCATTATTGATTTTTTTAGCTAAATCAATTATCTTTTCTATTCATATTTCCTTTAATTCCATTCACTTATTCTCAATTGCTTGCATTTCCAATTGAGTTATTACTTCAATTACAAACAGTTTGAACTCTGACCTTTTTAAATTTAAAAATAGCTTGAAAAAGTTTAAAATAGATAAGTAGTTGAAAAATAGTTATTAGTTTATAAAATAGCTGTAAAATAGTTAAGTAGGTATAAAATAGTTAGATAATTGCAAAATAGTTTTTAAAATAGTGATTAGATATAAATAACTGAAAAATAGTAATTAGTTTATAAGACAGTTTCAAAATAGTTAAATAGTTCTAAAATAATTGTAAAATAAGTATAGGATAGTTTGGGGTTTAAGAAGAAAGATTGTATAGTAAATAGTTTGGAAAAATATATTTGTATTAAAACAATTTATTTTGAAAATAATCCAGAGCCAAACTGTTCAATTCTCATCAATTCAATTTAAATTTCCACCTCCATTTAAATTAACTCAATTGCAATTTAAATAACTTCAATTTCCATTGAAATTGATTTAACCTCAATTCAAGTTGAATTAATCCTCAATTTCTTTCCTAATTCAAATCAAATTCCATTTGATTTTTAAACTTATTCAATATTAATCACAATTCCAAATTATTTCAAATCAAATTCAATTTGAACTACTTCTATTCAAATTTCAACTTAAAACCATCTCGAATTATATAAATTCGAGTTAAATATTTTAAATGTTGATTTAATCCTTTAAATTAAATTAACCTTTACTTTTTAAATCAAATCAACCTTAATTTTTAATTTAACAACTTAAATCTTTAAACCATTTTATTCTGAACCCAAATTCCAAAATTTCATTTTAAAATTATCTTTACTTAACTTATTACAAAGTTCAAATAAGAATTCAAAACAATTTATTCTTCAGATTCCAATTTATTATCCATTTTCAATTTTCAAAACCAATTCTCAATTTCATTGATTATTTATAACAATAGAATAATATCAGGATAAATAAACATCCAAATTTATCCTAACACCAATTTACAGTATCCATTTTAAATTTCCAGATCTCAAACCCATTTTGAGATTACTCATAACTCCCATTTAAATTAACCATTTAACTACCCAAGTTAAATTTAAATTTCATCTTGAAATTTCAAATTTAAGTTATTCATTCAAACTTATTTAACTTCCTCCAAGTTAAATTAAATTTACTTAATCCGGTCAACTTTACACAATTTGAATTCCCATTCAAATTTTTAAACTTCAGATTAATAATCTTTCCCCTTTAAGTTTAAAAACTTACTTCACTTTGGGTTTCACATCACATTCCAAGGAAAATTCAAAACTCAACCTTAGAGTTTATTTCTAAATATAGATATTTATTTCCTTTACACACCAAGTTATACCTTAAATTTTTTTAAATCATTTTTGGTTTTAATTTCAAACAAATTTCTTTAAAACAATTTCAAGTTTCTGGATTTAGATTTAAAATTTCACAATTTAAAACCCACTTCAATTTACAAGTCATACTTGTCTAAATGTTTTATTTTCCTAAAACATTTCATTTTACTTAATTATTTACAACATTTCATTATCTGGAAACCAATTCATTATTATCTTTATTCTGATAACACTTTTGCAATTTCAAGATTTTTATTTCAGTTTGGATCCATTTCAAACTTATCTTTATTCAATTTTAATTTGGTTGTATTTCTATTACCACTTAATTAATTCCAATATTTTAACAACCAATTTCCTTAATATTTATTAGAAAGAA
Source organism: Allium fistulosum (assembly GCA_030737815.1). Classification (NCBI taxonomy): domain Eukaryota; kingdom Viridiplantae; phylum Streptophyta; class Magnoliopsida; order Asparagales; family Amaryllidaceae; genus Allium; species Allium fistulosum. Next base: position 335,292,540 of record CM060902.1, on the reverse strand, counting down.
ATATCATTTTATATATCAAAATATATTCTTATATAAAATCATTTAAAATCCTTATATAAGAAAATAACAATTACGCTCTCATATATATATATATATATATATACACTCAACTCGTTCTAGGGTACCATTGACCCTATCCTTAACGAGTAATCCCAACAGAGCCAAGGTCCTCGCTTAACCTTTGCTCTGATACCAAGTGTAACGACCCGGAGATTTCGAACCCGAAATTTCCAGATAGTTAGAAGAAAAGAAAGAGATAGAAGAAGAAGAAAATAGAAACAAGACACAGAAACCTCACATTCGCAGCGGATAAAATATAATATCACATAATAATATCAGTTATACAAAGAAAACTGTATCAATACACTTATATTTATACATCAGAGTTACAACTTTTTCCCAAACACTGAACAATTAAAATAACTCGTCCCAAGAATTAACAATATATCACACTCCATACGTTCCTGCCATCCAGCTCGCCTCCTGAGCTCCAGAACGTCCTTACCTGAAATCTGTAATACTCGGTCTGACCCGAGCATTACATCAAAGTAACACCCGGGTCAGGCTGGAAACCAGCGTGAGTAAACCCATAATATGAAATACCGAACTATATAACTTAAGTGAATTACCAGGGTAACTCGTACCTTTCTACAAGTTCAAATCTTATTTAAGTTGATCATTTATCTCAAAACAATATCCAAGAAATGTTACTCAGCTTCAAATAGTCATGTTACTAAATTTATTCTATTCCAGCCTGTTGGTTCCACACCTCAAATTTATAAAGAATTATTGGAGATTACAAATCGAAGTGGTTTCGGGTATTTACTGATACCCGACCCCGGTCTCTTCGAATCCAATGTCACCTTAAATCCAAGTTATTTAAGTGAAAATAAATCAATTCATATTCAGAGTAAATATTCACATAGCAATTTTATTACAAAACATTAAGTTAGAAATCTATGTTTTATATAATAAAACTTCTCTTGAAGGATCATTTAATAACCACCTTGGAAATTTAGTATTTATATAAATGTTTATATTATCAAGTTAACTATTAAACAATGCCAACACAATATATAACAAACACATGAAAAGAATAGAAAAGCATGATACAAACTCATCAAGAACAACTGTAAATTCTTCCTGACCAAGCTTCTAATATATTTAACCTTAGCTAGTAATAATTTAGTTGGAAAACCAAGTACATCAAGGTAGGTAGAGGTATATGAATAACTATTTAAAACTTAGTGCCTGTTCATGCTTTCTATTATATATGGACTAACTTTATGAAATAGTACATATAGGTTCCAAATTTCCATGCTCATAATACATGGCATGTCACTCACATTTAATACATAGGCTACCTAGGCTACTTTTTCCAAAACAAAAAGGCATCAGGTCAAAGAAAAAAAAACGCATGCAACTTCATGGAAGAGAGAGGGAAAAAATAAACAAACAAACTCCAAAGTGTGCTTAAACATTGCTACAAACTAGACAGCAAGTATAATAGAATGCATGGCCGGTACATTCAAAAGCATGTCCTGTTATTACTGTTTACATATAAGCCTATCACTAACTTTTTATTACATAGTCTAGCTTAGTACAAGTGCAGCCTCCTTATCTGACACTTATTATCTTTATAAAAATACAAAATGTTATTGAGCTATATCCATGCATAAGAAGTGAAATAGCCATAAGGCAAAAGCAAGGAAACAAAGCTACAGAACTTTGCAACTTGAAATAATAACTATATAAATAGGTGTTCACTCCTTTCAAAGCTACTAAACAATATAGGACGAAATCATTTACTATATAGGTACTGTCCTGAGCTAATTGTACAACAAAGGTCACATTTATATGGACAAAAGCATGTAGAACTAGGCCACTATTAAAAAAAACGAAACTGTCAGGTGCATTTATATGAAATGTAACAAAGTCAAGAAAGCTATATATTTAGGGTGTTATACTCACTCACCATAGACTTCATAACTTTTGTTAAAAACAATTTTATGAATATATGTGTGTTATATGTTACATTAGACTAAGGGATTGAACACTCTATTTATAAAATCATGCAAGCATTACAAAATAGCTCAAACCACATAACAAAGCAAACAAAAACATACCCCTTATGTACAGTGTATGACATGTCTAACTAAACTCCTATAGGCTAATACAATACCTTTAAGTGCTGCTATTCATAACAATGGACTAAACTGAATTGGTTTACAAAATACTTCCTTGAATAATCACTCAGGCATTAGCCATTAGCAGTTAACTACTGATGTACCATAAACAAACACTATACTAACCCAGCTGAAATCCTCATATGCATCACGATAAGGATAACAAACTAATGGAGAGGCATCGATACTTAAATGGAACAAAATCTTGGAATTTGTCGGTAAGTCATTTAACTTGTAACATATAAATGACACACAATATACACATGCAAATGTTCAATTCCAATTAGCTATGTATATTCACAAGATTTAAAATATATTTATATAGTTTAAACACTTGGTAACAGTAAACAAATACTAGGGTACAAGCTACTCATGCAAAGGAAACTCTCTCGTCACTAAAACAACATCACTCACACACCCTATACTCACACTAACTCTCACGCATGGCTGCTGCACTTTCGTGCCTATTCGCATAAAATCCACTGTCACACAATTTAAAAGTAGAAGGAAAAAAATGATAATACATACATACTTACGAATGAAAACAAAGGAATCATACAAGCAAGCAAATCATGGTGAGAAAAGAACAAGAAAACAGAGATTTGGCAGAAATCAGTTAAACAAAATTCTAGAACCAAATTGTTTCATTAAGTGATTAACTTTTAATTAATTTTCACTAGGTACTTAAAAGATCCCAGGTAAAACATCTCAAGCCACTAACATTGACAAGCTACTAGAGATGACTATATAGCAATATATGTATCGTGTAAACAAACATGCCAGGCTACTAACATTTCTAGATTTTGAAATTTCCATACTACCTGTACATTTTACATGTACATTCACTAAAATAAAATGAACAATGTTAAGCTATTTGTGTGTGTGTGTGTATATATACCATGTACACTAAGAGACGCAAGCACTAGCAAAGATGTCATGCAAATATTCTTAACACCGGTCTGTACAATCAAGGCAAAAATCAGAGGCCAAGTATGGAGGCAAGATTACTTGCTGGCAAAATTATATTCCAAAACAAGGACCAGGGTATTTAGATCTATATTCAAGACCAAGTCAGAAAAAAAACATGTCTCCATTATTTTAGTCTTCATAGTAAATATATGTATTATGTGCCTTAGACACATACTTTTTTTTTTTACATGTACCTTTGATACAGAATGGGTTAATAATTTATCTCTAAAATAAACTATCTATAAGAACCAAACATAGGGAGATAAGGAGTGAACCCACAGATCAAATTCTCGTATACGAAAGAATTAATGCATATCAGCAAGAAAGCAGAGCATGCAACCTGAGGCAAAGAAAATGAAATGCAACATACAGTTGGATAGAGATAAAAATTGTGAGAGTGAACTCACCACAAAGTCGGAATCACCCAAATCCCACGATCGTCTCGACGAGCGTTGCCACACCCATCACCTTGACCTTCTTTGTCGCTGCTATTACGTCAGCCACCATCATGCCGACAATCCCCTCTGCCGCCATTTATTCATCGCTTTACCAAATCAACGCGCGCCTCCAAATTGTGCTCTTCCTCCACGCTCACCTCGACTTCACCTCGAGCTCGATGTTGCACTATCTCGCCTTATACAAGTCCCCATTCACCATGGCAACTCGAATTGACTAAGAAATATAATTAGGGATTTTGGGATTTAAATGTGTAGATGAAGAAGGGAATAGAGTAGAAAGTAATCTACTCTCAGCAAAGATGAAAATTTGTTTATACGGTGGCTTAGGAGTTTGGATAGAAAGCTTCGTTGAAGTCTCTCTCGGATCTGGGTTTAGAAGAAGATAAAAGAAAATAAAGAACGAAAGAGAGAGGGGTGGAAATGAATATGTATTGACGTTTCTTTGAGTTTTTGGAAAGAAGCTAGAAAAAAAAAATGGTAGAGAATAGATATATGATTATATAAGTTAAATTAGGTTTTATTAAAAATAAAGGAAAATTAAAATAAAAGTGACACTTGTTGAAGTATCTTACATTTGTCATTTGTATGTTATATTTATCTTACATTTGTACATTTTCATGAGAAAATGTTTATATATATTTTATTTTTATTAATGTCTTATGTATTTATTTATTACTTAAATCCATGTAATACATTTATACATGTGTGTTTTCAATCTTTATATATTTACAAACTACATTTATTTCAAGTATAACCTTTTAAAGAAATATATATATATATATATATATATATATATATATATCTTTACCAAATTTTACTTTAAACTAGAATACTTTTTAAATTCATAAGTATATGCATAGACACTATTTTAGTGTCTAAAATCTTTAAATAAACCTTGAAAATAATAATCTTGTCAATTGAATAATTATATTAGGAGATTATCAAGTAGATATTTATAATTCAGCATTATTTATTCAATCTATAAATCAGTATTCCTATTAATTAATCCAGTTAATTATCAATTAACATATGTCCAAAAATCCGGGTTATCACAAATATGCTACTGTTAGTTATTTACATTGCTATATATATGTTGTTATCTGTATCTGTTCATCTGTGACATCTGACACATTTATCTGTTATTTATATTGATGATATATGCCTGTTATGTTATTATCATATCTGTCATCACTCTGCAAGTTCCCTATTAGTATAGAATTCCCTATGGGTTGAAATGATACATACCCGAATGATCTGTAGAATAGAAGAAAATCGTTATGGGTTGAAATGATAAACCCAAGCGATTTTCATTTGAATTGATTTGGAATTGCGGGTTGAAAAGATATATACCCGTATATATTTAAATTGTGGATTGAAATGATAAATATCCGTATCACTTGACCAAAGGAGAGAAAATTATATACAGACACCGTTGGTCTATATATAAATATTTTGAAAATGATTTCTATGGTTTTGGAAAGAAGTATATGGTTTATTAAATATTAATTTTTAAGATATTATATATAAATGTATCTTATAAAGGCTAAAATTTAGATTTTAAATTTATATGTTTGAAAATTTTAAAAGGTATAAGTTAGTTTTGAAATTATATTTTAAATAGATTTTATAATGATTTTAATAAATTCAGGTTGGAAAGGGGAATAGAAATTGGGTTGAAATTATATTTATTTAAGAATTATACTTAAATAAGTTTGATTTGAAATTTATTAAAATTGAAATTTTAAAGATATGATTTTTAACTTGGATTTGGTTAAAAATGACTTAAATGAATATTTCAAATTCATATAAATTTAAATGGGATATTTTGTTTATTTAAATTTGTAAATTGAAGTTGTATTTAGATGTTATTGAAATGATTAAGTAAATATTTCAAACTAAATAATAGTAAAGTAAATTTGATATATATATGAAATTATCGAATTTAGTTTCATAAAATGTTGAATATTTAAAGCTTTGAAATATATGGAAATTGAATGGTTTATTTTGTGGTTCAAATCTGTATTTGAAATCGATATAATTCGGAATGGTTTATTGAGAAACTGAATTTAATTGAAATTGAGGAATTAAGATTGAATAAAATTTGAATTTTGGAATTCGAGTTGATTTGAATCGATCTGTGAATTTTAAGGAAGCTGTTTTATTATATAAAATATCTTAAACTATATTTAATACTATTTTATATTTTACTTTATAAATTATTTTAATATAAAATATTTTAATGTACTAACTATTTTATTATAAACTATTTTATTTTATAAACTATTTTATTTTACAAACTATTTTAATATATATACTATTATTAATATCTAAACTGTTTAAAGGGAAGTGTTATGATTTTCAAAGTGCTATGATTTCAAAATGTTGTGATTTCCGAAGTGTTTTGATTTTAAAAGACTTATGATTTCGAAAGCGTTATAACTTTGGAAAGTGGTATGATTTTGGAAATGAATATTATTTTTAAGTGAGAAATGATATCGTATTGATATGGTTTTGAAATGGATATGATATTTTGGTTTTGAAGTATAAACTATTTTGAAATGACTGCGGTGTTATAATAACGTTTGGTTGTTAAAGAGACCGGGATCGGATATTGTCATACTCTCTGCCAATACCGAAAACCACTTTAACAACCGTGTACGCGGTGGAGATTCCAGAATGAAGTAGGATGGTGGCGACGATCCTAAAGGTATATTTACGTGGACCTAACTCCCGTGAGTTAGCATAAGGTGGCTTAAACAGGATCGATTCCTGGTCAATGAGGTAGCTCCTCTAATTGGACACAGTCCATCGATACTATATTATGACTTGCGATTTATTTGGTAGCCACCCTTTGATTTTACTCGAAAGTGTGTTTTGAGGTGTACGGTAGTGGCTGCTATGCGTTACCACCAATCCGGATGCGTAATTGATATATCTACCCTGGTATTGCCTAGTTGTGTCGTGTTACCTACCCTAGCGCGCCTTTTACGAGTTTGATTTGTGTCGTACCTTTGGAGTATCCTCTGGTAGCTCCAGTTTACGGGGTATTACGGTAGTGTATAGACTATTGGCACTATAAATGTGTTAAGGTGGAAAATGTAAAGCCTTAACGCTATTTTAATAGTTTACTTTACTATATACATTATTATAATAGCATATATTACTACATAGTAGATAGTTTAACGGATCCTTAGAGGATGGTTATCCCAAACATCCTTTGAGTTATTTGTATTTCAGTTGTTATTTCACTTGAGTTCGATTTATTGATATAAGAATGTTAATCCTGACTCGAGTGTTTTGTGTTTTGCTTTAAGCTCGGGTCAGACTGAGTGGCTCAAAGTTCGAGACTCACCTTTGGAGTTGGAGCTTTGCTTGAAGATCCAGCTATCTATCCAATTTTCTATTATTCAGTTGATTCCAGTGATGTATTCTGATCATGTATTTGACTATTGTACTGAGACTTCTATGTATTCTAGACTTCTGTTGTATCTTGTTAACTCTGTTATATATATATATATAGTAGCTTCATGAACTACTATTCTTTTGTTTCCGCTGCTTATTGTTATATTACGCTCTATGTCTGTGATTCTGTGATTATTTTATTTACTGTATATGATGAGATTTGCCAAATGTAAATTAACAATCTGATATTTTGAGCAATTCAAGTCCAACATGTGTGGATGCGAATGGTTGAAAATTTCAGGATGTTACAACTAACTTAATGAATATCAAATAAAACTCATTTTCATCTATGTCAAGTATATAAAATTATTTATACTTCAAAATATTCTATATTTACTAAAACATTTTATTTAAATTTTAATATATTATCTAAAAACGAATTTATTAACTAATTCCATTTATTATAAAAAATCCTTTATTAAATAGAGTTTAATTGAATAGTAATTTGATTCCAAAATATAATTATCTAAAATTAGATTCAAATTTTTTTATCTTAATAAAATTTATATAATATTATGGGTTCGAAACAAGGGTGTTACAAACAATCATCTAAAGTGCTAATTACTGTCACTCCAGTAACCACTAGAACCTAACTAAATGTCCCATACCAGAAAATGAAGCTCTAATATTGACTACAAGCTAGTAAATTCCACACAAACTCTATTTAACAAATTATAATAATAAGCGAGAAAATTTTACGAAAAGTCTCATACCAATCCGATAATTCAATCGTTAATTAAAATTTTTTGTTTCATAGAAAAGCATGAAATCTCAATAAAATCTCAAATCCATAATAAATAAAATAAAGGGGCATTTCACCAGAAGGACAAACTTTGCAGTCCAATTAGTTTCTAGGACACACATTCAAAGAAATTACTTTCAAGGCCAAAGTCAGCAGAATAATTACTTTCAAGGACAAAGTCAGCAGTCCAATTACTTTCAAAGACATAATTTCATAGGTTTTTAGGCCCTAGAAACTAATTATTTTGCGTTTTGTCCTTGAAAGTAATTATTTCAATTGTGTGTCCTAGAAACTAATTCCACTTGCTAAAGAGGCCCTTGTGGCTAATTTCCACTAAAATAAAAGAGTTTTAAATTAATTTTATATACACAAAGATATAATTACCCAAAATCACTTTTAAATGCTTGAATCCCTTTTTAAGGAAAAGTTGTTTATTTACAAAGGCTTTTGAATGCTTTCAAAATAATTTAAACCTCTTTATAACTAAAATCACTTAAACCTGAAATTATTACTTTCATAACAGATTCTTTAAAATAATACTATACTTTATCTTTTTCCTCTAAAACATTTTCGAAATCATTTACTTAAAATAGTAAATTTTAAAAAGGTTTTATAATTAAACATTTCTCATCTTTAAAAACTTTTAATAGAAATTTTTGAAATAAGAATTAAGTTAAGATTATAATATAATTTAATATATTCTATAAATTAAATTCCAATAAGGATCAAATTAGATAAAATCTCATTTGGAGAATTTTATCAAAAACATTTAAATAATCCAAACAATAAATCCTTCAAAACGCATATTCAAAGGAAACATCTTTCTAGAAAATATCATTTCATAATATAAAATTTCTTAGAGATCCAAATTGCTTTTTGACAACTCTGGTCACACAAACAAATGTATGTACTATCATCCATCAACCAAAGCGTTATGTAATCGATAATTTTATGATTAGGTTCAATAACTATTTTTCAATATTAGGCTTCTGCAAGTTTAACATAGCAATAACTTAATTTAACACACATTAATACAACACACACATAATCCAAAATTCAATCAATTTACTAATCCAAACCATCGCAGTTATAACTAAAAGAACATGCAATGGAATACAAATAGAATTTGTGACTTTGAACAACTCACCTTAACCGTTCATTTGTACATTTTACTATCCTTGTTGTCACTGTCGTGCCTGCACCACAAGCAATTCATCTATAGCCAACCTTTAGCATTTTGCACCCTGCCTGAAGCCGTTGTTCCAAGCTTCATGCCCTCACCCTTCAGCAATCGAATACGAACGCCACCCTCAACCTTGCAGAACCCTAAATCAATGCCATATAAGCTCCCACTTTTCCAATGTCATCCACGACCATCAAGCGTCAACCGCTTTCGTGTGCGTGTCCAGGTCGCGTCAACCACCAACCCTTGATCGCATGCATGCAAACTCCTCCACCTCATCAATGCCTTCTCCAGCCTCCTACCATATCTAACTGTTATTGAAAGAAATCTGTGCTTTCACTCATTCATTTTTTTATTCAATGGGATGAAACTGATTTGGGGAGAAAATAGATAAGGATAAGTCTGGTTAAGGATAAAGCTAGGTATGAGATAAGACATAATGATTAATGGGCCGAGGAATTATTTTGGGCTCATGAAAATAAATAAAATCAAGTTTAATTTAATCCTAAAAAGTTAGGATCTAAATTTAATTTCAAACTGATTTTCATTTCATTAACAAAATATATGTATTTCGGTAACAACACAATTTCAGTCAATCCAATATCATTTCACTTTACTTAATTACCCATTGAACTGATATAATTAAATTTATTAGTCTTCGTCAATTTACTCACTTAATGAATATAAAAAAAACCTCATTTTCATCTATTTCAAGTATATAAAATTAGTCATACTTCAAAATATTTTATATTTATTAAAACATTTTATTTAAATTTGTATACATTATTTTAAAAGGGAATTTATTAACTAATTCAGTTTTATTATAAAAAAATCCTTTATTAAATAGACTTGAATCGAATAATAATTTGGTTTTAAAAATATAGTTATCAAAAATAAATTCAAACAATTTTATTTTAATTAAATTTATATAATATTAGGGGTTTGAAAATAAGGTTGTTATAATAACCGACAAAAATAATTGATAATTATCTATTTGGAACGACAGATTTTATATAGAGCTAGCATAATTAGTTTAATAAACTTTGTTTTATTAACTCTTACAACTTACCGGACGTCTATCTGTCAACCCGCTTTTTTGCCAAGCAAATCTTAAGTGGACTTAGAAGATCAAAACAAGGACGAAATGAATCACAGACTTCGAAACACTCTCAAAAGAGGCCGAAAAGCAACTTGGAGGAATTTCACTGAAAATGGGACTAAGGATATAACTCGGTGCCGAGTTTTTTAGGTCGATGTTGACTCATTTCCATTCCTCTTTTTGCCCCCTAAACTCCATGTACCTCATATACAACTCCAAATACTCGTGATCAAGTGATGTCCTCAGAGTTTGGACGAGCAATTCTAAGCATTGATGAGAAGATAGCAAAGAAAAAAGATAATTCAAGTAAAGATCTCTAGAATCAACTCAAAGTCGATAGAAAAGCACTTAGAACAACTTGAAAAGGAGTTAAAAGAGCAAACAAATGAAGGACATAGCTTTTAAACCCATAAAAATAAGTCTGTGCCAAGTCCAACGACTTGGTACTAAGTTATTTTGTTTGCTTGTGGGCCTTTTGCTTCACTTGTACAACACCAGCCTATTTTCAGGACTTCAGTGCAATTGGGCTTCTGAGCCTATACACATGTTTCCCTTTAAATACCATCCTAACTACAACTAAAGAAGGATCTTTCCTGGACTTTGGATCTTCTTTTCTCAAACTCTGGAACCTGGGAATTCTTCACCTTCTTCACTTCCACTCTCTTCCAAAAATACAAAAAAACTCAATGTAAATATGAGATCCACTATATTATGGTCAGATGTGATATAAATAGCTGTAATCCCGAGAGTGAACAATTAATAAAAGAGATTAAAGTGGAAGTAGGCTAAAGATTATGCCGAACCACATTGAAAACTATCTCCTTTATTGTTTTCTTGTTTATTTTACTTGAACTAGTGCTTTCATCTGATATTTGGGTGTTGATCCATTATCTGGATAAATATTTTATGCTTACATTGAGAAAGTGCTCGATTTCACAACCACAAGCTTTGATATGAAGTTTGGAGAAGATGAAGAGGCATAATAGCAGTTCTAGGATTGGAGGAAATCAACCAGAGCATGGGGCAAGTAGGTGTCCACAATTCTAATCGACCCAATGTGACCAGAGAGGAGATGGAGAGAATGATGAAGAAAATGCACATGAAATAATAGCTAGATAGCAGGAAATGTTAAGAGGATTTTTCCAAAGGGTAGGTTATAAAGAAATAACTAGAACAAATGGAATCCCGAACCAAGGATTGGGACCTAATGCAGGAACATTTGGAGTTAGAGAGGAGAAAACTGAAACGATGCCCCCACAAATAGGACAACTTGATACTGACCCAAATCTACTAGATACCGAGAGAATTATACTTGGGGGAAATGATGGTTCATGCTTGGAACATGCTGAATTGTCGTGAACAAGCGATGTTGGAGCTAAAAAAGCAAATTAGAATGTGAATGAGCAACGACTGGAGGAGTATGTGCCAGAACTTGCCCATAGGAACTGAGGAAAGAATCAAGCTAGAGGTGTGGGCCAGAACGCAATTGTGCAGCCAGAGGAATATGTGCCAAAGTATGTGCCAGAGTTCCCCCATAAGAGCATAGGGCAGAATGCAGCTAGTGGTCTAAGACTTCCGTTAGATGACAACAACGGGATGGTTGAGATTACCAGAAGTATAATTAGGTGTCAACCCCAGATTGAAGCTTCGAGGATGTGAGTAGGAATCCATTCACTTCTAATATCCATAATGCGAGGAATCCGCCCGATTTTACACTTCCGATGCTGAAAATGTATGATGGAAAGATGGATCTGACGGTTCAACTAATGAGTTACATCCGACATATGGAGGTGTTGGGTGCTTCTGAGGAGGTAATGGGTCGATGCTTTCGATTATACTTGACGGACTTAGTGGTGATGTGGTTCCTACAGTTAGAGAATGGGTCCAATGACTGATTTGATGAAGAAGTTCTTGAGACTGTTTAGAGTTCATGTCTCAAGACCAAAGAATGTGATGAGATTATCAAGCATGAAGCAAAGGCCCGGAGAGACCTTTAGAACCTACTTGACAAGATTTAATGCAGCTGTAGCATTTGATAAGCCGGATCCATCTATAATCTTAATGGTGGCAATGTCTGGAGTTGCGAGCAAGATAGACTTCAAAATTTCATTAGATAAGGATCCATCGATGGTTCTCATGAAATTCCACCACGAAGCTAAAAGGTATATCCATCAGGAAGACGTCGAAGCCAAAAATGCTAAAATCAACGTTATGGATGGCGGAGAACATCAGGAATAGGATACAGACATGATAAAGGAAAATGAAGGGTTGATGACAACTTCGGGGTAACAAAATGGCAAAGGAGGGAGTTGAAATTCTCTTTCTACACTGATCTAATTGAGAAGCCAGGGAGGATATATCTAGACACTAGGGGCATATCCCTTATCGGAAGCCCGCTATTAGAGAACTCACTAATCAAGATTGAAGTTCTGGAATGTTTTGCATCTTCCATGTACTAGAGGGACATGAAATGAATGTGTGCCGACACCTTCATGATCTGATGGAGGAAATGGTTTGGAACAAACAGCTATAATAGTATTTAAGGAACCATAATGCGATGGTATAGGAAGCAACCACCATTTATGGTGAATGCATCAAGGAACAACTAGGGATTTGGATTGAGATTTGTAATCCTATGATTGGGATGGATAGTAGCCTGGTTTGTTTCCCACAATTTGTTTTTTTCTGCTTTGAACAGTAAAGATAATAATAAACCTAGACCGCTTACACGTGTAGTAGATAGATTAGTCTTTAGGCACACTCTGAGTCAAATGTTTGGGATGACTTTAGGACAATAATAACCTCGGACTACTTTTACGTGTACTGGACCTAGATTGGTCTCTAGGCATGCTCTGTGTTGGATGTTTGGAATGGATAATTAGAATTTTTTCTTATTTGCTTTGGTTTGAATATTTGGTCTCGAAAATCCCACTTGAATTTGGTGATTGATATTGATCGCCTTAAGTCCTGATCGGAGAGTTTGGACCAGAGTGTAGTTAAAATTTCCCTTGTCGAATAGCGCGTGGATGGATTTGTAAGATATTAATCACTTTAAGTCCTAACCGAAGAGTCAAGACCTGAATGCAGGGTGTAAGTTCCCTTTCTAGAGAGCAAGTAGATGAACTTGTACGATATTGATCGCTTTACGCCCCGATTGGAGAGTCGGGACTAGTGTGAAGGGTGCAAGTTCTCTTGCCAAAGAGGGTGTGGATGGACTTGTACAAAAAGTAATTCTCCTCATCAGAGAGTGAGCGGATGGGCTTGCTTAGTCGTTAGGTCCCCTCATCGGAGAGTAAATGATTGGGATTAATAGGGATTGGAAAAGATCAAACCTTAGATTGGAAGACGAACAGTCTGGTTAGACCTTGCCTTGGAGTGGATCAGATTTGATACAAGGATTTGAATGCCTTGTGATCAGAGAAAGGAAGATAAATCTTAGGCAAACACAAGATAACTTGGATGTGAAATGATACCCCAGGATAAAGGCATCTTTATGATGATTCATGATAAAAACTTAAGCATAGGATGGAGTCCTTAGATAAACCCGGTATCGAACGACCTCTGATTTGCTGTAGAATTTGAAGGAACAGGATGATTCACCAAAATTGAAATAACCGGAGAGCTCAGCTATCAAAAATGTTTACTAAAAATTATTCTTGAATAAAACACCGTTACATTTCAGAGGCATACTTTTTGGAGGAACTAGCTAATCCGCAGCGAAAAAAATGGGTGAATTTTATTTTTTTTACCATTTTGGATTTTTAATGGGCCTATAAAGTCTAAATATACCTAGATTTTTCAATGTTTCTTTAAATAAAAATACTATTTTATTTTATTTGGCAAAAATAAATTTTAAATTTAATTCCAATTTATAGGTATTATAATGAATGTATCGAATACATTCATTTGTGTGAAGAGTAAGTGCAGCATACAAGTGGTGTATAATGAAACATATATAGACGAATTAAGAGAAAGGGACCATTTGTTTCTCTCTTTCTCTTTCTAACTCTATTCAACTACTATTGAGAAGATAATGACAGAATATAAAAGGAGGGAAACATTTCATTTCTTTCCCTCTCTTACCCTATTTAATTAATAAAGAGAAAATATGGTAGATTATAAAAAGGAAGGAAACCATTCATTTCTTACCCTATTTAATTGTAACAATTAGTATATTAAATATCATTAAATACATATCACATGCTTATTTATCTAAATTTTATTAATGAAATGTATGCATACATTCATAATAATTGTAGATACATACGTACATATAAAGTGAAAATCTATTAGTTGTCTTAAATAATTTGAAGTACAAAATTAACACTAGTAGATATAATTTCAATTAAGAAAGTTTTAAAAACAAAAATGTTACATTATTTCTCATAATCTTTGTACAAGTTTGAATTAAACTAAACATTTTTATTTTATATAGTACATATATGACAATTAGAATTCAATAATTTAGATCTGAACAACATACATTTGCAAGTATTTTAGCATATAATACTTTATATATACATTTTATAAAAGGTTTTTGGTTTTAAAGTTAATAGTTTTCATTAAATTTTTAATTTAGAAATCAAAATAATTTGAATATTTAAAAAGATAGATTTTAAATAGTGTATATTAAAATAATTTATTTGAAAATAGTTTCAAAGTCTAACTGATTCAATTCCAAATCTTTCAATTCAAATCATCTTCAATCTCAATTCAATTTAAATCGACTCAATTTCGATTTCAATTCGAATTAACTTTGAATTCAATTTCAATTCAAATCAATTCCAATTTCGATTTTCATTTTTAACTTGAATTCTGATTCAACAATTCAATTCAATGTTCTAAATTTCAATTCCGTTCTTAAACCATTTCAATTTATATCAAGTTTGAGTTCAATTTCAAAATACCAATTTAAGCCATTTAAATCAATTTAAACTTCAATATTCAATTTAAGGTTCAAATATTTTAAATAATTCAATTCCGAGCTCAACATTGAAATATAAAATGTAATCCCTTTTTCGAAGACAAATCTCGAAGTTCGAATAAAATTCAACCTTTTAAAACAACTTGATTTCCATATTTCAAATTATATATCGATTAGAACTTCAAATTTTAAAATTTATTCTTTAAACAAAATTCTTTTACAAATTTTAAATTCTACATTTCAAAACTCGAATTCGAAAATAATCTAATTCCCATATTTCAATTCAATTTTATTTTATAAAACAAAATCACTTGAATAGATTCAAATTCAAGAATTTAAAATCGTTAAATTTAACTAATCTAGTGTTCGTATATAATTTTCTATCCCATGGCCAAGTGATCAGTTATTTCAATTTTAATTTCAGGAATGGATATATATCATTTCAACCCAAAATAAATATCATAGTTATATATCGTTCCAACCTATTTCTTAATTTATTCAAAATAATTCAAATAACAGTTTTATATACAATCAGATAATATACAGGGTGATAACATGATATATATAAAATAAATAAACATCCAATCATCCAAAATGTCAACCAATAGCATCCGTCACAATCAGCATTCCAAAACAGTCAATATATCACAATAGTTGACCAGTTATCAATAATCGGGAATTTAACTAGCAGTTTAATTCCAACTTTAATTTAACTATCAATTTAAATTCCTATCATTTAAATTCATATCAATTTAAATGTCAATTAAATTTACCAAACAACAGTCAATAAAATTAAATTACTTCATGAAATCAATTTAACTAACATAAAAATTATTTTAGTATTTCATGAGCGTTATAAAACACTCACCTTTATTTGAAACTGGAAATATTTCAACTTCATATAAATTCCTATTTGATTCCATGCCATTGCCTTCGTCGATACGAATCCATGCAACTCGTTTCACTTGAAACGGACCTCGTACGCAAAAGATATACGATAATTAATATAATGATATGATTGATACTATAATTAACATAATTATGATAATTAACAGAAATATAACCTTAATCACCTCTCTTCCTCTCTATTCAATGCCCCAGGTCGCACGCGAATACTCAGGTCGTGATGAAGCCTTTTTTAATTATGATCGCTCGAATCTCCAGACACCACATTGCCGACAACCATTCCCGCAGCCGCGCACCCCATTCTCTCTACCTTGCTGTCGCCAACGTGCGAATCGAACATCCACAAACCCTAACTGTCGCAAATAAGAATCGCGCCTCAAACTACCACCAGTGAACGCCGCCTTCCGCCTACGGCACCAGCGCGTTGCATACATCTCCAGGCACGATTTTTATTTTATTTGTCGATCGAACATCACGCTTAGCCACCTCCGGCTTGTCGTACGCCGGCCTACCCCCAGCCTCCACGTGCCACCACGCATGACCCTCTCCACCTCACGACCTCCTTCTTCTTCTTCTTCTTCTGATTTTAAGACTTTTGAAAGGGAGGGAGGGAGTGATTAAAAAGAAAGATGGGTACAACTTACATATGGGTAGGTATGGCATGAATAGTTAGGGGGTGGGCCGAGTATGGGATGTGATGGGGCATGGGTTTGTATGGTCTAATCCAAGTATATATATTGTTCAAATTTAAAATATCAGGCTATATAATTTCTAGCCCCAATTGAGACATGCCGCTTGACATTTTATATGTTATACCCCTATTCCGAGTACAATGGTACTAGTTTCAGGAGCCAGTTCCATTACATTCAGAAGATAGCTTTTCAAAATCAAATTATTTTAATTAAATTCCTTAATTAATTTTATGCGTTTCAAGCTCGCACGGCCAAATGATAAGTCCGATCGCTATGAAATTTGAAATCTTATAATAATTTACTATTACGGATCCGATGAAACTGGTTTTAGCGAAATCCGAGATAGTGTCCAAAAAGGCTATTTTTACCCATTAATTAAAAACGAGAAATTTTCAAAATAAATTTATTCACTTTTAAATTCAATTTTAGAAGTTAATAATCTTCATTCTTCTTTAAATTAATTTTAAATCAACTTTCGACATCATTTTCATTCACATTAAATTCAAGATTCAATTACTTAAACAATTTCCAATATTAAATTTAAACAACTTAATTTACCATAAATTACATTAATAATCATTAAATTTCAAATGAATTTTAGTTATCAACAATTATTTTATTTTCTAAATAATTCAACATTTATTATTCAATTCCAACTATTGTTCAAAAACACATTCAATCTATAAAATTTCATTTCAATACTGTTTATTGCCTTAATATTCCAATTTGATTATTACAAAATTTTACTCGAATTCATATTAAATAAATTACATAAATAAAATATAAATGTTTATTTCCAACCATTTTTATTCAATAATCATATTAATTTAATAATTTAAAATAATTAAATATACGGGCCGTTACATGTTTAGTGGCGTGGTCTTACAGAGTTATTAAATGTTTGCTATATTATTTGAGTTTTCTCACCCTGGTTTTCCAAACTGATCTGGTTGTTATTTTATTATAGTGCTTGGGACAGACCGAGTATTTTTTTCCCGGTCATCGTTGGTGGGACATGGAGCTCATAGAGTAGGCTGGATGTTCACCTATCACAATATTTTTATTTTTTGTTGTATTATCTATACCTATCGGCAATTGTAAGGTCGGAAATTTATAACTTTCCAGTTGATGGGGTTTGTTTTTAGTTTTGATGTACATTGTTTCATGGATTGACAGTATATACTATCTTTATTATATTATGTGTTGTCCTTCCTGCAATTTTCAAAGTGACAACATGATATAGGACTCTTGCATTGTGGACTATGTAACGAAGCATTGTCTCTTACCTCTACACATCCCTCTACAGGTTGGTTGAGTAGTCAAGAGGCTGGCCATATAATCAAGAACGAGGTTACCATTTGTAATCACCACCAAGGAGGTAGAACGTTACAGCTGGTATCAGAGTTGAAGGTTAAGCGATAACCTTGTATTTATTAGGGTATGGTTCATTAGAGATAAGGTAAGTGATGCCCTAGAATAAGTTTGAGAGTATTAGATATATGAGAGCGTATTTGTTATCGCTATAAAAACGTATTGTGTTTGTTGGTATATTATGTTGTTTATGAATTATGGTGGAAATGAGGGACGCCATTAGTGCCGATAGGGATTTCTAAAAACTTAAACAAGGTGAAGGGATAGGATATTGATTTTTGAAAATTGGCAAATGAAATATTTTACCTAGGAATATGTTTTTTTATACATAAGGGAATAATTTTCAAATTTATATTGTTATTTATGGTATTTTTTTTCTAATGATAATATTTCTTTATTATCATTATTGTTTGATTTGTCATGCTCGGTTAGTTTAGGAGCATTGACTATTGTTTGTTGATTTATGCTCAACCAGTTTATGAGCATTTATCATTTGATAATTATGAGTGTGTTAGAACGAACCGCTTGTCAATTAAGTTTCACAATTTAACTATAAGGTGTTTGGTGAAAATACTAAGTTAACAATCATCTTTTAATAATGATTAGTTAAAAGTAAACTTTTAGTAAAAGTTTCTTCATACAATATAAATGGTAAGATAAGGCATTTAGGGGTAAATATTTGAGAAAACTTTTGTTATAATAAATGAGAGTTATTATAATATGAGATGGTTCTATATGAGGGAACCTTTATATAGATTTTAGTTATAAATTATGCTTAAAAAAGGATTTTTGAATTTTTAGAGCATAACGGTTTATGATTTTTGTTTCATGATAATAAATATGTATATATTCATTAAATATGTTTGTTATAATACTATAGAAATTTCACATAATGAAATAAATGTTTGAAGAATGACATAAATAAATCAAAATTTTATTTACAACTCAAATTCAAATAGTACACATTTGGCTCCATTGTATTTACATCTTCAGATACAATATAACCTTTACTGTACACTATCTCACAATCTCATATACAACATTTTTACTCTCACCCACTCACACTCAAATTTGTTTTTGATACCTTCTTGCTCCATGTTATGTCCCGTCTTCTAATTTTCCTGTCAAATAAACAACAACGCAGTAAAATGGAAAAAGAAACTAACCTAAATTACAAAAATAAAATTATAATTGATTATTGATATTGTATCGGTTTATGGGTTGTTTGTTTTCATATTTTAGATAGGGACAAAATTTAAATGTCCATGAGCATCTTATAATACGCACAGTGTATCACTGTTAATATCACAAGGCCAAGCCTCAATCCAATTTCAGGGGCGGCTGCAAAGGTCAAGCCCGAAGGCTCAACATAGTGCAACTATGCATAAGGTTAGGCCAAGAAAGTTTCAACCAAACTCAAGTGCACCATTATCAGTCAAGGCAGTGTATCGGAAACAACAATTCAACAAATGTGCAAAGGTTCGAGCAAAAGCAGTTTCAGCAATTCAACAACACGGACTAGCAAGCTCAAAGAAATCAGGCAACATAGTGAAAAACAAGGTACAACAGTGGTAACTCATATACAACAACAGAGTGAAAAAACCAAGTCATGCAAATGAAAGCAAAACAAATGCAGACATGCACACCAATAAGCCCAAGATCAACTCAAAGCAAAACACACAAGTGCATCGAACATCATCAACTCAACAATGCAAATCAGGTGACAAAGTGAAACTAGGGGTAGCTAAACAAAGATCGGAACTAAAGTCAAGTGCACTAGACAAGTGCAATAGCAAAGAGCATCAATAATAACATAATACACCAGAAATTAGGCGAAGTAGGGAACCAAATGAACATCTACTAGATGGTCAATACACAGACATGTACAAACCTACATAAACAACATCACAAGGCTACAGCACACAGACTCAACCAATTGGAGATATTTCATACATATTTACATACATATGTATGTATGTATATACATGGAAGATCATCACATAATAATTGGTCCAGGCAGTATATAGATACGAACTAGTGAAATGGCAAGTAAAAAAATTACGCCACTCATGATACAGCAAAATTCTCACATATTTACATGCATATGTATGTATGTACATTGAAGAGCATCACATAATAAAAGTAACCAGCTTAAGATCAACTCAAAGCAATTTTAGGCAATGCACCAAACAAAAATGCGTATGGGCCAAATTCAACCAAGTCAAAATATATTTGATTATATCAGAGAAGCCAACAATAAACAAGTCAAGGCCATAAAGAAGATCTTCAAAGATAAATAGGAATTTTCGAATATATATTAATGTTAAACAAGTCGAGTTTTAGGAATCTTTTGATCAGAAATCAACGCAAAAACTAAACTCATGAAAACTTCAAAGTCAAGTTTACAAACAAAAATATAGGAAATTGATTCCTTTATAAACACCCAAATCATCATACATAAACGCAGTCGAGTAAAAAGCAATAGAATCTAAATCAAAAAATTTGAAACTATAACAAAGTCGTAATTGAAGAATCGCTCGACTTAGTGAAGCAGCCATAAATCACCAATCATCTAAGTAACGCAAGCAAAAGCATATGAAATCAAGATGAGTAGAAATTCTCAAGTCAATCAATCAGAGAAAGTGGAGGTTTTATAAGAAACCCTAGATCTGAATCTATAGCAACCCCTACTTTACTGGTCCTAAATTTTGACAAAAATTAAAAACTAAGTCCATCACACAGATCGTTGGATTTGATACCTGCAAAGAAGTTTGAGAAATTATTAGATATTGATAAAAATCTAAACTCATAGTGGAAACAATAATAGGATATAAATACGGACTACAACTACTACCTTGGAATTAATGGTATTCCTTGGACATCGGATTGCCAGATCAACCTCGAGCATGAGAGAAAAGAAAACTTCTCCAACAATCAATCACATCCAGCTCTAGCGACATATTCCTCTAAATTTATTCTATGGGTTGTAATGAGAAGGGTTCAGAACAACATTCTAGTGACCGGAAAATCCAAACAATGTCCATAACATAAATTCATACCGATTGGTTTCCATTTAATTGTTATGTCTACTATTTAAGATTAACTGTTTTAATCCAAAATTGCACACACAATATTCCTACCAGCATATTCACCTACCTACCCTTCCCAAGGTACAAAATGCTAACATATGTCTATCCGCCACTTAATACTTCTAAAATATGAAGCATGCTCCTAGCATCATCATTGTTGATCTATTGGTCCTAGATACAGAGACCTTTGACCACTATTTATGGCTTTACAATATATGATAGCCATACTACTAACGCATCCGTCGTCACTAATGTCTTAGCCATATGAGAGATAGTACCAAAGCCACTTAATACCATATTATTAAGGACTAGGCAGGCCTACGACCATTTAACACCTATTTATAGGTCAGCATTTGTCATCTATAACCTAAGCCCAAGGCGGACTATGCTTTGGGACTATCTAGCTCACATTGCTTGGAATCTCATTGGGCTACTTCTTTTATAGGAAAGAGGTGGACCCTATAATCTAATTGTCGCTTAAGACCTCAATCCTGAAGCAAACTCTTCATGAGATATTCACTATCCCTCTTAATTATTAATTTGGAATCTCACTAGGTTACTAAGCACTTCCTTTTAGGATTACAGCAACTTAATACCTCAAACCTAAAGCGAACCCCTCTGGAGATATCACTCACCACTTTTAATTACTAATTTGGACCATTTAATAATTTCTATTTAGGAAAGAGGTGGTTCTTCAAACAATCACTTAATACATCTAACACCAAAGTAGGTTCTATCTCTCGCGTAGTCACGGTTCCTATCGTTCATGATGTCTCACATCAGTAGTAAGTGCACATGAATGCTGGTAGTCTCCGAGTGAAGGGTCCATCGTGTGACTCTACTGACCACGCATCCCAATCCACTAAGTCCAAATAACTATCCTAACCTATACAAAATTAAGGTCATATATCCTAGGTCTTAGCATTTTCCTAGTTTGAATATTGGACTTAGTTTACTAATCCACCTTTTATTTAAGGCAATAAGATTTCCCTTAACAAATTAATTACCTATAAATCCCCTTCTATTAATCTATAAATGTCATTTTGTCCATAATAATCCTCACGGACATTTCCTAAGACATTTATGTATAACTACAAATTTCCAATTAGTAACCTTTTTATAACTATTCTGTAGTTATTTAGCTAATCTTCCATATTTATTAGTCCCATAAATCCATTTGCACCTATTAATTGTAACTCGTAATTCGTTCCTCATTTATTTTCCCATTAATTGAAGTTACTACCTTATATACCATATCAATGAATTGTAATCACCAGTTGAACTCACATTATTACGCATTATTTGGGGCTATAATCTTTTATATCCTATTAATTATTGGCAACTTCTAACTTTATTTTCCATTAATAGGAATTACCACCCTTCCTAATTTTCCCTTTTCGCATTCCTATTCTATCTAATAATAACTTATCCTAAGCGAACGTTACGCATAATAACGCATAAAAGATGCTATTCTTATTTATTAATGCAATAAATACATATAAACTACCCACTCTTACCTAAAATATATTCTAATCATAAATATTTAACTAGAATATGCTTTCCATATTTAATTTACTGGAATTAGATTCCTTAGGAAGATTTTCCATTATAACTTCCATAAATTAGTTTAAAACAAAAGATAACATAAGGTAAGATTGACTCCATTTGAAATTACAAGGAACAAATAATTTCTTTTTTATTTGGAATAGATTGCGTAAACCTCGGAGAATAAATCTACGCATCCCTTCCTTTTGTTTGCATATATTCCTTGTTAAATCAAACGTCGTCTTTTTCTATGAAAACTGGAGAAATAAACCAATTTATAAAAATCAAACGGGTGTTCTTCCCACAAATCAAACTATGAAAAATCTACAATTCAACATAAATATGCCGATATTTAAAAACCTATCTATATTTTACATCCTAAATATAGATCGGTAATAAAACTATACATCATATTAAATTAAAAATCTTTGGGGCTAATTTCTTGATCATGGTGTAATAATATTTCAAATCAGAACCAAAGCAAGGATATGTAGGCAATGTTTTTCTACACTAATTTGAGCCTATAGTTCACAAATAAGACATATTTAGGCATCAAAATCAAACATATCCCAACTGAATAAATTCAAAATCATAAACAATATATGAATTTCCCACTTGCCTTCTAAAAGCGTTCCAAATCTCCAGATTGAAAGTAAAACATTTGATTCAACTCCATTTCCTTCTTATTCCAAGAAATATGTATAAAAAAAGAATAACATATATTAGAATTATAGATCCCAGAAGAGATTTGGGGTTGAAGGGAAATATAAATGTGTAAATACAAATATATATATATATATATACATATATATATATACACACTCAAATGTGTTATGTGTATATATAAAACCTCGTTATCGCATATTGTTGATTCGCTCTTCTTCTTCTTCTCTTATTTGATTTCTATTCTTCTCCAATATATATATATATATATTATTTATGATTCAGAAAATGGTGGAGAAGGGAAAACCTAGAGATTCGCTTCTGCTTTAAGAAAATATGAGAAGAGAAGAGAGGGTTAGGCTTGAATTTATAGGTGCAATAATCAACCACAGCCAAAGGATCAAAATATATTAAATCTGGGTTGTTAGGCTTAGGTAAACCGTATCCACCACACATGAAGCGATCTACTGCCCCCTTGTCGACCGCTCTAATAGGCTAGTCGACTAGTGGAGCTTAGATAATAATGTTAATTTTCTTATTTTATGTATTTTCATTTCGAATTTGTTTATCGTCCGTAATTTCTTCATTTGAGCTCCGATCGAAAACTTCATATATGAAAGTTGCTCAAAATTTTGCCACAAATGCAATGGTGCAAGTTTCATGGTCAAATTCCATCGTTTGCGAAAATTCCATTTTTAGAGCCTAATTAACTAACCAATTAATTAAATAACTAACGCTAAATTATGGGGTATTACATTTTTCCCCTTAAAATAATTTCATCCCTGAAATTATACTAATGACTAAGTCATGGTTCTAGCTCACAAATATCCTAAACTGCATAACCAATTTACAACCAACGTGCACAATTGCATAGTATATCATAACATATAAAACATGTATGAAGAATGATTTTAAATCGAGCTCTCATATAAAAATGCCTTTCTTTTTGAAAATATAGTGTAAATAACCTATATACACACACACACACTGGCAATTCTATATGCATGGAGATTTTGAAAAATCTTTTCACCACAAACCCCCAGCCCTGGCAAATAGAAGTGAGGTGCAACCAATTTATATCCAATTCCTAACCAAAATCTAACGCATCGAAATATCGCTTCCTAAACGTCACTCCTATGCCAGAAAAAAGGATTTAGGTGGAGAATTTTACATTCTTACCACTCCATAAGCTACCCATTTTCGGTCGTACAGTGGAAATTTCCTCGCTGCCCCAGATTTTCTCCAAATTTTCCATGCACAAACACATAAGGAAGCTTATTTTCAGGCCTTAAATAGAATCACATCCAAAAATGGACTTGTGTACATCGTCGACAGGGTATGAAAATAGAAATTTCAAGGCTAAAACAACATTTCCCTTGTTATCGCTTATGTTTTATCTTACCGCCGACCCTAATGCACCGCTAAATTCGCATTTCTAATCTATTTTTCCTTCCTTATGCTTGTTATGTAACCTTCGAAATCAAAAACTACACAAAATTCTCTCTAAATTTTCAAATTTGCACATATTTAGAAAAATAAAATCCCAAAATAGTTAGATGCACATTTTCCATTGAAATCAATTTTGGATAAAAACTCTAAAAGTTATTTAAGGGCCAAAATAACTAAAATCCAAAAATGTTTTTATTAAGAGAGAAAAATTTTTAATCAAGGGAAAGTTTTCAAAATATTTTTCTTCTTAAAATTTTTGATAAATCAAGACACAACTCAATGTAGTCGGATGTCACTTATGCGCTAAACGTATAAACCAAATTCTAAAATTCTATAACTAATCTTGTCCCATAAAACTTGACATTTTACATGAAGAAAAATGTCAATACCTCTAATATTCAAAAAAATTAGTTTTTAAGTAGCAAGAGCAATGACCTATGATATAAAAACAGCTTTAACCTGTCCTTCACAAATTTTTACATCCATTCTAAATTTCCGGTCTTATATTGCAATTACAATTATTTAAGTGTCTTTACGAGATTTCCATATTTATACTGCTTCTTCCCTATGCATATATAAGAGCTGTCTGCATGTCCAAAAATAATAACATAGTAAATAAATAGGAATTATAGTATCGTGCGTGCCTTTTACAAGAGACAACTAATAGTTATAACCCAAATAACCTAAAAGAAAAGAATAAATGCTGGAAGGGAAATGACAACAACAATATAAATCCTAAAAACTACCTACATACTACGAGATGGTCTTGCTCCGCAGCTGGAGCTCAATCCATTATCGCGACCCTTGAATGGTCATACACGACATCTATACACCCAATCTTGTGCTACTGGCACTGCTGGTGTTGCTGACGGCTGTAGAATCACCATCTTCCTAAGGGAGGATCTAATAATGGTAGAAGGAATGTTCTTCAAAACTGCCTCTCCAAGGAGATTCACCCATACTGCCTAAAGACAACAGTGAATAGATGATAATACGAAAAGTAGCTCCATAGAGTGTCAAATCCTAGATCGAAAAAAAATCACCAAAGTGCGGGTCCAATTGAAGGCGATGCCTCCAATAATACCATATGAGGTCTTTCGTATCATGGAACAAATCTGACCGTAATTTCTGCCTTAGGGATGACGTTGTGCTGAATGATGCGCACAATCAGATAGGTAGTCGGACATAGATTATCCTTTCTCGAAACAACGACATCTTTGGAAAGATCCATTGCAAAATTTCTAGGTCGCTCACTTCTAAATCATTTAAGTCGGTGTCCTTGGTGGAAACCTCTAGAATCTCAGTGAGATCATCACTTGCTAGCTCAACGGGACTCCCTTCACCTCCAAACAAATCAAATTGTTGCCTTGGTCGAAATTCTGCATCAACAAGGCGTCAAAAAGGCGAATGCAATATGGATAACATTCTCGCTCAAAGGTCTCAAAGCGGAGGATTGGTGTTAGTCCTATCATGACGAATATCTCTCCTAGCTCAACAGTAGCGAAATCTTCTGCTCATTCCAGTCCAACCATGTGGCCACTTGAGGGGTAAGACTAGGATAGCGTGAGGAAGAATTGGCAGTATGAAAAGGTGCCATGGGCTAAGAAGTGATCGGAGGGAAGAAATAAAGTATAAATCTACAGTGGTAATGGGGCAAGATCCAGCGCGCAAAAACTGGCATGAGGGGGGGGGGAAGAGACGAGGCTACTGCTCCTAGGAGAGGTAGAAAATTGGCGTCTCCTAGGGGAAGAACGTAGGAGAGAGGTTGCTAATTTGGAGGAGGATGAAAATTGGGTTCAGTTTGTTGAGTAAGGAGGAACGAAAGAATGTAACTGGGGAAATTCAAACGCGACTTTTATAGTCGCGTTTCAAGTTCAAATTGTGCTAAAACTCGTTAACTGGTAGATCACTCTAGGTTTACCGCTAGGTGGTCAACCGCTAGTCAAGCTTTGGCCGTTGGTTGATCTGGACCAATTAGGATCAGATTAAACAATAATGATAATAATCATTCTACGCCGTCTCCTTCGATTCGACAGGATTCGAAAAATTCCTATCCTCGTCATGACGGTGTCAAAGCCTACCATCTAGTTTCGAACAATTCTCTAGCAATTCAAAGTACTTCTGACCTATACTGCTCCAATCATCAGCAAAACTAAAAACCTGATAATATTCCAACTACTACTTCCTTCATACATCGCACGAATTTTTTTTCCAATAGTTGGCGGGTACAACAACACTTCTAATAGCATACCCAAATAAAAATAACTATCATTTCTATTTTATTCATCACCTAAAAGAGAGAACATTTTAAAAACTTCTCTCTTTTATATCCTATTAATTATTAAAAACTTCTAACTTATTGCCCATTAATAGGAATTACGACCCTTCCTAATTTCTCCTATTCGCATTCCCGTTCTATCTAAAAATAACTTATCCTAAGCAAACATTATGCATAAATAAATACATAAATAGATGTTATTCTTATTTATTAACATAATAAATAATTATAAACTACCTACTCCTACCCAAAATATATTCTAGTCATAAATATTTAACTAGAATATGCTTTCCATATTTAATTTGCTAGAATTAGATTCCTAAGGAAGATTTTTCATTATAATTTTCATAAATTAGTTTAAAACAAAAGATAACAAAAGGAAAGATTGATTCCGCTTGAAGTTACAAGGAATGAATAATTTCTTTTTATTTGGAATATACAATGTATTCTATGGAGAATAAATCTGTACTTTACAGATCTCTTCCTTTTTATTTGCATATATTGCTTGTTAAATCAAACATCGTCTTCTTCTATGAAATGTGGAGAAATAAACTTATTTATAAAAATCAAACAGATGTTCTTCCCATAAATCAAACTATGGAAAATCTATAATTCAACATAAATAGGGAAATATTCAAAATCCTATCAATATTTTACAACCATAGTATAGATCTGGAATAAAAATTCATAATTAAAAATCTTTGGGACTGATTTCCAGACTAAGGTGTAACAATATTTCAAATCGGATCTAAATTAAGAATATATGGGTAATGGTTTTCTACACTAATTTAAGCCTACAATTCATAAATAAGATAGATTTAGGCATAAAAATCAAACTTATGCCACAAAATAAAATCAAAATCATAAACAATATATAAATTTCCTACTCAGCTTCTAAAGGTGTTCCTAATATCCAGATCTGAAGTAAAACCTTTGATTCAACTCCATTTCCATCTTAGTCCAAGAAATATGTATAAAAAAAAGTATATACATATATTAGAATTATAGATCTGAGAAGAGATATGGGATTGAAAGGATATATATATATATATATCCTTGTTATCGTGTAGTGTTGATTCGGTCTTCTTCTTCTCTTATTTGATTTCTATTCTTCTCTAATTTGTATATATAAATGTGAATATTTTATTTTATAATTTAGAAAATAGTGGAGAAGAGAAAATGGAAGAGGTTTGCTACTACTTTTAGAAAAATAAGAGAAGAGAAGAGAGGGTTAGGCCTAAAGTTATAGGCGCTAGAATCAACCGCAGTCATTAGATCAAAATATACTAATTTGGGCTGTTTGGCCTTGGCAAACCCTAGCTGCCATACATGAAGCGGTCAACTACCCCTAATCGACCGCTCCAATAGGCAAGTCGACCTATATGCCCTAGATAATTATGTTAATTTACTTATTTTATTTATTTTTGTTCCGAATTCGTTTATCATTCGTGACTTCTTTGTTTAAGCTCCGATCGCAAAACTCCAAATATGAAAGTTGCTTAGAATTTCGATACAAATGTCATGGTGCAAATTTCATAGTGAAATTCCAATGTTTGTATAAATTCCATCTTTGAAGCCTAATTAACTAAATAATTATATAACCAACGCCAAATTATGCGGTGTTACAGAATCGCAAGGAGCAAGAGGAAGTGGCTTGAGGAAAAATTGATATAGGCTATAAGAAGAAATAGTGGAGAATGAATTCGCTAAAAATCACTTGGGCTAAGTTCCTTCTATATATTAAATTCGATTTAGGTATAAATTATTAATTAGTTTTTCCTTTATTTAATCATACTTTAGTTTTTTTTAACTTTGTAAATCTCTAGGTTTTCACTAGGTATGAACTACGGGGCATGGTTCGAGAATTCTAGCTTAGTGGCTGAATTATGGCAAGGAATTGAGCGTAGGGCTAGAACAATAAGGTTAGTGAGGGTTGTGTGTTTAACAGCATCTGTAAGCGTTAGATTGTTTAATTCCTAGTAGAAACCTTGGGGGCAGCAATAGGCAAGTTTTACCGAAGCTGGGTAAAATTTATGTGTTATTTCCGCGTTTATTTTGTTATTATCTGTCATTATCTATGAATTTTTTTTATAAACCCAATTCAACCCCTCCCCTAAATAAATTCAATCCTACAAGTGGTTTCAGATCTAGGTTATTAGCATATATGTCTAACCCTAGTTCCAGATCTAGTGAAAGTCAGTCTAGTGTTACTCCCTCTAGTTTTAATGGAACAAAATTTTAAATTAGAAATCAAAAATGAAATCTTATTTAAAATCTATTCATTTTAAATTTTAGAATATTATTTAAAATAGATGTGATACGGTAGATGAGAAAAATATCTCAATTAATGCTTTTCCTATGAAAATTCTTTACACACCAATTAATAGAGAACAATTTAACTGTATTTCTCTTTGTTTGACTGCATAGGAATCTTAAACACTCTCGATGCAATATATGGCAAAAAAGTAAACGACAACAAGTCACTCTCTGAAATTGGTTCAATATAGAATTTTTGTTTGACGGGATTTACCAAAGACAAACTAAACGATGACAATGAAGATAGCAACAATGGAACACATGAGATATGTTGGCGGGCTAACAAATAACAAGAGTGGTTCTTGGATTTAGGTTGTTCTAGACACCTGACAGGTGACAAATCAAAATTCCTTAGTCTAAAATAATATAAAGATGGGAGCGTAACAATATGCAACAACGGTAAATTAAGACTATCGAAAAAGGTAAAGTTGGTAAAAGTAGTTTTATGCTAACATTTTATATGTCAATAATTTACACCATAATCTCATCTCTATTAACCAACTATACGATAAAGGTATGAATGTTACGTTTGATGCTAATTTACGCAAAATTATTGATAAATCTTCAAATAAAGTTTTGTCCACTAGTATAAGGAAAGGCAGTGAGTATTCCTTGTCATTTGATGACCTTACTCTCTCAAGATGTCTTGTAGCCAAGTATGAGGAAGCTACCTTATGGAACAAAGGACTAGGACATGCTAGCATGAGCTTACTGCAAAAATTAAAAACAAAAGACTTTGTGAGAAGAGTAACAGAACAAAATTTTGAATCTGTGGTAGAATGTGCAAAGCTTGCACAGTAGGAAAATTTAACAAATCGTCTTTCCATGCCAAAAGTACCACAAGCACCCCTAGTTTACTTGAGCTAATCTACATGGATTTATTTGGTCTAAATGATGATGTTGGCTTAGGTGGTAAAAAGCACTGTTATGTAATAGTAGACAACTACTCTAGATTCACTTGGGTCTATTTTTTAGCTTAAATGTCAGAAACCTTCTGCTATTTCTCAAAATTTGCAATACTTGTTCAAATTGAAAAAGGAGTTTCAATTATTACTTTAAGGAGTGATCAAGCTAGAGAATTCAAAAATTATGAGATTGAAAAATTCGGTGAGGAACCAATGTCACATAAGAATTTTCTGCTCCACGAACTCCTTAACAAAATGGGATTGTCGAACTAAAGAATCGTGCATTATAAGAATTAGCTAGATCAATTATAGACGAATATGAACTTCCTCTGCCTTTTTAGGCAGAAGTAGTAAATACTTCTTGTTATGTAATAAATAGGGTTATGATCATATCAGTGCTTAATAAAACATCTTATGAATTATGGTTTGATAAGAAACCTAACATTTCATATTTTTAAGATGCCCTTGTTATATTCTTAACAGGATGATCAACTCAGCAAATTTGAGCCTAAGGCAAATGAAGGAATCTTCTTCGGTTACTCCCCGAGAATCAAAGCTCACAAAATATTCAGTAAAAGGAATAAAACTGCTGTGGTGTCGATTAATGTCAGGTTTGATGAAATGGACGCAGATAGAAGCAAAGAAGAGAACGATTGTAACGACCGGATTTTCAACAGTTTGATTTTGAGAATTTTATTTATTTTAAATGTTGAATTTGAAATGTAAATGGAATTTTAATATAAAGTTTACCGATCAAATAAGTGGAATGAAACTTAAGTTTCAAATATAGCGATTTATTGGATAAATTAAATTGTTGAATTAATAATTGAAAATCATTTAAATAATTGAACTGGAGTTGTAACGACCCACTATTTTGGACTATTAATTCAAAACAATAGATTGTTAATTTAAATTGGCAAAACTCAGCATATACAATAAATAAATAATCACAGATCACAGACACAGAGTAATATAACAATAATGCAGCGGAAACAAAAGAATAGTAGTTCATGAAGCTACTATATATATATAACAGAGTTAAACAAGATACAACAGAGGTCTCGAATACATAGATATCTTAATACAATAGTCAAATACAAGATCCGAATACATCACTGGAATCAACTGAATAACTGAAAGCTGGATAGATAGCTGGATCTCCAAGCGAAGCTCCAACTCCAAAGGTGAGTCTCAAATACTGTATCACTCAGTCTGACCTGAGCGTAAAGAAAACACAAAACACTCGAGTCAGGATTAACATTCTTATATCAATAAATCCAACTCAAGTAAAATAACAACTGAAATACAAGTAACTCAAAGGATGTTTGAGATAACCATCCTCTAAGGATCCATTAAACTATCTACTATGTAGTAGTGTACGCTAAGTAGATAATGTCTAATCAGTAAAGTACGATATCAAAATAGCGTTAAGTCATGGCCCATTCCACCCTTAACACATTTTTATTCCCAAGAGCATATACAAGACCGTAGTTTCCCCAAAACCGGAAGTCACCAAAGGGCAATCCATATACTAAAGGTACAAACCAAAATCGTAGTGGTCGCGAACAGGATAATCAGTATGACAAGGTACATGAGGCAATACCAACTAGGATACTAGTAGTTGCGTGATCCGGACTGATGTTGGGCATA
Source organism: Allium fistulosum (assembly GCA_030737815.1). Taxonomy (NCBI): domain Eukaryota; kingdom Viridiplantae; phylum Streptophyta; class Magnoliopsida; order Asparagales; family Amaryllidaceae; genus Allium; species Allium fistulosum. Next base: position 335,260,653 of record CM060902.1, on the reverse strand, counting down.
GCAGCTACTACCCCAACACCACGAAACAACACTCCCAAATCAAGGGGTGCACCCAAATCGAATCACAAAAGTAATAGATATGGTAACGAAGAAGTGTGTCCGCTAGAGGTGGCGAACCTCAATGGCCCGGCGCGGCTCCTGTTTTAGTCATGTCAGGGGTCATCCAAAATCGTTCTCTTTCTTCAGTCAACGCGTTCATCAAAACCATCCACTTCATTCTGGATCAACACTCCGCGTATATTAGTTATTAAAGTGGTTTCGGTATCGACAGAGAGTATGTCCATATCCGATCCCGGTCTCTTTAATAACTACGTATTATTACACCGATGGTCATTTAATAAAATTTCAAAATAGTTATATTTCAAAACCGACATATCATTGCCATTTCAAAACCATACCAATACGATATCACTTTTCCTTTAAATAAATCCATTTCCAAAATAATATCACTTTCCAAAGTTATATCGCTTTCGAAGTCATAAGTCTTTTAAAAATAAAAAACTTTGGAAATCACAGCTTTGAAATCATAGCACTTTGGAAATCATAACACTTTTCTTTTAAACAGTTTAGATATTAAAATTAGTATATATAATAAAATAGTTTATAAATAAAATAATTTATATTAAAAATGATTTATATTAAAATAGTTTATATTAAAATAATTTATAAAGTAAAATATCAATAGTTTAAATATAATTTAAAATTACTTTATAAAATAAAGTAGTTTCCTCAAAATTCACAAATCGATTCAAATTAACTCGAATTCCAAAATTTTAATTTAAATCAAATCTCAAATCATCAATTTCAATTCGATTCAGTTTCTAAATAACCATTTCAATCTATCGATTTCAAATTCATATTTAAACCATAAAATAATCCATTTCAATTTTAATATATTTCAAAACATTAAATATTCAACATTTCAATAACATCTAATACAACTTCTATTCATAAATTTTAAATAAACAAAATATCCCATTTAAATTTATATAAATTTGAAATATTCATTAAAGTCACCTTTAATCAAATTCAAGAAAAAACATATCTTTAGAATTTCAAATTTAATAAATTTCAAATCAAACTTATTTAAGTATAATTCTTAAATAAATATAATTTCAAATCAATTTCAAAACATTATAACTCTATATTTGAAAATATAGATATTAAATAAATACTTAAACATATTATTTATCAACTTTATCAAATCGACTTTAATGAATCTTTAAAATCAATATTTATCAAAACCATATATTTCTTTTCAAAACCATAGAAATCATGTTCAAAATATTTATATATAGACTAACGGTGTCTGTATATAATTTTCTACCCTATGGTCAAGTGGTACGGATATTTATCATTTCAATCCGCAATTTAAATATATACGGGTATATATCTTTTCAACCCGCAATCCCAAATTCAAATAAATTGAAAATCGCTTGGGTTTATCATTTCAACCCATAACAATTTTCTCCTATTCTACAGATCGTTCGGGTATGTATCATTTCAACCCATAGTGATTCTATACTAACAGGGAACTTGCAGAGTGATAACAGATATGATAATAAAATAACAACAGTAACAGACATATATCAATATCATCACTATAAATAACAGGTAAGGGTGTCAGATGTCATAGGTGAACAGATATAGATGATGACATATATATATATATATATCGATATAAATAACAGATAATGGTGTCAGGTGTCACAGGTGAATAGATACAGATGATGGCATAGATATAACAATATAAATAACTAACATCAGCATATTTCAATTGTCGTTTCAATTGAAATCAAATTTAATAAATATAAGAACGTTAATCGTGAGTGATTGCTCACCTTTCGAGGCTAGAGATGCACGAGAAGATGACACGGATACGCACACTGATACAGACATAGAGATTGAGTTACGAATCCAAGCAAACAATCGGCACGAATTCGACGATCAAAGCTGATAACAGAAATCGATGAAATCAAATCAAAACATTCAACATAGCAACAAATAAAACATGTCATGCGTCAAAGTTTAACAATATAATTCTATGTGCTACCGAGATCGAAATGGTCTGAAATTTGGTATGAATAAAGATCAAAACTTGTATTTCAAACTGCAAAAGAATCACTTGATTTGGACAAGAGACGAGAAAAGTTATGATGTCACGAACATAGACTCAGACCATGTTTGCAGCAGTGTAAAATAATTTCTAGGTACAAAAGAACAGCTGTCTGGGTCTAACTTCCAGATCCTCGACCACCGCTAATCAAACGATGTCGGATTTGGCTGAAATTTGACAGGCATAAACTAGGTAACTTTGACTTCTTTTTAAAAATAAAATCAACCCATTCCGACGTAAGACAGAAGAGATACGATGCGTCAAACATGAACTCAGGTCGTGTTTGCAACAGTGTAAAATAATTTCAAGTACAAAAGAACAACTGCCTGGGTCTAACTTCCAGATCCTCGACCACTAATCAAACGATGTCGGATTTTACTGAAATTTGACAGGCATAAACTAGGTAACTTTGACTCTTTTTTAAAAATAAAATCAACCCATTCCGATAAAACATGAGCGAGATATGATATCGTGAACATGTAGTCTAACTGCATAAGACAGTGAAACCAGATTTACCAAACTGACCAGTAATAACTTTGAAACCATATATACTGTTGAAAAGAAAATACTTATATATAACTTATACTTCCTTTATGTGACACGCATTATATTATTAACATACACGTATACTTTGTAATAAATAGTAAAATATATACTAGTACTGTACATATAGGCTTTGCATACAAACAGACTTACCCATAAGACTTTATATTCAAAACAACAGAACAAAACGCAACTTAAATATCTAACTTTATGACTGCAAAACATATACACCTGTAACTTATAAAACTAACAATTGCAAAGCTAGTATGCAAATAAATATATTTTTTATAAACAATTATGTCTCAAGCTCTGAATCATTATTTGCAAACGGATATATATACAACTATCATATATTTATAACCTATATAATCAACAGTATGATAATAATATATGTAAACCAATATAACTCAACAGCCCATAAGCTTGCATACATATCACTCAATAACTTAAATACATAATACATATTATAATTAACTTGCCTTACTATACATATCATATAATAACAAATATATATATATAAAACGTATACTGTATAAATATATAAGTTATAAACAACTTCATCTTTAACCAAATTAACATAACATCCTATAACATACACTATAAATGTATTAGTATACAACATACCGCATGCTCACACATCAAGATAACAGAGGAGGGTGGCTGCAAGCTCTGACGTGGGCTTGAACAGAATGGACGCTCGGATTTGCTACATGCGACGGAGGAAGTGAATCGGAGGGGATAAAGGCGGAGATGAGTCGAGCGGAGGCTGTCGGCTATGCGGTTCTGGAGAGTTGCGTGCTTGATGTTGTGAGGTGAAGGCAAAGGTCGACGAGGTGGCTGTGATGAGGGAAAGAAGATGAGAGGGTGAGGCTTTGCGGAGGAGGGAAGGCGATGAACTCGGGTTTTGGATGATGGTTTGATATCATGTTTCGGCCATGGGAAGATTGAGGAGTAGGAACGCAGTTTATGTATTTCAATATATTCCACTGGAAGGCAAAGTTTAGGATACCAAAGCAACGTGTGAACCGATGTATTTACACAAATATCATGAAACAGCGAAGTGATAGAAATGAAAGGTCAGAAAACAGTAAAAGTGAATTCAGAGAATTAATAAAGCAACGTCCATTCGTTTCTGACCGTTGGAGCAAACAATGGTCATTGGAGAACCAAAAGGCTCAGTTGTGTACCGATACGGTCCAACGTTTTACAGATTCCGCCGCGTACCGTACTTCAAAACACAGAAGTGAATATACCGTAGAGATCAGTATGATGGGACGATCAGAACGGTATACAGATATCAGTGGTATGATTGAATTATAAAATTTCGAATTTTCTACCAGCGGAAAATGCGAGAAAAACCTAAGAAAATAAGATCGACGGAGCTAAAGATGTCCGAATTTGGAAAAACGACAAACTGAAATCTTGCTCAGAAGATGTTTTAGAATTTTTCTATGTAAAAATATTTAGGTTTCGGAAATATTTTATTTTCATCGCTTTTTAACTGATTAAATTGAAGTAAATTTACGCGTGAAATAAACTTTCATATTTTCGGACGAAAATTTACCAGTTGCTATGTTTAACTAAACGCATTCCAAATATCAAATTTATATTTCAAAATTTTATCGTTTAAAATTTCACAAAATTTCAACTAGTTACGTTATTAAAACAGTTGAAATTTACGGGTCGTTACACTCTCCCCCACTCAAAACTTTTCGTCCCCGAAAAGAAACGAGGTAGGAGAATAGAAACAACCAGAAAGAAAAACAGATTTGAAATACAAAATAACCATTAATTTAAACCATATAAATTTAAATTTAAATTAATTGATATTCATAATTGATTTTATCCATTTGATTTCACTAAAATCAATCTCAACTATTTCTAAATTCATTATCTTATTATCCCATTTTCTTCAATTTACAATTTCTAAAACCATAAATTTAAATAGTCTTTTATTATAATCATATTTTCTTCAACAATTTTAAATTCTCCTTTATTCCAAATTACTGTTAAATTTATTCTACTTAATATATCTACTCACATATATTCAACCCATATAAATTAATTTAAAACATAAAAGTTTCGATTTAAATTAATTTACATCTATTAATTTCTTTTAAATTCAAGGTATTTTCATATGTTGATCAAATTTCAATTTATTAATTCTTTCAAAACAAATTTATTAATTCTTTCAAAACAAATTTATTTCATTATTAACTAAGTTTACTTATTATCCTATCTAACTCTATTAACATCATTATAATCAAAATTTAGTGTATAACATTTATTATAAACACTCAAATTTTATTTATAAATTCAATTTATCTTATATATTATCCAATTACATATTCAACTTCTGAATGATTTAGGTAAGTTGTATTAGAATGTAGTTAAACAATATACAAATAAAATTTTCTCGATTCAATTATTCAAGTTTAAATATTTATTCCAAATTTTAGTTTTATTTATAATTAAAATCATCCTTTAACAAAATTTAAGAATTAGATTTCCGATTAACTTTAAACAATTTAGAGTTATATATAATATATTTATATCAATCAAATTAAATTTTAAAATAAGATACTCATATATATATAAATCAAATTATACTGAAGAAATTCAAATCAAAATATATTTTTTTCCAAAACAAAACCGTAGCAAAGCTACAGAATGGTTTCTCCACTTCGAAACTCGAAAATGAACGTCGATGATGCGGCCGCCATCACCGAAATTATTTCCCAGCGACAAAGAGAAGAGTACTGATTTCAATATTTAAATTCTTTGAAAACGGTTTCTATTTGAAAATACGTTCAATAATATATATTTTAAAAATTTTAAAAACCAAAGTTTGAAATTTTCGAAAATTAAATTCTCAAATTCCCACTTTAAATTCATTTAAATTTTCAAAACAAATTATAACCAAGTCTTATAAATTCATTCGTTTATATGGTGGTAAATCAATGGTTTACAAAACAATAAATGAAAATCAAATATTATCATTTCTGACAACAAATTTATTAACAGTTTAATTTCAGAAAACTTATATTTATATATAATATAATCATACAAAACTAATTTGTTTACCAAATTTGAAAACAATATTGTGTCAGTTTGCTCTGTTAAAGTGTTTTAGAAATCCTATCGATAGCGCTGATCAGACGAATCGATCCGAAACTCAAATCACATCAACAACTCAAACAACACAACATATATTAAAACATTTAAATATAAATTTACAAATACTCTATACAAGAATAAATTTTCAAAGCAAGGACAGAGATTCAAATTTGATTAATTCAATCAAACAAAATTTTTGATTTGAGAATAAGTTGGAACGAAAGATAAGATGATTATTTAACCGAATAAGGAAATAAATAATCTTATATAAATCGCGGGCACCCATAACCGGGTCGACCGTGACTTCAAGAATAAGATCGATGTGGAATTCCGAGGTAAATCGACATTCGATCTCAAGAGATTGAATTCAGGTATAGCAGTAGATAGATAGCATCGTAAACCGTGGATATAGAAATCTCCGGTAAATCATTGCCTATTGTAAAGGAGTTTTGCTCCTTTACGAATCATTCGAAGATTGGCGAGACCGCCGATCTATTATAGATATCATTCAAAATGGAGTTATGGGGTGCTCCAGAATTGAAAGAAGACGAATAGTGAAGGACAAGAACGAATTTTTGGAACCGTAGGGAACGTTCCAAAATTCAAAGGTATCGAGTCAAAAGAAAAAGATTGAAACTCGAATGAGAGTGATTCTGTAAATACATTTACCCTATATGTTAAGTTTTGCCTAGAGCTACCAAAGCTCTGATACCAACTGTAACGACCCGCTATTTTGGACTATTAATTCAAAACAATAGATTGTTAATTTAAATTGGCAAAACTCAGCATATACAATAAATAAATAATCACAGATCACAGACATAGAGTAATATAACAATAATGCAGCGGAAACAAAAGAATAGTAGTTCATGAAGCTACTATATATATACAACAGAGTTAAACAAGATACAACAGAGGTCTCGAATACATAGATATCTTAATACAATAGTCAAATACAAGATCCGAATACATCACTGGAATCAACTGAATAACTGAAAGCTGGATAGATAGCTGGATCTCCAAGCGAAGCTCCAACTCCAAAGGTGAGTCTCAAATACTGTATCACTCAGTCTGACCCGAGCGTAAAGAAAACACAAAACACTCGAGTCAGGATTAAAATTCTTATATCAATAAATCCAACTCAAGTGAAATAACAACTGAAATACAAGTAACTCAAAGGATGTTTGAGATAACCATCCTCTAAGGATCCGTTAAACTATCTACTATGTAGTAGTGTACGCTAAGTAGATAATGTCTAATCAGTAAAGTACGATATCAAAATAGCGTTAAGTCATGGCCCATTCCACCCTTAACACATTTTTATTCCCAAGAGCATATACAAGACCGTAGTTTCCCCAAAACTGGAAGTCACCAGAGGGCAATCCATATACTAAAGGTACAAACCAAAATCGTAGTGGTCGCGAACAGGATAATCAGTATGACAAGGTACATGAGGCAATACCAACTAGGATACTAGTAGTTGCGTGATCCGGACTGATGTTGGGCATAGCAGCTACTACCCCAACACCGCGAAACAACACTCCCAAATCAAGGGGTGCACCCAAATCGAATCACAAAAGTAATAGATATGGTAACGAAGAAGTGTGTCCGCTAGAGGTGGCGAACCTCAATGGCCCGGCGCGGCTCCTGTTTTAGTCATGTCAGGGGTCATCCAAAATCGTTCTCTTTCTTCAGTCAACGCGTTCATCAAAACCATCCACTTCATTCTGGATCAACACTCCGCGTATATTAGTTATTAAAGTGGTTTCGGTATCGACAGAGAGTATGTCCATATCCGATCCCGGTCTCTTTAATAACTACGTATTATTACACCGATGGTCATTTAATAAAATTTCAAAATAGTTATATTTCAAAACCGACATATCATTGCCATTTCAAAACCATACCAATACGATATCACTTTTCCTTTAAATAAATCCATTTCCAAAATAATATCACTTTCCAAAGTTATATCGCTTTCGAAGTCATAAGTCTTTTAAAAATAAAAAACTTTGGAAATCACAGCTTTGAAATCATAGCACTTTGGAAATCATAACACTTTTCTTTTAAACAGTTTAGATATTAAAATTAGTATATATAATAAAATAGTTTATAAATAAAATAATTTATATTAAAAATGATTTATATTAAAATAGTTTATATTAAAATAATTTATAAAGTAAAATATCAATAGTTTAAATATAATTTAAAATTACTTTATAAAATAAAGTAGTTTCCTCAAAATTCACAAATCGATTCAAATTAACTCGAATTCCAAAATTTTAATTTAAATCAAATCTCAAATCATCAATTTCAATTCGATTCAGTTTCTAAATAACCATTTCAATCTATCGATTTCAAATTCATATTTAAACCATAAAATAATCCATTTCAATTTTAATATATTTCAAAACATTAAATATTCAACATTTCAATAACATCTAATACAACTTCTATTCATAAATTTTAAATAAACAAAATATCCCATTTAAATTTATATAAATTTGAAATATTCATTAAAGTCACCTTTAATCAAATTCAAGAAAAAACATATCTTTAGAATTTCAAATTTAATAAATTTCAAATCAAACTTATTTAAGTATAATTCTTAAATAAATATAATTTCAAATCAATTTCAAAACATTATAACTCTATATTTGAAAATATAGATATTAAATAAATACTTAAACATATTATTTATCAACTTTATCAAATCGACTTTAATGAATCTTTAAAATCAATATTTATCAAAACCATATATTTCTTTTCAAAACCATAGAAATCATGTTCAAAATATTTATATATAGACTAACGGTGTCTGTATATAATTTTCTACCCTATGGTCAAGTGGTACGGATATTTATCATTTCAATCCGCAATTTAAATATATACGGGTATATATCTTTTCAACCCGCAATCCCAAATTCAAATAAATTGAAAATCGCTTGGGTTTATCATTTCAACCCATAACAATTTTCTCCTATTCTACAGATCGTTCGGGTATGTATCATTTCAACCCATAGTGATTCTATACTAACAGGGAACTTGCAGAGTGATAACAGATATGATAATAAAATAACAACAGTAACAGACATATATCAATATCATCACTATAAATAACAGGTAAGGGTGTCAGATGTCATAGGTGAACAGATATAGATGATGACATATATATATATATATATATCGATATATATATCGATATAAATAACAGATAATGGTGTCAGGTGTAATAGGTGAACAGATACAGATGATGGCATAGATATAGCAATATAAATAACTAACAGCAGCATATTTCAATCGTCGTTTCAATTGAAATCAAATTTAATAAATATAAGAATGTTAATCATGAGTGATTGCTCACCTTTCGAGGCTAGAGAAGCACGAGAAGATGACACGGATACGCACACTGATACGGACATAGAGATTGAGTTACGAATCCAAGCAAACAATCAGCATGAATTCGACGATCAAAGCTGATAACAGAAATCGATGAAATCAAATCAAAACATTCAACATAGCAACAAATAAAACATGTCATGCGTTAAAATTTAACAATATAATTCTATGTGCTACCGAGATCAAAATGGTCTGAAATTTGGTATGAATAAAGATCAAAACTTGTATTTCAAACTGCAAAAGAATCACTTGATTTGGACAAGAGACGAGAAAAGTTATGATGTCACGAACATAGACTCAGGCCATGTTTGCAGCAGTGTAAAATAATTTCTAAGTACAAAAGAACAGCTGTCTGGGTCTAACTTCCAGATCCTCGACCACCGCTAATCAAACGATGTCGGATTTGGCTGAAATTTGACAGGCATAAACTAGGTAACTTTGACTTCTTTTTAAAAATAAAATCAACTCATTCCGACGTAAGACAGAAGGGATACGAAAGCGTCAAACATGAACTCAGGTCGTGTTTGCAGCAGTGTAAAATAATTTCAAGTACAAAAGAACAGCTGCCTGGGTCTAACTTCCAGATCCTCGACCACTAATCAAACGATGTCGGATTTTACTGAAATTTGACAGGCATAAATTAGATAACTTCGAATCTTTTTTAAAAATAAAATCAACCCATTCCGATAAAACATGAGCGAGATATGATATCGTGAACATGTAGTCTAACTGCATAAGACAGTGAAACCAGATTTACCAAACTGACCAGTAATAACTTTGAAACCATATATACTGTTGAAAAGAAAAAACTTATATATAACTTATACTTCCTTTATGTGACACGCATTATATTATTAACATACACGTATACTTTGAAATAAATAGTAAAATATATATTAGTACTGTACATATAGGCTTTGCATACAAACAGACTTACCCATAAGACTTTATATTCAAAACAACAGAACAAAACGCAACTTAAATATCTAACTTTATGACTGCAAAACATATACACCTGTAACTTATAAAACTAACAATTGCAAAGCTAGTATGCAAATAAATATATTTTTTATAAACAATTATGTCTCAAGCTCTGAATCATTATTTGCAAACGGATATATATACAACTATCATATATTTATAACCTATATAATCAACAGTATGATAATAATATATGTAAACCAATATAACTCAACAGCCCATAAGCTTGCATACATATCACTCAATAACTTAAATACATAATACATATTATAATTAACTTGCCTTACTATACATATCATATAATAACAAATATATATATAAAACGTATACTATATAAATATATAAGTTATAAACAACTTCATCTTTAACCAAATTAACATAACAGCCTATAACATACACTATAAATGTATTAGTATACAACATACCGCATGCTCACACATCAAGATAACAGAGGAGGGTGGCTGCAAGCTCTGACGTGGGCTTGAACAGAATGGACGCTCGGATTTGCTACATGCGACGGAGGAAGTGAATCGGAGGGGGTAAAGGCGGAGATGAGTCGAGCGGAGGCTGTCGGCTACGCGGTTCTAGAGAGTTGCGTGCTTGCTGCTGTGAGGTGAAGGCAAAGGTCGATGAGGTGGCTGTGATGAGGGAAAGAAGATGAGAGGGTGAGGCTTTGCGGAGGAGGGAAGGCGATGAACTCGGGTTTTGGATGATGGTTTGATATCATGTTTCGGCCATGGGAAGATTGAGGAGTAGGAACGTAGTTTATGTATTTCAATATATTCCACTGGAAGGCAAAGTTTAGGATACCAAAGCAACGTGTGAACCGATGTATTTACACAAATATCATGAAACAGCGAAGTGATAGAAATGAAAGGTCAGAAAACAGTAAAAGTGAATTCAGAGAATTAATAAAGCAACGTCCATTCGTTTCTGACCGTTGGAGCAAACAATGGTCATTGGAGAACCAAAAGGCTCAGTTGTGTACCGATACGGTCCAACGTTTTACAGATTCCGCCGCGTACCGTACTTCAAAACACAGAAGTGAATATACCGTAGAGATCAGTATGATGGGACGATCAGAACGGTATACTGATATCAGTGGTATGATTGAATTATAAAATTTTGAATTTTCTACCAGCGGAAAATGCGAGAAAAACGTAAGAAAATAAGATCGACGGAGCTAAAGATGTCCGAATTTGGAAAAACGACAAACTGAAATCTTGCTCAGAAGATGGTTTAGAATTTTTTCATGTAAAAATATTTAGGTTTCGAAAATATTTTATTTTCATCGCTTTTTAACTGATTAAATTGAAGTAAATTTACGCGCGAAATAAACTTTCATATTTTCGGATGAAAATTTACCAGTTGCTATGTTTAACTAAACGCATTCCAAATATCAAATTTATATTTCAAAATTTTATCGTTTAAAATTTCACAAAGTTTCAACTAGTTACGTTATTAAAACAGTTGAAATTTACGGGTCGTTACAGGAGTTGAATATGAATCAAAAATGATTTCTAAAATTAATATAAATTCTATTGGAATTATAATTGAGTTTATAAGTTTTTAAAATTGGAATTTCAAGTGATTTTGTTAATTTTTGAAATCGTCGATTTAATCGACGTGTTAAACTAGCGATCCTGGACATAGTCTCGGAATTCGACGAAACTAGTTCCATTGGATCCATAATAGTGTATTTTTATCGGATTTAAAATTTCATAGCGTTTGGATTTACTATTTGATCGTGCGATCTGAAAACGCCAAGAAATATTTTAATTTAATTTAATTTAAATAGTCGAATTAAAAAGCTATCTTCTCCATACTATCGAATTTGGATTCAAAATTTGTTCCATCGCATTTGGAATAGGGGTATAACATTAGGAATGCCAGGCGGCACACCTCAATAGGGGTTCGGGATTTCGAGTTATGCAAACGAGATATTTTGAAGTTTAATAATATATAAAAAAAAGTGATATAAAGTCAAACCCCTATACCCAACCTAACTTCGTACGTACGCCACCCCTCTTCTTTTTAAATTCATGTTATCCCCTTTATCCCCTTTTCAGATCGAAGCTCGAATCGAAAAAATTAAAATGAAATGAACAAAGCTTCTACTAAAATCAATTTGCGGTGCTAGGCGAAGCTAGGGCAAGGGCAAGCATGGTGGGTCGCGGTTGCGAGGTGGGTTGCGAGGTGAGTGATCGGCCGAGTTAGGGATGTCGCATTGGAAGGGGGGCAGTCGCGTGTTTGTCAGGCAGCATGTACGATGACGTGAGGGGGAGCGCAACATCAGATGGTGGGAGTTGGATTTCGCATCGCTCTTTGGGTCAAATTGGACCACGATGGTAAAGTCGCGTGTCAGTTAGATGTCGTATGCATTGGGTAGGAACTCGCATTCCTGTAGCATGAGGGAGGAGTGAACCGTTATAAAGGCACGGCATTGGCCGGAGGTGAGGAGATGCAGAAGTGGTTGTCGAGAGCGTGCGGTTGACTAGTGTTTCGCGATTGAGGAATCGTTTAGGTAATTAATATTTAATATTAGTTGATTAAATTAATTAATAAGTAAATTTATGGTCTTTGATTTATTTGAACCTTATAAAATTCGTAACCCTTTTTATACAAGGTCTTAAATTCACGAAATTGATCACGTTGGGTTCGTAGCTGTGAAATCTACGCAATGAGATTTATTCGGAGTCAATTGGAAGTAGCTGGGATTTTAGATTTAATCGAATGTTATTTCGATTTAATCTAAAATGAGCATTCGGCAAATTAAAAATCAATGTGAGTAAATCTCACTCGTCTTGGATTACTGTTTTAATTTAAATTGTTGGAAATTAATTATTGAATGATTGGATGAATTTATAAATTATTATCAGTTGGATGTTATATTATATATAGTAGTATATATTAGTAGTTGGATATTATTCCCGCCTATGGGAGCGGATGAGACCCTATGTGCTCCGCATAATAGCGGATGACCCTATATTACCACGATATCCCGCCTCAAAATGGGATTGGTATTTTATATTATTTAACATCCGTGGATGCAGGGAAACAGGTTGGAGGGATCCAACTAGATTTCTCAAAAATATATTGATTTGTTTCATATACAGTGATATATGTTGTGGTCGAATAATCTGTTATGATTGTGGTGTGATTTGATATGTTGGATGCTATAGTAGCACCGACCGAATATTTGGTATTTTAAATACTATAAATAATATTTTTGAATTTTAAAAAGAAATTAAAAGGTGATTTTTGGAAATAAAATTTATTTATATGGGAATTGGAGTATTAAATAAGGAATGGATTTGAATTAAGTAAGAAATTTGATTTGGGAATTTACTTAACGATTTCATAAACTATTTCAAATGGGTATTTTGAAATTAATTTATATCGAAGATTTTTAAATAATAGATTTGAGTGGGATTTCTCAAAATTTTAAAATGAAAGTTGAAATCAAGTTTTGAATGGATTTTGGAATATCACTGGGATTTATTAAGAAATAGATTTCTAATGGAATTTTAAATAGAAATCGATTTATAAATGGATTTGTAATATGAATCTGTTATTTATAGGGAGAAACCCGAAATGAGTCATAAATTCATAATGGATATTTGTAAATAAAGTGGAATGGTTATAAATGGATAAATTATTAAGGAAGGATTTAAAATAGATATTTGAAATAAATTTGACAAATAAATGAGATTAAGAGAAAAATATAGAGTTGAAAGGGTGATTTTATAAATAAGGATATTTTAAAAATCAGGAATCAAAACTTGGAAGGAAGTTGGATTTATAATCTAAGATTTTTAAAGGGGCATTTCACCAAAAGGACAAACTTTGCAGTCCAATTAATTTCTAGGACACGCATATGAAATAATTACTTTCAAGGCCAAAGTCAGTAGAATAATTACATTCAAGGACAAAGTCAGATGTCCAATTACTTTCAAGGACATAATTTCATAGGTTTTTAGGCCCTAGAAACTAATTATTTTGCATATTGTCCTTAAAAGTAATTATTTTAGTTGTGTGTCCCAGAAATTAATTTCACTTGCTTAAGAGGCCCTTGTGGTTAATTCTCACATTTTTTTTAAATAAGTGAAGATGATTATCGGTTGAAATTTAGAAATGTAAATCCACAGTGTGGATTTAAAATGAAATATAGGAATCGACTTAGAAAAAAATAGTGGATTCTATTTTTGAATTTGGAAATAGTTATGGAATTGGAGATGTAAGTCGATTTGTGATAAATGAGAGAGAATGTATAAAAGCCAAAATGGTTAGGTTGAATTTTTAAAATAAATTGCATTTGAGAAGTTAAGTTATGTTATTTTAGAAAGAGATTTTATTTATTAAACTATGTAGTTTAAACTGTTAGTATTGAATTATTTTGTAAAATGGATTATTCAAATATTAAATATTGATTGAAATGAATTATAATTTTTATAATAAGCTATGTGAATCAATTTTTATTGTTTATAAATGGGTTGGAAATTAGTATCGTTGTTTGTTTAAAATGTTTGATATATTTAACAATTACTTAAACGTGGTTTGAAAATAAATTTTTATTCTTTTATAATACTTGTTGTATTTATATATATAGAGTTTTGGAAATTGATTGAAGTTATTTATAAATTCTCTTGAGATTTGTAAACAAGGGTTATTTAACGGGTGTAATTTGATAAGAGGAATTTTATAGAAGATTTTGGGAAAAGAAAATTCTCTAAATATTGTAATACGAGAATTTCGGAAATGAATCTGAATTCATAAAGAAGTTATAAATGGTTAGACGAGATTATATATGAGTGTAATCAATTTTGGAAATTGTAAAAAGTAATTAATGAAAATTCCGGAGATTTATGAGATAAGAGACGAATTATTTCTTAAAGTGATTGATATTTGAAATGATTTCGGAAAATAGACCTACAATATTTTCCTAAGTGTTGAATGGAAGTTTTTGGAAATATTTTAGCAACTAAAGGGATTTCTATAGAAATATTTTTTCTAAGTAATGAATTATAAAATGGAATGTGGAAATATTTCTATGTATTGATATGGTTGGAAAAATATCCTGTTAGGGATGTAAGACTTGGAAACTGTTTCCAAATATTGAAATATTGAAAGAGATTTGGATATATATATATATATATATATATAATTGTAAGGATATTTTGAAATAAGTATTTTGAATGATTTATAATATGGGCCTAGTGACTACTTATTTGTGAAATTGATAGTTAAATAACCGACTATCAAATCGGGTCAAATTCGTTGATCGTTTCAAAAAGACCAGGATTGGATTCAATTATCCGAGACCACTTCAATCTGATTTGTGTGTTACGAATTGTGAATGTCTGGAAGATAATGGAGATGGTGATCTGTGAAGAGATTGGTTTGTTCATACCCATAACAACTTGTATGGATGAATGCTATCATTGCATTATTGCTTGGAAGGCAGTGTTAACATTCCAAGTTGAATGCTATTCTTAAGGTGAACATAGCCTCAAGCCTCATCAACCGAAAAATAACAAAAACAGGGCATGCAGCAAGGCCAAGTGGGTCGTTCCCATTCGGGTATGATCATCACTCATCTAGAGTTGGCATCTATCATCACGTCATTTGTATGCGTTCGGGCCCATTAGTGGTGATCATATTCGGTACTAGTAGTCAAGTTCTAGGCCAATCTTGTGTGGCAAGGGTATAAGATGTTCTTGTCAGACCTCGGTGCATTTTATCTAGAGATGCACCTTAGTAAGGTAGTTCCTTACCTTGTCATAGTATGTAATCCATTCTCCAATAAGTGCCATGCGGTTTTGATTGTATACCAATTATGCTGAAATGTGAGATGCAAGCTTTTTAGCTATTTTCTAATTTACTTTCTATAGACACTATTATAATATCAGATGATTTTTATATAAAATATTTTGGTTATCATAAGGTAAAAACCCGTCATATTTATGTGCGGCGAGGTTTTATGAGATACCTTTGTTTTCAAAGGATTTTAATAACAATAATAATTCAAATTGAGTGTGTTTTCTCACACTGGTTTTCCAGACTTACTCGAGTGTTGTTTTATTATAATGCTCGGGTCAGACCAAGTATTATAGATTCAGGATAGGATGCTATGGAGCTCATGAGACGAGCTGGAGGATTTTAGGCGTATTATACGTACTTAGTTATTTCCACTGTGTGTGTTATGTATGTGAGGACAAGTTATTATAACTATCCAGATTTATTGTCGACTATTGTATTCTGATGATTATATGTATAAAGCAATTATAGTTCTTTTGTATAAAGATCTGTTATTATATGTTATATTTTGTTCCACTGCGATTATGAGGTTCTGTGTTGGTGTTTTTGTTTGTTTCTATGTTTTCTTCTTCTTTTTGTTTGTTTCTATGTTTTCTTCTTCTTTACCCTAGTTATTCGCCCTTTCTTACAATTTGGGTTGGACAAGTGTGGATTATTGTCGATTCAAAGGGTATGAAACGACGGGTCGCTACATTTGGTATCAGAGCTGACGGTTAAGCGAGAACCTTGGCTTTGGTAGGGGTTACTCATTAGAGATAGGGTCAGTAATACCCTATAATGAGTTCGAGTGTATTTATAGATATGAGCGCGTATTTGTTAGTGAATATAAATTGTTTTACATTGTGTTGACTTTGTTGATACGCTAAGATTTTGATCAATGACAATGTGCTTCAACAAAAAGGAAGAGATATGTGCAAAACTAAAAGAAGAACGATGAAGACCAATGATAAACATAAGTATGATTTTTATATAGGTCTTAGTTTAGATTTATTGTTAAAATCTATCCTCAAGAGGCTTGCACAAACAATAGAACACATTTTATAAACTTCATTTTTAATAAACATTCACTGTGCAAAATTTAGTAATTCAGTCGACTGAACAGGGATGTCCAGTCGACTGAACCTGTTACACATACACAAAAATGCACAGTTCCAGTCGACTGAAGTTCCTGCTCAATCGACTGAATTTGTTCCTGAAAATTTTACTTCATATTTTCAGTCGACTAAAATCCCTGTTCAGTGGACTGAATTTGTTACTGCAAATTTTTTCTGAAAGGACACCTTCTTCCTCCTAAGAGTTGCAACCATTCTCCAACAGAAATGGAAGCATCTCTTGCCTGCACCTCTAGCAAACAAATGCATCTCTTCTACACATATAAATACATGGTTTTAACATTTGCAAATCACCAATTCTAATTTCTTTAATCTCTCTATTTTCTTGAACATACTTTCAGATTTCTTAAGTTTACAAAAGCAATCAAAAACCACTTCAATTGCTTGAATCTCTGTTTTATCTATAACACCTTTTTGATTCATAGCAATTCACAATTCCTAAATCTTCACAAACACTTTGCATACTCTCGAGGATAAGATTATAGGAAAATTGTACTCAATTAGACTTATTAGTGTTATCAACAACACAACAAGTCAAAAATACTCTTTGTATCTAGTTGAAGTCCTCTTCGGTAGTTGAAGCAAGAAATCCCGTTCGGTTGTTCGGGTAAGTTGTAAACCTATTCCTCCGGGTTAAGTGAGGGTTGTTGGTTAGTTGAATTCCTAAGAGGAGCTTAGGGACTGGACGTAGGACAAGAGGTCTGAACCAGTATAAAGTCTTGGTGTCTACTTTACTTACTATTTATTACTATCTACCTAGATCGTTCCACTATTCCATATTATACGATTCTACCACATAGCCTCTTTCAAACTTATCGGTTGAGTGTTTATGAATTCTAGTCGGTACAGTCCGGACAACTGAATCGATAGAGAT
Source organism: Allium fistulosum (assembly GCA_030737815.1). NCBI lineage: Eukaryota > Viridiplantae > Streptophyta > Magnoliopsida > Asparagales > Amaryllidaceae > Allium > Allium fistulosum. Next base: position 335,242,694 of record CM060902.1, on the reverse strand, counting down.
TTCTAAACTCTTAAACTAGGCAAACTGACACAATATTGTTTTAAAAGTGGGTAAATGAAATAATTTTACCCAAATTATATTTTGATATAAAAGAAATAATTTCTGGAATTATTATAGTATGATTGGTGGGGTTGGTTTAAGTGAGATTATAAATTTGAAATGGTATATATATATAACCAAATTAAAATTGTATGGGTAAAAGTTATACAAATGAGTGATACTTGAAATTAGATTCAAACCGAAATTTGAAAATTAAATCCCGGAGATTTTTGGAAATGGTTTTCAAAAAGTCTGACATCCCACTATTTTGGACCATTCAAATCGACAATAAATCAACACATGTCGGACTCGAATACTACAAAACAGTGGATTGTTAAGAAAAATTGGAGCAAATAAAATCAGGCACAGAATGACAGACACAGAATATCAGAATAACTCGCAGTGGAAATAAAATACCATAGTAGTTCATGAAGCTACTATATAAATAATCTCAAAACAGATACAAAATATCATAGTCTGAAAAAAAACAAATACAACAAAAGTCGGAATACATAAGTCAACTAATACAAAAGCAATACTGAATAGGAAATAACCGAAATGGAAATGGATGACAGATAGATAAATAAGCTCCAGTAAGTCTCTAGCTCCAGAAGGTGAATCAAGGTTGTGATACTCAGGCTGACCCGAGCGTAAAGCAGAACAAAAAACACTCGAGTCAGGACATACATACTTATACAATGTAAACGAACTCAAGTGAACTGTAATAGAAATGCGCAAGTAACTTAAAGGATGCGTGGGATCGCCCATCCTTTAAGGATCCGTTAAACCATCTACGATGCAGTAATGAATGCTATCATAGTAATGTCTAAAGTAAAGCAAACTATACAAAATAATAGTGTTAATGTGACGGGGTAGCGCAAAGCTGCAGCAATTGCCCACCTCTAGCCACACTTTATAACATCCAACCGTTATTATGACCCATGGTTATAAATTTTAAAATGGTTTAGATTTCAAATCAAAACAATCCATTTAAACCATTTAAAATGAAATCATTATATTTTCAAATCAAATATTCAATTCCCAAAATTTCAACATTTTTCGAAGCTCGTTTATTCAATTGTAATAATCCAAAACATTGTATTTTCAACATTCGCAGCACTTAGAAAATGCTGCTGTAAGTATAGTGGTAAAATAGGAAAACAACACAATTCAGAAACAGTAGTACTTATAGACTGCTACTGTAGATATAATGGAAATTTGAAAACAGTTCATTGTTGGAAATAGCAGCACTTATAAACGTTGCTGTAGAGACAGTAGTAGATTGAAAAACAATACACTAAAACCACAGCATTTCTGGAATGCTACAATTTCTGTTATAAGTTGTACTATGGCATTTTTAATCAATATATCTTCCACTTTTATCATTATAACTTTTCAAACTTATTCCACTTTTCTAAATTATTTATCAGGATATCATTTAACTTATAAATTTAATAAAATAATATTTTATTAATAAATATCCAATTAAATTATAATTCATTTACATTAAGTCAAAATTCACTATAAGTTGCTTAACTTTTATTTTTAACAAATAACTTGATATTTTCTTTTACTTTAAAAATATCCATTTCATAAATAAATAATTTAATTACTAAGTTAAGCTAAAATTTCCATTTTAACACAAATTTCAATTATTATGTTAAATCAAATTTTAAATTACAATTTAACCCATTTATCAACTTATAAAATTTTAACTTATAGAAAATCACTATTTAAATCATTTATCCAATTTAAGTCAAAATTTCACATTTTTACATTTCGAATACTTAATGATTTCTAGAAAAATCATATTTAAAAATTAACCACGGGTTTGTATGATATTTTCTAACTTAGGTCAAGTGGTAAGAATTATATATCATTTCAATCCGTAATTAGTTAAACTTCCGGGTTTTATCATTTCAAACCCGCAATCCCAAGTCAAACAAAAATCGCTCGAGCCTATCATTTCAGCTCGTAACGACTTTTCCCTATTCTAAAGTCTGTTCGGGTATGTATCATTTCAACTCATAGTGATTCTATACTAACAGGGAACTTGCAGTGTGAGAAACAGAAAATAAATAAACAGTAAAACATATCATATGATGTCAGGTGATGCAACAAGTATATAATCAGGTGATATCATCATATAATGTCAGATAACATGCAGATGTGAGCATATAGCACAGCATATCAACTACTACAATTCAAGTGACATTGTTTCACATTCATATAAGTACGATTTGTCGAGAGTGATAAACTCACCTTCTAGAGCTAGAGATGACAATTCAAGACACAACAACAGACTCCGAAAAGCATGACAAAGCATTAATAGATTTGAGTGGATGAAGAGCCAAGATCCAAAATCTTGTAAACAAATAATTACAAAAAATATATAAGCAAATATAATTACACAAAAGAATATGAATCAAAACAGAGAAAAATATGAACAAAAGTGGAACAAATGGCTTGACCAAACAAGTGGGCTCGGCCTCAAAGGAGATAGGCTTGTTCACCATGACAATGGCCCGGCCATGATTGGATTTGTGGCATGTGGGATCGGCTATGGGTCACAAGGCATGGCTATGGGCAATGGAATGTGAATAGAGGCAAGTTACAAAGTATGGAAGGCTAAAGGTCAAGCAACTCAAGGGTTTTGGGTTCACATGGGTTCGGCCATAGTCTAGCATGGCTCGGCCATGTTTGTTTTGGGTCAAGCACATCAAGGCACGGCTATGAAGTGGTGTAGATCACGACAAGGAAGAGAGTAGGTGGTGTTGTTGTTGTGGCCGAGGCAAGCATGAAGAGGAGATGAATAAGTAAAGGCTCGGCTAGGGTTTTAAGGCAAATAGGTGATGGGTTTGGATCTATTGGTCACGGCTAGGCATGGAAGAGATGATGAGGTGGTGGTGACCGATCATGGTGGTGGTGGAGTGGAGTTGTGGTCGGCAATTACATGATGGCTGAGCCTATTCATTGAAACAAAGAGAAAAACAAAAGAAAAATGGAAGAAGAAAAATGGAAAAAGAGGAAGAAGACATTAGAGACTTACTGAAATATTTTCTCAGGTGAAATGAAATGAGAACGTGAAGAGAATGAGATGGATTTGAGAAGTTTTGTACGTGAAAAAAAATGAAAGAAGTGAACAACTAAGGTAGAGTTTTGAACGGCTAGAAAAGTGAAGAGGCATCACTTTTATTAGAGGAAAAGAAACTTGTGCCTTTTGAAATTTCCAAGCCTATTTATCAAAACAAACTCACAAATCCAAATAAAATAAAATATAAATAGAGAATGAAAAATAGAAAATAAAATAGAAAATAACAAATAAAATACTGAAAATAATTGCGTGTAAAACGCTGAATTTTATAAATTTTAAAAAAGTTTAAAATAGAATTCGATAAAACGAAAAGCAGGACGAACATCAGAAACAAATACTGTTTCAAAGAAAAAGATTAGAAATTTAAAAATTCAAATTTAAAAATCTCAACTGAAATCAAGGTTTGACCAAAGTTGACCAAAATATAATATTTCCAGAAAATCATTATTTTATTATATTTGGAAAATAAAGTATAAACAAAATCCAAAATTGCATTGGAAAATCCCAAAATTCAATTTAAAAATGATTTGAAAATCAAAGTTTCAAATAAAATTAGTTTAAAATATTTGTTAAAATATATGGGTTGTTACACTCTCCCCCACTCAAAACATTTCGTCCTCGAAAAGGAAGAAGGTAGGAGAATAGAAACAACTAGAAAGAAAAATAGGTTGAAAGACAAGGATAAACAATTAATTTAAAACTATATAAATTTCAATTTTAATTATTTAATATTTAATAATTTGGTTAAACCTATTTGTAAAATTTCTTGCTTCCTTTATAAATACCATTTATATGCTTAAATAACACCTTTGTAAATATATGAAAACTTATTTGAATACAATTATTTATATCATTACTTATATTTACAAAGAAGCCATTGAAAACATTAAATCCATAATTCATAAATTTATTAATTTATCTCAAGATACTTTCCAACATTATAAATAAATCTATAATCATTTTCTTTGATTATATTGTATTTAATTAATAACTTCTAAAATATTTACAACACTAATAATTTACTATTAAACCATGTAGTATATAAATAAACAATATTTTAAACATTTTAAATTATTTAGAAAGAGAATTGATCAAAATATCCTTTATATAATACTTTATCAAAATACTTTTATAATAAAATACTTTTATATCGAAACAGATTTTCCTTTTGAAAATACTTTTATAACTCGATGTCTCAACAAGTTTATCCTCATTATTGCAGACTCTGGCCATGCGTTGATTAGGCGCAAAGCTAGATTTCTCCAAGTATTTAGTAGACTTGTTTCAACACCTAGTGAAAATACTGGAAAAACTTTCAAAACCGATATGGAAAGTACAATCCAAACAAATCAACCGAATCAAACCGAATCATGGATCGTAGATACACAATGGTTACGCTTGGATCCCCCGCGAAACTTCCGTACCCGTAAGTCGTCATGGCCCTGCGAATTATGCCATGATAACAACTATAGACCGTAGATACACAATGGTTACGCCTGGATCCCCCAGGAAACATCCGTACCCGTAAACTGTCACGACGCTGCGGATTACGCTACTAAATGACCATAGATCGCAGATACACAATGGTTACGCCTGGATCCCCCAGGAAACATCCGTACCCGTAGGCCATCTCGGCCCTGCGAATTACACTATGCAGTCGACTTCGTAAGACCATGGGTAACGCCATGGAATTCGATGGACACTCGAGTATCATATCCGGAAAACCCAAATTAGAGAGAATAATATCGATAGAATGAATCCACAATGTGGCCACAAAGCGGATATCAAGCAGAAGGCACTTTCCATATCTTTACTTCGAAAATATGTATCATATAGTACCTTTTCAAATCAATTTCAAATATCATACTTATATAAATTCCATTATATATAAGATTTCATTTTCAAATCAGATACTTTCCAAAATCAATAGTATATCAAATCACACTTATATAGACTCTGATTATATAAGACTTCGCTTTTCAAATTGAGTACCATTCCAAATCAATAGTTTTCGAATTAACTTCATACTTATACCAATCAATTTTATATAAGTTCGATAACTCCCAAATCAAGTATTTATTAAAACAAGGTTCTCAATTTCAATTCGTTTCAATATCAGTTCAGTTTCAAAATCATATAAGATTTCACAAAATTATTTCTTCCAAACTAAATATCTTCAGTTTCAAAGTTTCCAAAATAATAGGGTTAGAAAATAATCCAAGTTTGTTTCCAAATCAACATATTTTATGTCAGACAAATTCATTTCCAAAATCATAGTACTTTTAAGGATATAATACTTTTAACCCAAAACAATTTGAAATAATAATACTTTGGAAATCATAATACTTTGAACTTCAAACTTGGGAAATCATAACACTTGAAATCATAACCCTTTCCTTCAAACAGTTTAGATATTAATAATAGTATATAAAATAAAATATATAAATAAATAGTAATAAGTTAAAACAATTTATATTAAAATAATTAGTATATTTAAAATAGTTTATCTTAAAAATAGTTATATTAAAAATAGTTTATGTTAAAAATAGTTTATATTAAAAATAGTATATTAAAAATAGTTTATAAAATAATACAAAATAGTTTTAAAATACTTTATATAATACAATAGTTTCTTCAAATTCCACAAATCGATTGAACTAAACTCAGATTCCAAAATTAAAATTTAATCCAATCTCAAATCCTCAAATTTCAATTCAATTCAGTTTCTCAATAAACAATTTCAAATTTTATCGATTTCAAATACAGATGTGAACCACAAAATAAGCCATTTCAATTTCAATATATTTCAAAGCTTTATATATTCAATATTTCAAAACTAAATCTGATAATTTCATTTATATCTCAAATTCACTTTACTATTATTTAGTTTGAAATATTTACTTAATCATTTCAATAACATCTAAATACAACCTCAAATTTCAAATTTAAATAAACAAAATATCCCATTCAAATTTATATAAATTTGAAATATGCATTTAAGTCACTTTTAATCAAATCCAAGTTATAAAAATCATATCTTTGAAATTTCAAATTTTAATAAATTTCAGATCGAACTTATTTAAGTATAATTCTTAAATAAATATAATTTCAAATCAATCTCAAATTCATCTTTCCAACCTGAATCATTATAAACTCTATATTTGAAAATATATAGATATCAAATAAATACTGGGTTTAAATTCCAATCTATTTTCGAAATCAAACCTTTTTCTCAAAATCAATTATACCCCAAAAATGATTTCCCAGTTTATAACCATCCCTTAAATCCTTTAAATTATTTATTTTTATTTGAAAGATCCACTTTACCCTTTGAAAATTATTGTTATATATACAAATAGTTTTATAAAAGATGTTACTAAGTTAAAACATCTAAAACTAAATTTTATTCAAGATATTTTAAAACTAAATTTCATATTGGTATAATTCAAAATAGTCTTATTTATTTACTTAACAAAACAGTTTCAACTTATTTAAATCATATTACTTCATACTTAAACATACAAAACTAAACTTATATACTTTATCAAATAATTTATACCTTCCAAAATTTCTTAGCTTTGAAAATTAAACCTTGATTTGGAAGTATTTGAACATTCAAAATAGTTGAAGAAATCAAATTTTCAATCCAAGAGTTGGAAATCAGCAACCAATCAATAAATCAACTTCAAAAGATAGGGTTATACCAAATCAAATCCAAAACTCAAGGACTGTACACCGGGCTCGTTCTAACTGTTTCAAATATATATACATATATCTTTCGAATATCAAATCATACTTCGGAATTCAAAATCAAAATTAGTTTCACAAAATCAATCACATAGCAAAGCTACTAAAGTGGCCTCTCCCCCACTCTGAAACGCAAAAATCAATGTCGATGATGCGTGCACTCATCACCGAAATCATTCTCCAGCGACATAAGTGGGTTCTGGTCTTCTATTTTCTTGAGAACTTCTTTGAAATTTCTTTGAAATCATTGGAACTCATTAAAGTCATTTGAAACATTTCTTATTCGGAAGATACTTTCAAATCGTATTATTATATATTTTCAAAATCTTAAAACCATTTGCAAAATGCCGAAGTTCAATCTCTCAAATTTCAAATTCAAAACCCTTCAGTTATAAATAGTTTTTATATAAATCAATTTCTTATATAATTTCCAAAATTTCAAATCCTTTCGAAACTTCAAATTCTTTTTTTAAAAGGTATAGAATTCTTATATGAAACATTTCACTTTTATATATAAAATATAATCATTCTTATCAAAAATAATAATTACTATATATAAACGATTTCTAAAATACAAACAACACAAATTTTTCAAGGGATGATTCAAGGATGGATTTCAAAACAAAGATAGAGATTCAAATTATAGGAACTCTAATCAATTAAAATTCTGACTCGAAGATAGGTTAGAATGAAGATGAGATAATTAATTACAAAATAGTAGATGGATATACTTTATAAATCGCGGGCGACCTTAACCAGGTCAACCGTGACTTCAGGAATATGATCAATGTAGAATTCCAAGGCAAATCGACATTCGATCGCCAAAGATAGAATTCGGCATAGCAAAAGATAGAAGCATCTAAACCGAGGGTATAGAAATCTCCAGTGAATCAATGCCCATTGTAAGGGAGTTTCCCCCTTTACAAATCATTCAAAGACTAGCGGGATCGCCGAGGTCATTCAAAGTGGAGTTATGGAATGCTCCAGAATCAAAAGAATATAAATATGGAAGACAAGAATGGATTTTAGAACAAATGGGAGCGTTCCAAAATTCAAAGGAATCCTAATCGAAGAAATTTACTAGCAAGGTGGATACGAAGGGATGAAGTTTAGAAAAATTTTACTTTCAAAACAAGAAAATTTATATTGAAATAATCTTGAAAAATCCTTTGAAAATCATTTGAAAATCATTTATACTTTGAAAATACTTTCTCTCACAAAGAAATGATTATAAGATTGATTTCACTCATTCTAGGGTATTTCTACCCTATCTCTAATGAGTTTTTGCTCCACCGGCTAAGGTTTGCCTAAAACCTCGCTCTGATACCAAATGTGAGATCCCACTATTTTGGACCATTCAAATCGACAATAAATCCACACATTTCGGACTCGAATACTTCAAAACGGTGGATTGTTAAGAAATTTTGGAGCAAATAAAATCAAACACAGAATCACAGATATATAATATCAGAATAAATTGCAGCGGAAATAAAATACCATAGTAGTTCATGAAGCTACTATATAAATAACCTCAAAACAGATACAAAATATCATAGTCTGAAAAAAAACAAATACAACAAAAGTCGGAATACATAAGTCAACTTATACAAAAGCAATACTGAATAGGAAATAACCGAAATGGAAATGGATGACAGATAGATAAATAAGCTCCAGCAAGTCTCTAGCTCCAGAAGGTGAATAAGGGCTGTGAAACTCAGGCTGACCCGAGTGTAAAGCAGAACACAAAACACTCGAGTCAGGACATACATACTTATACAATGTAAACCAACTCAAGTGAACTGTAATAGAAATGCGCAAGTAACTTAAAGGATGCCTGGGATCGCCCATCCTTTAAGGATCCGTTAAACCATCTACTATGCAGTAATGAATGCTATCATAGTAATGTCTAAAGTAAAGCAAACTATACAAAATAATAGTGTAATGTGACGGGGTAGCGCAAAGCTGCAGCAATTGCCCACCTCTAGCCACACTTTATAACATCCAACCGTTATTATGAGCCGTGGTTATAAGTTTCAAAATGGTTTAGATTTCAAATCAAAACAATCCATTTAAACCATTTAAAATGAAGTCATTATATTTTCAAATCAAATATTCAATTCCCAAAATTTCAACATTTTCCGAAGCTCTTTTTTTCAATTGTAATAATCCAAATCATTGTATTTTCAGCATTCGCAGCACTTAGAAAATGCTGCTGTAAGTGTGACGCCCCACCTCTATACCCATGCTAGCCAAGAACACTACGGAGTAATGCTGTCAGCTAGCACGGAGAATAAGGCTGTTGAGGAGAGACCATCCGTATAATTGCTTTGTGCGAGCACCGATATGTCAGATAGAATAACATGCTTTTCATCTCAAGAGGAAATCCGACATACCGATACAAACTCAAAGCTACTACACGGTGACTATGTATATATATACTTCGGAAACAAATATAGAAATAAACATAACACAAATCAGTCACAGACAACTCATACCTCAAAGGCGGAAATAGATATGAATATATAACACTTAAAAGTGTTTATTAGAGTAGTGGTCTACAAGATCCACAATATCACAAAAGAATAGTTACAAGTGCCACATAAAAGAATATGTATACATCATGGAGTCTATATCACAAATGTATACAATAAAATGAACTACTATTCTAAGTAGTTAGCCAAAAGATCAGATGATGGTCCAATAAGGAGTCAAGCGGAAGCACCTGTAAAACCTCAGTCTGACCCGAGTATTATTTAAGAAGAAAATAATAAATGGATAAGTCTAGCTATAAATATCAGATAAAGTGATACAAAATAAGAGATATGACAAAAACATATGATAACCATAAAGCCATACTGTGATAAGTGTCTAATCGAAAATCAATCCAGAGATTAATCAATATCACAAGAATCTTCTCAAAGATTAAAAAGAATGTCATATTCTTAATTTAATTCACCAAGCCACAATAAATGACATACATATCAATGCCAACTGAAAAAAGTGGTGAAACATAAATTCCAGAAATCACAACGAGAAATCCATAAATCACAAGAGAGGAAGAAGCCTATCAAAAACGGGAGTGTGAAAACTCCCCAACATGCGTATTATAAAATGGGTCGTTATCCCATAAAAACGAGTCGAAGCTCCTCCTGACAGGGTATAGCCCCCCATTGCGGACTATGAGCCGAAGCTCCTCCTAACAGGGTATAGTCCCCATTGCGGACTATGAGCCGAAGCTCCTCCTGATGAGCCGAAGCTCCACGAAGTAAACAAACATCGACGCACCTAAATAGGTACGAACCATGCAAGAAATGAGACGAAGCTCAATAAAATGAAGTACAGTCCTCCATGTGGACAAAGAGACATCACACATTGCTACTCTAAACCATAAAATGATCATCATCGATCATCAAGAAGTGTCAATTACACTAAGCTAGTAAATAAACGATTTTAGCTTCATGTCCCATAACCACTTGCTTAACTTAAATATTTACGAACAAATTGTAGATCTCCACTAGAACATTGTCACAAGTGTTTCAATCGAACAAGTCCATAAATTAACCGACGAAGTAAACGCAAGCGTTTCATACCACTTGTTTTGCTAAGCCGTTTAATTAGATTTTCTCATACGAATGAGGTAAAGGTTTGTATATACTAATAGATTAGAAAACGGTTTTATAAACGAGCTTTGTATTAAAAATAGAGTTGAAATCATCTTTGTAAAGAGTTTGAATATTTACTATTAGTATAGAAAACCTTTATATTTTTAAAGTGACAAATCACAAAAACGATTATAGAAACAATCAATGATAAAAATTCACATACGAAGACGTGAATCAAATCCAAAGAAATCGATACTAAATCCATCAAAATGGATATTCACATAAACCCCGAAAAAGAAGTCATCAAAGTCGATAATAATTGATAACAATAAGTCGGATCAACAAAAATCGATAAACCTTGGAAATTTACTTGAAAATAGGCAAATTAGGCAAATTCAGCAGTTCCAGACGTCTGGTAGGTGTTCCCAGACGTTTGGCCCAAGGTTCTGGAAGTTTAAGTGTTTCCTCCCTTCTATTTTTAATTCGTGGGCCATTTCAGACGTCTGAAAATTTCAACCAGACGTCTGAATTTGATTTCAGACGTTTGGATTTTGTTTCAGACGTCTGGATTTTGTTACTGCCTTTTCCAAACCCCATTCCAGACGTCTGGTTTTTCAACCAGACGTCTGGATTTGGTTTCAGACGTCTGAAATTTTCTACTAGGCAAAAAAATAGCCTAGCTCAAAAACGACAAATCCAAACCGAAATGCGATCGAACGAGTGACGAGCACTAAGGGTTTACACCAATCGGCAACCCGGCCCTATAAGCACTTCGATGCATCACCAAAAACATGTTCAAACATCCATAAAAGGATTTTCATAAAATTGAACCAAAACACCAAAAATTGGAAAATTCACAAAACCAATCTGAATCAAAGCAAATGCACATGGATAAGAGTTAGGTATTCATGCCTAACACTCAAAGATAATCATAGACTAAGATGTGAGATAAAAATCTCACCTTTGATCTCAAAAACGATGAAGGAGAAGCTTGAAAGCAAAGGAAGATCAACTACTCTTCAACTTCAACTCTAGAAGCTTGAATCTAAGCTTAAAAGAAGAACATTTCCTAAGTTAGGTTTAGGAAATTTCTGAAATTAAAGAGAGAACGAGTTGGAGAAGAAGGAGGAGATGCTTACCAAAGCTTCATCTTGAATTTGGAGCAAGAATTTGAGTTTGAAAGAGGAACTAGGGCTTGGCAATTCCTAATTTCCACTCTTTTCCCCCATTGTTGCTTAAAGTTTAAAGTGTTAGGAATATGAAATGAAGTAATGAAGAGGAGAGGGGGTGGAGTAATGATATAACCAGATTTGGGCAAGTGGGCTGAACCCAAACCCAAAGCCCTAAGTGAAAAATAACAAAATTCTACTATCTCCACACATATCGAAGTTTATACTCAAAAAGATCGCAAACGTCATTTTGAACTCAATGGAAGTGGTCTCGAGTCCTAATTCGACTGTTTGCAAAAAGTAGCTTTTCGGACTAAAATCCGACTAATGATGAAATATTTAAATAAAATATTTAAATATACAATCGATAAATATGTGGGTTGTAACAGAATCCCTTCCTTAAAGAAATTGCGTCCTTGCAATACTTAAGAAGAAAATAAAGAGTAACAACCATAAAGGCATATCAACACAAAAGAAAATTTTAGAATGAGAAGTTCACCATAAAGAGCACGAAAGAGTAAGTCCGAACGTGTTTGCTCGATGAATCCTCTGGATTCCCAAGAGCAATCCTTGGGATTTGAGAACCATTGAACTTTCCCAAAAAGAACATCTTTATTTCGAAGGTACTCAACCCTCGAAGAAATGATGTGAATAGAATGTTGCTCAAAAGTCAAAAAGACGAAACTTCAATCTCCACAATAACACCGGGCTCAAGAATAAAAATTGAAATCCCAAAGGCATTTCTGTAGTTGAAAGACGTGGAAAACGTCCTGAATAGCAAAAAAAAATTTGAGCCGGTGCAACGGCGTAGCACAAAAGCGGTACGCCCAAGAAACTAAAAACTCGAATAATTTGGAACAACAGCGTAGTACAATAACGATACGCTAGGTGAACCAAAGCTCAAATAATTCGGAACACTGATGCAGTACAAACGATACGTCCAATGAACCGAAGCTCATAATAGAACATCGGACGCTAGTCCGTAAAAGAAATGAGACGTAGCTCACTAAAACGAAGTACATCAAAACGTCCGATGAACTTGGTAAAAAGATTATTCCTTTCGGACATCATCAAAGAAACAACCACTTTTTTGCTTGCAACAAGGATATTGGCAACACGATTTCCCCTTTCGAGAGTATAAAGAATATCAAGATCATAAGATGTAAGGAACTCGAACCAACATGAAGATCCTTATGAGAAAATAAATATTCCAAAGATTTATGATCGAGGTGGAGAACAAATTTCTCCCCCAAAAATGATGATGCCAAACTCTAAAAGCGAAAACAATAACCGCAAGCACTAGATCATGAGTGGCATACCTAGTCTCGATCGACTTTAATGATTTAGAAGCACAAGTGATAGCACGTTCTCTTTTGCAAGAGAACGGCATCCAAACCAATACGATTAGCATTGGTACCAAAGATAAAGTCTTGGTTCCCTTTGGGAATCACAAGAATAAGAGTATCGAAAAGAAAGAATTTCTTTTAAATAATCTTCTTTCCTGAAAAGCTAAAACTTTCAAAATTACATTTATCTTTATGTAATAATCTTTCTAGAAAAATTTACATTTTTACAAGTCAATTTACTGTGTCTGATTGTCTCATCATAGCGTTTAGGAGATTCCTATCGATAACGTTGATCAAGCGCATCGACCAGAATTCTTAAAGCACTCAATGGGCAACACAATCACAAAATCATCTTCTATATGATAAACATGCCTCTTATAAAATTTACAAATATTCTTTGTTCGTTTTAAGAACAAAATCCAATTATACTAATAAATATCTTATTAAAAAGATTTGCTAATTTTAAATTTGTTATTTTCATCCATGATCAATAAATATAAGAATAAACTAATGGAGATATTCGTTGAATACTCGATTCACAAAATGGATGAAATAAGGTAGAAGGTTCATCAAATCGAAGGAAATAACGAACCACTCATAAGAATCATAACGAGTGCGGAATGCGGTAAGTGGAATGCTACTCTCCGCAACTCGTAGATGATGAAAACTGGTGGAAAGCTCAAGCTGAAAAGACCTCACCACCACACAATAGATTGCTTAAGTGAAAATCCTAAGACAAGCTCAAAAATACCGGAAAATTTCAAAACTATTTAGATGAGAGAAATAACACTTTCCTCGTCATGAGGGCTTAAAGAATAAAATGATGCCATCAAATTGGAATCAAAATCACAAAGGAAAAACAGAAATCTGCTTAACAAATTGAAAATGTCGAAGATGAATAGTCCACACGGGACAAAGGATATGGCTTCATAATAATTAAGCCAATCCTTACAAAAGTCAATTCCGAAGCATAAGTAAAAAAATTGGCTCGGAAAGAAAAAATCACATAAAATAATTTCGACATCAATAAAAAGCAAATTGAGTGTTGCAGATCCACCAATCCGGATTCGCAATCCTCAAAGAAGTCATCAAGCCCAGAAATTTTTAAAGAAAAAGAATCACAAGTTCTTTTGGTATAAAAATAATGAGATGAAACCCATATCAAAAAGAACTCGAATAAGATAATCACAAAATAAATGTCATCAAGGATAGAATGGATACCTTGACTAAGAAAAGAGTTGCTAGGGGCTTGCAGCTTTCCTTCTCCCTTGCTTGGAAGTTTAGGACATGAAGATAAAAGATGACCCGAACTTTTGCAATAACGACAAAAGAGGGGTTTCAGACACTCATTAGCATAGTGGTCCGTAAGACCACAATTGTAGCATCGTCCACGACTAGAGGTAGGAGTCTTTGCTACCGAAGATTCTTGCCTCCCTTTCTTGTTGGGATTGAGATTGGGGCCTTTGAACTTAATAGGCCTTTTCAAGTTGTTGTTGAAGTTTTGTTTAGCAGCCACAACTTCAACATCACACTCTTTATCGACCTCTTCAAGACGAAGAGCGATATCAATAAGCTGATCGAAAGAAACTTCCAACTTCAGAAGTAATGGCTTCTTGCGATTCTTGTTCAAGCCATAAAAAGATCTCTGATTTTTCTTCAATGGGGTATTAATGTATTCAACCCCGTATTTAGAAAGAGATTCGGAAGATGCGACGTAGTCCGTCACAGAAGATTCACCTTGAACAAGGTCGATAAAACGTTGGGCCAAAGTTAATTTTTCAGCCTCCGGCACAAATTTCAATTCGAATCTTTCCCGGAATTGCTCCCAGGTGAGATTCGCTTCAACGATTTCAGAAATACGAAGCTCATACCAATCCAATGCTCTTTCTTGGAGCATTCTAGAAGCCACTTGGACTCGGTGGAGATCAACAAGATTCATGCGAGAAAAGATGCGGTCGCCTGATCTAAGCCAAGCTTGGATTTCAATGACACTCTCGGATCCCCGGAATGGCCTTCCACCCAAATCAGTATAATCTCTACATAAGCATGCAAAACCGGATCTAGGATGAATAGGCTCTGGAATGGGTCCGATAGCTTGGGCATTCTTAACAAGATCTAGAAGTTGTTGAGCAGACATAAATACTCCCTCCTGAGGAGTAGCACTGGATTGACCGACGTTGGGACGGCCAGGTCTAACCATTTCTTTTCTTCAAGAAAGGAAGAAAAGAGAAGAAGGTTAATCTCAGAATGAATATCAAACAAACTTGATTGATAAAACAAGGAATCATAAAAAGAAATAGGATAGAATGGTACGAAGACCCGAATTAAATCCTATGGCACGATTCCTAAGAAAGACTTAGGACAATGATCCTTGCTAGATTATTCTACTTTGTTTCGAAGTTGGGCTCTGATACCAAGCTATGATGCCCCACCTCTATACCCACGCTAACCAAGAACACTACGGAGTAATGCCGTCAACTAGCATGGAGAATAAGGCTGTTGAGGAGCGACCATCCGTATAATTGCTTTGTGCGAGCACCGATATGTCAGATAGAATAACATGCTTTTCATCTCAAGAGGAAATCCGACATACCGATACAAACTCAAAGCTACTACACGGTGGCTATGTATATATATACTTCGGAAACAAATATAGAAATAAACATAACACAAATCAGTCACAGACAACTCATACCTCAAAGGCGGAAATAGATATGAATATATAACACTTAAAAGTGTTTATCAGAGTAGTGGTCTACAAGATCCACAATATCACAAAAGAATAGTTACAAGTGCCACACAAAAGAATATGTATACATCATGGAGTCTATATCACAATGTATACAACAAAATGAACTACTATTCTAAGTAGTTAGCCAAAAGATCAGATGATGTCCAATAAGGAGTCAAGCGAAAGCACCTGTAAAAGCTCAGTCTGACCCGAGTATTATTTAAGAAGAAAATAATAAACGGATCAGTCTAGCTGTAAATATCAGATAAAGTGATACAAAATAAGAGATATGACAAAAACGTATGATAACCATAAAGCCATACTGTGATAAGTGTCTAATCGAAAATCAATCCAGAGATTAATCAATATCACAAGAATCTTCTCAAAGATTAAAAAGAATGTCATATTATTAATTTAATTCACCAAGCCACAATAAATGACATACATATCAATGCCAACTGAAAAAGGTGGTGAAACATAAATTCCAGAAATCACAACGAGAAATCCAGAAATCACAAGGGAGGAAGAAGCCTATCAAAAACGGGAGTGTGAAAACTCCCCAATACGCGTATCATAAAATGGGTCATTATCCCATAAAAACGAGCCGAAGCTCCTCCTGACAGGGTATAGTCCCCCATTGCGGACTATGAGCCGAAGCTCCTCCTGATGAGTCGAAGCTCCACGAAGTAAACAAACATCGACGCACCTAAATAGGTACGACCCATGCGAGAAATGAGACGAAGCTCAATAAAATGAAGTACAGTCCTCCATATGGACAAAGAGACATCGCACATTGCTACTCTAAACCATAAAATGATCATCATCGATCATCAAGAAGTGTCAATTACACTAAGCTAGTAAATAAATGAGTTTAGCTTCATGTCCCATAAGTACTTGCTTAACTTAAATATTTACGAACAAATTGTAGATCTCCACTAGAAAGTTGTCACAAGAGTTTCAATCGAACAAGTCCATAAATTAACCGACGAAGTAAACGCAAGCGTTTCATACCACTTGTTTTGCTAAGACGTTTAATTAGATTTTCTCATACGAATGAGGTAAAGGTTTGTATATACTAATAGATTAGAAAACGGTTTATAAACGAGCTTTGTATTAAAAATAGAGTTGAAATCATCTTTGTAAAGAGTTTGAATATTTACTATTAGTATAGAAAACCTTTATATTTTTAAAGTGACAAATCACAAAAACGATTGTAGAAACAATCAATGATAAAAATTCACATACGAAGACGTGAATCAAATCCAAAGAAATCGATACTAAATCCATCAAAATGGATATTCACATAAACCTCGAAAAAGAAGTCATCAAAGTCGATAATAATTGATAACAATAAGTCGGATCAACAAAAATCGATAAACCTTGGAAATTTACTCGAAATTAGGCAAATTAGGCAAAATCAGCAGTTCTAGACGTCTGGTAGGTGTTCCCAAACGTCTGGCCCAAGGTTCTGGAAGTTTAAGTGTTTCCTCCTTTCTATTTTTAATTCCTGGGCCATTTCAGACGTTTGAAAATTTCAACCAGACGTCTGAATTTGATTTCAGACGTTTGGATTTTGTTTCAGACGTCTGGATTTTGTTACTGCCTTTTCCAAACCCCATTCCAGACGTCTAGATTTTTCAACCAGACGTCTGGATTTGGTTTCAGACGTCTGAAAATTTATTTCAGACGTCTGAAATTTTCTGCTAGGCAAAAAAAACAGCCTAGCTCAAAAACGACAAATCCAAACCGAAATGCGATCGAACGAGTGACGAGCACTAAGGGTTTACACCAATCGGCAACCCGGCCCTATAAGCACTTCGATGCATCACCAAAAACATGTTCAAACATCCATAAAAGGATTTTCATAAAATTGAACCAAAACACCAAAAATTGGAAAATTCACAAAACCAATCTGAATCAAAGAAAATGCACATGGATAAGAGTTAGGAATTCGTGCCTAACACTCAAAGATAATCATAGACTAAGATGTGAGATAAAAATATCACCTTTGATCTCAAAAACAATGAAGGAGAAGCTTGAAAGCAAAGGAAGATCAACTACTCTTCAACTTCAACTCTAGAAGCTTTAATCTAAGCTTAAAAGAAGAACATATCCTAAGTTAGGTTTAGGAAATTTCTGAAATTAAAGAGAGAACGAGTTGGAAAAGAAGAAGGAGATGCTTACCAAAGCTTCACCTTGAATTTGGAGCAAGAATTTGAGTTTGAAAGAGGAACTAGGGCTTGACAATTCCTAATTTCCACTATTTTCCCCCATTGTTGCTTAAAGTTTAAAGTGTTAGGAATATGAAATGAAGTAATGAAGAGGAGAGGGGGTGGAGTAATGATATAACCAGATTTGGGCAAGTGGGCTGAACCGAAACCCAAACCTAAAGCCCTAAGTGAAAAATAGCAAAATTCTACTATCTCCAAACATATCGAAGTTTATACTCAAAAAGATCGCAAACGTCATTTTGAACTCAATGGAAGTGGTCTCGAGTCCTAATTCGACTGTTTGCAAAAAGTAGCTTTTCGGACTAAAATCCGACTAACGATGAAATATTTAAATAAAATATTTAAATATACAATCGATAAATATGAAGGTTGTTACAGTAAGTATAGTGGTAAAATTGGAAAACAACACAATTCAGAAACAGTAGCACTTATAAACTGCTGATGTAGATACAGTGGAAATTTGAAAATAGTTCATTGTTGGAAACAACGTCACTTATAAACTACTACTGTAGAGACAGTAGTAGATTGAAAAACAATACACTGAAACCACAACATTTCTGGAATGCTACAATTTCTATTATAAGTTGTACTATGACATTTTTAATCAATATATCTTCCGCTTTTAACATTTTAACTTATCAAACTTATTCCACTTTTCCAAATTATTTATCAGGATATCATTTAACTTATAAATTTAATAAAATAACATTTTATTAATAAATATCCAATTAAATTATAATTCATTTACATTAAGTCAAAATTCACTATAAGTTGCTTAACTTTTATTTTGAACAAATTACTTGATATTTTCTTTTACTTTAAAAATATCCATTTCATAAATAAATAATTTAATTACTAAGTTAAGCTTAAATTTCCATTTTAACACAAATTTCAATTTTTAAGTTAAATCAAATTTTAAATTACAATTTAACCCATTTATCAACTTATAAAATTTTAACTAATAGAAAATCACTATTTAAATTATTTATCAGTCAAAATTTCACATTTTTACATTTGAAATACTTAATGATTTCTAGAAAAATCGTATTTAAAAATTAACCACGGGTCTGTATAATATTTTCTAACTTACGTCAAGTGGTACGGATAATATATCATTTCAATCCGTAATTAGTTAAACATCCGGGTTTTATCATTTCAAACCCGCAATCCCAAGTCAAACAAAAATCGCTCGAGCCTATCATTTCAACTCGTAACGACTTTTCCCTATTCTAAAGTCCGTTCGGGTATGTATCATTTCAACCCATAGTGATTCTATACTAACAGGGAACTTGCAGTGTGAGAAACAGAAAATAAATAAACAGTAAAACATATCATATGATGTCAGGTGATACAACATGTATATAATTAGGTAATATCATCATATAATGTCAGATAACAGGCAGATGTGAGCATATAACATAGCATATCAACTACTACAATTGAAGTGACATTATTTCACATTTATATAAGTACGATTTGTCGAGAGTGATAAACTCACCTTTTAGAGCTGGAGATGACAATTCAGGACACAACAACGGACTCCGAAAAGCACGACAAAGCATGAATAGATTTGAGTGGATGAAGAGCCAAGATCCAAAATCTTGTAAACAAACAATTACAAAACATATATAAGTAAATATAATTACACAAAAGAATATGAATCAAAACAAAGAAAAATATGAACAAAAGTGGAACAAATGGCTTGACCAAACAAGTGGGCTCGGCCTCAAAGGAGATATGCTTGTTCACCATCACAATGGCTCGACCATGATTGGATTTGTGGCATGTGGGCTTGGTTATGGGTCACAAGGCACGGTTATGGGCAATGGAATGTGAATAGAGGCAAGTTACAAAGTATGGAAGGCTAAAGGTCAAGCAACTCAAGGGTTTTGGGTTCACATGGGTTCGACCATAGTCTAGCATGGCTCGGCCATGTTTGTTTTGGGTCAAGCACATCAAGGCACGGCTATGAAGTGGTGTAGATCACGGCAAGGAAGAGAGTAGGTGGTGTTGTTGTTGTGGCCGAGGCAAGCATGAAGATGAGATGAATAATTGAAGGCTCGGCTAGGGTTTCAAGGCAAATAGGTGATGGGTTTGGATCTATTGGTCACGGCTAGGCATGGAGGAGATGATGAGGTGGTGGTGGCTGATCATGGTGGTGGTGGAGTGGAGTTATGGTCGGCAATTACATGATGGCTGAGCCTATTCATTGAAACAAAGAGAAAAACAAAAGAAAAACGAAAGAAGAAAAATGGAAAAAGGGGAAGAAGACATTAGATACTTACTGAAATATTTTCTCAGGTGAAATGAAATGAGAACGTGAAGAGAATGAGATGGATTTGAGAAGTTCTGTACGTGAAAAAAATGAAAGAAGTGAACGGCTAAGGTAGAGTTTTGAACGGCTAGAAAAATGAAGAGGCATCACTTTTATTAGAGGAAAAGAAACTTGTGCCTTTTGAAATTTCCAAGCCTATTTATCAAAAAAAACTCACAAATCCAAATAAAATAAAATATAAATAGAGAATGAAAAATAGAAAATAACAAATAAAATATTGAAAATAATTGCATGTAAAATGCTGAATTTTATAAATTTTAAAAAAGTTTAAAACAGAATTCGATAAAACGAAAAGCAGGACGAACATAAAAAACAAATACTGTTTCAAAGAAAAAGATTAGAAATTTAAAAATTCAAATTTAAAAATCTCAACTGAAATCAAGGTTTGACCAAAGTTGACCAAAATATAATATTTCCAGAAATTCATTATTTTATTATATTTGGAAAATAAAGTATAAACAAAATCCAAAATTGCATTGGAAAATCCCAAAATTCAATTTAAAAATGATTTAAAAATCAAAGTTTCAAATAAAATTAATTTAAAATATTTGTTAAAATATATGGGTTGTTACAAAAAGTATTTTGAAATGAATAATAGTATTATTATTTAGATTATTTCTGAATGGAAATTGCTTTAAATGGATTTTGGAAGAATAAAACCATTGAACTCACTTCGGTCATTGGAAAATAATTCCGATGATGATCGCGACATTATCGGTGTTCATTTTCGAGTTTCTAAGTGACGGATTGCTAACGTAGTAAATTGGTATGGACATTTTTGTTGGAAACTAGTGTTGTTTTGGGAATTCCGAAGGGAATTTGTTTTGGATAAAAAAACCACGATTGGTTTAAATTTTAAAAAGTGTGATTTGGTATGTGTATATATATATATATGTATGTATATCTATGATTTCAAATGATTTGAAATGAAACCGGGTGATTGAATTCTAGACTTTTCAATTGAATGAGAAGCGAAATCAAAAGAATATAATTTTTTAAACTAATAAACTAAAAAGGTGAATTTTAATATGAAATTTAAAAAATTAACTTAAGCTAAGTTGAATTAAATTGGAGTGGATTTGAAACAATATCAAATCGAATTGGATATAGGGTTTGAATTGTAAAGTGGCTATATAACTATAAGTTATAAATTCTGAATAGAATAAAATTTAAGTGAAAAATTATAAAATTGTAAACAAATAAGTTTGAATAGCTTACAAAATTAGAGTTAATAGAATAAATATATATTTAAGCTATAAAGTGAGGTATAATCTTGGGTTAAAAATTTTAAATGTGAATATACTCGAGTAAGCATTAACCAAATGGAATTAAATTTAATTCAGGATAAATAGAGTGATTTTTGGAAATGAAACTTAACTTAGTTAAGTAAATTGGAAGCAAACTGGTTGGACTTTAATATATTTTAATATGTTGTCGAATAAAATAAAATGGATTGAAATGGTTGAATATCTTGGTAGAAAGAAATGAAAATTTGGAGTTGATTATAATTTGAAGTTAACTCAGGTCGAGTTAAATGAGCAGCTGTATATGCATACTATTCTTTTGTTTTGGATAGGAAGCTTAACTTTGTTAATAAATATAATAACATTTTATAAAATCAAGTATGATATTAAAAGGTTATATATATACTAAATCAGCTTATGCAAGAAAAGAAGCGTTTATATAGGTATATGTACCTTTGAGTATTAAATGGTTTTAGGTTGTTATAAAATGAAATAAAAGTATGGTGATTTAAAAACGATTAAAGGAAGGAATTGATAAATAAAATGAGTAAATCAAAATAGTTTTTTCGAAATGGAATTTGAGATATAAATTGAATCTGGATTTATGGATCGAATAGTCATTCGACATAAATAGAAGCAAACAAAATTTTGTGAATTCATGGAAAGTGAATAAATTGGTTTAGAACCAATTTGTAATAGATATGAATATATTATGTATAGTTATGAATTGAATGCTAATAATTTGGTTGTGAATCATTCGAACTGAATGAAATGATATTTAAATCGATTGAAATAAATAATCGAATGTTGGAACCTTGTGATTATTGATAAATTCACGCTATAACATGCATTGCTTATGAATATCATGTGTTTAACTAGTTAAATGAATGAAATGTTGTTAAATTTCATGTTTTTGGGACTTACATGTTTAAATTGAGTAAATACAGGTACCAGAAGACTATTCGACTAGATTTGGTTGCGCAAATTGCATTTAAATTAAGTGAACTTGCTTAAAAACGCTAAATAAAGGTACGCTTTAGGATTAAATACAGCAATGATATAAATATTGTTATATATTTTGTTTTTTGGCCATGAGAGCCAATGTATATCTTTTTATCACTTTTTTCATATTGCAAAAGGCTCTTCGTACAAGGAAGACTTTGCCAAAAAATTTCGAAAATTTAGAAAAAAAATTAAAATTTTTGGTAACCAAAAATTTGATTTTGAATTTTAATTGAAATAAAAGGGTAATGGTTTAAAAATGGAAAACTAATTGTTTTGGTTGGAACTAAAAGATTATAAAAGTGAATATTGAATTTTCACTTAGTGGATTTTGATAAGTTAATGGGTTTAGAGCATTTTTCCTACTTAGCCATTTCGGAGACGAAATTCTTTTAAGGGGGGAGGAATGTAACGACCCGGATTTTCAGCCGTTTGATTTTGAACATTTAATTTATTTTAAATGTTGAATTTGAAATGCAAATGGAATTCTAATTTGAAGTTTACCGATCAAATAAGTGCAATGAAACTTAAGTTCCAAATACAGCGATTCATTGGATAAATTAAATTGTTGAATTAATAATCGATAATCATTTAAATAATTGAATTGGAGTTGAATATGAATTGAAAATGATTTCTAATGTTAATATTAATTCAACTGGAATTAGAATTGAGTTAATAAGTTTTTAAAACTAGAATTTCAAGTGATTTCGTCAATTTTTGAAATCGTCGATTTAATGACGTGTTAAAATAGCGATTTGGGGCACAGTCTTGAAATTCGATGAAACCAGTTCCATTGGATCCGTAATATTGTATTATTATCGGATTTCAAATTTTGTAGCGTTTGGATTTACCGTTTGGTCGTGCGATCTGAAAACGCCTAGAAATAATTTAATTGAATTTAATTTAAATAGTCGAATTAAAAATATATCTTCTCCATACGATCAATTAGGATTCGAAATTTGTTCCATCGCGTTTGGAATAGGGGTATAACATTAGGAACGCCAAGCGGCACATCTCAATAGAGATTTGGGATTTCGAGTTATGCAAACGAAATATTCTGAAGTTTAATAGTATATAAAAAAGAGATATAAAGTAAAACCCCTATACCCAACCTTACTTCGTACGTAAGCCACCCCTCTTCTTTTTAAATTCGCATTATCCCCTTTATTCCCTTTTTAGATCGAAGCTCGAATCGAAAAAAATGAAATGAACGAAGCTTTTGTTAAAATCAATTCATGATGGTAGGCGAAGCAAGGGCGATGGTAGGCGGTGAGCATGGTGGGTCGCGGTTGCGAGGTGGGTGTTCGACCGAGTTAGGGATGTCACATTTGAAGGGGAGTAGTCGCATGTTTGTCTGGTAGCACGTACGACGATGTAAGGGGGAGCGCAGCATCGGATGGTGGGAGTCGCAATTTCGGATCGCTATTTGGGTCAAACTAGACCACGATGGTGAAGTCATGTGTCAGTTAGATGTCGTATGCTTTGGGTAGGAACTCACGTTCATGTAGCACGAGGGAGGAGTGAACCGTGATGAAGGCGTGGCGTTGGCTAGAGGTGAGGAGGTGCATAGGTGGTTGTCTAGAGCATGCGACTGAGTAGTGTTTCACGATTGAGGAATCATTTAGGTAATTAATGTTTATAATTAGTTGATTAAATTAACTAATTAGTAAATTTATGGTCTTTGATTTAAATGAACCTTATAAAATTCGTAACCCTTTTATACAAGGTCTTAAAATCATGAAATTGATCATTTTGGGTTCGTCACTGTGGAATCTATGCAATAAGATTTATTTGGAGTCAATTGGAAGTAGCTGAGATTTTAGATTTAATCGAATGTTATTTCAATTTAATCTAAAATGAGCATTCGGCAAATTAAAAATCAATGTGAGTAAATCTCACTCGTCTTGGATTACTGTTTTAATTTAAATTGTTGGAAATTAATTATTGAATGATTAGATGAATTTATAAATTATTATCAGTTGGATGTTATATTGTATATAGTAGTATATATATTAGTAGTTAGATATTATTCCTGCCTATGGGAGCGGATGAGACCCTATGTGCTCCGCATAATTGCGGATGACCCTATATTACCACGATATCCCGCCTCAAAATGGGATTGGTATTTTATATTATTTAACATCTGTGGATGCAGGGAAACAGGTTGGAGGGATCCAACTAGAATTCTCAAAATATATTGATTTTTTCATATATAGTGATATATGTTGTGGTTGAATAATCTGTTATGATTGTGGTGTGATTTGATATTTTGGATGTTATAGTAGCACCGGCCCAATATTTGGTATTTTAAATACTATATATAATATTTTGAATTTTAAAAAGAAATTAAAAGGTGATTTTTGGAAATAAAATTTATTTATATGGGAGTTGGAGTATTAAATAAGGAATGGATTTGAATTAAGTAAGAAATTTAATTTGGGAATTTACTTAACGATTTCATAAAGTGTTTCAAATGGATATTTTGAAATTAATTTATACTGGAGATTTTTAAATAATAGATTTAAGTAGGATTTCCTAGAATTTTAAAATGAAAGTTGAAATCAAGTTTTGAATGGATTTTGGAATAATATTGGGATATATTAAGAAATAGATTTCTAATGGAATTTTAAATAGAAATTGATTTATAAATGGATTTGTAATATGAATTTGTTATTTATAGAGAGAAACCCAAAATGAGTTATAAATTCATAATGGATATTTGTAAATAAAGTGGAATGGTTATAAATGGATAAATTATAGGAAAGGATTGAAAATAGATATTTGAAATAAATTTGACAAATAAATGAGATTAAGAGAAAAATATAGAGTTGAAAGGGTGATTTTATAAATAAGGATATTTTAAAAATCAGGAATCAAAACCTAGAAGGATGTTGGATTTATAATCCAAGATTTATAAATAAGTGAAGATGATTATCGGTTGAAATTTAGAAATGTAATCCATAGTGTGGATTTAAAATGAAATATGAGAATCGGCTTAGAAAGAAATAGTGGATTCTATTTTTGAATTTGGAAATAGTTATGGAATTGGAGATGCAAGTCAATTTGTGATAAACGAGAGAGAATGTATAAATGCAAAAATGGTTAGGTTGAATTTTTAAAATAAATTGTATTTGAGAATTTAAGTTATGTTTTTCTAAAATGAGATTTTATTTATTAAACTATGTAGTTTAAACTGTTAGTATTGAAATATTTCATAAAATGGATTATTCAAATATAAATATTGGTTGAAATGAATTATAATTTTTGTAATAAGCTATGTGAACCGATATTTATTATTTATAAATGGGTTGGAAATTATTATCGTTGTCTGTTTAAAATGTTTTATATTTTTAATAATTACTTAAATGTGGTTTGAAAATAAATTTTTATTCTTTTATAATACTTATTGTATTTATATATAGAGAGTTTTGGAATTCGATTGAAGTTATTTATAAATTCTATCGAGATTTGCAAACAAGGGTTATTTAACGGGTGTGATTTGATAAGAGGAATCTTATAGAAGATTTTGGGAAAAGAAAATTCTCTAAATATGGTAATACAAGAATTCCGGAAATGAATCTGAATTCATAAATAAGTTATAAATGGTCAGACGAGATTATATATGAGTGTAATCGATTCTGGAAATTGCAAAAAGGAATTAATGGAAATTTTGGAGATTTATGAGATAAGATCTGATTTATTTCTTAAAGTCATTGATATTTGAAATGATTTTGGAAAATAGACTTATAATATTTTCCTAAGTATTGAATGAAATTTTTTGGAAATATTTTAGCGACAAAGGGATTTCTATAGAGATATCTTTTCTAAGTAATGAATTATAAAATGGAATTTGGAAATATTTCTAAGTATGGATATGGTTGGAAAAATATCCTGTTAGGGGTGTAAGATTTGGAAACTGTTTCCAATATTGTAATATTGAAAGAGATTTGGATATATATATTTGTAATGATATTTTGAAATAAATATTTTAAATAATTTATAATATGGGCTTAGTGACTGTTTATGTGTGAAATTGATAGTTAAATAACCGACTATCAAATCTGGCCAAATTCGTTAATCATTTCAAAGAGACCGAGATCGGATTTAATTATCCGAAAAACCACTTCGGTCCGATTTGTGCGTTATGAATTGTGTATGTCTCGAAGATAATGGAGATGGTGATCTGTGAAGAGATTGGTTTGTTCAGTCCCAGAACAACTTGTATGGATGAATGCTATCATTGCATTATTGCCTGGATGGCAGTGTTAGCATTCCAAGTATGAATGCTATTCTTAAGGTAAACGTAGCCTCAAGCCTCATCAACCGAAAAATGACAAAAACAGGGCATGCAGCAAGGCTAAGTGGGTCGCTTCTATTAGGATATGATCATCACTCATCTAGAGTTAACATCTATCATCACTTTCATTTGTATGCGTTCGGGCCCATTAGTGGTGATCATATTCGGTACTAGTAGTCCAGTGCTAGGTCAGTCTTGTGTGGTGGGGGTACAAGATGTTCTTGTCAGACCCCGGTGCATTTTGTCTAGAGATGCACCTTCGAAAGGTAGTTCTTTACCTTGTCATAGTATGGAATCCATTCTCTAATAAGCGTCGTGCGGTTTTGATAGTATACCAGTTATGCTAAAATGTGAGATGCAAGCATTTCAACTATTTCCTAATTTACTTTCTATAGACACTATTATAATATCAGATGATTTTGATATAAAATATTTTGGTTATCGTAAGGTAAAACTCGTCGTATTTATGTGTTGCGAGGTCTTACGAGATACCTTTGTTTTCAAAGGATTTTAATAACAATAATAATTCAAATTGAGTGTGTTTTCTCACGCTAGTTTTCCAAACTAACTCGGGTGTTATTTTATAATAATGCTCGGGTCAGACCGAGTATTACAGATTCAGGATAGGATGCTAAGGAGTTCAGGAGACGAGCTAGAGGATTTCAGGCTAGAGAATATGCGCACCGAGAATAGATATCTATCTTAGCTAGCGGGGTCGCCTCTGGTAGTCCCGCTGCGGCCTCTGCCAATTAATATACTGGGCCCGTCTCATCTTTCTTTGGCTTTCCGCTGTGTGTGTTATTTATGTGAGGAAAAGTTATTATAACTATCCAGATTTATTGTCGACTATTGTATTCTGATGAATTTATGTAAAAAACAGTTATAGTTCTTTTGTATAAAGATTTGTTTTTATGTATTATATTTTGCTCTACTGTGATTGTGAGATTATGTGTTGTTGTTTCTATTTGTTTCTATCTTTTCTTCTTCTTTACCCTAGTTATTCGCTCTTTCCTACAATTTGGGTTGGACAACTGTGAATTATTATTGATTCAAAAGGTACGGAACAACGGGTCGCTACGACGATGGTAATAAAGAAGAGGAAGATAGAATTGGAGAACCTCAAGAAAATAAAACATAAGAACATCTAAACGAAAGTCTAGCGGTCGAAAGACTAAAATTCAAAGCAGATCATCCTCCAAAATTGATAATAGGTAATCTAACAGTAGGTATTCAACTCGATCTTCATTTAATAAAAATCTTTGTATTGTGCGTATCTATAGTGGCTTTATTTTAGAAATCGAACCCAAGGATGTAGATACTTCACTTAGTCTGAAAGTTTGATTATGGCTATGCAAGAAGAACCAAACCAATTTGAATGAAACAATGTTTGGGAATTAGATCCTAGACTTAGTGACTATCCAATCATAGGAATAAAGTGGATTTTCAAAAACAAGTACTATGAAACTGGAACTGTAATTAGAAACAAGGCTAGGCTAGTTGCTAAAGGCTATAATCAAATAGAAGACATTGATTTTGATGAAACATTTACACCAATTGCTATATTAGTGTCCATTAGAATTTTATTAGCATTTGCAAGTTTTAAAGGTTTTAAACTAAAACAAATAGACATAAAATGTGCATTTTTAAATGGATCATTGAAAAAAAATGTTTATGCTAAACACCCCCCGGTTTTGAAAATCAAGAATATCCAAATCATGTGTATAAACTCAAAAAGGCATTATATGGACTAAAACAAGCTTCTAGAGCATGGTATGAATGTCTTAGTACCTATCTTTTGGAAAATGGCTTTAGAAAAGGTTGTGTCGATACTACCTTGATTATCTTACACGATAAAGATGATCTCCTAATTGTTCAAATTTATGTTGATGATATTATTTATAGTGCTACCGACAATCTTTTATGTGAGAAATTTGAAAAAGTCATGCAGAACAAATTTGAAATGAGCTTGGTTGGAGAATTGAAATTCTTTTTAAGATTTCAAATCAAACAAAGCAACAAAGGAACTTTATTTCATAGACAAAATATGTGAAGGAGTTACTAAAAGGATTTGGAGCATCAAATGCAAAACCATTAAAAACTCCTACGAGTCCCTCATTCAAATTCGACAAAGATGGAAAAGGTATTATTGTTGATCCAAAGAAATATCAAGGTATGACTGGATCTCTCCCTTATCTTATTGCATCTAAATAGATATTAAGTTCTCAATATGTTTATATGCTCGATTCCAAGCTAATTCGAAAGAATCTCATTTAAAAGTTATAAAAAGAATTTAAGGTATCTCTTACACACATAAGATTTCGGTTTGTGTTATCCATCTAGTAACAATTTTGACTTGGTTAGTTACTTGTATGCAGATTATGCTGGTTGTCTTGTTGATAGGAAAAGCATTATTGGAATATGTTTTATGTTAGGGCACTCATTTGTCTCATGATCAAGTAGAAAACAAAATTGTGTCGCATTATCCACCACTAAAGCAGAGTGTCGCATTATCCACCACTAAAGCAGAATATATAGCATTACATAGTTGCTCTGATCAAATTGTATGGATGGTGCAAACTCTTACCAACTATGGCCTATTATTTAAATGTGTCCCGTTAAAATGTGATAGCAAAAGTGCAATTGATTTGTCAAATAACCCTGTGCATCACCCTTGCACTAAACACATAGATGTGAGACATCACTTTATTTTTGTTTATTTTTTTTGAAGACCTAGAGAACCAAGCTTTGCTTGTAAACTCTAAGGAAGTATGCACCGAACCCATAACACATACTTTAGGTAATTCACAAGGATATGTAGTTGGTGGGGATTAAACCCTCGACCTTTAAGATGAGAGCCACATGTCCTAACCACTGCACCACCTTGGGGGTTGAGACATCACTTTATTCAAGATCATATTTAAAAAAAAAGATGTTTGCACTGAATTCATTCCTAATGATCTTCAATTAGCAGACATTTTTATAAAACCCCTTCAAGAAAATAGATTCCCACGACTTCTTTTAGATTTAGGACTTTTAGAAATAACGTAGATCTTTAACTCTCGTCTATTCTAGTAAGGAGTTTACTTTGGAAAAGATGGTTGATAACTGCTTGAACCTTTTGAAGTCAATAAAAATTGCTAATAATAATTGAGAAAGTGATCGGTGATGATTAAATTATACTTCATAACGAGAGAAAAAATATGTTAAAATTTCATCAAAATTGATATTTTTTTACAATACTTTTAAAATTAGTACATATTCCATGATCATTTCTATCACTATCATCCTTCTTGTAATCCATACACTAAAATTTAATATGACTAGTGCGAACCCGCGCTACGCACATGGCTTTCTCTAAAAGGTTGCCGATGTTTTTGTAATTATCATCGAATTTTTAATTATATTATTACAGGAATACTAAAATGATGGCTAACTTCAACATTTTATTCCAATCCATTTTGGTAAATGATGTAAAGAAATTCTAATCAAGATTATATTCATTTTGTTCATTGTAGTTCATGTAATTATATTCGTATTTCCATACTTTTATGCTTGACATAAAGACAGAAATGACCATACAAACTATCCATTACATGAGACATTTGATGCTTGAAAATGGTCCAAACGCTCTGTGCATATGGATTTGTCTCACTGTTTATTTTGCTACGTAAAACCTTTTCAATTAATCATAAACCTAACATGTTTTGGGTTTTATTGGTTAGTTTTCCAAATATCTGAGAATTTTTTTTTATGGTTCATCCAAAATTTGCTTTAGCAACACTATTTCATATTGTAGAACACAACAGTAGATGCTATAGTCATGTTCTTTTTGAACACAACCTATCTCGAAAACTATTTGACAACTCTTAGACATTACACTTTCTAGTAAGATTAATCAAATTGTATGCAACATTTTATATAATTTACATATACCCCTATATTGATGTCAATACTACTCATCTATACAATGTATATAATTTACAAATACTGCATATTGACATCAATACTACTAAGGTTGAATTAATTTAAAGGACAAAAATTTGTATATTTTAGCCTTAAGGACACGACCTCAATATTTTAACCACAAGGACAAACATTCTTCTAATATTTATTCATCAGGACAGACATTCTTTCAAATTATTCATAAAGACAAACATTTTTCCAAAACTGCCACCGAACTAAAAACTGATACCTAAAAACTGCTACTGATAACTACAAACTAATACCTAAAAACTGCTCTCAATAACTAAAAACTGGTACCTAAAGAAAGTTGTTCTTTATGCTAAAATACTGGAGGTCTGTCCTTGAGGCTAAAAAGCTGATAAATTTTGTCCTTGACAATAATTTCCTGTACTACTAATCTATACAATGTTACCAAAACAATTTACATATTGACAATGGTGCCAATAAATTTATCCACTTAAACCCGGCAATATATCACCAAAAGAAACATGCAGGATAATTCATATTGTAAAATTGCACTAACATACTTTGGACAAAAAGAAGGGAAAAGTTTGGACAAAGTGCACATCAATTCAAAAATATGATATAATCTTACTCTCTTTAAGTACTCAAGCAATTACGAATCAATAATAAGAAACCAAAATAATAGGAAACTTTGAAGAAAATGCACATTGTTTTGAAATTAGAAAATAAACATGATAACAAAAGATTAGAAAATAAATTCCTAAGTATATAAACAATGCGGAATTAATTTTGAGAAAAAATATACTTGTAAACAAACATGATCACTATTAATAGCCCACCACTGTAGGCATAAAATTCAAACTTTATTTGATTTTCTTCCCATAGCTCGAGGGAATCTTCATCTTATAAATACCTACTCAATAGCCTCTACCCAAGATACATTAAACTTCACCATATGCCATTATCAATCAAGGTTGATCCTCTTTAATTCGATGAAATCAAACCTCTCCACCATTTTGAGAGGCAATAATAATCAATATTCAAAATTAACCAATTTAATGATATGGCACTACACGCAATGAGTGTAAGCATAATATTTTTGTTATTGGCACTGTATATTACTTCCATACTGCTCATTAGTATTATTTCATAATGTTATAATAGAAACTTCAACACTCAATTTATTTGCATGAATGTATACAAAAAATATTAAAACAAAAATAATAACAACAATAATATGCATGCCATATGTATAGCCAGTCAAGAGAGAACTTGAATTTATGTATGTTCTTTAGGTTTATAAAGTGGAGCATATTAACTTATGTCGATGTAGATTTGTAATAATTTTCGATTTTAAACCAGTTAGCTGAATACTGGGACCCAATAAAAATACAAATTAATTTTAGTTGCTAAATTAAACAAATCATACAAAATATAATCAAGCAATTAAATTATCTACTTATCATAACAGTAACAACCTTAAAGTAGAGATTGATTAAATTTAACAGTTAAGTTATCCATTCATATGACTAAATATTATACCATGCCATTCTTTTTAGTCATCATACAATTATAAGTTACCTAAAATTGACTCATCATTTAAATTGAATTATTGTAGAATAGATAGAATTTACCTACATGTGCTTAAATTTAATAGTAAAGTAGATATCATAATTAGAAAGTTACCTTGAGAAAAACTGATAAAATCTGAACCCTGAATTTTAAAATTCAATGTTCTTGCTTACTTACTTTAACATGGCCACTGTTAGTTAAATTCTAAAATTTTTAGATATTTTAAGCAAGATGGAGGATAAATGCTCAGATAAAAGAGCATTAACAGTTGTTATTCTCGCCCTTCGAGCAATAATGGCAGTCACGATTATTTCTATAACCTTAGAACGTTGTATTGAGTTCTCAATCATAAAATCATGAAATACGTATGAAATATGAGTAATAAAATGTAAAATAAATATAAATTAGTTAAACCAACATGGTATCTCTTGTAATATTTGGAAAAACTAACATGGTTAAATTTTTGTGTTAAGGCTGACTGAATTATCTAATTTGGAAATATATCAAATCATTAAATATCAAGTTCAGCTTGTTTATATCCAAATAATAAGCAAATATGTTGTTAAAATCAAATAAAGATTTTTGTTTCACTCTAATAGCCTTACAAACCGAATTGTCATAAATTTCACATTTGTAAGACTCGATATCAGTAAAGATTATGTTCTTAAGGAGATTAAGCTAGATCAAAAAAATTAGAAAGCTAAAAAAAATGGTTGTAATGTCCAAAAACTTTTTTTATTTAGATTGAAACCGTATTAAGATATCATCATCATATTATAAATTAAAATATTAAGAATTTTTTTGTAATAAATGGTTAAGCGCACTAGATTAGCCTCTCTTAAATTATAAACCGAAGAGAAATTCTGTACTTATAAAAATAATCTTTGCACATGTTAATTTATAATGTTTCCATAATATCTTATTACCTAAGAATGTGGCCATATGCTTTTATTTTGTTCTGTCACTATAATTAACCCAAAGCAAGCAAAAGTTTTTTTTAGCAACAGATGAATTCTAGGTAAAAACAAAAATAATTCCACTTTCTCATCAAAAGAAGTTGCTAAAACACGTGCATCTACGCACGCACATACACACACACATATATATGAATGCTAGGTAAAAAAATAATAATTCCATTTTCTCATCAAAAGAAGTTGCTAAAACACGTGCATCTACGCACGCACATGCATAGATACATATATATGTATACGTATATATATATATATATCAATGGATTAGATGTTTTTTAAGAGAGAGAGAGAGTTGCATCAAATCCATCCGTCAATTTGTTAACTCCAATGGTAATATTAGGAGAATAAAAATGAAGGAGCTATGAATCCCGCATATATATATATATATATATATATATATTTGTGTGTGTGTGTTCCTTCTACTTTGTGTCGCTCACACTTTCCAACTAATATATGAACGTGATATGTTAAACTACTTAATAAGGTCTTTTTTGTTTAATGAATGAAAGTTGCTTTTGTGAAAAAGTCTAGTAACAATAGTAAGGTCTGGAATATGATAGGTATTTACCATATAACGTTCCAATAGCCTTTGTGAAATGTGATAGGTCTAGAATGTGGTAGGAATGAAAGTTGCTTTTGTGAAAGTTGCTTAGCCGGTATGAAACCGCTAGAAATATAAATGATTGAATAAGGAAGATTTCTAATCAACATCGACAAATGCAATGTTCAAATGTTTTTTTTAAATATTACTGTCCACAAATAAGCTTGGTTTGCCCAATCAATAGATAGTACGGAGAATAAAATCTTAGATGAAATAAATATATTGAATCATCAATTATAAAAGTCAACTTGTTTATATCCAAATAATAAGCAGATGTACTCATAAAATAAATTAAGACTTCTGTTTCTCTCTAATAGCCTTACGAACCAAATTGTCAATAATTCCACATTTGTAAAACGTAATAATGGTAAAGACTTTTTTTTTTGAAAAAAGGTACTTTATTAACAAAATAAAATCATATACTTCCACAATCTGCCTCGTTAAAACCTAGTAAACCCCCTAACCTAAATGAGTGCCTTGCCATAAAAAAGAGTACATATCATGTCCGTATATAAAACAGTACAAAGGATACTACAGACCATTACTTAAGTTGTCAAATAAGTGGAGGAGTAGACAAACTAGCAATACACTCAAAACCACCCATACGAACCACTTAGAGCAAGAAAACAAAGAAAAAGACAAAAGCAAAAAAAGTGCAAATACATGTGTACCTGTTGGGATACACAAAACAAGAGACACAAGAGAAAATAAAAATCTTCACAGTGCGGTGGCAGGAGAAGAGCTCATCACTTAACTTTGTTAGATACGCTCAAGTCTTCAATGGCGATGAAGGCATGTCCTTCGAAGCACGGTGAATGCCCGGTGACTTTTTTTTTTGATTTTTTTGTTCTTACCTTTCAATTGACTAACCAGATTTATCCATTCAGGATTATCTATGACATCAGTTGTAACAGTAGCTTTAAATTAAAAAGGTGATTCTTCTGGTCTAACTTTCCTGATGGGTTTTGTTCTAGAAGCCCGTTGAACATCCGAGCTTTGGTCAGTAGATATATCACAAGGAGTAGACATTGCATCAGGCAGAACGACAGAGGGATTTGAGACTTCAGTCTTATTATTAGCAGAATAGTCTTGTCTATGATAGGAGAAGAAGTGTTCTAAAGTGGGTTTAACAAATTGGATAAATTCACCAAATGGGCTCCGTTTAATATATCCTTTGAATTGATTTCCATCTCACGGTTTGAGATGACAGGATTACAAATTGTTTTACTCTGCTATAAATTATCTAAATCAAGAGGCATATCAGTATCATTTGGAAGATCTGTCGTATTTGTACTAATCTGATTGGTATCAACATTCATATCATTAGGATTGTTCAACCTATCAGAAGAATTCACTTTAGGTCACCAAGCCTTAGTGAATTGATAGTGTATATCCGTATGACCAAAGCTATGACAATTAGCACATAAATTTGGCTTCCACTCATACATAACTTCTTGCCATATAAGTTCATCATTCTCTAATAAAATAGGAATTTCAGAAGGAAACATACAGGAATTATCAATCTTAATTAAAACTCTAGCATACGCAATTTTAATAATAGCTTCAGTAAATTTGTCCAATTTGATGGGGATAACAAGGACCGAGGCGATACGACTAATCCCTTCCTCCATTCAGAAATCAAGAGGAAAGTTAGGTAACCGAACCCAAATCAGAATAGAGTTTAGGAGATCTTTGTTAAGTTGCATACCGGGCGACCATCGTTTCATCATCATCAACTTCTTGTTGTAAAAATAGGGACCCCCTTCTAAAACTCTATCAGAGTCTTTTTTATTCTGAAATTTGATAACATAAAATCCATTTTCCTTGGAGAAAATAGAAAATTCTTCTTCAGGTTTCCATACCCTAGTGATATAGTCTCCAAAATATGGATAATACGGTTTAGGATCAACAACATAAATTACAATTGCATTATCCCATTTTTTCCTAGCAACCTGAACAACGTCAACTGGCATCTTGGCACATTTCATCGAATTAAATTCGTAGGGCTAGAAAAACTTTAACAGGATGGAGACTAGAATATTATTTCCTCTGATGACTTCATTCCACGCTATGGTAGAAGAGCTGGAGGAACTCCGTATGTTAGTAGCGAAATTGTTATCCATTTGAATTGGGGGATTAGCATTACTAGGATGACAAGCTGTTTGCGATTGATTAAACTTTTGGGAAGCTTCACGGTTGATGGTTTCAAAGACAATTGATGCAGGTCTAGGCTTAATAGTTGGAAGAACAAAAGGGGGTTGTTGCTTCCATCTCCTTGAACACACGGTGGTGAAGCCATCGTCCACAGCAGGTGAAGGAGTGGAATCATTCAGTGATATGAAACCAGAGGGAGGATCGGTGACTCAAGGTGAAGGATTAGGGGGACTGTTCGATCGATTGTCAGTGGGCATGAGGGGCACAGGTGAAATACGAAGGTCGTTTGTCGGAGGCCTGGGAAGATCGTAGGCGAGGCAGGAGGATTGGTAGGGCACGAGACCAAGAAAAGGCACGAGGAAGCAAGCATGCGGCACGAAAATTAGACGCACGAGGCGGTGACCACCATTGTCAATTAGGGTTTCACAAACGCACGAAAATTCGACCAGGAAAAGACTTTTTTTAAAGGAGATTGATCTAGATCAAAAAATTAGAAAGCTCAAACGAAATAGTGGCATTCAAAGTATTTCTAAGTTTTTTTATTACTATCAAACATAGGCTTTGTTATGCTAGATAGTTATTATCCTGTACTAATTATTGAATCATTTATTCCAAAATTATAGATACCATCATGAAACCACAACAAATCTATAAAGGAAGCAAATGAAATAGTGGATTCATTACCATAAATCGATAAGTGGGGTAAAAATTAGAATAAGAGAATAATGAGAAGAAAATTTATCATGAAACACTTAAAGAGCAAGATGCTCCTCTTTCATAATATATCAAATATGTCAATAAATATTTCTTTCAGGCTTATTTATAACATCCATAATTGATTTCCCTTTCCGATTGGATTTCAGAAGTCATCAAGAGAAAAAGATTGCCAACGGATAAGTCAAAAACAGAAATCCTTGAAACAATTAAATGAGAACATGCACCTCAGTATAGAAAATGATAAACCGACAAGCACCATTGTCCCAGTGGTTGAGTGATTTGACTTTGGTGCGAGATGTCACAAGTTCGAAACTTGCGTAGCGTGATTTGAACATTTATTCAAACATGATTTGTGGTTTGTTGTCCCAGTGGCATGTTGTGTCTAAGTACCATTAAAAAAATGATAAACCATAAGAAAATAATCATAATATCATAAGTCATTATACATATACACAGTGATATAGCAATCCTACCTCTATTGGTGTCTTATATGGTTAACTTCCATTGATGATTCATGATGCTAAAAAGTGGCAGAATAAATACAAATTAAATTAGGCATCTAATGGCATATAAACTTAAAAGGAAAATACTGCTTTGTAGATATAACAGTAAGTAAATTTCATAAGATCTTAAATCTTCACAATTAAAAACATCTTATTTGGTTACGACTTAATAAGTAAACATTTGCATGTGTCAAGCAATACAAAGTTTTTCTTAGTATTCTAGAAGGAAACACCATGAGTTAAAAAAAATGATATAAAAAAGTTTCATAATTTGATACTTCTGTAAACTACAATAATGTGAATAAAGTATAACTTCTGGTAAATTGGGTTGTACTTTTGCAATACGGCTTCATGTAGGTGGAACCACTTTTGCAGTAATGATAGTGATTTAAAAATTGGAGCGGTTATTGATCAAGGTAGCACTAAATGAATTTACAACCTAGACAACATATTTACCTTTATCGCATGTATCATTTATGCAATGCAAGAATCCTAGAGCTTCTGCTCTTTCCTGTATAGAAGAATTCAAACCGTTAAAGATTAAACTTATCTTAGAGCTTATACCAAAAATTAATATGTTGTCAAGTTGTAGAGAAGGTCGAGAAAAGGAACTCGAGGAATAACAATTGAAACACAATAATATATAACATTGAAACATCGTAAATTGCACAATGAGAACATAACAATACTTCTCTCTTCCACACGGGCCAAGCGAATTCCCTTGCACACAAATAACCATGTTTTATGTTCATCCATATTAATTTCAGCATGCTTGAATCCAAAGGCAAAACTACCTTATTCTCGAATTATGTAGGATTCAATATATGCTAGAATTTATTTAATCTCATGGAACCATGCCTCTCTATAATGAACCGCTTTCGAGTCTACTCTTGCATACTTCATAACAATAGCCCTTAATTCATCATGCATACAATATATAATTTTTACAGTCATTCATCGGTTGTTTCTCATGATACAATGTTTTGAAACTAACCTTGCATGTATCTTTTACAAAACCAATAGTGGATGTATTGGTGTAAAGAGCCACTTTTGATGATGCTGTCTGTAAGTTAAAATATAAAAATACCTCTCGGCCTATAATAATAAAAAAGAGTTTATGTCAACCATACCAAAGAATATGATATCTACAATCTATGTGGACTATAGATCGCCATTTTCATATTCAAATAACAAAATACTAACATACCAAAACTGAACTCATAAGTATAATCATATAACTTTCACCTATAATTTCTCCACTCTTAATATAAAAAGAAGATCACCCTATTCCAATGAGAAGTAGATTCAATCTTTACCAAGTCATGGCAATTATCCGATCACATTATCGCCATATGTATCATCATCTACATTCAACAAAACTGCAAACATCAAGCTAAGAAAACTGTTAGAGAATCAGGCTACATTGAAGAACCTTTACAATACTATTCATTTGCCATTATCAAAAGTTAGTCATATGAAAATAAAATAATTTGCTATGTATAGAATACTTTGAAACTCAAATCATTGACATCATCGAGAACATTATTGGTCATGGAAATTACCAATGGCATCTCTAATACAATAATAGCAAAGATATTTCCTAGTTTAAATAATTATATAAAAAACAAATGATAAAATGGATAAAAAGCTATATTACCTTCTTCTTATTGTTAACTTTCAGACCAATAATAAGTTTCAATAGCATCTGCAAGAAAAATAGTAATGAAATAATCGGATACGAAAACATCCATGATACACTCTTACAACTGGTTAAAGACAAACCAAGATAAAATCATAGCTAAATTGACTTAAAAGAGGGAAAAAGATTACCAAGTGCCTTATATGGAAAGTTTAACCAGTGAATCAACATGCAACCCAAAAGCTATGATGAACTGCTAATAGGAAACCAATAAACCTACAAAAGTTAAGGAGTAGATATAAAATGATTTGTAGGCAGTGAGAAGAAAGTAAAAATTGCACCTCGGTGTCCTTTTATGGAATGACGATGTGGGATGGCTAAGCGGTAAGGTCGAACGTTTGGCGGCAGTGGTGTGCGATGGTGAAGAAGTTTTTTCAGTTGGTTCTATCGATGCTGCTAATTTGAAACCAACTAACCTATGATAAGGTTAAGGAGTAGAGATAAATTGATTTACTGGTGGTGAGAAAGAAATTAGAAACTGTACCTCAGTTCTTTTTATGGAACGACGATGTGGGATGGCGAAGCGGTAAAGTCGAACTTTTTGGGTGCAGTGGTGCATGATGGTGAAGTGGTGTTGTCGGTTTGTTTTATCGACAGGGTTTTGCGATGATGAGGTGGTCGGTGATGGCGGCGAAGGTCAGTCAATCTAGCGAAGGCAGTTATCAATTGAGCTAGTGGAGATTCGAAGTTGAATGTGCTAGCAAAGGTGGTAGAAGGAGAGGACAATTGCGAAAGACTGAAAGAGGCACAAATTAGGGGAAAGGGTATTATTTGGGGAGGACGATGGGAAGAGCTGCGCACCAAAAGAAATAAAAAGCGTAGTGATTCAGTTTAAATTTGTCACAAGAAATTGAAGGAGGCTTCTGAGCTATGGAAAGAAAACTCAACAATAATAGTATAGTATAGATGTGTAGAAGTTGGTACTTCAAAAATAAGGAATTATATTTTAAAAGTGTAATTTATATTTCTATCCCAAAGTATTCACTGACATTTACAAGTCCTCGTGGTTGAGCATGGGTAAGTTACTTTAATCTCTTTATATGTGCTTCAATTTTTCATTTAAAAGTCCTCGCGGTTATGCATGGATGAGACTCATAGAAGAGAGATAAATATTCAAGTAGATTCTCATTTAAAAGTCCTCGCGGTTATGCATGGTTAGAAAATACTTGACATTTATTTTTAAGTAACTACTAACCTTATTTAAAAGTCCTCTCGGTTATGCATGGTTAGTAAGTGCTTAATATTTTTTGTATAGTAGAGTAATTTACAAATTTATTCCTTTATTAAAAAGACCACACTACTGTTAGAACCTACTTTTGATATTTTGATTGTGAAAACTATGTAAGTAATATTATGTGAACTAACCATGTTTGCAGGAGAAGATACTATTTTACTCGATAAATAATCTACAAGATTCCGGATAGAAGCTTCAGTAATATATTGTCTATGCTTTGTCTACGGTCTAAGTCTAGTAGTAAATTCTTGTAAAATCTCTCCAAATTGGTATATGTAGGCACACTACTTAGAAATCTTTCAAATCATAGTTCATATGCCAAGATTTTTAGTAAATTAGTGCATACACAAAAAACATTTTTTAAAATATTTAACATGGCAGAAAACAAGTAATTTAGCCGACCGGATTGCATAGGTCAGTCGACTAAATTTCTGTGCACATGCACAACTTCATAAGAATATTCAGTCGACTAAACCATACGGCCGACTAAATGACATGTTTTTTGTACAATTTTCTCTTTGATTCAAATTTCAATCAATTTAGCTGGCTGAATTATTTTGTTCAGTCGATTGAATTTTCATAACTGCTATATTTCTAAAAAGGCACTTCACTTCAGCGAATAGAAACAACCCGTGATTCAAGAGTTGCTTTCATATCTTTTGATCGCTACTTTTGACGATTGGTTGCAACACTTAAACACTATATATAACTATGAAATCAATTGTTTTAATCACTTAATTCTGATTCTATTTTCACATTCTTATTGTCTAAACAAGCTTGCTATTTGCATTCAAGTACTTTCGATTCTAATCACTTGTTCATTCATGTAAATCTCATTAGCGATTAAATAAACTTTCTATCTTTTTGAATCACACTATATACACAAAGGAAAAGATTATAGGAAGGGTATATATTATTGACTTATCAGTGCTACTCAAGAGCATACTAAGTCAAGAGTAATTTTACTGTTTGTACAGAAGTCTTATTCATTTGCTCAGGCGGTTGAAGTCCTATTATGTTGCTTAGGCAGTAGAATTCATGTTCGGTTGCTTAGGCGATGTAATACCCATTCCTCTGGTCAAGTGAGGGTTTATAGTTTAACTCTAGAAGGAGTCTGGGACTGGACGTAGAACGGGAAGTTCGAACCAGTATAAAAATCCAAGGTGTCATTTACTTTCCTATTTACTTTTTATATTTATATTCCACGCCAGTAGATAACTTAGATAATATTCCATATTAGGATCCTTAGTCACTTTCAATTACTGTCGCTGTATCGATTTCCCTTAAACCATAATCCAATCATCAATCTAAAATGGAATTTCTATCTAACAAATAAAATATTATGATTTTCGTTTGATTGATTGAAATGTGCAATATATATTCCTCTCTATATGATTTATTGTTTTTATCAAAAGTCATCACTATTTCAATTATTATTATTATTTTTGATGATAACAAAGAGGTGGAGAGGTTAAGATTTTGGTAGATGAGTAATAACCTTACTAATATTATATGCAAGAGTTAGTTTTTTTGTAATTTTTAGGTTTTCGTTGTTTGTCTTTCATTTCTAGAATTTTTTTTAACATGCATTTGTGTAGGGGGTCTAGTTGTAAGGGGAGCATCTAAATTAAGGGAGCTTGAACACATCACATTAAGCATATTTATTTAATTCAAAATCTTAATATATGTTGGTTATCATCAAAAAGGGGAGATTGTAGAGTATAATGGTTTATGATTTTTATTCAATGATAATTAACATGTACATTCGTTAAATGTATTTGTCATAGTACTATTGCACTTTTACAAAATGAAATAAATATTTATTGAATGAAATAAATAAATTGCAATTATATTTATAACTCAAATTCAAATAGTACACATTTGCCTTCCATTATATTTACATTTTCAAATACAATATAACTTCTACCATACACTATCTCACATTCTCATATACAACAATTTTTACTCTCACCCACTCACTCTCAAATTTGTTTTTGATATGTTCTTGCTTCAGCTTATGTCCAGTCAAGCACAAATTGCTAATACTCGAGAGGAAAGCTCCTTGGCTTGTAATTCCAAGACATGTTTTTGGGTTCTAATGAAAATATGCAATCCAAGCATGAACCAATGTGTCAACCAAGGTTGAGATCATAATTCAGCTGAGGTAAGAAGCCTGACCAAGAGCATCAGTTGTCTGAACTCAACAAACAACAACAATCAATAGCTTATATTGCCCAGACCGAGACTAAAGATCAAGATGAATGAAAGATATCCAAAAGCTGTATATAAAAGCATCATGTCATCAATCCGCATCAAGTCACACTCTACCAGATAATGATGTGTATCTGAATCATGATCGCTCATAGTCGGCAAGATCGTCGATCTGAGAGAAGACGCTCAACCAATGGCATCACAGCATGCTGGCTATAATTAGGTGGCAATCCCAAGGCACATGGGATCTTTGACACATAACAAACAAAATCTAGATGGTACTTTCCTATATTAAAGCTCTAATCAAAAAATCAATGATGGAAACACTTAGATTCATTGTAAGAAGCCTCTTGCCTATACGAAGAGTGACTAAATAAGGAAAGGACAGTGCACGTAGGGAATTTCGGCTCGAACCACTATAAAATGTCTCGGTGTTATTTACTTTCAACACTATACTTCCTTCCCATTTCTTGTCCTAATTCAGTATTTCAGGCAATACAACATCCCGTCTTA
Source organism: Allium fistulosum (assembly GCA_030737815.1). Lineage (NCBI taxonomy): Eukaryota > Viridiplantae > Streptophyta > Magnoliopsida > Asparagales > Amaryllidaceae > Allium > Allium fistulosum. The sequence goes on along the minus strand of CM060902.1, from coordinate 335,199,755 downwards.
GTATTCTTATATCTGGGACCTATAATCAAACCAACGTTCAGAGCTAGACCTTTGGACCTCGGGGTGTTGGCGTAGAAAAAATTCTTCACTATCATTTTATTAATATTTAAAACTATAACTTTTGGTAGTTTCAAAAAAAATTGTAAAAAATCTTTTTAAATTCACAAATTACGTAGTTTGTAGAAAGTTTTTATTTTGAGTTTGAAAACTAGACTTAGTAAAGTGAAAACCTTCCATTATTCTCGTAAGATTAGCGGGAGGGCTTCACTTAAACCGGGTAAAGTAAAACTCTACATTGACCTCGTTAGCTCAATGGTGGAGTTTCAATTTCTAAATTCTAGGCATAAATATGATATATAAAAGTTCTTAATAAGAGAGAACATATCGAAAGAGATACCGTGAATGTTGATATGTGAGTGCACTTCTCAGGGAAAGATTTAGTGAATTAGATTGCACCAAAGAAGAATTTCACCAAAAGGAGATGGTCAAGACCTGCAAATCAAATCATCAAGACTTCGAGACCATAAAGTGCTCGTTAGAGTTTAAACATTTTATAAGAGAGGAATATATTAAGAGGATTAGGGTAGTTGGACTGGTATCTTTCATGTGACTGTGGAATTTTTTTTAAAAGGGATACTTCATGCGTTTCCATCTTTTGCAGAAAAGTGCCATATGCCTTCATTTGGAAGAGTTACACAAACTTGTTAGGGAGTCACGGAAACATAATAAGGTAAAAAGGTTCTGAAATTAGATATTTAACTTAATGTTTAATAAACTCAATTAACTTCCATTTCTTCATAAATTCCTTAACTTTGTAAAAGAGCTTTCGGCACTGGTCTGTTTCGTGTCAATTTACTCGATGATAGATACAATAATTCTTTCCTTTTGGATCTTCTACGGTGGAAGGAGGATAGTTAGGATAACGGTTCTCTCCATAGGTCCTCAGAAAGAACCGAGGCAAATTCTGGTTGAGGGGAGTAAGAACTTGATCATGTTTTAATTTCTTTCAAGACTTACCACCTTGAGTATCTAGGATGGTCCTCTTATTAGAGGGATCCAAACCATCATATTTTTGCAACTCGGTGGAAATACCTTAAACTCCATCATGCAGGGCTTCAACGATTTTTTGGAGTTAGGTAGATTCATGGAGGGATTCATGAAGATATCCCGAAAGGTGCTTGATCTGAGAAGCTTAAAGTTTATAGATAGGATCATATCCTTAACTATTTTCCTTTTCTAAAATAAGTGTGACCAATCTTTCGTTGTTATCTTCTTCGATGAGTTGAATGCGAAGGTTGAGGGGTAGTTATGAGATGACTCTTTTGTTTTTGGGACTAGACATAATTTGTAACGACCCGTATTTTTAAAACTTTAAAAATACGAATTAAAATGAAAATTTTGGATAAAAATCCGAAGGAAATAAAATTTTGTGTTGTTAAATGTGAATTTCAAGTTGTAAACCAAATTGGTTATGATTGTAAACAAGAATAAATAAAATGGTAGATTTAATATTGAAGTTATAATATGGAAATCAACGTAAATGAATGTAATTTAATATTACTTTGAATTTAAATAAGATGATAGCTGAAGAAAATGAAAGTAAATGAATTATAAACTATTGATAATAAATATATAAGTAAATGGTTGATTCAATAATGAAAGTGTAAATCGAAATAAAAGAATTCATTTGGAATTAAATAACTTGAATTTGAATTACAATATAATTGAACGCTGAATCTAATATAATCTTTTATATTGGATTTATAATGGAAAACTGCATTGTAAAAGATTGTTAATTACTATGAAATTAAAAATGGAATTTGTGAACAATTGAAATTTGATTTAAAATTTAATAATTTAAAATTGGGAATTTTATATTGAAATTAAACAGTCGAATAATTTATTTTTCGAATATTGGATTTAATTAGACAATTAAATCGATAATTTAATAAGTTAAATTTCAGAAATAATTGAAATCGAGTTGAATATGATTGAAAATGATTTGTAAAATTTTTTCTTATCATATTGGAGTTATAGTAATGTTATAGAACTTTTAAAATTGAATTTAAAGTTAATTTGTGAAAATTGAATATTTTAATATTTAATTATCGACTGAAAAATAGCCATTTTTCGAACAGTCTCAGAATTGAACGAAACTCGTTCCATTGGATCCGTAATAATTTGTTATTGTCGGATTTCAATTTTCGTACCAGTCGGAGTTATCGTTTGACCGTGGCAGCTCGAAACGCATCGAATTGTTTTTAATATTAATTCGGCGAGAGAAAATAGTCATTTTTCAAAAAGTCTCGGACTTCGACGAAACCAGTTTCATCGGATCTGTAATGTCATATTATTGTAGAGTTTCAAATTTCATGTCAATCGGATTTACCGTTTGTCCGGGGCGAGCCCAAACGCACAGAAATTTGATTAACCGATTTAATTTTAAATCGATCGTTTATTGCCGTAACTCGCACAGATGATCGAATTAGCTTCCGAAACCTGTTCCATTGTGTTCGGAACACGGGGTAAACCTTAGAAACGTCAGTCGGCACGCTTCGTTTGGAGTTCGGAAAATCCGGGATGAATAGTGTCGCGTATTTTTCTATAAAAGCCCCTCACTTTCTCTATTTTCCAAAAACCCTAGGGTTTCAGCCCTTAGCCGCCACTTTTAATTCAATGGCCAGAAAATTTCGAAACTTCTTTCCTTAATATCTCTCAATCCGTTCAACGAAATCGAAAAATTCCAAAAGCAAAAGTGTAGATCTCGGCGAGCTCTTCAAATCCATACGGAGATGATCGAAAACGGAGCAACGGATCAACGGGAATTTGCATTTAAAGTTTCGTGTTTGTCCTCGATTTGCGTGCAGCAGAGATGGCCGAGCTCCACCCTACTCTGGCCGATGGTAGCCTCCTTGAAGGCCTTCGACGTGGTATTCCCTGATCGTTCTGGAAGTAGTCGTGGAGGTCGTGAAAATTGATGGAAGAAACGACGGCCTATGGGTTGCATTTTCTGGGAGTTACGTGAGGGAGAAGAGAAGGGAGTGGACGGCCTGATCTGGTGGAAGAAAAAAAATGGACGGCCCAGATCTGATGAGGTTTAAAATTATAAAAGAAAATTGTAAATATTTATAAAATAAATTCGTGTTAACTTCAAAAATGTATAACTTTTTCATACGAGGTCCGATTGGAACGAAACTTTTTGCGTTGCGATCGTAATGACGAGAGCTTCGAAATGAAACTGGTTTGGATGGATTTGGAGACGGTGGAAATTTGGATTAAAGTTGGGCGTCGTCCAGTTTTAGTTCCAAACCGGAATGCCTCGGCGACAACGGAAAATCAAGGTGAGTGTTTATACGCTCACAATTGACTAAAATAATTTGTGTTAGTTAAACTTATATTCTGAAGTGATATGAAATTTATTGGCTGTTGTTTGGTAGGATTAATTACCATCTGTATTGATGTATGAATTAATTGATAGAAGTTAAATTGACCGTCAAAATAAATTTAAATTTAAATTGGCAGTATATTACTCGATATTGATAATTATAAAATTGTTGTGAATGTTATTGGCTTTATGGTTGATTGGTGGTGATGGATGCTGTTGGTCGATATTGGTTGTTTATTTATTTTGATATATCATGCTATCATCATGAATATTGTTTATTGCATATAAAATTGTAAACTGAATCATTTCGAATAAATTAAGGAATAGGTTGAAATGATATACCTATGAAATCTATTTGGATTGAAATGATACATATCCATCCTTGAAATTATAATCGAAATAATTATCCACTTGGCCATAGGTTAGAAAATTATATACGGACACCGGGTTGGTTAAATTAAATGATTTTAAAAGTTGTTTTGAAATTATTTAAATAAATTGATTTTAAGAATAAAATCCAATTTATGGAGATTGAATTATTTTGAATTGAAGATCGAGATGTTGGAATTTAAACTTGGTAAATGAAATTGTTTAATTATTCAAAGTTTAGATTTTTAAGAAAAAGATTGAAATACGACGTAAATTTTCGAAAGTTGATTTGTTTTAAAAGATTGGACTTTTAATCGAACTCTGAATATTTCTAAGAAAATTTATATGAAATGATATTTCAAGTTTGAGTTTGGAATTGAAAATTAATTTGAAATTGAGATTTAATTAATTTGGAATTTAATTGAAATTCAAAGAAATTTGTGAATTGGACTAAATTGAAACTATTGAATTAAATTTGAAGATAAAATTGATCTGAATAGGATTTGAACTGAAATTGATTTGGAATGTAATACTTAAATGAATTCTTGAAATTCGAATGTTAATCTAAGTTTATTGAATTGGAATTGTTCCAGAAATTAAGTAAACTACTTAATACAGATGTGTAATTTGAAGTATATTCTAATTTGAATACGAAATGGTTTTAAAGCGAATCTTATATAAATATATGAACTGTTTTGAAATGTGAAATATTTAAAATTTCAAAATATATTGGAAGTGAATTTGTTTATTTTATGGTTCAAATATGTATTTGAAATTGATTTTTGAAATCGAAATGAGATATTGAGGCGAAAAATGATTTTGAAATCGAAATGAGATATTGAGGCGAAAATGATTTTTGAAATGAAATTGTATACTTTGAGTAGATATGATGATATTTGAATGGATTTGATTTTGAAGCGAATATGATATTTTGATATCAATTATGAATCGATTTGAGATGTAAAAGAGCCACCGGTGAAAAAAATACGTAGTTATTAAAGAGACCGGGATCGGATATGGACATACTCTCTGTCGATACCGAAAACCACTTTAATAACTAATACACGCGGAGTGTTGATCCAGAATGAAGTGGATGGTTTTGATGTACGTTGCTGATTTGAAGTAAGAGAACGTTAATGGATGCCTTGACACTTATGTCAAATTTGAAATGACTAAAACAGGAGCCATACCCATGCCAGTGAGGTTAGCTGCCTCTAGCATTCACACTCCTTCGTATACTATATCTACTTTGTTGTCGATTGGTGATCACCCTTGATTTGGGAGTGATGTGATGCGGTGGGCGATCGTAGCAGCGATGCGTTACCACCAGCCGGAGACGCGAAATGGTAGTATCCTACCTTGGGCATTGCCTCACGTGCCTTGTCATACTTTTACCCTTATGCGCGACCACTACGATTTTGATTTAGTGTTAGTGTATCACGACGCGTCACTATCCACCGACGGTTTACTGGTGTGTTATATGCAAACTGTACACTAGGGCTTAAAAATGTGTTAAGGGGGATCAATGTAAAGCCTTAACACTATGAAAAATATTTATTTTACTTGATAGACATTACATATATAGCGTATTGTACTACATAGTAGATAGTTTAACGGATCCTTAAGAGATGGAAAATCCCGTAACATCTCTTAAGTTATTGCACTCACGTTGACACTGGATAGGAGATGTCAAACCCCGTAAACATCTCTGACGCCGTCACACTCTTATTTCTTATTCGATTTGACTTACATGAGATATTTTAGTCCTGACTCGAGTGTTTTGTCTTTTCATTACGCTCGGGTCAGCTTGAGCATTTCAGATAAGGTTGAAGATCTATTCTGGAGGACGAAGACGGAGTTTGGTATTACATCATTTGTATTCTGCTACTGTATTATTTTTCCGCTGCATTGTTGTATTATCTCTGATATGTATGTAACTCTGATTTATGATGTATAATAATAATCAAATTTATTTAATTAACAGCTTCATGAACTGTTATTTTATTATTATATCTTGTTCCTTCCGCTGTAAGATTCTGAGTTTGCTTCTGTTCTTTCTCTCCTTTTCTTATTTAACCCCAATAACCATCTGCCTTTTTGAACGGTTTGAGTTGGACATGTGTGGATTATTGTCGACTTGAACGGTCAAAATGTGGGTCGTTACAGTTGGTATCAGAGCTTTGGTTTAGATTACCTGAGCTCTAGTGGGGAATAACTCGTTGAAATAGGGTTGAAACCTATGAATGAGTTTGAGTGTATATGAGAGAGCGTACTTGTTATTTGCTATAAAATGGTTTTATATTGTGTTGATTTGTTCCGTTGAGTATTTATAAATTTTGGTCGGTACATGGGACGCCATGGCATCGATAGGGATTTCTAAACACTCGAATAGGACAAACTGACATAATATCGTTTTGAATTATATTTTATATAAATATTATTATGAATATATAAATTTTGATTGTATTGGTTGGTAGGAGATGATAATATTAGATTATCGTCGTCAATTGGTTGACTTGTCAATATTTCTAAATTATTGACAAATGAAAAAAAATGAATTGGGAAATATAATTGAAAATGGAATTAAATGAATATGATTTTGGATTTGAGAATATAAATTCCAATGTTTGAAATTTGTTGCAAATGGTTTGAAAATAATATACATATTATATGAAAGAAACTCGAATAGGAAAGATTTTAAATGACTTTGAAATGAAATAAGTGATGTATGCCCCACTTGACGTTTGGAAAATAAGTTTCGGTAATGTGTGCACACATTATCGGCGTTTATTTTTCAAGAGTCCGAGTGGGGGAGACCACTAAATGTTTTCTGTACTCTTCGAATAAACTAGAAATTGAAATTTTTCTAAAATATGTAATAGAATTTAAAGGTTAAAATGAAAATTTAAATTGTAATAGTAAACCTTAATGTGATAAATAATAAATTGAAGATTTGTTAAATAAGCTCAACACTAGAATTTAATGAAAATAAGTTGTATATTAACAACTGCACTAAATTTGCATAACCATAACTTACCTAATATTTAAAAGTTTAAAATGCATATTTTGATAAGTAAGTAAAAAAAAAAAATATACAAGTATGATAGTGTAAATAAAATGTGAAGATCAAATTGATAGTTGCAAATATAAAAGAAATTCAAATTGAAAAATGAATAATATATACTTAGTTGATGGTATGAAATTTAATTTGAACAAGCAAAATTATTGAATTAAATCAATGAGGAAAACAAGTAAAGTGAATTATGGAATTTGATATAATCCAAACAAAGTAAATGAATTGAGTAAACTTGATTTGTTTGGAAATGAATAAACCAATTGAGACAAATAAAAGAAATTGATTGACTTGGTGGTAAATTTGGTATGGACGTTAATGTTGTTGTGCTTTGGTTGTAGATGGATGTTAGGTGAGTAAATACGATTCATAATGTAATGGAATTGAATAAATGGAATAAAAATTTAAGTAATTAAATTCAATTTGTAGTAAGGTGATGTTGAATATAATTGAATTCAATTTAATGTGAAGCAAAATTGTCTTGAGTTAAAATGTGGAGGTAATAAAGTGAATAAACCGAAAAACGAATTTAATGTAAACTTATTTCATAAAATATAAAGGAAATTAACAACTTTGGGTTAATGCTTGATTTTCCGGAAACTTTAAATTGGATAGTTTGTATTTGTAATAACAAACAAATGTAGAAATCTAAAATTGTCTAGTATGTGTTGAAACTAAAAGTACCATAACTTTTAAATGAATAATCGGAATTTGATGATCTTGTACTTTTCAGAAAGCTTAGAATCTGTAGCACGACTTTTGTTTAGAGTATTTCAGAAAATTCATTGGTTTACTAGGTTAAAAATGTAAATGTCTATCGCTGTCCTGTGTAAGAATAAGCAAAACCAATAGCATTTGACCTTAGTATTTATGACATAACTTTTTACTGGTGTATCAGATTTTGATGATCTTGCACTTTCTGAAAAGCTTAGAACTTAAGCTAAAACTTTTGTTTTAAGAATTTGGTGTTTTAATGTCGTTTAGATGGTCAAAAACGTGACCAAATGTCGCTGACCTGCGCAATTCATTGCCAGGCTGAGGCGTTCCTATTTAGTAAAACGGTCGTAACTTTTGAACGGATGGTCCGAATTCAATGATTTTGGACATTCCGGAAAGCCTGAAACAAATGCAACAACTTTTATTTAGATTCCATTTTAAAATTTTCTCGTTTAGGTGACCAAAAACTGGGATTTGTTCGCTGTCCTGAATTTAAAATTTTCAGTTTTGAAGTTAAATATGTATATGAATGTTGTTTATGCTAAGTATATCGATCTATCTTTATATGCATGGTTCTAACTTGGTTATTGAGCATTTTAGTAGGTAGCAAAGGGGTTGCGCTTCGCTTGTGGAGCTCGCTTCTGCGCTAAATGCAAAATGTAAGTTAAAATGCTAATAACCGCTTAATAAAAGGTACGTTCTCGGATTACGGTTTATGTTGTGGTATATTATTGTGTTCCCCATGTTTTGGGATGCCTCATTCTTGCAATGAGATGTATATCATGCAATTATTACCACTGTGAAATTTTTCGGTCCTAGCCGCGCAAAGGAGGTGCTGCCGAAATTTTTCAAAAATCCGGGAGTTAGAAAATTTTGTGAAAAGAAAAAAATCCTATAACTAAATTTTGCAAATAAGTAGAATATTTTGAATGAATTATATCTAGATGATGGTTTCCCCTTCTCCGTTCCTTTTCGAGAACGAAAAGTTTTAAGTGGGGGAGAATGTAACGACCCGTATTTTTAAAACTTTAAAAATACGAATTAAAATGAAAATTTTGGATAAAAATCCGAAGGAAATAAAATTTTGTGTTGTTAAATGTGAATTTCAAGTTGTAAACCAAATTGGTTATGATTGTAAACAAGAATAAATAAAATGGTAGATTTAATATTGAAGTTATAATATGGAAATCAACGTAAATGAATGTAATTTAATATTACTTTGAATTTAAATAAGATGATAGCTGAAGAAAATGAAAGTAAATGAATTATAAACTATTGATAATAAATATATAAGTAAATGGTTGATTCAATAATGAAAGTGTAAATCGAAATAAAAGAATTCATTTGGAATTAAATAACTTGAATTTGAATTACAATATAATTGAACGCTGAATCTAATATAATCTTTTATATTGGATTTATAATGGAAAACTGCATTGTAAAAGATTGTTAATTACTATGAAATTAAAAATGGAATTTGTGAACAATTGAAATTTGATTTAAAATTTAATAATTTAAAATTGGGAATTTTATATTGAAATTAAACAGTCGAATAATTTATTTTTCGAATATTGGATTTAATTAGACACGCATTATCGACGTTTATTTTTCAAGAGTCCAAGTGGGGGAGACCACTAAATGTTTTCTGTACTCTTCGAATAAACTAGAAATTGAAATTTTTCTAAAATATGTAATAGAATTTAAAGGTTAAAATGAAAATTTAAATTGTAATAGTAAACCTTAATGTGATAAATAATAAATTGAAGATTTGTTAAATAAGCTCAACACTAGAATTTAATGAAAATAAGTTGTATATTATCAACTGCACTAGATTTGCATAACCATAACTTACCTAATATTTAAAAGTTTAAAATGCATATTTTGAGGAGCCGAAGACTTTGAAGACCCCATCTATCTATTATTTCCCTATTTCAGTTTGCATGTACTATTATTAGACATCTATGTATTTCTATTTCAGCTCTTTTGAGTTGGAACTTTGTTGTAACTTATTGAGTAGCTTCATGAACTACTTATGTACTATTTGTATTCCGCTGCGAACTTTGTAACTTATTCTGTGTCTGTGATATGTGTTGATTTTCATTTATAAACTCCATTGATAATTCGTAGTTATGAGTAATTTACGTTGACATGTGTGGATTATTGTCATCTTAAACTACTCGAAATTACGGGTCGTCACAGACCAAATCTGGATAGCTCGTTGAACTTGCGCTCATACTCTGAAATAGTCATGTTTCCCTGTCGGAGATCCATGAAAGTCCGGTAAAGTTGGGATTTCCCGGCTTCGGGCATCCACTGAGTGATGAATGAGTCCCTGTACCATGGTATGAGGTTGAGTCAAAATTTGAAGAAGTAGAAACAAATGGAAAGGAATTTTCTTATAATATAATTTCACCTAAACTGGGCCCAAGTGATGTCTTCCTCGGCGGTCTGGGCGGTAACGGATTCCCACCAATCATGGGCGGCATCCTGAAGTTGCCATGCGGCAAGCTGGCGCTTCTGCGCGTCTGTAACCTCTAGCTCGGTAAATATCCTCTCAATGCTCTTAAGCCACTGCTGGGCTTCTATGATGCCCTCGGAACCTGTGAATTTGGTTCCTCCTAGTTGAGAGTACTCCTTACTAAGGATGGTGAAACGGACAGCTGGGGCTGGTGCAACGGGTGCAGGTGCATTTCCACGACCCCTACCACGAACATTCCTACGGTTGTTCATCCTGAAAAGTTAAGAGTGGATTAGAATCAAAGATAGATAAATTCAACTTAAGGAATCTTAAGCAAATTAATTCAAGCTACGGAAGTGGATACAAATGAATAGAATTCGAAAGAGATTTGAAGCTTAAAGCATGTGTTCTCAATGGTGATTTCTACTCATTCTAGGGTATGATTACCCCATCTCTAATGAGTTTAAACTCCACAGGCTAAGGTTTTCGGGAACCAAAGCTCTGATACCAACTGTGACGACCCGTAATTTCGAATAGTTTAAGATGACAATAATCCACATATGTCAACGTAAATTACTCATAACTACGAATTATCAATGGAGTTTATAAATGAAAATCAGCACATATCACAGACACAGAATAAGTTACAAAGTTCGCAGCGGAATACAAATAGTACATAAGTAGTTCATGAAGCTACTCAATAAGTTACAACAAAGTTCCAAATCAAAAGAGCTGAAATAGAAATACATAGATGTCTAATAATAGTACATGCAAACTGAAATAGGGAAATAATAGATAGATGGGGTCTTCAAAGTCTTCGGCTCCTCAAAATATGCTCCTCAAAATAGTGCAATCCTCAGGCTGACCCGAGCATACAGAAAGCAAACACTCGAGTCAGGACTAATGTTCTTATCAAGTCAAATAACTCAAGTGCAATAAGATACAATGTAACTCAAGGTAATTATGGTATTTCCTCCTTGAGGATCCGATAAATCATTTAAAAAAAAGTAGAACACGCTATATATGTAATGTCTATCAAGTAAAATAAATATTTTTCATAGTGTTAAGGCTTTACATTGATCCCCCTTAACACATTTTTAAGCCCTAGTGTACAGTTTGCATATAACACACCAGTAAACCGTCGGTGGATAGTGACGCGCCGTGATACACTAACACTAAATCAAAATCGTAGTGGTCGCGCATAAGGTTAAAAGTATGACAAGGCACGTGAGGCAATGCCCAAGGTAGGATACTACCGTTTCACGTCTCCGGCTGGTGGTAACGCATCGCTGCTACGATCGCCCACCGCATCACATCACTCCCAAATCAAGGGTGATCACCAATCGAAAACAAAGTAGATATAGTATACGAAGGAGTGTGAATGCTAGAGGTGGCTAACCTCACTGGCACGGGTATGGCTCCTGTTTTAGTCATTTCAAATTTGACACGAGTGTCAAGGCATCCATTAACGTTCTCTTACTTCAAATCAGCACGTACATCAAGTCCAACCACTTCGTTTTGGATCAACTCCACAAATATAGTTATTAAAGTGGTTCCGGTATCGACAGAGAGTATGTCCATATCCGACCCCGGTCTCTTTAATAACTAACGTTATTATTTCACCGATTGGTCATTTAATTTAACAAAATTTGTTTTCATCCGATATAATTTTTCACCCATTCATGAATAAAGAATCCATCATTCACCTTCAAAATATTATTTCATCCGAAATTTAGTTGACAAAATTCGAATTAGTAACGATTTCCAATTAGATTTAGTTTCAATCAATTATTTAATTTTACCAAATTAAATATTTGAACACAAGCCATTTATCAATTCAACTTAGTTTCAAGTCTAGTATCTACATTTCAAAACTCATTTATTTACCAATTTAATTAAATCAAAGTTTAATTAAATTATCAATTTATTAAGTTAGAAATATTCAATCTATCCCCTTTTCATTATTTCATTCTACTATTAAATTCCCAATTTAATTTATAACAAGATACAAATGTATTCCTATCACTTAATAATTTACCCACTTGAACAATTTATAAAATTTTATTATGACAAATCTTATAATTTCATTCTAAACAATCTCTTAATAAAATTCCCCTTTAAACAATTTCACAAATTTAGTTTTACACTAAATTAATTAAGATAAAGTCTTGATATTTAAATTCTTAAATTTTATCTTAACTTTATTATGATTCAAAACATCCCAAATTCCATTTTCCACAACGTTCATTTTTATTTAAATCAATTCAAGTGTTTTTAGAATCTATTCCATTCACTTTATTCCTAATCAATTTAAATAAATTCCAAAACCATTTTTATTTATTTTGATTTTAAGAATACACTTAACAAATTTTCAAAATTTGTTCATTTGTTTTTGATTTCTAAAAATCCATTTACCATAATTTTAAAATCAATTCATTTGTTCGTTTTTAAATAATAGTTTCAAAAATCAATTTATTTGATCAAATCGGTGATTTTTATTTTAAATTTTCTAACCTAGGCCAAGTGATTTAAATTTTTGGGTATATATCATTTCAACCCTTATCCAAATTTGGATTTCAAGGTTTTTGGTTCACAATCATATAATATGGGAACTTGCAGTGTTATAACAGGGATGGTGTCAAAGTAAATTGCATAAAGTAAATGCATAAATTAAATAAACAACCATCACAATATTCATATTGGTCAATATTATCAATTTATGTAATTTTTCTAACATAAATTAAATCAATATTTACACTATCATTTCGTATAATTTCTAACACATATTACTATGTGAAGATGAGGTAAAATTTATATACACAAATTTTTATTCAAAAATTTTATAGGTCAAAATTTTTCTAAGTGTTAACAACTGCTAATATTAACATATTACTCTAGTGGTTACTACATATAAAATAATTCAAATGTCAAATTTTTCAGTAAAATTTGTTGTGCTATGAATTACTCAGAAAAAAAAAGTGTCGGGTCAATCCGAGTAATATAGCTCGTCATTTCATGTGATTTACCACTCAATTTCTACAAATTTGAACTTGTTCGAACAGGTCTGGGTTCAACTTGGTGACAGTTTTTAGGTACTGTAACGGTGTTCAAATGTAATGAAATTTTACAGGCATAAATTTCAAGATGTCTACTTTAAACTGAAAAAAGATTTACTTCATTTGGGTAAAAGAACAGAGAGTTATGACGTCTCAAAGTTGGACTCAGGCTCTGTTTTTACACTAAAGTTCAGAGTTTAAATTGGTTTCGGGTGCTACTTTCAGATATATTTTGCACAACCAAACGACAGTATTTTTCTGTAAAAATTAGCAGAATTAAACTATGAAACATTGTCCATTTTCCACAATTGGAATCGTCAAATTCCGATGAGCCATTAGTGAGATACCAGGCATTAAAGTTGGGGTTTTATCGCCGTTTCAGCACTTAGAAAAATTTACCGTTTTCACAACTTCAGTTATAACTAAATTTAACCAACAATTCACTACAACATCCATATACAAACATATTAACAAGCAAGAACATTAGTCGTGAACGATATTCACCTTTCGTGGTTAGTGAAACTAGATCGACGAAGGCACGAATAGAAGCACGGTGATTCCTACTAGAACTCAACTTGAACACTCCAACTAATTTCGACGAACAAGGCTCGCTGCGATCAAATGAAAATGAACACAAATTTAGTATTAATGATCTTGGTCATTCTGGAAACCTTGAATTATATGCAACAACTTTCATTCAGATTGTTTTAAACAATTTCAATGTTTGCTAGCTCAAAATAGTGGATTTAATATTGAAGTTATAATATGGAAATCAACGTAAATGAATGTAATTTAATATTATTGTGAATTTAAATAAGATGATAGCTGAAGAAAATGAAAGTAAATGAATTATAAACTATTGATAATAATGTATAAGTAAATAGTTGATTCAATAATGAAAGTGTAAATCGAAACAAAAGAATTCATTTGGAATTAAATAACTTGAATTTGAATTATAATATAATTGAACGCTGAATCTAATATAATCTTTTATATTGGATTTATAATGGAAAACTAAATTGTAAAAGATTGTTAATTATTGTGAAATTAAAAATGGGATTTGTGAACAATTGAAATTTGATTTAAAAGGTTAATAATTTAAAATTTGTAATTTTATATTGAAATTAAACAGTCGAATAATTTATTTTTCGAATATTGGATTTAATTAGACAATTAAATCGATAATTTAATAAGTTAAATTTCATAAATAATTGAAAATCGAGTTGAATATGATTGAAAATGATTTGTAAAATTTTATCTTATCATATTGGAGTTATAGTAATGTTATAGAACTTTTAAAATTGAATTTAAAGTTAATTTGTGAAAATTGAATATTTTAATATTTAATTTTCGACTGAAAAATAGACATTTTTCGAACAGTCTCAGAATTGAACGAAACTTGTTCCATTGGATCCGTAATAGTTTGTTATTGTCGGATTTCAATTATTGTAGTAATCGGAGTTATCGTTTGACCGTGGCAGCTCGAAACGCATCGAATTGTTTTTAATATTAATTCGGCGAGTGAAAATAGTCATTTTTCAAAAAGTCTCGGATTTCGACTAAACCAGTTTCATTGGATCCGTAATGTCATATTATTGTAAGGTTTCAAATTTTGCAAATAAGTAGAATATTTTGAATGAATTATATCTAGATGATGGTTTCCCCTTCTCCGTTCCTTTTCGAGGACGAAAAGTTTTAATTGGGGGAGAATGTAACGACCCGTATTTTTAAAACTTTAAAAATACGAATTAAAATGAAAATTTTGGATAAAAATCCGAAGGAAATAAAATTTTGTGTTGTTAAATGTGAATTTCAAGTTGTAAACCAAATTGGTTATGATTGTAAACAAGAATAAATAAAATGGTAGATTTAATATTGAAGTTATAATATGGAAATCAACGTAAATGAATGTAATTTAATATTACTTTGAATTTAAATAAGATGATAGCTGAAGAAAATGAAAGTAAATGAATTATAAACTATTGATAATAAATATATAAGTAAATGGTTGATTCAATAATGAAAGTGTAAATCGAAATAAAAGAATTCATTTGGAATTAAATAACTTGAATTTGAATTACAATATAATTGAACGCTGAATCTAATATAATCTTTTATATTGGATTTATAATGAAAAACTGCATTGTAAAAGATTGTTAATTACTATGAAATTAAAAATGGAATTTGTGAACAATTGAAATTTGATTTAAAATTTAATAATTTAAAATTGGGAATTTTAAATTGAAATTAAACAGTCGAATAATTTATTTTTCGAATATTGGATTTAATTAGACAATTAAATCGATAATTTAATAAGTTAAATTTCAGAAATAATTGAAATCGAGTAGAATATGATTGAAAATGATTTGTAAAAATTTTTCTTATCATATTGGAGTTATAGTAATGTTATAGAACTTTTAAAATTGAATTTAAAGTTAATTTGTGAAAATTGAATATTTTAATATTTAATTATCGACTGAAAAATAGCCATTTTTCGAACAGTCTCAGAATTGAACGAAACTCGTTCCATTGGATCCGTAATAATTTGTTATTGTCGGATTTCAATTTTCGTACCAGTCGGAGTTATCGTTTGACCGTGGCAGCTCGAAACGCATCGAATTGTTTTTAATATTAATTCGGCGAGAGAAAATAGTCATTTTTCAAAAAGTCTCGGATTTCGACGAAACTAGTTTCATCGGATCCGTAATGTCATATTATTGTAGAGTTTCAAATTTCGTGTCAATCGGATTTACCGTTTGTCCGGGGCGAGCCCAAACGCACAGAAATTTGATTAACCGATTTAATTTTAAATCGATCGTTTATTGCCGTAACTCGCACAGATGATCGAATTAGCTTCCGAAACCTGTTCCATTGTGTTCGGAACGCGGGGTAAACCTTAGAAACGTCAGTCGGCACGCTTCGTTTGGAGTTCGGAAAATCCGGGATGAATAGTGTCGCGTATTTTTCTATAAAAGCCCCTCACTTTCTCTATTTTCCAAAAACCCTAGGGTTTCAGCCCTTAGCCGCCACTTTTAATTCAATGGCCAGAAAATTTCGAAACTTCTTTCCTTAATATCTCTCAATCCGTTCAACGAAATCGAAAAATTCCAAAAGCAAAAGTGTAGATCTCGGCGAGCTCTTCAAATCCATACGGAGATGATCGAAAACGGAGCAACGGATCAACGGGAATTTGCATTTAAAGTTTCGTGTTTGTCCTCGATTTGCGTGCAGCAGAGATGGCCGAGCTCCACCCTACTCTGGCCGATGGTAGCCTCCTTGAAGGCCTTCGACGTGGTATTCCCTGATCGTTCTGGAAGTAGTCGTGGAGGTCGTGAAAATTGATGGAAGAAACGACGGCCTATGGGTTGCATTTTCTGGGAGTTACGTGAGGGAGAAGAGAAGGGAGTGGACGGCCTGATCTGGTGGAAGAAAAAAAATGGACGGCCCAGATCTGATGAGGTTTAAAATTATAAAAGAAAATTGTAAATATTTATAAAATAAATTCGTGTTAACTTCAAAAATGTATAACTTTTTCATACGAGGTCCGATTGGAACGAAACTTTTTGCGTTTCGATCGTAATGACGAGAGCTTCGAAATGAAACTGGTTTGGATGGATTTGGAGACGGTGGAAATTTGGATTAAAGTTGGGCGTCGTCCAGTTTTAGTTCCAAACCGGAATGCCTCGGCGACAACGGAAAATCAAGATGAGTGTTTATACGCTCACAATTGACTAAAATAATTTGTGTTAGTTAAACTTATATTCTGAAGTGATATGAAATTTATTGGCTGTTGTTTGGTAGGATTAATTACCATCTGTATTGATGTATGAATTAATTGATAGAAGTTAAATTGACCATCAAAATAAATTTAAATTTAAATTGGCAGTATATTACTCGATATTGATAATTATAAAATTGTTGTGAATGTTATTGGCTTTATGGTTGATTGGTGGTGATGGATGCTATTGGTCGATATTGGTTGTTTATTTGTTTTGATATATCATGCTATCATCATGAATATTGTTTATTGCATATAAAATTGTAAACTGAATCATTTCGAATAAATTAAGGAATAGGTTGAAATGATATACCTATGACATCTATTTGGATTGAAATGATACATATCCATCCTTGAAATTATAATCGAAATAATTATCCACTTGGCCATAGGTTAGAAAATTATATACGGACACCGGGTTGGTTAAATTAAATGATTTTAAAAGTTGTTTTGAAATTATTTAAATAAATTGATTTTAAGAATAAAATCCAATTTATGGAGATTGAATTATTTTGAATTGAAGATCGAGATGTTGGAATTTAAACTTGGTAAATGAAATTGTTTAATTATTCAAAGTTTAGATTTTTAAGAAAAAGATTGAAATACGACGTAAATTTTCGAAAGTTGATTTGTTTTAAAAGATTGGACTTTTAATCGAACTCTGAATATTTCTAAGAAAATTTATATGAAATGATATTTCAAGTTTGAGTTTGGAATTGAAAATTAATTTGAAATTGAGATTTAATTAATTTGGAATTTAATTGAAATTCAAAGAAATTTGTGAATTGGACTAAATTGAAACTATTGAATTAAATTTGAAGATAAAATTGATCTGAATAGGATTTGAACTGAAATTGATTTGGAATGTAATACTTAAATGAATTCTTGAAATTCGAATGTTAATCTAAGTTTATTGAATTGGAATTGTTCCAGAAATTAAGTAAACTACTTAATACAGATGTGTAATTTGAAGTATATTCTAATTTGAATACGAAATGGTTTTAAAGCGAATCTTATATAAATATATGAACTGTTTTGAAATGTGAAATATTTAAAATTTCGAAATATATTGGAAGTGAATTTGTTTATTTTATGGTTCAAATATGTATTTGAAATTGATTTTTGAAATCGAAATGAGATATTGAGGCGAAAAATGATTTTGAAATCGAAATGAGATATTGAGGCGAAAATGATTTTTGAAATGAAATTGTATACTTTGAGTAGATATGATGATATTTGAATGGATTTGATTTTGAAGCAAATATGATATTTTGATATCAATTATGAATCGATTTGAGATGTAAAAGAGCCACCGGTGAAAAAAATACGTAGTTATTAAAGAGATCGGGATCGGATATGGACATACTCTCTGTCGATACCGAAAACCACTTTAATAACTAATACACGCGGAGTGTTGATCCAGAATGAAGTGGATGGTTTTGATGTACGTTGCTGATTTGAAGTAAGAGAACGTTAATGGATGCCTTGACACTTATGTCAAATTTGAAATGACTAAAACAGGAGCCATACCCATGCCAGTGAGGTTAGCTGCCTCTAGCATTCACACTCCTTCGTATACTATATCTACTTTGTTGTCGATTGGTGATCACCCTTGATTTGGGAGTGATGTGATGCGGTGGGCGATCGTAGCAGCGATGCGTTACCACCAGCCGGAGACGCGAAACGGTAGTATCCTACCTTGGGCATTGCCTCACGTGCCTTGTCATACTTTTACCCTTATGCGCGACCACTACGATTTTGATTTAGTGTTAGTGTATCACGGCGCGTCACTATCCACCGACGGTTTACTGGTGTGTTATATGCAAACTGTACACTAGGGCTTAAAAATGTGTTAAGGGGGATCAATGTAAAGCCTTAACACTATGAAAAATATTTATTTTACTTGATAGACATTACATATATAGCGTATTGTACTACATAGTAGATAGTTTAACGGATCCTTAAGAGATGGAAAATCCCGTAACATCTCTTAAGTTATTGCACTCACGTTGACACTGGATAGGAGATGTCAAACCCCGTAAACATCTCTGACGCCGTCACACTCTTATTTCTTATTCGATTTGACTTACATGAGATATTTTAGTCCTGACTCGAGTGTTTTGTCTTTTCATTACGCTCGGGTCAGCCTGAGCATTTCAGATAAGGTTGAAGATCTATTCTGGAGGACGAAGACGGAGTTTGGTATTACATCATTTGTATTCTGCTACTGTATTATTTTTCCGCTGCATTGTTGTATTATCTCTGATATGTATGTAACTCTGATTTATGATGTATAATAATAATCAAATTTATTTAATTAACAGCTTCATGAACTGTTATTTTATTATTATATCTTGTTCCTTCCGCTGTAAGATTCTGAGTTTGCTTCTGTTCTTTCTCTCCTTTTCTTATTTAACCCCAATAACCATCTGCCTTTTTGAACGGTTTGAGTTGGACATGTGTGGATTATTGTCGACTTGAACGGTCAAAATGTGGGTCGTTACATAATTGGCTGAAAGGCTCTATTGGATCTCCGAAAGAAAAAGAAATGCGGAGGTTCGGATCCTTCTTCTAGTGCCAAAAATGTTAGTGTAGAATTTCGTCTACACCAACACGCTAAGACCGAAGGTCTAGCTCCGGACGTTGGTTTGATGATAGGCCCCGGATATAAGAATGCCAAGATTAGATGTTGTATTGTTGGAACTACTAAATAATGTTGAACAACTGAATTAGGAGGAGAATGGGAAGGAAGAAAAGTGCTTAAGATAAATAACACCAAGACATTTATAGTGGTTCGGGCCGAAAGTTCCTACATCCACTATCCTTTCCTTATTTGGTACCTTTATATAGCCGAAAGGCTTATTACATCAAATCTAAGCATTTTTGCCATTACTAACTTTTTGATTTGAGCTCTAATAAAGGAATGTACTATATAGTTTTTATTCATTAACTACCAGAAAATCCTTTGTTGCCTTGGGATTGCTGCCTATAGATAGCCAGCATACCATGATGCCATTGGTTAGGCGCTTTCTCTTTGGAATGATGACCTAGCTAACTATGAGCTGTGTCGAATCGAACATGTGTCATCATCTGGTTGAGTGTGAATTGACACAGATTGCTGATGTGATGCTTTTATATATATCTTTTGGATATCTTTCATTCATCTTGAGTGTTGGTCTCGACCTAGGCTGTCTAAGCCATTGATTATTATTGTTTGTTGAGTTGTTTTAGGCTTCGGCAATTGATGCTCTCGGCCAGGCTTCTTACCTCAGCTGAATTATGATCTCGACCTTGGTTGACACATTGGTTCATGCTCTCAAATTGCATATTTTCATTAGAACCCGAAAGATATGTAACTTCCCCTATCTTGGTGCCAAAAGCTAAGCGCTACAGATGCTGCAGTCATCCATAGTATTAACTTCCAGTGACAAAATGTAGTAATGCTAGAAACATTGATATAACAGAAACACATAGATATGGAAAATTTTAAAACGATTTTAAACAAACATCTCATTCCATTCCAAATCACATTTCAAGTTCATCGCATAATCACAAATACGTTAACCACATTCAGAGAAATATAATTATCACAACATACACTAAGAGCGACATATGAAGATCCCCCTTGGATGAACAGAGTATATATAGGCAATTAAACAACTTTTCCTTTACAATAACTACACAATGAAATCAAAATAAAAAAGAACTCTAAATAGCTATCATGCTTCTTGCACGTCTCCGGAAGCTTATTCGTTCTGAAGAGGTACCTGAATACCTCAACTCTCGAACTACTCAAAATCAATTGACCACCTGAGAGTTTAAGGGGAAAACATAAAATTCGAGTCAGCGATAAAGCCTGGTATGAATAATAATATACCATCTCAAACCATTTAGATATATAGTGGCACTATCATGCTTAGCGGAATGGGTTTTCCCTCACTACTATCCTAAAACTTAATAAAACCATATACTATGCTCCTGCATCCACAACGGTAAAAATATAACATTTCAAAATAGTATGATGATATGCAAAACAAGTAAATCAATTCAAGATTTCCCACCACATTCATTTAGACTATCTACCCCGGTTATAGTTTCTAAGGTTACTATTAACTTATTAGTTTTCATGGGCTAACTAATAACATATTTAATCTTTATGGACTCACTGTCCAGTTTCATAGTTTTCATGGGAACATTAAGAACCTATTGGCCCCTGCCAATAACATCATTGTTTCATGGACTCTCCTCGAACCTATTAGTAACTCCAATAACTTCCCTCTTATCCTAGTTTTCATAGGTTGCCTAGGAACCAATTAACGTATGTTAATGACTCAATCTAGATATAGTTTTCATGGGTGCACTACAAACCTATTGGCCCATGCCAATAACACAATCTAATCATAGTTTTCATTGGTTTACTATGAACATATTGGCACCTGCCAATAACTTTTCCTAAACATAATTTTCATGGGTTTACTACGAACTTGCCTATCTGACAACTTCACTATTTAGGCATCCTACATTCTGGTCTATCTGATCTTCTAGATGCTATTCTGCTCATTTAGGAGTTAACTCAATTTATATTCACTATTGGGTCAACCTTGATGGTTATTCTGCCCTTCCCTCAAAGTACAATTATGGGTCCATTACAATGTGAATATATTTATATATGAAGAAGTAAACATAATAACATAATAATACCAACATCTATGGTTTAATATCCTTGAAATCATTTTATATAAAATTTGGTTAATCCTTTTAAACTATTAATCAAGGAAAACTTCTTCAAAAACTCCACACTTAAATCATTCCAAAACTCTTTTATTATGCCATGGTTTTCCTTAAAAATGAGATTGGGTTCTTTGTTTTCAAAACTTAGGCTTTCGAAACCTTTAATCTTGTAACATCCCCTATCACGAGGCCCAAAACTAAGCGCAACAGATGCTGCAGTCATCTATAGTATTAGCTTCCGAAGACATAAACAGTTATATATAAGGAGCACTCGAATATGAAACAAAACACAGATTTCAAAAACTACATTTACTTAATTACATTTCAAAATCAAATGTTTCACATTCACTACACATAATCCCAAATCGTTCCCAGGCACAAACCAAATATAATTATTACGAAATACTCCAAGAGCGGTATATGAAGATACCCCCTTGGAAAATCATATGGTCACATTCAAAGTCATATGGTCACAATAGACCTACTACAAACAACACAGTGGAAAATCATCTAAACATAAACAAGTACTGCAACTCCTAAACAGCTATCTGTTTGCCTCCTGCATGCCTCCGGTAGCCTTATTCGTCATCCTACTAAACCAGAAAAGACCTTAATCCCTCAGCCAACTCAAATTAATTTTAAGCACCCGAGAGTTTAAAAGGGAAACATAAACGTCGAGTCGGACATAAAGCCTGGTATGAATAATACTGCACATCCTGGTTTAGTATGTTAAGTGAGACCACGCCGCTTAGCGGAATGGGTTTCCCCTCACTAACATCCTTTTAAAATATATCTTTCGTAAAAACTTTTCTTGCAATCGAAATTGATTAAACACTGCAAAGCATCATTATGTAAACGTACATAAATATCAGGTAATAATGAACTATATGTTCAAACATATAAGTTTTGTTTGGGTAACTTTTAACCTTTGGCTAACTCGAGCCTACCAGACAATATAATCAAAATTAACCTAACCTTTGCTGGCTATTCTTATCTGGACTATCTATCATAACTATATGTTAAATACTTCACTTTTGGACGGTCTGTCCCTAACTACCTGTTAAATACTTCTCTTCTGGACGGTCTGTCCCTATCTTAATCATCTCCCGGTCTTCCTGACCCTAATGGTTTTTTAGGCTCACCAATAACCTATCTGTATACAAAAATATATTCCTTCGGTGTGTAACCATAATTTTAGTCTACCTATGACAAAGCCCCACACACTGGAATTTTGGACAACAATTAGCTCGGGCTATTAGTAATGTATAGGGTGTGACCACATACTAGTCCCATCTGGTTTTCTAATATCTCAGTCATTTTCACTTAAGGATCACATCCTATAGTTTTCCATGAAAACATTTTCAAAATGATTTAAAATCTTTAAATCAAACTTAAACAACGAAAAGTATGTAATCTTTATGTTTTACTCAAAATCTCATCACCATGTTATATATATACCTTCTTTACTCAAATCTTAGTTGATGAACATTTAAACACTTGAAAGAACCTCTTTCTAACCATTTAAAATCATCTCTTTCAAAACCAAAGATCAAACCATTCAAAACTAATGAAATTTGGACTACCTACTTCAAAATCACTTTAAAACATTGTCGTGGGAAAAACCTTGGAAAACCTTCCATCTCAAACCTTTCGAAATCATTCACGTATACCTTTCGAACTAATTCAATTAAAACCTTTTAAAATCATTAACTTAAACCTTTCGAAATCATTCAACTAAAACCTTTCAAAATCATTAAACTTAAACCTTTCGAAACCATTCAATAAACAAACCCTTCGAAGGCATTAAACCTTTTAAAACAAAAACCCTCCGAGGGCATACTGGGCTCAATTCAAAATAAGTGTAAAACCTTATTTTAAAACCTTTCGACTACATTGGAAACAATCTTTCGACTGTATCGAAAGCTCTACTTCAAAAGCATGGTTAAACTTCAATTTGTTAAACAAAAATAAATCACCTAAGTCGAAAGCGTCCTTTCGAACGCAATGGAGAAATGGCTAGTTTTGAAAACAAGTAAACATTTCGACTTTGTCGGAAGGTTCAAAACAAAGCATTTATAAAGTGCTAGTAACCTTTCGACTATGTTGGAAGGTTTAAAACCTTTCTTTTAAACATTTTGACTGGTCGAAAGCAACCAAGTCGAAAGCTCTTATTCGAAAGCAAAGCAAATGAAAGCTTTAGGTTTATAAAACAAACATACCCTCAACCTCTTTGGCCATCAACTTTTCAACTAAAAACCCTTCGACTTTATTCAATTCATTATGTACCAAGATTCTTGATACCTTATGTATTGAATTTTGACCTTGTCGAGAGCTAACCTTTCGACTGTGATAAAAGGTCTAGGTCGGAAGGTTTGTTGCCGTATAGGCTGAAACATGTAAAAAGTGCGATTTCTTTGTTTTTAACTTAAGAAGAAAACGTTTCAACTAATCTGCCTTTGTTTTTCAAATTCTCATTGGTTAATATATACAGTTCTGAAATGTGCTGCCACTATTTTAAAATTAAATAATCATTTTATTTTACAAAATGCCCCTTCTCCTTTATGAAATACATTAAAACATTTAAGTCCCATACATTGAACAATTTTATATATTCATCAAAACACTTAGGAAAAATCTAGAAAAATCCCAGAATACGTATTTTGATATGTTTCCTAACATATTAAAATTTCAAACCAAAATAATTAATATTTTAATCGAAAATAATTTATAACCCAATAAACAATTTCCTTCACTAAAAAATTAATATAAAATCTATATTAAATCAAAAAATTATGAAAATCGAAACCCATCGCTAAAATATCATTTTTGATCTATATTTAAATTTTCAAGGCATTTGGATGTCATAGGTTTTCATGTCAAACATATCATAAAAACAAGTATGAACTTGTATAATTTCACCAACATATATATAAGTTTAAACATAAAAACATGGCATATACTTGGCAAAATCATTTCGAATCTAGTCATAAAACAGAACAGTAAAAGAATATGGGATGTAGTAATTATTCACCTTAGCTTTGAGATTATAGATGTGAAATTTGATGTTGATTTAGTTAATTGTTTCCCTTCTCTTGAATCCTAGCTTTAATCTTCTTTTTGAGATTGAAAATGGTGGCCGACCTTAGTATTTTTAGTTTGATAAAAATGATAATGAACATGAGTTCTGTTTCCTAGGGGTTTAGGGTAAAAACTCCACATATTTCCCATATTATCCTTCTCATATCCTAACTCCTTAACTTAGGTTGTTTTATTTTAGTTAACATACTAACATGGCATGGCTATCCTTAGCTAATCAGTTTTCAACTTATTAATCTCCACATTATTTATTTAATTTACCTAATTAATTATTCTAAATAATGTTATAAAAATATGGGATGTTACAGACTTCCCCCTTAGTGAATTTCGTTCTCGAAATTATGATAAGTTACACAATCAAAACAATCGAGGATAAAACATACCATCAAACAAATCAGGGTAAGATTCTCTAATCCTGCTCTACGTCTCCCAAGTACACTCTCTAGCATCGTCACTTCACTGAACCTTTAGGAACTTGACTGTCTTGTTCCTCAACTTCTTCTCATACCTAGTCACAATCTGAATTAGCTTCTTGACCGTAGTCAAATCCGGTTTACTACTAAATCTTCTAACACTGTAGGTGCTATGGTAGCCTCCGGGTCTCTTAACGCATTTCCTAAGATAAGAAACATGGAAAACATCATGGACTCTTGCCAAACTACTTGGTAACTCTACTCTATAAGCGAGTTTCCTGATCCTCTCAACAATACGGAAAGGGTCAATGAATCTAGGTGCTAACTTTCCAGACTTTCCAAATCTAATCACACTCTTCATCGGTGAAGTCTTAATAAACACATAGTCTCCAACAGAGTATCCAAATCTTTCCTTCTTCTATCAGCATAACTTTTCTACCTAGATTGAGCTTCCTTCATCCTAGCTTGGATCAGCTGAATCTTCTCCGCAGCTTCCTTCACCAAATCCGGACCAAGAACCAACCTATCCCTGGTCTCTAACCAGCATATGGGAGATTTTCATGGTCATCCATAAAAAGTTTCAAACGGTGCCATCCTTATACTAATCTGATAACTATTGTTATACGAGAACTCAACTAAATGAAGATGGTCCTCCCATGATCCTCTGAAATCCACTACGCAAGCTCTTAACGAATCCTCCAAGATTTTGTTAACTCTTTATGTTTGCCCACAGTCTGTGGATGGTAAGCGGTACTCATGTTGAGCATGGTTCCTAATGCTTCCTGTAGACTCTTCCAGAATTCACTAGCAAACAAAGAATCTCTATCACTGATAATACTACTAGGAATCCCATGCAGTCTAACTACATTCTTCATAAATAACTTCGCCAAAATAGGTGCCATCCTAGTTGAATTTACCGGAATGAAATGGGCACTTTTAGTTAGTCTATCTACTATGACCTATCTGCTTTCATTTCCTCTACTATACCTTAGCAACCCATTAATAAAATCCATAGAGATTGAATCCCATTTCCACAACGGAACTTCCAACGGTTGAAGCAATCCACTTGGCTTTTGGTGTTCAGCCTTTGCTTATTGGCAATTAAAGCACTGCTTAACACACACTCCAATGTCATGTTTCATACCATCCTTGAAGAAACTTCTCTTCATATCCTGATACATCTTCGTTCCTCCTGGATGGATAGTGAACTTTGAATGATGGCACTCATCCAAATCTTCCTTCCTCATGTCTCCTACATTCGGAACACACAACCTTTCTTTCTTTCTCAACCACCCATTTTGGTCAAGACTAACATCCTTTAAGTCATCGCTCTTTGTTCCTTCCCTTAACCTTTTGATTCATTCAGTCAAAATTGGATCCTTCTCTTGCTTAGAAGCTATCTTCTCAATCATTACTGGTCGGACTTCTAAGCAAGACAACACAACACTTCCTGTACTTGAACCTACCTCGGATCTAAACTGCACTCTACAAGCTGATAATGCTTCCAAATCTTTCCACTCAGCAATCACAGTCAATACTGCATTCTGATGTTTTCGGCTGCGTGCATCCGCCACCTTGTTTCTTTTCCGGGTGTGTACTCAATTCCAAAATTATAAGCAATCATAAACTCCAACCACCTCTGCTGTCTCATGTTCAGCTCCTTCTGAGAGAAAAAATACTTCAATGACTTATGATTAGTATAAAGCTCAAATTGCTCTCCCAAAAGATAACGCCTCTGCACCTTCAAAGCGAATATAACAACAGCTAACTCCTAGTCATGCGTAGGATACCTAACTTCATGTGGTCTGAGCTTTCTAGAAGCATAAGCAATCACTTTACCTCTTTGCATCAACACAGCTCCCAACCCAGTTCCACATGCATCTATATAAACAACCAAATCTTGATTCCCCTTCGGAACCACTAATACCGGTGCATGGGTCAATAAATGTTTCAAGCTTTGGAATTCTTCCTTACACTTATCAGTCCATACGAACTTCACTTCTTTTCGCGTAAGCTTAGTGATCGGCGCAACTATCCATGAAATATCCTTTATAAACCTTCGGTAATATCCAGTCAATCCAAGAAAACTCTTAATCTCGGTCACCGTCTTGGGTCTCATCCAATTATTCACTGCTTCAATCTTAGTCAGATCTACAGACAACCCTTTCTATGATACGACATGACCAAGGAACCTCACTTCCTTCTTCCAAAAATAACACTTTGAAAACTTAGCCTTCAACTGATTCTCCCTCAACGTCTCAAGTACGACTCTAGGATGAACTTCATGCTCCTTCTCATCCTTAGAGTATACCAAAATGTCATCTATGAAGACCAACCCAAATTTATCTAAGTGCTCTCGGAAAATCCTATTCATCAAATCCACAAAGAATGCAGGCTCATTAGTTAGTTCGAACGGCATAAGTAACTATTCGTACGATCCATATCTCATCCTAAACGCCGTTAAAGGAATGCTATCCTCTGCCACTCTAAGCTGATGAAATCCAGTCGCCAAATCCAGCTGAGAGAATACCTTGGCTCCACTTAACTGATCGAACAAATCATCAATTCTCGGCAATGGATATCGGTACTTTATCATCTTCTCATTCAACTGACCATAATCGATACATAGCCTCAATAATCCATCCGGCTTCCTAGCAAATACCGCAACAGCTCCCCAAAGTGAACAACTCGGTCGAATAGAACTCCTGCCTTCCAATTCCACCAACTGCACCTTCAACTCCTTCATCTATGTAGGTGTCATCCTGCTTGACGGCCTACTCACCGGCTCTGCTCTAAGCACTAAATCAATCCGAAACTCAATAGCTCGTTTCGGTGGTAATCCAGTTACTAGCATAAACACATCAACGAACTCTCTAACCACAAACACTCGATGCAACTCATCCTCTAACTCCATGATACTCAATAAAGCATTCACTTCGCAACTAGGGTTCTCTATGGTATAAATTATCCGATCACTACAATCCGGGTGACTAAGCAATATCTTCCTATCATGGCTAAATATCCTAGCATCATATTTACTTAACCTATCCATCCCAAGGATAATCCCAAATCCCTCAAACTCAAACACATGCAAACAGCAATCAAATGTATGACCTAGCAAATGAAACTCTAAAGGGTCACACCTCATCCCAAGTGTTGCATACCCTCTTATCAGATTTGTAACCCTTAAGGAATTAACTAAATATAGTGGTTCTAGGTTAAGCCTATCTACCAAACATCGAAAAATAAAAGAATGAGATGCTCCAGCATCAAATAGAATGCTAACAGACATACCATGAATCTGCAGCGAGCCTCCCAAAACAGCCTTCACTTTGTTCTGCACAACTGGACTTAGAATTGCGGGCTCTAGTGAATACATTTGTCCCTTTCCTTTCTTAGCAGGTTCTTTGCATTGGTTCTTGTAATGGCCAATCTGATCACAATTAAAGCATCAGATGTTCTTCTTCCTAATCACATCCTTTCCTTTTCCTTTTCCATTCCTGGTACGACACTCATTAGCATAGTGTCCCTTCTTGTCGCATTTGTAGCAAACCACTTCAGCCTTTCTTTTATTCTGTGCTCCTCCCTTCTTAGCGTTCTTCTTCTAGAAAAACTTCCTTTTCTGGCCCTGTCCCATCAGGACCTCCTTCATCTTCTTCCTTAAACAAGCCAATGCCTCTTCTTGCCTTAATGCCATCTCTACCACTACATCACTGGGATCTCTTAAATGTAGTAAAGTAGCACTTATCAACTCCGGCCTCAAGCCTCTTATAAACTTATCGTTCCTCCTAATCACAGTGTCTACCAATGCATACCCGTATCGGGCCAACTCCTCAAACTTCCTTGAATACTCCAATACGAACATATCTCCTTATTCTAACTCTACAAACTTCCTCACCAATGCTGACTGTATCATTACAGACATAAATCTTTCTTAAAACCTTCTCCTAAACTCCTCCCAAGTTATGGTTTCCTCATCAACTCTATCAGTAACAGTATTACACGAGAATGGAGCAGCTCCCTGCAGCTGCCTCAATGCCAATCTCCTTTTCTGTGCATCATTCAATCCTAAGTCAGCAAAAATTCTCTCGCAATGCAGCAACCAGTTTTCCACCTCGATCGCATCTTTAGTACCAATAAACGGCTTCCCTTCTAACATCCTCCAGTAGCATTACCTCCAACAACTCCAGCTGCAATCCTAACTTGCATCATGTTTACAAAGAACTAATACATGGCTCTCATGTCCACTTGAGGAACCCCAGCACCAACAGTTTCAGGTTGAGCCTGACCGGGACCTCTTCTAGCATTTGGTTGGGCATTTCCATTAGTGGTGGTGCTATCTCCTCCAAGATTAACTCTGCCTCTTCTTCCTTCCATATCTGTATTCAAACATCGTGAGATATGGATGAATTGCCTAACTAAGATAGAAGTCTAGAGATATACTGTATACTTATATATATGGCAAAAACAAGTACTTTACTATAACGTTATCCCATACCCCGATCTTAACTCTAATTCCTAAGGATTATGTTTTCAAAAATCAATATTAGTTAAAGTATTTCATGAACCAGGCTCTGATACCAAGATATAATATCCCCTATCTAGAGGCCCAAAACTAAGTGCTACAAATGCTACAATCATCTATAGTATTAGCTTTCGGCGACTGAATGCGGCTATGTTAATGGTATCAATAATACCAGGAGTACTTGAATATGAAACAAAACACAGATTTGAAAAACCACATTTACTTCATTACATTTCAAAATCAAATGTTTCACATTCACTACACATAATCCCAAATCATTCCCAGGCATAGACCGAATATAATTATTATAAAATACGCCAAGAGTGGTATATAAAGATACCCCCTTGGATGATCAAAGTCATATGGTCATAATTGACCTAATACAAACAACACAGGGGAAAATCATCTAAACATAAACAAGAACTGCAACTCCTAAATAGCTATCCGTTTGCCTCCTGCATGCCTCCGGTAGCCTTATTTGTCATCCTACTAAACCTCCAAATACCTTAATCCCTCAGCCTACTCAAATTAATTTTGAGCATCCAAGGGTTTAAGGAGAA
This sequence comes from Allium fistulosum, assembly GCA_030737815.1. NCBI lineage: Eukaryota > Viridiplantae > Streptophyta > Magnoliopsida > Asparagales > Amaryllidaceae > Allium > Allium fistulosum. Next base: position 335,169,594 of record CM060902.1, on the reverse strand, counting down.
ACATAAACTTAGAGTCAGACATAAAACCCGGTATGAATAATACTATACATCCCGATTTAGTATGTTAAGTGAGACCACGCGCTTAGCGGAACAGGTTTCCCCTCACTAACATCCTTTTAAAATATATCTTTTGAAAAACCTTTTCTTGCAATCCAAACTGATTAAACACTGCAAGCATCATTATGTAAACATACATAAATATCTGGTAATAATGAACTATCTTTTCAAACACATAAGTTTTGTTTAGGTAATTTTAACCTTTGGCTGACTCGAGCCTATCACACAATATAATCAAAATTAACCTAACCTCTATTGGCTATTCTTTTCTAGACTATCTATCCATAACTATATGTTAAATACTTCACTTCTGGATGGTCTGTCCCTAACTATCTGTTAAATACGTCATTTCTGGATGGTCTGTCCCTATCTTAATCATCTCCGAGGCCTTCCTGATCTTAATGGTTTTTCGGGCTCACCAATAACCTGTCTGTATATAAACATATATTCCTTCGTTGTGTAACCATAATTTTAGTCTACCTGTGACAAAGCCTTACACACTAGAATTTTGGACAACAATTAGCTGGGGCTAATAGCTAATGTATAGGGTGCGACCCTATACTAGTCCCATCTGGTTTTCTAATATCTGAGTCATTTTCACTTAAGGATCCCCTTCCATAATTTTCCTTGAAAACATTTTCAGAATGATTTAAAACCTTTAAATTAAACTTAAACAAGGAAAAGTAGATAATCTTTATGCTTTACTCAAAATCTTATCACCATGTTATATATACCTTCTTTACTCAAGTCTTAGTTGATGAAAACATTTAAACACTTGAAAGAACCTCTTTCTAACCATTTAAAATCATCTCTTTCAAAACCAAAGATCAAACCATTCAAAACTAATAAAATTTGGACATCCTTCTTCAAAATCACTTTAAAACATTGCCGTGGGAAAAACCTTGGAAAATCTTCCATCTCAAACCTTTCAAAATCATTCACTTATACCTTTCGAAGTAATTTAACTAAAACCTTTTGAAATCATTAACTTAAACATTTTCGAAATCATTCACTTATACGTGAGTTCTATTTCCTAGGTGTTTAGGGTATAAGGTACACCTATTTCCTTATTACCCTTTTTATATCCTAACTCCTTGACTTAGGTTGTTATATTTTAGTTAACACACTAACATGGCACGACTACCCTTAGCTAATCAATTTTCAACTTATTAATCTCAACATTATTTATTTAATTTAGCCAATTAATTATTCTAAATAATGTTATAAAAATATGAGGTGTTACAAATCTTTTCTTTCGAAATCAATGGAAAACCTCCTTTCGAAAGCGTTCAAATCTTCTTCTCAAAACACTAGTCACTCGCCTTTCGAAACACTTTAAAACCTTTCTTTCAAAACCTTTTGAATGTATTAAAGTGAAACCATTCAATTATAGAAGCATGGCTTCGAAACCATATGAAAGTACCCCTTTCAAAACCATTGAAAGTACCCCTTTCAAAACCATTGGTTTATCTTTAAAATATCTTTTTGGTCAAAGTGAATATAAACGAAAGTATCTATTTCGAAACTATTATTTATCATATAAAAGTGTTTGGGGATAAACTTGAGGGCTTCAGAACCATCCTTTCGAAAGCACAAATCATTTAGGTGAAACACTTGAAGGTTAGCTTGGGAACCCCTTTCAAAGCCATTGCCTTTGAAACCATTAACCCCTTTCAAAAGCTTTAGGAAATGGCTCATATTTTCAAAAAAAAGGCTACCTTTCAAAAAATTTGATACCTTCAATTCCTTCGAAAGGCGTAAGGTTGGCAGAAGGGTTTCAGCTAGGTCGAAACCACCCCTTTGGAAATCATTAGTTTGAGTAACTCATTAGAAAGCTATATTTCAATCAATAAGGCGGCAACCCTCTTTCGAAAGATATTCAAAATACTCCTTCGAAAGCACGTATTCCGACACCTTTGAAAGCATTAAGTAAAACAGGAAAGCACATTTCTTCAGAAAACAAAGCAAAGGTTTCGACCCCTATCGAAAGCAATGGTTTCGACACCACGCCTTTCGCCCTTTTCCAATCCACTACGTACCACTCTAGTGATACCTTGTGTATTGGTTTCGGCTTCGTGGGTTTTGACATGATTGAAGGCAGAAGCATAAGGTCAAAAGGTGCTTCAAAAAGAGGCGGAACCCACTTTTCTAGGTAAAATCGAGTTAATGCCGATAAAAGTAATACTTTCTAACTAACCTGCCTACTTGTAAACATTTAATTGGTTGTCTTAAACTTTTCAAATTAAATTCCAAACAAAACTGCCGCATAATTTCAGATCTAAATCAAAATTAATTTAATAAATAAGCCCTTCCATTAAGCAAAACATTTAAATCACTTAGGTCCTCCTTTCAAAATAATTTAATTCATAGTAAATCACTTAAGAAAAATTCCCAAAAATCATAGAAATTCACTTTTAAAATGTTATCTAACATATCTAAATTTCAGACCTAAATTCTTAATCTAATTTTCGAAATAAATTTCTAAACCCAATTAACCATATTTACTTTAGAAAATTCATAACTGATTCTCCATAACTTGGAAAATTATGAAAATTAAAACTCAACTCCAAAAATCATATTTTACATAACATATAAATTCCTCATGGCATTCTAAATTCAATTTAAATGATTTTACCCTTAAAGGCGTGTATAAACCATTTTCAAACAAACTTGTTTGAATATATCATATCATAAAATCCAAGCATATCATCAAAAATCATCATAGTGGACTTAATCTTAAACCCGAAAATCAAATGATCATAAAAACAAAAATAGATATGATATATATTATTATTCACCTTGATTATAATAATGAATTTAAGATTTGATTGAGATTAATTCCCTTGCTTGAATCCCAAGCTACGGTTTAATTTTCTCCTCTTTTCTTCCTTAGCAATGGCCGGCTATTCTTCTCTTTTGTGTACGTTTTTGTGAAAAATTGAAATGAAAGCGAATGAATGGTAAAGTTGTGGATATATAAGGGTTATCGTAATAAGGTGCGGCTATTTCCAAATATGCCCTTATGTAAATTAATTAGCCTATAAGTCATTCTTAAGTCCATTTAAATAATTAAGGACGACTTTTAATTATTTATTCAAATCTCAATCAATTTATCAATCTATTGTTTACATTATTCTATTTAATTCATCTAATTAAATATGTTGAATAATGTTATTAGAAATTTGGCGTGTTATAGGCTCCCCTTCTTAAAGAATTTCATCCTCGAAGTTCAGTAAGGACTAAATACTAAACATAGCAATCATGCATAACGACTCCTAACAACCATACTAGCCTACCCGACTAGCAACTATCTATATAAACCTAATATAGACAATACCCTCAAAGCAGATAAGGTTAAGTATCTCTAATCATGTCTTATGTCTCCCAATTATAGTCCTTCTCGTTGTCGCTCCATTGAACCTTCACCAAGTTGACTGTCTTGTTCCTCAATCTTTTCTCATCTCTCGCTACAACCCAAACTGGTTGTCTAACAAAACTCAAATTAGGTTCTACTATCGGATCTTACAACCCCATCGAAGGAATAGTAGTCTCTAGATCATGTACATACTTGCAAAGATGAGACAAGGGGGATATGGCGAAATTGGTAGACGCTACGGACTTGATTGGATTGAGCCTTAGTATGGAAACCTGCTAAGTGAAAATTTCCAAATTCAGAGAAACCCTGGAACTAAAAATGACATGGAGAGAGATGTTTTTATGTCAGCAACAGAAGCCCAAGCTCATGGCATTGTTGATCTTGTAGCGGTCGAAAATGAAACTATTGGGGATTTCGCCATGAAATACATTATGGACACCTACCATACTGCTCGACAACTCTACTCTGTATGCGAGCTTTCCAATACTCTCTATAATCTGGAATGGACCAATATATCTCGGTGCCAGCTTCCCTGACTTTCCAAATCGTACCACACCCTTCACTAGTGATACCTTAATGAAAACCTTATCTCCAACTGAGAATCTAGGTCTTTATGCCTCTTATCTGCGTAAATTTTCTGTCTGGACTGAGCTTCCATCATCCTTTCTCGGATCAACTCAGTCTTCTCTGTCGCCTCTCTAACCAAATCTGGACCTAAGACTAATCTGTCTCCAATCTCCAACAACATGCTGGTGATTTGCATAGCCTTCCATATAAAGCTTCAAAAGGCATCATTCCTATATTAGTTTAATAACTATTATTATAGGAAAACTCAATCAATGTAGGTGATCTTCCCAAGATCCACCAAAGTCCAATACACAAGCTCTCAATAAATTCTCAAGTACCTTATTGACTCTCTATGTCTGCCCATCCGTCTGATGGTGATACATAGTACTCGCCTTGAGCATAGTGCCTAACACATCCTGTAGACTCTTCTAGAATTCACCAGTGAATAAAGCATCTCTGTCACTAATAATACTACTAGGAATCTCGTTTAGTCTAACTATGTTCTTCATGAACAACTTAGCTAAAGTAGGTGCGAGCATGGTTGACTTTACTGGAATGAAATGGGCACTCTTGGTCAGCCAGTCCATTATAATCCATATACTTTCATTTCCTCTATTTGACCTGGGCAATCCATCTATAAAATCCGTGGATATCGAACCATATTTCCAAACTGGAATCTCTAAAGATTGGAGCAACCAATCGGCTTATGATATTCAGCCTTCACTTGTTGACAGTTTGCCCACCGCCTAACCCACAAGCCAACATCCCTCTTCATACCTTCCTGATAGAAGCTCCTCTTCATATCTTGGTACATCTTGGTACCTCCAGGATGAAGTGTAAACTTGGATCGATGACGTTCTCCAAGACCTTCTTTCCTTAAGTGCTGAACATTCAGAACAACAACTGCCCCTTCTTTCTCAACCATCCCCTTTGGTCAAGACTAAAATCCTTCAGATCGTCGATCTTAGTTCCGACCTCAAGCCTTCTAATCTTCTCAGCTAATACTGGATCCTCCTTCTGCTTAGAAGCAATTCTCTCAATTAATACTGGTCGGAGTTCTAAACAAGACAACGTGGCCATACTCTGACTAAAACTAGTAGTCGATCTTAACTGCATACTACAGGTAGTCAAAGCCTCTAAATCCTTCCATTCTGCCAACATAGCTAACAACACATTCTGATGTCTTCTTCTAAGAGCATCTGCTACTTTATTTCCTTTCCCAGGAGTATATTCTATACCAAAATTATAAGCTGCTAAAAACTCCAGCCACCTCTGCTTTCTCATATTCAACTCCTTCTGAGAGAATAAGTACCTTAAAGACTTATGATCTGTGTATAGATCAAATCTCTCCCCTAAGAGATAATTCCTCCAAATCTTCAATGCAAATATCACCGCTGCCAATTCCAAATCATGAGTAGGATATCTCACTTCATGCGGTCTAAGCTGTCGTGAAGCGTAGGTAATCGCTTTACCTTTTTGCATCAGCACAGCTCCTAATCGTATCCCGCATGCGTTAGTATATACCACCAACCCTTGGTATCTGTCAGGAACTACTAACACTAGTGCATTGGTTAACGAATGATTTAACTTAAGGAATACTTCCTCACATTTGTCAGACTAGACAAACCTCACCTCCTTCCTGGTTAGCTTCGTCAAAGGTGCTGCTATCCGCAAGAAATCCTTGATGAATCTCTGATAATAGCCAGCAAGTCCAAGAAAACTTCTAACCTCGGTCACCATCTCTGGTCTCTTCCAATTATTAACAGCTTTGATCTTATCTGGATCGATTGACAAGCCCTTCTCTGAAACTACGTGACCAAGAAACTTAACCTCTTTCTTCCAAAAATAACATTTGGAAAACTTTGCCTTCAGCCGATGCTGCCTCAGCGTCTCAAGCACTACTCTAAGATGACCCTCATGTTCTCTTTCATCCTTAGAATACACTAAAATGTCATCTATAAACACCGACACAAACCTATCCAAATACTCTCGGAAGACTCGGTTCATTAAATCCACGAAGAAAATAGGTGCATTCATTAACCCGAATGGCATTACTAACCACTCGTAAACCATACCCAGTCCAAAATGCTGTCAAAGGAACACTGTCCTCTGCAACTCTTAACTGATGGAAATCTGTCGCCAAATCCAACTAGGAAAACACTCTAGCTCCACATAACCAATCAAATAGTCTCTATTCTCGGCAAAGGGTACTTATTATTAAACGTCCTCTCCTTCAACTTACGATAGTCGATAGACATCCTCAACGACCCATCTAGTTTCTTCGTGAACATAGCGGCTGCTCCCCAGGGTGAACTACTTGGTCTAATAAAATTCCTTCCTTGTAGATCCACTAACTGCACCTTCAATTACTTCATCTTAGTTGGTGTCATTCTGCTAGGTGGTCTACTAACAGGTTCAACGCCTGGCACAAGATCTATCTGAAACTCAACAACTCGTTTCAGCAGTAGTCCTCTAACTTGCTCAAAGATGTCTGCAAAGTCTTTATCTACTCGAACCTGACTTAGCTCTTCTCCCACTTCCACAACACTTAACAAATCACAACTATTTCGGTTAGAATTCTCCACTAAGAATACGACTCCGTTATGACTATCTGTGTGTCTCGGTGACATTTCCCCATTTTGGCAAAATATCCTAGCCTCATACTTACTTAATCAATCCATACCCAAAATGATACCGAAATCTACGAATCGAATACATACAGACTGCACGCAAACTTGTGACCTAACAAGTCTAGTTCTACCTGGTCACATCTCATCCCTAGAGTTGCATACCCTCCCCTCCTATTGGATTCACAATCCTTAAGGAAGTAACAAGGTATGTGGGTTCTAAGCATAACTTATAACAAAATTCTGAGATATAAATGAATGTGATGCACCGGTATCAAACGGTATCCTTACTGGTATACTTTGAATCAAAAGCGTACCTTCCATCACTGTTTCCCTATATCAGCTGCAATTGACTTAGCAGATGATGGTTCAACAACAAAAACCTTTCCCTTGTTTGCCCTGACTGGTTCTGGACACTGATTCTTATAATGCCCAACTTGGTTATAGTTAAAGCACTTCACATTCTTCTTATCTACAGCCTTCTTCCCCTTGCCTGACCGACACTCATGAGCATAATAAACTTTCTTGTCGCACTTGAAGCAAACTAAATTGGCCTTTGCCTTTTTGGCACCATCTCCCTTCTAGGCTCCCTTCTTCTTAAAGAACATCCTCTTCTTCCCCCGAGAACCCTAGGTTTCAATTGGCTTTTCTCTAGCAAAAATAGCAAGCATCTCCTCATGGAGGATTATCATCTCCACAACTACATTAATAGGATCATGGAGATGTGGCAGGGTCGCACTAGCAATCTCGGGCGTCAGTCCCCTCATATACCTCTCAATCCTTCTAATGACGGTGTCTATGGTATTATATCCATAACGGGACAACTCATCAACTTAGTGGAATACTCAACAACCGACATCTCTCCCTGCTCCAAATCCAAAAACTTCCTTAGCAGCACTGACTTAGCAACCTCAGACATAAACCTTTGCTCAAATCTCCTTCTAAAATCAGCCAAAGCCAATTCCAGCTCTGGAACTCCAATAGTAACACTGTTCCACCAATGAAGCGCTGCCCCTGCAACTGCCTAGAGGCCAGCCTCCTCTTCTACACATAATCTAAACCTAAATCAGCAAAGATTCTCTCATGATGCAACAACCAATCCTCAACTCCTATAGCATCCTCCATTCCTATAAATGGCTTCCCACTAAGACTGGTGTAGTCTCTGCTCAGCTTAGCATAATTATTCCTAACTGGATCCATAGGATTAGCTCCCCTAACGATTCCAGCAACATCAGCAGCTCCTGCTTGCATCATATTGATGAAAAACCAATACACCACCCTCATATCCACTGGTGGATTTCCAGCACCCACATTAGCATTTGCATTATGGTTAGCATTAGCCTGTCGACACTTGTTCCTCCTGGTGGGTCTAACAATTCCGTTGGTTTTGGTGCTTCCTCCACTGAGATTTCCTCTTCCATTTATATGCCCCCAATCTTCTTTCACGTAGATTTACATATGAGTCTTAGTAAGATACATAAGAATGGTCTAAGAGAGAGGAGAACACGTACTTATTTATATACATCTATATCAAATAAAAGTACATTATTATACCGATAACCCAAAACCCAATCTTATTTTCTGATTCATTGGATTATGATTTGAAAATCCTTTAGGTTTAAATTTCTTTTAAGTTTCATAAATTTATGCTTTGATACAAACTTGTAACACCCCCTATCTTGAGGCCAAAAGCTAAGCGCTATAGACATTGTAGTCATCTTTAGTATTGACTTCTTGGGACAAAATATGGTAATGCAAGATACATTGATATAACAGAAACACATGGATATGGAAAATTTTAAAACAATTTCAACAAACATCTCATTCCATTCCAAATCACATTTCAAGTTCATTACATAATCCCAAATACTATAACCACGTTCAGAAAAATATATTATAACATACGCCAAGAGCAACATATGAAGACGCCTCCTTGGATGATCATAGTATATATAGGCAATTAAACAACTTTGCCTTTACAACAACTACACGGCGGAATCAAAATAAAAGAGAACCCTAAATGGCTAGCATGCCTTCTGCACATCTCCGTAAGCTTATTCGTCTAAAGAGGTACCTGAAAACCTCAACTCTTAAACTACTCAAAATCAGTTGAGCACCCGAGAGTTTAAGGGGGAAACATAAACTTCGAGTTAGACATAAAGCTTGGTATGAATAGTAATCTCCCATCTCAAACCATTTGGATATCTAATGAGACCATGCCACTTAGCGGAACGGGTTTTCCCCTCACTAATATCCTAAAACTTAATAAAACCATATATTGTGCTTTTGCATCCACATTGGTTAAAATATAACATTTAAAAATAGTACGATGATGTGCAAAACAAGTAAAACCAATTCAGGATTTCCCATCCCCATTCATTTTGCTATTTGTCTCAGTTATAGTTTCTAGGGTTAATATTAACCTATTAGTTTTCATGGGCTAACTAATAACCTTTTTAATATTTATGTAATGCCTGTCCAATTTCATAGTTTTCATAGGATTACTAAGAACCTATTGGCCCCTGTTGTTTGCACAACAAATGGGCAAACACCTCCAAGACGTTGCAGTAGGGCTGTGAATACTGTTTGTAGTATACAATTATTGTTTGATGGATTTTAATTGCGAGTGTATGTGGTAGAAAATCAATAGTCTGCAATAAAGAATGAATAAACGACTGAAATGTAAAAAGACACAGAATTTATAGTGGTTCGGCCTGAATGTGCCTATGTCCACCATTCCTCTTTTACTGTCTCTTTCGTATCTGATTACAAGTACAAGCTTTGAATATGAATAAACTTGTTATTCGTATCTGATTACAAGTTGTCTGCCATTGTTGATGGAAGCTTCGCTATTTTCCCTCCATCCCTTTTTATGATGCCACATGCCTAATATTTATAAAGTGAGGTTGTGAGTAAAGGCAACTGAGTATATGGCTTCTAGGCTTTGGTTCAACCTTCCTTCCCTTGAAATTTGGTTCTACTGTTGTTCCACTGCTCTGGGATGCTAATAGAATACTATTCTTTAAGCTTGCTTCAGTCGCCCATCTCGACCCTTGAATCTTGAATACCAAACAAGATAGGTTCATCCATACGAGTATAAAAAAAGGGTGGATCCAGCCCTAGAAGGGCTAGACCAGGTATGTCCAATGTGTCTAGCTCCAGAAGGGCTGGACCAAATGGGTTTGGTGGGTCCAGCCCCGGAAGGGATGGACTAAGTGGGTCCGTCCTGAAGGCCAGACCACATGTGGTCTGGCACATGGGTGCCGGACCAGGCGGGTCTGGTCTGGCAGGACCAGGCTGGTCCGACAATAGGGTGTCGGACCTGGTTTGGTCCGGCACATGGGGCTGGACTAGGTCTGGTCCAGCACATGGCCATGGACCATGTCTGGTTTGGCACTGTGCTGGACCGACTCGCTCCTACATTGTGTCGGACCATGGTGTCCGGTTCTAGGGGCCGGACCTATGCGAGTCTGGCCCTTTTATGTCGGATCTGGCTATCCGGCCTTGCAGGGCCGGACCTGTGCGGGTCCGACCCTCTTAGGTCAGACTAGGCTATCCAGCCTTATGGGGCTGGACCTATGCGGGTCCGACCCTACTAGGCCGGACTCAGCTGAGCCGGATCCGTGCGGATCAGGTCCGGGCTATCTGGCCTTATGGGGCCAGACATGTGCGGGTCCGGCCCTACTTGGCTGGGTCTGGCGCGAGGCCGAACCTGTGTGGATCTGGCCTTTTTGGCTGTATCTATGTGGACCTGCCTTTGTAAGGTAGGTTCTTTGCTGGTCTAGACGGGGCCGGGCCATGGTGGGAGGTGGTCTCGGAGGCTTTACTGTCGGACCGTGTTAGGCAAACCTTAAAATTATCATATCTTTCAAACTGTTATTCAGATTGAGACGTAGTTCGGACCCATGCTCACATCTTGATCTTGTGAACATTTATAAACAGCTCTGAGTCTATTTCAGGACTCTAACAATTTTTCCTCTAACTTTTCATATTCACTATGTGGTGGTCGAGAATGCCTACAACATTTGCCCCTTAAAGTATACTTTCGCGAATGCAAAGTATGCTTTGTTTGATCTAGGGTTAACTACCAGTATTGTAGGTGTCATCCTAGTATTTGACTATCCACACCTCATCTTCGTCCCCAAGATGAGTTTCCTTTCGTTAGCTGGATGTGATGCTTCGTCTGTCTTAAGAAGGACTTACTGGTCACTTAACGCCGTTTTAATTATCTTTCATTTGGTAGAGCATTATTTTTCCTTAGCCTTTCTATTTCCAGCTTCAATGCCTTGAGTAGTACGTTGAACCGATGATATTCCCTTCATGGTATTTGACTTGGGACCTGTGATGTGGAATTTTTGGTTCCGACTGTCGTATGGCCAGGTTGAGTGAGCAAGGCCTTACCGTTTGATTTTTGAGTTTGTATATTACTTCATTAATTTTTTCATGCTTGATCAAGGTCAAATATTGATGGAGTAATGATTTTGCATTGGAGGTTACTTGTATGTAAAATATTATGCAAAGCGTTATTGAGTGGATGTTGGCTACGTCTGACTAAGCTGGACTAATAGACTTATTTTCCATCTACTCTGGTAAAGTGATGACATTTGGAGTAATTCCTTGCTCCTCTGTTAGCTCTTCTAGGAGTTTCCCCCATGCACATTTGTATAAGATTATCTTAGCCAATTTCCTTAGTAGTTTTCCTACTGATATATCATGTATCTGTTTGGAGTTGACTACTGGCAAGCGTTAATAGGATAGGTATCGAATTTGAGCGAGTGGTGGCTCCTTTGAGTGGAGCTCAAGGAGATTTGTCGGCATTGTGAATTAGGTGTTTTATTGTCTATCCGGTTTACGCCGATTATCGCGGTCAAATGCCTCCGGCGATTGGTGTTTATTGGTGACTTCGGCTTGCTATCCCTAAATTGATCAGGTGGAATCAATCTTTCAACTCAAACATCACATTGGCTTTGGCGATAGAGGATTGTCCTATTTTGTTGACTTACCTGCAAGTTTAGGATCCTTTCGGGCTAGTGTGGTCAAGGTATTTCATCATTGCCTCAGAACTAGTTACAAACTATTAATACATTTTTATTTGGAATTTTACCATAGGTATGTGTTAGAGTCACCCCGTGTGTCCTCAGAATTGACTTATTAGGTAAAGGTATCAAGCTATTTGTGTTAAAATAGACTTCGGTATGAATTAATTACATTCGAAAGGTTAGAGATTGAATCACTTCTGTTTAGAGAGGTCCTTATCAATCGAAGTGACTCCCTATTACTATGGTTTAGAGAGTAATTTGGGGGACGTGTAAGTCCACAAATACTCATCACATCCTCTAGAGCACCCTCTAACGAAGTTTTCAAAAGTCGGCCGGGAGCGCTCATTATTTGCCTGGGTTTGCCCCCAGTATAGTGCACTTGGTTGCTTCTCATAACATGCTGCCTTATATCAGGGCTAGGTTGTAAACTTGCGAACATAAGGTCATGATTCCAATGTGCTATTGCCAAGCTGAGTGGTAGTGTATGTGTTAATCAAGGGGTGAGGTAGAGCTATGCCCCTAAGTATTTTTTATAGAATTTAGCTTATCTTACAAAAGTTATTCATACCTTTGCATTGAGTTTTTCTCAAGTTCCATAAGTGTGCTCAGCTTTGGAAGAATCCTTACAGTTTCTACGGAAAAGTTGGCTGGAAGGGATATTCTAATTCTTGTGGAAATGTTGGATTGATGTTCTTCTATCTCTGACGGAGTTGAGTCGATGCTCCATTTCCTTTGGTGGGGTGGAAGCGAATGAATATCTTGATGTGGTTGGCAGAGTGGAATTCATATTTCTACTATCTGTATGTAATGCCACAAGACTAAAAGAAATTGTTAGAAGCTTCTAGTTTAAGTACAACGAACTATATACTCCGTCAAGAGAGTCCTTCTAAACTTAAGATTCGTGGCACGTAAGTTACTTGCCCTGATTGTGGATTTTAGTGACATATGGTTTGTTAGCCCAACCTATGTTCCAAGGGAGTGTAACTTTTGTGACTGTCGTACTTAAGATTTTAGAGCCAGGATTCGCACGTAGTAACTACCCGGGCCATTATGGCCTGTATCGTGAGTATTATTTGATTTACTGTGGCATGGCTAGCATGGGTTCCGATCGTCAACTACGAACTATCCCTGGCTGCAGCCATGCCTTAACAGTGGGATTCATTCTCGGTTCGCAGTTGCGGGCAGGCCAAACGCCAATGATAAACTTCCTATGCTATAATCGTTCCTAATCCATGGCTTATAGTCAGTTTATCAACGCTGGCTGGGGGGCCGATCATCAGCAGTAAACTATCCAAGCTACTTTCGTGCCCTTAGTCATGGTTATCTTGCTTTCACTGCTACGGGCGAGAGCTTGGGATTGATCGCAATAGGAAAAGTACCAGACAAACAATCGAGCAAAACAACAATTTTTACAGTGGTTTGGCCAGAATATGCCTACATCCATTGTCTTTCTTTTTTTGTTTCAGGTGATACATGCTTTTTTACAAGCTAACAGAAATAATGGTGGAGACGTTGGAAATCCCTTCCTTTTCTAAACACCTTTTCCGTCAACTGTCGACGGAATGTAAGCTCCGTTGTGGAGATCCTTATGACAACAAATGGTCCTTCCCAAACTGGACCTAGTGCGTCTGGGCAGGGAAAGACTTGCTTGAGAATAATACCTCTCTCTTGTAACTCTTGGGGCTTCACCTTAGATTTGTATTGTTTTGCCACTTTCTGTCCATGTGCGACAGTCTTGAGGGCGACATTACTGCTTCTCTCCTCAACATGTTTGGCCTTGTATGCTTAAAGCAAATAGAATATGTCATAATGTTGTTTTAAAGGAGGCTTGGTAGGCCCACAGTGCCATAGGTAGTTCGTCAATCCACGCTCCTTTGGATTTATCTAGTTTTTCCTTAATTAGTGTTTGCAAGACTTTATTGATGGCTTCAACCTACCCATTGGCCTGGGCAACTCCTGTTATGAGTCAATCCATGCTAGGATTTGAATGCATTTATTCTTTGAGTTACTCAAGCTAGCTTGGATACCCGATTGGTATATCATTGCCAGGGAAAGGGGCGGTCATCAGCTGTGAACTGCCCTGGTTAGTGCCCTTAGTCATGGCTATCTTATTTTCATTGCTACCAACACATGCTTGTGATTTTCGTTGCTAATCATAGAAGAAGGAGTGGCTATAACAGCATAAGTGTAAGTAAATATGTGTTAAGTGAATATAACTGCATATGTGTTAACTGAATGCATTAGTCTCTTGTCTCGGCCAAAGGGAAAGAGTAGTTTAGACCAAACATGCCGTTTCGAAAGAAGCACAAAGTACCAGGTTGTGTAATATGCCTGATTTAAGATGTTCTCTTGGATAAGAATTCTCGCTTGGTATTTTTGTAGGACTCTGTGGAATGTAGGAGCCGATGGCATTGTCCTCCTTTGTGGGACCATATGTTGTTATGCGTATGACATGTTTATGCGAGAATATTATATGATCGGAGAGCCCCTCACAAGGATTTTCCGCAAGTACTCTATCTAATAACGGGGGTTTTACTAGGTCAAGATTCTTGTTTGTTGTTTTAGTGCTACCTCCCGGTAGTCATTGGACTAGTCATTTAGTCGGGTTGATTTTGATTAGTTTGGTGGACTTATAGCAGATGCCCCTAGTGTGCATCATGCTGTCTTTAGTCCTTGATCAACTTGAATTGCAATTTTTGATTATTGGATCATGACGGAGTTGTGAAGCTAGTACCTTGATTAGTGACTGCAATGTCCTTGCGGTTTACTATATATATTGCTGATTCGTGTTGAATTGTGTTAACCCGCCTTTTGGCAAGGCCGCGGACCGGCGGTTTTAACAAATCGACTACTCGTTTGTCGAGACTGGAATACGACAGGTTTAAGTCGACTGGACGGATAGATGATGTAGTGCGCTTGGAAGATGGATATTGGATTGGATGAAGTGGATCTGCATAGGCTAGTGGCTCAATGTTGGAGTCTCGAGGGAGTCGGGATGTTGGAGTCTCGAGGGAGTCTCAAGTGAGTCGGGATGTTGGAGTCTCGAGGGAGTCTCGAGTGAGTCGGGATGTTGGAGTCTCGAGGGAGTCGGGATGTTGGAGTCTCGAGGGAGGAATGAGTCATTCGACATGGAAGTCGCTCGACATGTAAGTCACACCAGGGAAGTCGCTCGGCATGGAAGTCGTTCGACATGGAAGTCGCTCGGCATGGAAGTCGCACCAGGGAAGTCGTTCGGCATGGAAGTCGCTCGGCGTGGAAGTTGCTCAGCATTGGAAGGCGCTCGTCATCAAACCTCGTTTGGCATTGGTGAGACGGCTCGGGATTGTGGTGAGGTTGGTATGGTTCGGCATTGTGGTGAGGCCGGTGTGGCTCGGCAATGTGGTGAGGCCGGTGTGGTTCGGCATTGTGGAGGTATGTGTGGCTCGGCACTGTGGAGAGGCCGATGTGGCTAGGCATTGTGGAGGTATGTGGCTCGGTGGAAGGCCTTGATGGGCCCGGATCATTCATAAAGCCCAACAACTCAGGATTTTCCTATAAATACAACATGTGAGGGTTCAGAAAAGGGATCTTCCTTTCGACTCTCTTACTTTCTCCTTTCTAAGACTAAGGCAACTCTGCCACTTTGTAACTGTAATCGGTTATTACAGCAATAAAAAGGAAACTTCTGGAGTGGATGTAGGCTAGAGTTAGCCGAACCACTATAAAATCTGTTGTTCTTTACTGCTTTCATTTTAATCTTTGTTGTTCTTCATATTAATATCCTCCACATATAATCTATCTGTGAGCTGTGACTGGTATTTGGTGCTTTCGCTTGGATTTGGGTGTTAGTGACCAATTTTGGCGCTAACATTTTGTTGCTTTCACTGAGAAGGCAAAGAGTTGGGGATTTCGGAGCTAGGATTTTGGATTCAAAAGCTTAGAAACTTGGATTCTAAGAAGTAATGGCTAGGCCACCAACAAGGAAGCAAGTGACAGAAAGGAGCAATCAAGAGGGAAGTCAAGAAGGTTCCTCTGGAGAAAGTTCCTCTGGAGCTGGAGCAGGACAAGCATCCATCTACATCACCAGAGATGAGATGGAAGTGATGCTGAAAAGACAAGAGGAGATGATGCAGGCTCTTCTCAGACAATTTGCACAAGCAGGAAATGCAGGAGCTCAGATTTGGGGAGCTGGACTAGAAGCGCTCAACAGCAAGCAGAGGGAGTGGCTCAGCAAAGGGCAGCCCCCAATCAGACGACGACTATCAATCTGGACGGATCTAGACTCGAGGGCACACCACCAGGAAATGCTGGACCAATCCATGGAGGGATACCAGATGACACTGTGCAACCCGACACCAACAGGAGTGCAGGAGAACGTGATGAGGAGTATGTGCCAAGATTCCCTCGTGAACTCGGAGGACAGATCAGAGGTAGCGGACAAGGATTATAGTTTGGCAACAATGACAGATTAGCGGAGATGGTCAGACGAGCTGTGAGAGGTGGATTGGTAAATAAAGACTTGGAGGATGTGAATAGGAGTCCCTTTACTCCTACTATCAGGCAAGCTAGGAACCCTCCGGATTTTAAGCTACCAACATTGGAGATGTATGAAGGGAGAACGGATCCCGCCGTTCACCTGACAAGGTACATGAGGCATATGGAGGTACTGGGGGCATCGGATGAGGTCATGGCTCGATGTTTCCCTTTGTATTTGACGGATATCGCAGCTATGTGGTTCAGACAGCTGGAGAGTGGTTCTATTGACACTTGGACAGAGCTGATTGAGAGGTTTATGAGGCAATTTCGGGTCCATATAGTCAGACCCAAGAACGTAATGACCTTGACATCGATGAAACAATGGAAGGGAGATTCACTCAGGGATTTCTTAACCAGATTCAACGTAGTGGTAGCTTCAATGGATCGACCCGATCCGTCAATGGTTTTGATGGCAGCAGTTTCAGGAATTGCAGATAATTCAGATTTCAAGATATCATTGGAACGGGACCCACCGAGGGATCTCGGAGAGTTCTACCATGAGGCGGAAAGGTTCCTAAGGCAGGAAGATGCGCATGCTGAGAGAGTAGGGAGAGAGGATGAAGCTTATGCAGTGAGGGGTGGAGGTCCACTCAAGGAGGATCCAAGTAAAGACGATAAAGGAAAAGGGAAAACAAATGGCAACAGTGGCACTTCGAAGAGGCCTCGAAGGGAGTCAAAGTTTTCTTCTTACATAGATTTAACTATGATCTAGAAAGGATTTACTTGGATACTCGAGGGCGCCTCTAATATCGAAGGCCGGCAAAGAGAGAGCCTTCTGAATACGAGCAGGGATCGGGAAAGCATTGCCTATTCCACGAGCTGGATGGGCACAACACAAATGAATGCAGGCATCTGAAAGATATCATTGAGGAGCATGTAAGGAATGGTCATCTACAGCAGTATGTAAGGAATCGAGCTGTGGCAGTGGGAAAGGAGCGACCACCGCCTACCTCGAACGAAGATGGCACTGGGCCTAGGCAACGTCAGCTCATTATCAACTAAACAGATTTATGGTTTTGAATAAGTAATAGAACTCAAAGAAATACGGCTAGGTCACTTACACATGTACAAGATCGAGGATGGTCCCTAGGCGTGCTCTGAGACGACAAAAAACCATACTACTTGAGTCTATGAATTCCTATTTTCTTTATATTTTTCTGCAAACTCTGGTTTCTTCTGTGGCACTTTGAACATTTAATTCCTTCTGTTGTACAAACTTCTGCTTTGATAACTGAATTCTGTAACAATTGGATTTGGATCAATGTAATAAATAATACAGGTCTCGCGATCACCGTCCCGACCGGTGAGACTTGGCAGTGATCGCAAGTTACGAGTCCCTTCGCCGGAGAGCGATGGAATGGACTCAGAGAGAATATCAAAGTCCTTGGCCGGAGAGCAGAGGCCGGAGAATATAAAAGTCCTTGGCCGGAGAGCCAAGGCCAGTGAATATAAAAGTCCTTGGTCGGAGAATATGAAAGTCCTTGGCCGGAGAGCCGAGGCCGGTGAATATCAAAGTCCTTGGCCGGAGAGCCGAGGCCGGAGAATATGAAAGTCCTTGGCCGGAGAGCCGAGGCCGATTAATATAAAAGTCCTTGGTCGGAGAGCCGAGGCCAGAGAATATAAAATTCCTTGGCCGGAGAGCCGAGGCCGGAGAATGTAAAAGTCCTTGGCCAGTGAATATAAAAAGTACTTGGCTGGAGAGCCAAGGTAAGAGAATCTAAAAGTCCTTGGCCGGAGAGCCGAGGTCGGAGAACATAAAAGCCCTTGACCGGAGTGTCGGGGTCGGAATAGGATATCGGCCCGGAGTGGTCATGGATTTGGTTATTGGATTTGAATTGATTAAAACTTGGTTGACAGGTTCAAATGGCTAAGGAATTGGCTCAGGGTTTGGTTATTGGATTCGAAATCGGATATCAACTCGGAGCAGTTGCGGATTCGAATAAGGATACGGCAATGGCACTAGGATAAAATGGATTGGATTGCGGATCGGATTGTATGGCTATGGATGGAATGTGGACGATGAATTGAAGACTATTCAAAACACGCCTTCCTATCGGAAGGCATATTTGGGGGCAAGTGTTAACCCGCCTTTTGGCAAGGCCGCGGACCGGCGGTTTTAACTAAATCGACTACTCGTTTGTCGAGACTGGAATACGATAGGTTTAAGTCGACTGGACCGATAGATGATGTAGTGCACTTGGAAGATGGATATTGGAATGGATGAAGTGGATATGCATAGGCTAGTGGCTCGATGTTGGAGTCTCGAGGGAGTCGGGATGTTGGAGTCTCGAGGGAGTCTCGAGTGAGTCGGGATGTTGGAGTCTCGAGGGAGTCTCGAGTGAGTCGGGATGTTGGAGTATCGAGGGAGTCGGGATGTTAGAGTCTCGAGAGAGGAATGAGTCATTCAGCATGGAAGTCGCACCAAGGAAGTCGCTCGGCATGGAAGTCGTTCGGCATGGAAGTCGCTCGGCATGGAAGTCGCATCAGGGAAGTCGCTCGGCATGGAAGTCGTTCGGCATGGAAGTCGCTCGGCATGGAAGTCGTTCGGCATGGAAGTCGCTTGGCATGGAAGTCGCACCATGGAAGTCGCTACAGAAGTCATGTCATTCAGGATGTTGGAGTCTCGAGGGAGTCTCGAGTGAGTCGGGATGTTGGAGTCTCGAGGGAGTCGGGATGTTGGAGTCTCGAGGGAGGAATGAGTCGCTCTGCATGGAATTCGCACCAGGGAAGTCGCTCTGCATGGAAGTCGTTCGGCATGGAAGTCACTCGGCGTGGAAGTCGCTCGGCATTGGAAGGCGCTCGGCATCGAACCTCGCTCGACATTGGTGAGACGACTCGGGATTGTGGTGAGGTTGGTGTGGTGAGGCATTGTGGTGAGGCTGGTGTGGCTCGGCAATGTGGTGAAGCCGGTGTGGTTCGGGATTGTGGAGGTATGTGTGGCTCGACACTTTGGAGAGGCCGATGTGGCTTGGCATTGTGGAGGTATAAGGCTCGGTGGAAGGCCTTGATGGGCCCGGATCATTCAGAAAGCCCAACAACTCAGGATTTGCGTATAAATATAGCATGTGAGGGTTCAGAAAAGGGATCTTCCTTTCGACTTTCTTACTTTCTCCTTTCTAAGGCTAAGACAACTCTGCCACTTTGTAACTGTAATCGGTTATTACATCAATAAAAAGGAAACTTCTGGAGTGGATGTAGGCCGGAGTTAGCCGAACCACTATAAAATCTGTTATTCTTTACTGCTTTCATTTTAATCTTTGTTGTTCTTCATATTAATATCCTCTACCTATAATCTATCTGTGAGCTGTGACTGGTATTTGGTGCTTTCGCTTGGATTTGGGTGTTAGTGACCAATTTTGGCGCTAAGAAATTATGATATGAGGAGTAGTGGTGGAGGTTCTGGATATTTCTCGCCTTTCTGCTATGAGCCAAATATGTTGGAATCGCTTGAGCTTGGTCTTTCAAAAGCCTTTATGTATAAACTATTATGTTATCCAAGTTCTCGGCAGATGTTGTTTCCATCGCGTCCTCTTCCTTACCCTTCGAGGTAAAACCATACTCAAATGGATGGCTTCTCTCTGATCATTGATCATTCGAGCTCCAAAGGTAGAGAGTTGTATCTCTTCCATTTTGCTATAGCATTTGTACTGCAAGCTATACTAGCTTTCCTGAGCGACCATCTATCTGAACTCTTGACAGTGATGTTTTCTCATCTTTATGTGCCTTGCTGACCTAATGGAGAGGTCATGCGTAGTTGTAAGGGCTAGTTTGATTTCTTGTCTTTACTTCGTGTAGCGTATAAGCACCCTCGGGTCAATCAGCACATGCAACGGATTTACGAATCCTTCCTTCACCTTTTTCCAAGGATGGACATCCAAGAGTAGATGGTAGAGCCCTGCAATAGTTTAAGATTGATTAGAATGAAAGAAAAGTAATTATATAGTACCTCCTTTGTGCCCCTTGTTTATCAGCAAGTGTGGATATCTTGGCAAGTGCCTAGGGGGCCGGGTTAGCCCCTTATAAAGGTTTGTAGTGAGCACTCAAATTTTTTTATCTTCCTAGAGGGTGGACTAGTAACTCTTGGTCTTATCTCCTTCTCTTTTCATATTTTTTAAACATATCCGTATGCAAGGAAGGCTATTGATATTATTTGAGTCATGTCTGGTAAACGTTGGATTGGTGATGCCTTTGCGCATGATAGGAGTGACGAAGCGTCGTGCTTGTCATATCTAGACTTTGAGTATTCAATCATCATAACTTTGATCTTCAAGTTGTGATATTTCGATCCCTCAATGGGATCCCAATTGTAGTACTTTGATTTGATGCGGGATGGAAAAAGGCCTGTGCTTGTAGTTCATTTGGTTATATGGAATGCCCCTTGTGTTCTCTAGACTGGGAATTTCCTTGTATTATGAAGATGAGGTTGAATACTTCTGTCTACCCTAAGCATGTCAAGAATTTATTCACCAAAGCTTTATGTTAAGAAGTGAAGTGTTTACTAATTTCAATCACAACCATGTCGAATTTACATCCGATAATTTTTAGCACCTGGAGGTTATTAGACTAGTCTTCGTGCTTTTTCACATCCGGATAGTTGTTGCATTCTTTGCAGCGGAGTTCTCTCACTTTAGCTGGCACACTGGGAAGTTGTTCTCCTTCCCTTCCTAGAGAGTTTGTACTTTTCGAGAGAGATAATTCAATTTTCGGAAAGGATTGAGAGGTTTTGTAGCTGCGAAGGGTTGATGGTACAGCTCTTAAAATAAAGAGAGAATCTTGGGATAGGAGGTATAGATTCTTAATCCGAGAAATGGAGATTACAAACCTAAAAGAGGAAAACAGAAAATCTCTAATTTCAAAGAGACAACGAATTTAGACCAGGAGAAAAAATTTCAAGTTTGGAGGGAGAAACGGATTTTCTTAGAATCGTAATTTTATATCTTACTAGGGGAATAGATTCCTCTTATATAAAAGAGGAAGATAGTTTTCTTATGTTAAAGAAGTAATGCTTTCAGATGAAAAGAGAATAATATTTGATTTTAGATCAGAAAAATGATAAGTGTTTCTTTTGATCAAAACAATGTTTTTTTTAATCTAAAATGAAAAAAAGAAGATAGAACGGTTATAGATCTAAGAAATGAATATATTTTTATTTTTGGTTGAGAAACGGTGTTTGCAGATCTGAAAGGAGATAAAGTGATTTTAGAGCTAAGAAGTGAATACATGTTTCTTGTTGGTTAAGGAACGGCATTTGTAGAAAAGAAAGATAGAAATTTTCTTATCTCAAGGAATAGTGATTGCGGATCTGAAGAGAGAAATAGATTTTCCTAAAGTAACGATTTCAGATCTGGGAGATATAGAGTGTTTTAATCAAATAAACAATGGTCTCAAACTAGGAAAGTAAGAAAAGAGAATCTCTCATTCCAAGGAGACAGTGACTTTAGATCTGAAAAGAAAAGGATATAAATTTTATTAAAAAATGCAATTTCAGATCTTAAGACTAGAACATGTTTTCTTTTGTGGAAGAAAATAATGACCCAGATCTAAACAGAGGGAAAATGGGGTTTCTTATGCCAAGAAACCATGTTTTTGGATTCCAAAAGAGAAAAAAGAGATGGCTTGATTTTAGATCCAAAGAATGAATAAATGTTTGGTTTTGGTCAAGGGCATGTGTTTGTGGATCCGAAAGAGTAAAAGGAATATCTAAGGATTTTAGATCCGAGAGATAACATTTTTTTGCTAATAAACAGTGTCTGTGGATAGTAAAAGTAAGATCTAAAAAGTGGACAAGAGAATTTCTCCATGTAGTAAAATAGATGTTCAGATCTGAAGAGAAAAGAAGGATTTTTTATTTTATGTAAAACAGTCAGGGTAGATCTAAAAAGAAACGTAGATTTCAAACCTCAAAAAAGGGGAGAGAGTTTCTTAAGAGCAGAAACGATAATCTCAAGTCAGAAGATTAGAAATAGTAGGTTTCAAAATAAAAAGAAAAGTAAGAAAGAGAGAATTTCCTTTTAAAAAAGGAAAGTTTAGTTCTCGGTGAAAGTACCAAAATGTTTGCACAAAAAACGGAAAAACAGCTCCAAGGCGTTGTAGGAGGGCTGTGAATACTGTTTGTAGTATACAGCTGTCATCTGATGGATTTTTGTTGCGAGTGTATGTGGTAGAAAATCAATAGTTTGCAATAAAGAATAAATAAAGGACTGAAATGTAAAAAGATATAGAATTTATAGTGGTTCGGCCTGAATGTGCCTACGTCCACTGTTCCTCTTTTATTATCTCTTTCATATCTGATTACAAGTACAAGCTTTGAATATGAATAAACTTGTTGTTACGACTAAGGATTTTCTCTCTCAAAGTTGCATGCCATTGTTGATGGAAGCTTCGCTATTTTCCCTCCATCCCTTTTAATGATGCCACATGCCTAGTATTTATAGAGTGAGGTTGTGAGGAGAGGCAGTTGAGTACATGGCTTCTAGGCTTTGGTTGAACCTTCCTTCCCTTGAAATTTGGTTCTATTGTTGTTCCACTGCTCTTGGATGCTAGTTGAATACTATTATGTAAGCTCGCTTCAGTCGCCCAGCCCGACCCTTGAAGCTTGAATGCCAGACCAGATAGGTTCATCCCTGCGAGTACAAAAAAGGGTGGATCCAGCCCTAGAAGGGCTGGACCAGGCATGTCTGGTGGGTCTAACTCCAAAAGGGCTGGACAAAATGGGTCCGGTGGGTCCAGCACCCGAAGGGCTGGACCAAGTGAGTCCGGCCAAGGCCGGACAAGGCAAGTCCGGCACCAGGGGGCCGGACCATAGGTGATCCGGCACTTGGGTGCCGGACATGGTCTGGTCCGGCACCTGGGGCTGGACCAGGTCTGGTCCGACACTGTGCCGGACCACGGGGTTCGGTTCTAGGGGCCGGACCTGTGCGGGTCCATCCCTCCTAGGTTGGACCAGGCTGTCCGGCCCTCCTAGACCGAACCAGGCTGTCCGGCCTTGCGAGGCTGGACTCAACTGGGCCGGACCCGTGCGGGTACGGTCTGGGCTATCTGGCCTTGCGGTGTCGGACATGTGTGGGTCTGGCCCTGTCGAGCTGGGTCTGGCGGGTCCAGTCCTATTGGGCCAAACTCGACTGGGCCTGACCTATGTGGATCCGGCTTTTTTGGGCTGTGTCTATACGGACTTACCTTTGCATGGTAGGTTCTTTGCTGGTCTAGACGGGGTTGGGCCTTGGCAGGAGGCGGTCTCGGAGGATTTACTATCAGACCGTGTTAGGCGAATCTTAAAATGATCATATCTTTCAAACTATTATTCGGATTGAGACGCAGTTCGAACCTATGCTCACATCTTGATCTTGCGAACATTTCTAAGCAGCTCTGAGTTTATTTGAGGACTTTGACAATTTTTCCTCTGACTTTTCATATTCACTGTGCGGTGGTCGATAATGCCCACAACACCTGCCAATAACATCATTGTTTCATGGGTTCTCCCTGAACCTATTGGTAACTTCAATAACTTCCCTCTTATTCTAATTTTCATGGGTTGACTAGGAACCTATTGACATCTGTCAATGAGTCAATCCGAATATAGTTTTTGTGGGTTCACTACAAATTATTGGCCTCTGCCAATAACTCAATCTAATCATAGTTTTCTTGGGTTTACTATGAACATATTGGCACCTACCAATAAATTTCCCTAAACATAGTTTTCATAGGTTTACTATCGACCTGTCTATCTGACAACTTCACTATTTGGGCATCCTACATTCTGGTCTATCTGACCTCCTCGATGCAATTCTACTCATTCAGGAGTTAATTTAATTTATATTCACTACTGGGTCAACCTATCTAGTTATTCTGCCCTTCCCCCAAAGTACAATTATGGGTACATTACAAGGTGAATATATATATATAAAGAAGTAAAAATAATGACATAATAATACCAACATAATGTGGTTTAATATCCTTGGAATCATTTTATATAAAATTTGGTAGATCCCTTTAACCTATTAATCAAGGAAAAATTCATCAAAAACTCCACACTTAAATCTTTTCAAAACTCATTTATTATGCCATGATTTTCCTTTAAAATGAGATTGGGTTCTTTGTTTTGAAAACTTAGGCTTTCAAGACCTTTAATATTTGCTTTTGAAATCATTGGAAAACTTCCTTTCGAAAGCATTCAAATCTTGTTTTCAAAACACTAGGCACTTGCCTTTCGAAACACTTTAAAACCTTTCTTTCAAAACCTTTCGAATGTATTAAAGTGAAACCATTAAATTATAGAAGCATAGCTTTGAAACCATATGAAAATACACCTTTCGAAACCATTGGGTTTATCTTTAAAGTATCTTTTGGGTCAAAGTGAATATAAATGAAAGTATCTCTTTCGAAACCATTCTTTATCATATAAAAGTGTTTGGGGAAAACTTGATGGCTTCGGAACCAATCCTTCTGAAAGCACAAATAATTTAGGTAATACACTTAAAGGTTAGCTTCGGAACCCCTTTCGAGGTCATTGCCTTCGAAACCATTAACCTCTTTTGAAAGCTATAGGAAGCGGCTCATATTTTCAAAACAAAGGCTACCTGTCGAAAGCTTGATTCTTTTATTCCTTCAAAGGCTTAAGGTTGGCAGAAGGGTTTCGGCTAGGTCGAAACCACCCCTTTCGAAATCATTAGTTTGGAAACTAAGTAACTCATTTGAAAGTTATACTTTAATCAATAAGGTGGCAACCCTCTTTCGAAAGCTATTCAAAAGACCCATTCGAAAGCATGTAGTCCGACACTTCGAAAGCATTAAGTAAAATAGCCCAGCGCATTTTTTTAGCAAACAAAGCAAAGGTTTCAACCCCTATCGAAAGCAATGGTTTTGACACCATACCTTTCCGCCTTTTCCAATCCACTACGTACCACACTAGTGATACCTTGTGTATTAGTTTCTGCTTTGTGGGGTTCCGACTTGATTGAAGGCGAAAGCATAAGGTCGAAAGGTGCTTTTGGAAGAGGTGAAACCCAATTTTCTTGGTAAAACCAATTTAATGCCAATTAAACTTATGCTTTCTAACTAGCCCGTCTACATGTAAACATTTAATTGGTTGCCTTAAGTTTTCAAATTATTTTCAAAACAAAACTGTCGCATAATTTCAGATCTAAATCAAGATTAATTTAACAAATAAGTCCTTCCATTAAGCAAAATAATTAAATCATTTAGGTCCTCCTTTCAAAATAATTTAATTCTCATAGTAAATCACTTAACAAAAATCCCAAAAAATCATAGAAATTCACTTTTAATATGTTATCTAACATATCCAAATTTCAGACCCAAATTCTTAATATAATTTTTGAAATAAATTTCTAAACCCAATTAACCATATTTTTCTTAGCAAATTCATAATTGATTCTCCATAACTTGGAAAATTATGAAAATTAAAACCCAACTCCAAAATCATGTTTTACATAACATATAAATTGCTCATGGCATTCTAAATTCAGTTTAAACGATTTTACACTTAAAACCGTATATAAATCGTTTTCAAACAAACTTGTTTTAATATATCATATCATAAAATCCAAGCATATCATCAAAAATCATCATAGTGGATTTAATCTTAAACCAGAAAATCAAATGATCATAAAAACAAAAATAGAGATGATATAGATTATTATTCACCTTGATTATGATAAGGTTTGAGATTTAATGGAGATTAATTCCCTTGCTTATGTCCCTAGCTTCTATTTAATTTTCTCCTCTTTTCTTCCTTAGGAATGGCCGCCTATTCTTCTCCTTCATTTACGTTTTTGTGAAAAATGAAAATGAATGTGAATGTATGCTAAAGACATGGATATATAAGGGTTATGGTAATAAGGTGTGGCTATTTCCAAATATTCCCTTATGTAAATTTATTAGCCTATAAGCCATTCTTAAGCCCATTTAAATAATTAAGCACGACCTTTAATTATTTATTCAAATCTCAATCCCCTTATCGCTCTAATGTTTACATTATTCTATTTAAGTTATCTAATTAAATCTTTTGAATAATGTTATTAAAAATTAGGTGTGTTACAAGGTCTTAGAATTACAAGCCAAGGAGCTTTCCTTTCGAATATTAGGAATTCATACTTTGTAGAAATTACAGTGTAATAGCACAATTTCAAGCATTTTGACCTCATGCTTCCAAATTGCATTTTGCCTTTTGGCAACAAAAAAGTTTTACCTACCATTTACTCTAAAAAACTTCAAACGAAAAGTGCAGATTTTCAAAACTTTTGAGCTTATGGTCCCAATTTGGATTTCACCTTTCAACAACCAAGCAATTTCACTTATCATCTAGTTTGGATAGCTTTAAGTGGAAAATATGGTTTCAAAAGTTTTTGACGTCATAGACTAAGTTAAAATTTCATCCTTTTAGTTTTCAAAACCATTAACCAACCGAGCCTTCGCCTCTGGGCACTGATTTTAATTTTTTTTCAAAACACTCTCGATAAGGTTAGATCTTTATGAGTTACACAAGTGGAGCAATGTTCCCGAAAGCTCGGAATCAACTTGGTGATGGGAACGAAATAAACAAGCCAAGATGACAATACTCTTTCCAAAGTCCACCCCATATCAATCATTTGAGATGAACTTTGGGGGGCATATACTACACTACAATTTCTACAAAGCACAAATTGCTAATATTTGAAAGGAAACCTCCTTGGCTTGTAATTTCGAGAACCATCATTCAGGTTCTAACAAAAATATGCAATCCGAGAGCATGAATCAATGTGTCAACCAAGGACGAGATCATAATTTAGTTGAGTTAAGAAGCTTGACCGAGAGCACCAGTTTCCGAAGCATAAAACAACTTAACTAACCACAACAATCAACGAATTAATAGCCCAGGCCGAGACCAACAGTCAAGACGAATGAAAGATATCTAAAGCTATATATATAAAACCATCATATCAGCAATCCACGTCAAGTCAATCTCAACCAGATGATGACACATGTTCAAATCAAGGCTGCTCAGTCATCCATATCACCAATCCAAAGAGAAGGCCCTCAACCAATGGCATTACGACGTGTTGTCTATAAATAGGTGGTGTGACGCCTAACCCCAAGACCCACATTAACAAAGAGTATTACTGGGTAATACTATCTGCTAATGCAGAGAATAGGGTGGTTAGGAGCGACCATCTATATTCTTGTCTTAAATATCTATTGAATTTGTCGATTAGTGCTCTATATTTTTTTTCTCAAGTGGATCAACATATCTAATAAATGCTTAATACAAAACTACAAGTGGCTGCAAGATCTATCAAAACAAAATACAACAACTCAAATGCATAACACATCACAGAACAACAAACATATATATATATATACACATACATACATATATAATGATACATCCCAATACAATACAAATAATACATTATAAGTGGTATGAGGACCACGAGTTGGAACAATATACATATCAGAGTAGCGAAAAAATGACTACAACAAAAAGAGCTAGCAGGTAAGTCCATGCAGAAGCAGAATAAGCTAAGTCCATAAAGGTACCTAACCTGAAACACCTCGGTATGACCCGAGTATAAAAATACACGGGTCAGTCTAGCTAAACCTATCAGTTATAAGGGTAAGCAGTAATTGATGCATAAGGATAAGGGTAATGTTCTTCTTAAACAAGAAGAAACAATACTGAGTATAAGCAAGAGTATAAGTATGGTATGGTTACTTTAAGTGATGATATGATATCACTTACACAAACATATAATCTCAAAAGAGATAAGAAAATCCATGAAATGCTAAATATAGCAAGCCTCATATCATCGACATATCACAAATCATCAAAGTGGTTCAGGGAAAATACAACTCCTAAAACGGAGAAATCCTAAACCCGCCATATCGACAAACTCAAAGAAATCACCATCTTAAAATACACCATAAGGCAATAAAATAAAATTCTCCAACATAGGAGAATATAATCCTAAATAAACGCCAAAAGGAAAATCTTGTATAATAACGCCAATAAGCAAATCTTAGAATAATGCCAGTGTAGGCAACTCAACCTCAAAGATAGAACTCCCAAGATTCAAATTCCTGAAAGGTAATCGCCATAAATATATCGAATGGTTCAAAGGATCAATTCTGAAAAGGGATGATACACTAGGGAAACTAGTCAAGAAATCATCCCAAAAGTATTTTCACGTGCATGTGGCCGAAGCCTTGCCAAGTACCGTTATCTCAAATAGGTACCTCGCCCGAAGGCAAAACATGACAATGACAAATACACCGCAAAGGCAAACGCCGCAATAGCAAATACGTCACAATGGGAAACGTCTTGAAGACAAATACACCGCAATGGCAATGAACCAAAGGTCCAGTACTGACACTCCGCAATGGCAAATGTGTCACAAACTCTCGGATAGGAACCCAAACAGTGTTAATGTGTGTCTCATACCACACGTTTGCACTAAATGGTTTACTAACTGCTAGTAAATTTCACACTCAAAGTAGTAAAAAGTTAACCTCGTCTCATTGATAAACTCGACTCGAATGTCAAAACAATCAAACAGACAAGTCGGGAATTAACCGATAAGATAAACGCATGTGTCTCATACCATGTGTTTTACCAAACCATTTAATTCTCCTTCTCAGTCGCTCGAATAGTGCAAAAACGTGTAATTTATATATAAAATAATTTACTTGGGAAAACAAGCTTTGAAAACCAATTTCCGAAATCAATTTGAAACCCATATTTGAAAATTCCCTTATTATAATAAATAGATTTTACACCTGAAAATACTTCAAAATATTATATAATAATTATTTTGAAATGCCCATTAATTTTAAAAATCATTTCAAAAATATTCGAAGAAAACCGTGCTCGAAAACGAATAAAACAAGGAAAATACCTCAAAACCGATAATTCGAATTCAATTTGAATTCAATTTGAATTCAATTTAAATTCAATTTAAATTCAAATAAAAACCAATTCAAATTTGAATTCCAAATTCTCAAAATTTAGCTAGCCAATGATAGGCATCATAGCTCTCAAAACATCACGAAAACATCATCAAAATCGAACAAGATCAAGAGCAAAACAAACAAGAAACATGTCATAGAACAATGGAACAAAGGGCAAAATTCACTGGCTATAGGTTGACCAGAATGTCTATAGGTCGACCTTGTCTTCCATAGGTCGACCATACCATCGACCTATAAGGCATGAAGATCGACCACTAGGTCAACATGCTGGTCGACCTACCTCACGCACTTTCCAGAACTTGTTTCCGGTCTTCGTTTTGCAGCAACATTTTGAGATAGCAAATGAAGATGAAGTGTCATAAAATTTGGCACGCATGTAATACATCATCTAAACTATGATCTAGAAAAGGTTTGGCAATAATTCATCAAGATATCAAGAAGTTATCACTACTCAAAGAAGCAACAGAAACAAGATTTAACTGTATATGAAAACCTAGAGAATAAGTTTACAGTAAACTATTTTCTTCTAGATCTTTACATCAGCAGGCAAGCTTTAGCTAGAGTTGTGAGTTAACAAACTCACCTTAGCACCTTATTACATGATTTTGAGCTGCATGATACAACCTTTAGCCTTGAATTTGATTGTAGGAGCTAGAAACTTGAGAACAGTGGACATGCAGAACAAGAAATAAGAGTTACAGAAACAATTTCTTCTCCAACAAAATTAAAAAAATATAGATTCGGGGATTTGGATTAGATTACCTGTATTTGATTCTATTTGTGATTTACTCTCTTGATTTCTCTTTAATTTTTAGCAATTTGAAGTAATTTTTATTTATCAATAAGAGAGGGAAGCCATTTTTCTTTCTTTCATTTCTCATTTCCTAGTACATGGAGTGAAAATTGTACGTACAAGAGAAGAGAAGCTTCTTTTCTCATCTACAGGTTTGTACAAACTAATAGGCCTTGACCTAAAAAGAAAGAAAGAATTAAGCTATGTTAATTCTAATTCAACACAAAGGCAAATATGCAATATTAATTCTATTTTACAAAAGAAATTGCATTTTCCTTTCAAGTTTTCATACAACAACTAATGCAAACTTATACACATATGAAATAAAATATTTTACACTATATGAAAAGATTAATTTTTATTTTTAAAACGTTATTATTACTAAAATCCTTTATTTTTCAAAAATACACTATTTACTCAAATAAATGAATAAAACTTTATTTTTAACTTCTAAAATTCCAAAAAAAATACCTTTCTCACTTAGAAAAATATTTTAAACCATTTTAAACTCAAATTTATATTTAAACTCATTTTTAAACTAATTTCCATCTTTTTATTTAGATAAACAACCTTTAAAAATCTCATACTTCTTTTAAAAATTATTAAAAGAAGTAATTAGCAATAATTAATACAATTATTGCATTTTCTCCAAATAAAACCCATTTTCAAATCATTATTAACCCAAATAAATAAAATAAAGTTCCAAACGTTATTTTTCTCATTTTATTTTCAAAATTCATTGTTTATTCCAAATAAACAATTAAAATTTCAAATTTTATTTTAACTTACAATATTAACAATTAATCTCCAAAACCAGGGTTGTTACAGACCCCCCCCTTAACAAAATTGCGTCCTTGCAATTTCTAGAGAAGAGTTTTTATTCAGCATAATTATTTCATCAATCAAAGGAAGATAGATAAGCTCGAGTTAAAAATTTCTCACCCTCAACACAAGATGATAGAAAATCAAATTAAGATTGATCGATGAATTCTATGGTTTCCCAAGTAGAATTACTGGGATTTGTGGACAATTAATTTCTACGAGCAATACATCCCTATTTCGAAGGCGTTTCACCTTCGAAGAAAAACACAAATAGGATATTACGCAATAGATAAATCGGTGAGATCAATTCCCAAAAAGCTTCACGAACAGAGTCGGGATTTAGTCATAACTTTATCCCAAACTCCAACCCACAAGATGAAAATCGATACGACTTTCCGTATTACACTACGAAGGGAGTCATACCGATATTAGATCGACAACTATTACGGAAAGGAAACCCAATAAGAGGTAGGTGGTTTTCCCCCAATACCACCAAACTCATATGATTGCATAATTGCAAGTCGTAAAATTATCGCACAGAGGCAAGTTAAGACTCAAGGAATAGATTTTTAAACTCTCTCTTACTAATCAAATATTCTTGAAGTTTTCCAACCCATTATCTTCAAGATTTAAAATTCTCAATTTTCAACACTTGAAAATTTCTAAAGCTTCTTACTTAGATTTTTAAATTTATATTCATTACTCTTTATTAGAGTAAATAAAGTTTAAGTTTCTTATTCACTAATTCTTCCATAAATTTTAATTGGTAACAAATATTTTCACATATGTTTCTCAAATTTTCTAAGTGTTAGAAATTTCTAGAAAAATCGGCGGAGTCTCCTTGTACGGAGGGCCGTATACAATATTATAAAAAATTATTTCTATAATATACATCGACTATTAGGTCGGAAACACAATATATACCACCATTTAACACTTTAAAATTTAATCCGAAAACATACCTTCCTTTATAGCATTTTTAAAGCGAGTTTGCACAAACATATATATATTCTTTTTGCTCAAAATATAGTCCAACTATCCTCTTTTCCCCTATACTTAAGTAAAATAGATGATATTAGTTCATGTTTATAAATAAGAAGTACAACACTTAATTATTAGGGGAAATAGGTCAATTTCATTTCATACATGCTGTAAAGAAGACATGTTTTGATCCAGCAAACAACCAAATCTGAAAAGTTTTATAAAATGAAAGTTGTTCTACTCTGTCTAGCTTTCCATAAATATAAAGATCATCAAAATCGGATTTACGGTTTGAAAGTTATTGTAAATTTACTTTCAGCTTAAATTTTAGAGAATTTTGTAATAGGGCAGAACTGCCTATCCACTTTCAAACCTATTTTAGACTCAGTAAAAAGAAAATTATTTTAAAGTGGTAAAAAGAAACTTTATAGCTTACTGAATGCTCTTTAATTTTCAAATTGATAGAACTCATTTGGAGTTATAAATCTCAAGTTATCGCGGTTTTAGTACATCACTTTACCAAACAAAATTTCAGTTTTTTAAATCAATTTAAAATTTTAAAATTTACCCAAACCATTTTAAACTCAAACTACATTTTCAAACAACATTTTTGCTAAATCATTTATTAAATGATTTTCTCTTTCCCTAGAAAGATAAGACACACAAAATTATGATCAACTTATGTAATCGTCATAGAACATTTTATTAAGTGGAAATATTTTCATTACTTTCCAAAATCTACGTTAAAAACAATTAACTATGAAAACTCGTTTTGGAAGGGATAACTAGTCTCTTTCATTATCAAGAGAAGATTATTGATTATCCACCAAAAACAAATTTTTGGGATATATATATATAAAGTTTAGAGTTATTCTCACAATTTAAAAAAGATTATACTACATGAATTGTTCCTTTATCAGAACAATCCAAATTCATATTTCTACTTGTCACAAGAATTAGATTTACAACTAATTATCAACATAAAACTAATTAAAGTTGATAATTAATTCAAACTTTCTTTCAAAAGAATTTTGCAATTTCAAACCCACAAGTTTTAATACCATTTAAGTTTAAAACAAAAACTGGCTCGCAAATTTGTACTAAATGTTCTAAACTAACACTTCTTTATTTTCTCTTAAGATAGAGTTTTATATCTATCCTATACTATTACTCAAATAACTAAGTGCCAAAACAAATTTTTATAGTCATCAGTAATAACTAATACTAAACTATTCAATTAATATTTTACTTTTTCAAACCAAAGTATTCTTTTACTTTAAATACATCATTTTATTAATCAAAGCATCAAATAATATTTTCTTCTAATTAAGACATCCCCTTAATTATAATTATTCACTTTACTTACCCAAATTACCATATTCAATTTCTCAAATTTCAAATAATATAAGGGTATTGCCTTGGCATTGATTTATAATGAATGACCCCATCGATTGGCTACAGAGTTGACCAAATGATCAAAACTACCTCGCCACTATCTAACACTCATTATGGTTTAATGGCTTCATTAAACATTTAAAAAAAATAAAAAAAATAATACTCCACCATATTAATTATTTCGAAACTTTACTTATTAAAACTCAATTTATCGTGTCCGTCTGTCTCATCACAGCATTTAGGAAATTCCTATCGATAACATTGGCCAAACGCATCGACCAGAATTCTTAAAGCACTAGACGGACAACCCAACACAAAAATTCATTTTCTTTAAAAAGAAATACCTCATATATACTACTCAAAATATTCTTTGTTTTTCCCAAAAATAACAAAAATCCAATTTCTCATAAAATTCAGTTATAACTTATTCTCAAAATCAAAGACACAAGAAGAACTCATCGAGATATTACTAGAATACTCGATTCACAAGATTGATGGAATAGACTGGAGTGTTCATTATTCCAAACGGTATAACGAACCACTCACAAAACTCATAACAAGTGTGGAATGCGGTAAGAGTAACGCTAGCCTCTACGACTCGTAGCTCATGAAAAATCAGTGTAGGGTCAAGCTGAGGAATGACCCTAGCACCACTCAATAGGTTAAAAGAGAGAAATGAGATATAAAAGTAAGGGTAAATGTCTTATCGAATGAGGAGAAGTAACATTAACAACAAATCAATACTTCGAGTGAAGTAGTAACCCAAAGTATATCAACGATTGAGTATCTAAAGAGGATAACTCAAAAGAGGTCAGAATGGCAATATCAAATAAATTCAATGAATCACCTCATTCTCTAGTGGACATCCTCGTGGGAGGATGACCGAAAGGCTAAGAACCGGGAATGAAGTCAATACAACATTCGATTGCCCGATTGGGTATCATACCCGAAAAGGACTCACAAACATCAACAAAGTCACAATGATTGGAATTCGAGATATATATCATCAACATCTTGAAACTCAAGAGTAAATACAAAGACTTCGGAATCATCGTTAATATTCCGATGGACAAGAAACAACGAATCAGCCGAACTAGGATACTCAATATAGGATTCTTCGAATCATAGAATGTGGCTTGATAATAGGCAAGCCACTTCATCTCAAACACTCCAAACTCTAGAGAGAAAATGGCATGCTAATTCGGTTGAAAAGATAAGCTATAAGCAACAATTCCAAATCCTCTTACATCATGCTAAATATTGCGGATCCACTCAATATGATTCGCAATCCTCACAAAAG
The DNA here is from genome assembly GCA_030737815.1 of Allium fistulosum. Taxonomy (NCBI): domain Eukaryota; kingdom Viridiplantae; phylum Streptophyta; class Magnoliopsida; order Asparagales; family Amaryllidaceae; genus Allium; species Allium fistulosum. The sequence goes on along the minus strand of CM060902.1, from coordinate 335,135,162 downwards.
AACAAGACAAGAACATCTAAAATCACCAACAAATTCCTCTGATATGGATGGGTGTCAAGCACCCTTATTGAAGAGGACTCGAATAAAACAATCACGATTAGGATTACTCCTAAGATAAGATGTCATCAATTCTATTTTTGGAATACTACAGAATAAAAATACTCCTAGACATATCCCAAACTCCAATCTCAAAGGACATGATGATTAAGGGATTTTTACACTTGTACTATACTTGGATATATCATAATATATGCTTATGTTCTTTGTTTATCCTATTTTGTTCTGAATTCAGCTCTGATACCAAGCTGTGATGCCCTATCCCGAGACCCACATTAACAAAGAGTATTTTTACTGGGTAATACTGTCTGCTAATGTAGAGAATAAGGCTGGTTAGGAGCGAACATCTATAGTCTTGTCTTAAATATCTATTAAATACGTCGATTAGTGCTCTATATTTTGTTCTCAAGTGGATCGACATATCCAATAAATGCTTAATACAAAAATACAGGTGGTTGTAGGATCTATCAGAGCAAAATATAACAACTCAAATGCATAACACATCATAGAATTGGAAACAAATATATATATATATATATATATATATATATATATACATATATACTGATACATCCCAATACAATACAAATAATACATCATAAGTGGTATGATGACCACAATATACACACGAGTTGGAAAAATATACATATCAGAGTAGCGACAAAAAGACTACAACAAAAAGAGCTAGCAGGTTTGTCCATGTAGAAACAGAATAGGCTAAGTCCATAAGGGTACCTAACCTGAAACACCTCGGCCTGACCCAAGTATAAAATACACGGCTCAGTCTAGCTAAACCTATCAGTTATAAGGGTAAGCGGTAATAGATGCATAAGGATGAGGGTAATGTTCTTCTTAAACAAGAAGGAACAATATTGAGTATAAGCATGAGTATAAGTATGGTATGGTTACTTTAAGTGATGAGATGATATCACTTACACAAACATATAATCTAAAAAGAGATAAGACAATCCATAAAACGAAATATAGCAAGCCTCATATCAATGGCATATTACAAACATCAATTGTGGTTTAGGGAAACTACAACTCCTAAAAAGGAGAAATCCCTAACCCACCATATCGGAAAACTCGAAGAAATCTCAAAGAAATCACCATCTTAGAATACGCCATAAGGCAATCAAATATAATTCTCCAACGTAGGACAATACAATCCTAAATAAATGCCAAAAGGTAAATTTCATGTAATAACACCAATAGGCAAATCTCAAAATGACGCCAGTGTAGGCAACTCAATCTTAAAGATAGAACTTCCAAGAGTTCAAATTCCGGAAAGGTAACCGCTACAAATATATATCGAATGGTTCAAAGGACCAATTCCGAAAAGGGACGATACACTAAGGAAATAGACAAGAAATCATCTCAAAAGTATTTGCACATGCATGTGGCCGAAGCCTTGCCAAGTACTGTTATCTCAAATAGGTACCTCGTCCGAAGGCAAAACGTCACAATGACAAATACGCCGCAATGGCAAACACCGCAATGGCAAACGTCTCAAAGACAAATACGCCGCAATGGAAAACGCCGCAATGGCAATGACCCGAAAGTCTAGTACTGGCATGGCGCAATGGAAAATGTGTCACAAACTCTCGGATAGGAATCCGAACAGTGTTAACGTGTATCCCATACCACACGTTTGCACTAAACGGTTTACTAACCCCTAGTAAATTTCACACTCAAAGCAGTAAAAAGTTTACCCCATCTCATCGGTAAACTCGACTCGAAGGTCAAAACGATCAAACGAACACGTCGGAAATTATCCGATAAGATAAATGCATGTGTTCCATACCACGTGTTTTACCAAACCGTTTAATTCTCCTTCTCATTTGCTCGAATAGTGCAAAAACGTGTAATTTATATGCAAAATAATTTACTTGGCAAAACAAGCTTTGAAAACCAATTTCCGAAATCAATTTGAAACCCATATTTGAAAATTCCCTTATTATAATAAATAGATTTTACACTTGAAAATACTTCAAAATATTATATAGTAATTATTTTGAAATGCCTATTAATTTTAAAAATCATTTCAAAAAGATTCGAAGAAAACCGTGCTCGAAAACGAATAAAAACAAGGAAAATACATCAAAACCGATAATTCAAATTAAATTTAAATTCAACTAGAAATCATTTCAAATTTGAATTTTAAATCCTCAAAATTTAGCTAGCCAAATGATAGGCATCATAGCTCTCAAAACATCATGAAAACATCATCAAAATCGAATAAGATCAAGAGCAAAACAAATAAGAAACATGTCATAGAACAATGGAACAAATGGCAAAATTCACTAGCTATAGGTCGACCTATAAGTCGACCATTGTCTTCCATAGGTTGACCGTACGGTCGACCTATGATGCATGAAGGTCGACCGCTAGGTCGACATGTCGGTCGACCTAGCACACGCACTTTCCAGAACTCGTTTCCAGTCTTCGTTTTGCAGCAGCATTTTGAGATAGCAAATGAAGATGAAATGTCATAAAATTTGGCATGCATGTAATACAACATCTAAAATATGATCTAGAATAGATTTGGAAACAATTCATCAATATATCAAGGAGTTATCACCACTCAAAGAAGCAATAGAAACAAGATTTAACTGCATATGAAAACCTAGAAAATAAGTTTACAGCAAACTATTTTCTTCGAGATCTTTGCATCAGTAGGCAAGTTTTAGCTAGAGAGGTGTAAAAAACTCACCTTAGCTCCTTATTACATGATTTGGAGCTGCAAGATACAACCTTTAGCCTTGAATTTGATTGTACGAGCTAGAAACTTAAGAACAGTGGACATGTAGAATAAGAAATAAGAGTTACAGAAACAATTTCTTCTCCAACAAAATAAACAAAATATAGATTTAGGGAGTTGGATTAGATTACCTGTATTTGATTCTATTTGCGATTTACTCTCTTGATTTCTCTTTAATTTTCAGCAATTTGAAGTAATTTTTATTTATCTATAAAAGAGGGAAGCCATTTTTCGTTCTTTCATTTCTCATTTCCTGGTATAGGGAGTGCATTTTCCTTTCAAGTTTTCATACAACAACTAATGCAAACTTATACACATATGAACTAATTTTTTTTACACTATATGAAAAGATTAATTTTCATTTTTAAAATGTTACTATTATTAAAATCCTTTATTTTTCAAAATACACTATTTACTCAAATAAATGAATAAAACTTTATTTCTAACTTCTAAAATTCCAAAAAAATACTTTTCTCACTTAGAAAAATATTTTAAACCATTTTAAACTCAAATTTATAATTAAACTCATTTTGAAACCAATTTCCATCTTTTAATTTAGATAAACAGCCTTTAAAAATCTCATACTTCTTTTAAAAATTATTAAAAGAAGTAATTGGCAATAATTAATACAATTATTGCATCTTCTCCAAATAAAACCCATTTTCAAATCATTATTAACCCAAATAAATAAAATAAAGTTCCAAATTTTATTTTTTCTCATTTTATTTTCAAAATGCATTGTTTATTCTAAATAAACAATTAAAATTTTATTTTAGTTTACAATATTAAATTATAACTACCTTTATAATTTAATTTTAACAGGTAATCTCCAAAACCAGGGTTGTTACAGGTGGCAATTCCAATGCAAAAGGGATTTTCTAGCAAATACAAAAAACTAACGGTACTTTCTTATATTGGTACTCTAACCAAAAATCATTAATGGCGGAAACTCTTAGATTCTATATAATAAGCCTCTCGGCCATACGAAGAGTTACTAAACAAGGAAAGGACAATGAACGTAGGGACTTTCGGCCTGAACCACTATAAAAATCTCGATGTTATTTACTTTCAGCACTTTACATCCTTCCCATTCCTCATCCTAATTCAATAGTTCAACATGTAGTAGTTCAGGCAATACAACATCCCGTCTTGGTATTCTTATATTTGGGACCTACAATCAAACTAACGTCCGAAGCTAGACCTTTAGACCTTGGGTTTTGGTGTAGACGAAATTCTGCACTAATAGGCTTCCATTATATTTACATTTTCAAATACAATGTAACTTTCACCATACTCTATCTCACACTCTCATATACAACATTTTTTTTAATCTTACTCGCTCACATTCAAATTTGTTTTTGATATCTTCTTTCTCCAGCTTGTGTCCAGTCTTCTACTTTGCATGTCAATAAACAACAACGTGGTAAAATGGAAGAAGAAACAAACCTAAATTATAAAAATAAAATTATAATTGAATATGAATATTACCTCAGTATAAGGGTTCGTTTGTTTTCATATTTTAGATAGGGATACAAATTAAGTGTGCACGAGCATCTTATGATATGCATAGTGTATCATTGTGAATATCACAAGGCCGAGCCTCGATTCAATTTTACGGGAAATTGCAAAGGTCAAGCCTAAAGGTTTAACATAGTGCAAGTGTACACCAGGTCAGGCCAATAATGTTTCAGCCAAACTCGGGTGCACTATTGTCAATCAAAGTAGTTTATCCTAAAATGTAGTTTAACAAAGGTTCATAGGTTCGAGCAAAATCAAAATCAAGTTTCATCAATTCAACAACATGGACCTGCAAGCTCAAAGAGATTAGACAACATAGTGAAAAACAAGGTACATCGGCAGCGACTTAGATACAACATTAAAGTGAAAAAACCAAGTCATGCAAATGCAAGCAAAACAAATGCCGATTTGCACAAAAACAACCCAAGATCAACTCAAAGCAAGACATAGAAGTGCATCGTACATCGTCAACTCAAAAATGCAAATAGGGTGGCAAAGTGAAACCAGGGCAGCAAAAAATGACTAGAACTAAAGTCAAGTGCACTACATAGGTGCAAAAACAAAGATCATCAACAACAACATAATGCACCAGAGATAAGGTCTGGCAGAGAATCAGATGAACATCTACTAGATGGAAAACACACATACATGTACAAACCTTCATAAACAGTATCAAAAGGCTACAACACATAGACTCAAGCAATTGGAGATATGTCATACATACATACATACACACGCACACCTACATACATATGTTTGTATGTTTATACATAGAAGAGCACATAATAATAAGTCCAAGTAGTACATAGATAAGAACCAGCGAAACAATAAAGTAAACAAATTAGGCTACTCAATATATAGTAAAATTCTCACATATATATACATACATATGTATTTAAGTATATACATGGAAGAGCATCACATAAACAAAGCAAATAGCTTAAGGTCAACTTAGAGCAATTTCAGGCAATGCACCTAACAGAAATGCATATAGGCCAAATTCAACCAAGTCAAAATGTATTCGAGTATATCATAGAACTCAAAAATTGAACGAGTCAAGGGCATAAAGCAGATATTCGAATACAAATAGGAATTTCGAATATATGTTAACATTGAAAAAGTCAAATTTAGGAATTGTTTGATTAGAAATCAACACAGAGACTGAGCTCATGAAAGCTTTAAAGTCAAATACATAAACAAAAATAGGAAATTGTTCCCTATATAAACACCCAATTAATCACAGGCAAAGGTAGTCAAGTTAAAAACAACAAAATCAAAATCGAAAAATTTGAAACCATACCAAAGTCTCAATTGAAGAATCACACGACTTATTGAAGCGACCATAAATCACCAATCATCCAAACAATGCAAGCAACTGGAAAGGAAATCAAGATGAGTAGAAATTCTCAAATTGATTAATCAAAGAAACCGAAGGCTTCATAAGAAACCCAAGATCTAAATCGCAAGGAGCAAGAGGAAGTGGCTTGAGAAAAAATTGATACGGGCTAAAAGAAGATATAGTGGAGAATGGATTCGTTAAAAATTTATTGGGCTAAGTTCCTTCTATATATTAATTCGATTTCGGCCTAAATTATTAATTAGGGTTTCTTTTATGTGATTGTACTTTTGTTTTTAATTTTGCAAATCTCTAGTATTTAACAAGGTATAAACTGCGGGGCATAGTTCGAGAATTTGCAACTTGGTGGCTGAGCTAGAACAATCAGGTTAGCGAGGGTTAGAACAATCATCTTAGCGAGGGTCGCGGTTTATAGGATCTATAAGCGTCAGATTATTTAATTTCTAGTAGAAACCTTGGGGCAGCAATAGGCAGGTTTTACTGAAGCTAGGTAAAATTGCGTGTCGCTTTTATTTCCACATTTACTATGTTATTATTTGTGCTAGAATTTTTTTATTTGTGATTTTTTTATAATCTCTATTGACCACCTCCTTCTTGGGTAAATTCGATCTTATAAATTTAAATAATGGATTTGTTTAAAAATAATTTCAAAAGGATTTTTGAGAAAAGTAATAGTTGCATTACTTGGAAATATTTGTAAGTATAAATAGTCCAAAGAGAATTTTTAGGAAAAATACACTTTCTTGGATAATTAGGGGGGAAACATCTCAATTATTTTTGTAGTAATCTAAACAATCTTCTAATTAATGATCGAATGTTTGCTTGGGCGAACATTGTACTACACTTAGTAAATTATTATCATTGTCGTTCTGTGATCGAGATGAGTTCGAATCCGAACGAACCCAGAGCAAGCATCGACAAATAAATTGTTAAAATTGTTATATATATAGAAATATATTTAACATGATTCCCAAAATAGTTTTTAAAATAAAACCGGGTATTTGGATCTTAAGTTTCCTTAAAGGAAATTGATTTAAATAAAAGGTATTTTTTATAAATGAATTGTTTTAGCTGTATAGAAAAGAGATAATTTAACCTATATTTTTAAATGGGTTACATTGGATTGAAAGGTTTTAATAAGCATTGTTTTATTAAAACCATAATTTTTGGTTAAACGTTTAAGTATCATAAGCTATTTGACCCGTAAACATCTTTCCTTAGAACACTCTAAGGTAAAGAAGTCGAAAGTTTGACTCAATTTTAAAGACCCATATTTTGTTTGGGCCTCCATCTAAATTTTTAAAAGTAAAATGAAATTAATATTTTGTATATACTCGTGGGATCTAGAAGGGTATTATACAAGTAAATAATAGTAGAATAAGCTTTTAATTTAACGTTTTATAAAGAAATGTCTTCATAAAATATTTATAAACTTAAGTGAAAAATTTATGAAGTAATTCATAAATACTTTTAGTATCGAATGAAATACTAGAAATAAAATTGAAAATGATTCAAAAGGAGATTGATGTAATTAAAGAATCAATTGGATTAATTACATAAGTTATAGGTAGATCATTTTATTCGCATAATTTGATCTAGGGTTCGAGTGCATAACTTCAGGGTGATTTACACTAGTCCAAAAAAGAATTTCTCACCTGATTCCTGTTGTAACGACCCGGGTTTTTGGTCGTTGATTTTGAACATTTAAATTATATTAAATGTTGAGTTTTGAAAGGTAAATGGAATTTTGATACGAAGTTATCGATCAAAAATAGTGTAATAAAAACTTAAGCTCCAAATATAACGAATTAATTGATAAATTTAATTGTGGAGTTAATAATTGAAAATCGTTAAATAATTGAGTTGGAGTGGGATATGATTCAAAAAAGATTTATAATTTTGATATAAATTCTATTGGGAATAGAATTGAGTTAATAAGTTGTTAAAACTGGATTTCAAGCGATTTCGAAAATTTCTTAAATCGTCAATTTAATTGATGCGTTTAAATAGCGATCCAGGGCACAGTCTCAGAATTCAATGAAACCAGTTCCATTGGATCCGTAATAGTGTATTATTATTGGATTCCAAATTCTGTAGCGTTTGGATTTATCATTTGGCCGTATAGGATAGAAACGCGTTGAAATTAATATCAAAATTTAATATAATAATTGGGTCTAAAAAGCTATCTTCTCCATACAATCGAATTAGGACTCATAACCTTTTCCATTAGGTTCGGAATAGGAGTATAACATTATAAACGCCTAGCGTCGCACCTCAATGGGAGTTCGTAATTACGCAGTAGGAAATTCGAGATATTTTAAAATAAAAATAAGGTAAAAATCAAATCACCTTACCTTCTGAAATACGCTACCCTTCTTATCTTAAAATCACGCCTTTCCTTTTTCATTCTGTCAGTTCAAATTGAAATCGCATCCGACTTTCCTCTCTTCTCTTCAAAATTGAATACCGCAAAATCAATTCAGAAAACGAAAAAAAAGAGAATCGATCTCTTCCTATTAAAAATCAATCGAATCGAAGCAGGCTGAAGTCGAGGCAGGGGAGACTTGGCACTTGCAGGCGAAGTGGGGTGAGGTGCTGGCGATCGCGTGCGTACTTCGAGGTCAGGAAGGTGATGGCGCCAGTTGCGAGCGGCTAGGGGCATGCGATGCTACTGGTATGACAAGGAGAGAGAGGCCGCGTTCATGGGATGAGAGGCTGCGATCGTGGGTGTCGCACGTAGGCGATTGGAGGGGGGTATTCTCGAGCCAACGCTACTCCGTTCTTCGGTTATATGCGAGATGGTCATTGATAAAGGGGGAAGGTCGCGTGAACAGTGGTGGCGTGGGTTGCTCGGGGTCTGCAGTGACTTGGCTAAAGTGAAGATGCAGTGGTGTCGAGTTGTGGGAGGTATAGGCTTGGTGTTCGGCATTGAAGGTGATTATCTTAATTTTATATAAATTAAATTATAAATTCAAAGGTTAAATTCATTTATAAGTGATTATTTTAAATTAAGTACTTAGTTTATTAATTATAATTAAATTTGAAATCGTTAATTTGTATATTCGGAATTTGCTTATACGAGGTTTAATCCAATAGAATCAGTCGTGTGGAATTCGTGGTTGGGAAATCTACGCGATAGAATTTAAATTGGAACGGACTGCCAGTAATAAAATCAAGGTGAGAAATTTCTCACTTATTTGGATTATCAGATTAATTTCAAAAATAGTTAAAATTAATTATTGGAGGCTCGGTTGATTTAATAATTATTATTTGATGAATGATATATATTGTATATATATAGTAGTATATATACTAGTATTTGGAGTGATATTCCCGCACATTATAGCGGATGAGACTCTATGCGCCCCACATAATAGGGGATGGTCCTATATACCGCGATATCCCCCTCGAAGTGGGATTGGTATTTTTATGTTGTATTAACATTTGTGGATGTAGGAAAACAGGTTGGAGGGATCCAACTGGATTCCTCAAATATATTGTTTATTTTTCATATATAGTGATATATGATATGTGTAGATAATCTGTTATAGATTATTGTTGTAATTTGAATTATTGGATGCTACTATAGCACCGGCCTGTAATTTTGGGTATTTTTAAATAGTGGGAATTAGCCACAAGGGCCTCTTTAGCAAGTGAAATTAATTTCTAGGACACACAACTAAAATAATTACTTTTAAGGACAATACACAAAATAATTAGTTTCTAGGGCCTAAAAACCTATGAAATTATGTCCTTGAAAGTAATTGGACAGCTGACTTTGTCCTTGAAAGTAATTATTCTGCTGACTTTGGCCTTGAAAGTAATTATTTTAGATGTGTGTTCTAGAAATTAATTGGACTGCAAAGTTTGTCCTTCTGGTGAAATGCCCCTTTTAAATACATAAATATTATTCTTTGGAATTCGAAGGAATAAATAGGAATTTTGGATATATATTTTATTCGAAATTGGGTTATTTTAAAGAAAACTGTATTGAAAAATAAAAATAGTAGATTTTTGTTTAAGTTGTACTTAACTATTCGTAAATTGTTTTAAGATAGAGATTTTTAAAAATGAATTATATAAAATAATTTATTAACGATATTCGAGAATAAAAAAAAAGTTAAAGTCGATATTAAAAATAGATTGGAAGTATAAATGGAATTTATAAAGGAATGGATCTATAAAAAGGGAATTTTATAAATAAGATTGTTTTTATAAAAAAGTATAACACAAAAGAGATATAAAAATTTATAAATGATGTTTAAAAATAAAGGAAATCGATATCAAGATGATAAATTGGGAATATAAATTCATAGAGTGAATTTATATTAGAGTATGGAAATAAGGTTGGAAAAATAGTGGATACTATTTTTAAAAGTAGGAATAGTTAAGGGGATCGGAATAGAAGTGATAAGATGGAAATCGAGAGGAAGTTATAAACTGAATTGGTTATTGAGATTTTAAAAATATATTTTTAATTCTAAGAAGGAAGTTGTTGTTAAAAAGGAAAATTTTATTATTTAAAACTATGAATTTTAAACTAGCTGAGATTGAAATATTTTGGTAAGTAGATTTTCAAATATTAAGTATTTATTTTAGCAAATTCTAACTTTTAAAATCAACTTTGAAAATTTATTTGTTAACTAAAAATTGGGTTATGGATGTTTATAAAAATGTTTCGATATTTAAATAATTACTTGAACATGTTTTTAAAACTAAATTCATTATCCTTTTTAAATACTTATTATATATATATAGTTTTGAAGTGATTGAAATTTTTTATTTATAAATTCTCTCGAGATTCGTAAATGTTTTTTTAAAAATGGATATGATTTTGAGGGAAGGAATTTAGAAGGGATTTGGGGGAAATGAAATTTCAGAATGTTAGATACGGGAATTATTAAAATGAAATCCGAATTCATTAAAGAAGTATAATTGGGTAGATAGGATTATAAATAAATATAATCGGTTTTGGAAATTGTAAGAAGAAATTTATTAATAGTTTCGGAAATGCAAGAGATAAGCTAAGAAATTCTTATGTTTGACATTTGAGATGATTTTGAAAAATGGGCTTAAAGTATTTTCCTAAGTGTTGGAATGTTTTGGGATATCCTGTTATGGATTTAAATATTAAAAATTGTTTTTAAATATTGGAATATGGAAAGGAATTTGAATATATATCTTAGTAAAGAAATTTTGAAATAAATGTTTGAAGAATAATAAAATAAGGCCTAGGGTCTACTTGAGGATGTTTTATTGATAGTTAAATAACCGACTATCAATATTGGCCAATTTCGTTAATCATGTCGAAGAGACCGGGATTGGATTTAATTATCCGAAAACTACTACGATCCGGTTTAAACGTTACGAATGAATACCGTAAAGATGATGAAGATGGTGATTCAGTTTGTCCAGACGCAGGATAACTTGTATGGACGAATGCTATTAGAACATCGTCATTGGAGGACGATGAGCATTCTAAGTGGAATTGTTTCTTGAAAGGTAACGCTTAGCCTCAAGCCTCAACAATCGGGAATGACTAAAACAAAAGAGACGCAGCAAGGCTAAGTGGGTCGCTCCCAATTAGGGTATGTAATCACTTTTTTAGATATCCTCGGAAACCTATATATTATGGATATGGTTGTGCATGAAAGAAGGAGCTCTCGATTGTAAGGGTGGGAACACCCAGGGTGATAACATATTCGGTCTATCCAGGTTAGGGGTAGGCCGGTCTTGTGTAGTAGGGGACCCAACGAGGTCCTTGGTACATTGTTCTAGAGGTGTACTGCGATGGGCGGTACCCTAATGGCCCAGTCATTCGTATGGAATCCATTCTCCAATACGAGCTTTACGGTTTTGTTTGCAGAGCCTAGTATGCTGGAATTTAATTAATGTCACAATTTCAGCTATTTGAATAAGTATTTGTATTTAGACACTATTATAATATCATTGGATTTTCTATAAAATGGTTTGGTTATCGTAAGGGAAAAACCTGTCGTGTTTATGTGTGACGCGGTCTTACGAGATAATTTTGGTTTTCAAAGGATTTTGATAACTCTAATAATTCAAATTGAGTGTGTTTTCTCACGCTAGTTTTCCAGACTGATTCGGGTGTTATTTTATTATAATACTCGGGTCAGACCAAGTATTACAGAATCAGGTTTAAATGCTATGGAGCTCAGAAGGCGAGCTGTGGGAGTAGAGACGTATCTTTGTACTTGATTTATATTTCCGCTGTATGAGGAAAAGTTAGTAAACTGTCCAGATTGATTGTTTTCTATTTGACTCTGATAATGGTATGTATATTAACTGCACAGTTCTTTTATTTAAAATCTGTTATTATTTATTATAAATTGTTCTACTGCAATTGTGAGATTCTGTTGTTGTCGTTCTATTTTTCTTCTATCTTTTTCTTCTTCTTTACCCTAGTTATTCGCTCTTCCATACACTTTGGGTTGGACAAGAGTGAATTATTGTTAACTCAAGGGGTATGGAACAGCGGGTCGCTACACTTGTTATCAGAGCAAGGTTAAGTGAGAACCTTGGCTCTGGTGGGGATTACTCATTAGAGATAGAGTCAGTAGTACTCTAGAATGAGTTGAGTGTAATAATAGATATGAGCGCATATTTTTTAGTGAATATAAATTGTTTTATATTGTGATAAGTTATCTTTTGAGTGGTATATAAATTCTGGTCGAGTAGTGGGACGCCACTAAATCGGTAGGAGCTACTAAACACTTAAACACGATAAACCGACACAGTATTGTTTTGAAGCGGGTAAATGAAATAATTTTACCCAAACTATATTTTGATATAAAAGGGAATAATTTTCTGAAAATTATTATAGTGGTGTGTTTGGTTGTTATTATATAATCAAAATAAAGTTATAAAATTGGAAATGGTTTATATAACCAAATAGAGATTATATAAGTATGAAGTATACAAATAAATTTAAAACTAGAAATGGAGTCAAACCAGATATTGAATTTTTTTTATTAAATCTCGGATATTTTTGAAAGTATTTTGCAAAGTGTTTGAAGATAAATAATAGTATTATTATTTTGGAGATATTTTTGAATAGAAAAATCGTTTTTAAATGGATTTTGGAAGGATATAGCACTGAACTCACTTCAATCGCTGGAAAATAATCCTGGTGATGACTGTAGCATCATCAGTATTCATTTTCGAGTTTCTAAGTGACGAATTGCTACCATAGTAAATTGATATGGAGATTTTGGTGAAAACAAGTGTTGTTTGGAAATTCCGAGAGAATTGTTTTGGATAAAATCTGGTTGATTTTGAAATTCGAAGAAAGTGGTTAGTTAAACCAATAGGAGAATATATGTATATATTTGGTTTCAAAGTGATTTGAAATAGATACCGAGTGTTTGAATTCTAGAAATCCTTATTTAAAAGTTCTCGAGAATAGTAGAAAATAACTTTTTTAAAACTTACAAGTGGAAGATGATATTGAAGTTGGAATAAAATTTAAAGCGAGAAGGTTAAAATGGAATTTAACTTAAGTTAAGTTAGATAGATTAAATTTTAGAATTTTAGTTGACTGGATTTGAATTGAATTAATATAGTGTATTAATGAATAGGGAGTCAACTTAAGCGAAGTAATTGGAATATATAAGATTTTGAATGAATAAAAAATTAAATTGTTTGGAGTGAAATTAGTTTAAGTATGAATAACTCGGATTTGGTTTTGAAATGTTGGTTAAAAGGAACTGAAATTTCAATAAAAATTGAATTGGATTAGAAATAATATTGAATTGAAGTAAATATGAATTTTGAATTATGAAATATTATCAAACCATATGGCATAAATCTTGAATGGGATAAAATTTAAGTGAAAATATGAAATTGTGAATAAATAAATTGGAACAGCTTATAAAAATTAAAATTAATTGAATAAAAATATACTTAGGCTATAAATAAATGTATAGTCTCGAGTTAAAAATAAAATGTGAATATATTCGAGTATAGAATTGATGGAAATGTGAAAAATAAGTTGTGTGACTTATAAAATTGAAAAGTGAAATAGAAAACCCAAAATAAAATGGTTTGATATTTTGGTAAAGGAAATAAAATCCAAATTTGAATTATAAAATAAATTTGAACTCTAGTAACTTAAAAGAAGTGATTTTTGAGGTAAAAAATCAGGTATTGAGTTATAAATTGAAGTGAACCAATTAGATAAGTTAATTTAATAGGGAACTTGGGTTATAAATTAATTTTGACTAAAATTGTAAGAAAATTTAATATAATTGGGAATATCGTCGAATAAAATATAATTGGATTGAGATAGCAACGGCTTGGGTTACAAGTAAATTCTATTTAAGTATAAATAAATTGAATATGACTTAGGATATTAATTAAATGAATTTGAGTATGGAATTAAAATTGAAGTGAATAAACGAATGAACTGATTAATTAATTAATTAATAAATGAAGTGGAAGTTGGTTGAAATGAAATAAACTTGAGTTATATGGTTGAAATAATTAAAATTAAACAAACTAACTTAAGTTAATATTGGATGGGAGCTTGGCTCAAATAATATGAAATAATTCAGAAGTAAACAGCATGGAATGATTCTGAGTTTAATAAAATAGATTTGAATATAATAAATGTGGATATTAGTGAAATGTAAATGAATTGATTGAGAATAAATTTGAAATGGAATAAAATTGAATATAAATTGATTTGGAATCAATTTAAAATAGCTATAAACTGGAATGGTTATTTATTAAATGAATAGCGCCGAATTTTCATAGAAAAAATCGGCGTTTGGCGTAAACAGAAGTGAATAAAATTCTATGAATAAATAGAATGTGAATAAATTGATTTTTAATCAATTTGGAGTGGATATGGTTTGTTTAATATAAAAAATGAATTGAATGCAAGAAAATTTGGTTGTAAATATTTGAATTGAATAAAACGATATATGGATTGATTGGAAGTAATTAAACTAATATCAGAACCTTAAATTGCTTATAATATATGTTGGAATGATTGGGTTATGAAGTTTCTGTGTTGTAGCTATTTAAATAAGTAAAATGTTATTGTTTGATGTATTGGTACTTAGGTGGTTTAAATTGAGTAAGTACAGGTACCCGGAGGCTGTCAGGCTAGATTTGGGTTGCGTAATTGCGTATGAAGTAAACTTGCTCGCTTAATAATGCTTAAAAACACTAAATAAGGTACGTTTTCGGATAAATACTGCAAAATATAAAATATTGATATATATATATATATATATAAATTTTTATATATATATTTTGTTTTTTGACCGTGTGGTTCGATGTATATATATTTATCTCTGTTGTCATATTGCAAAAGGTCCTCCATACAAGGGAGACTCTGCTAAAAAATTTCAGAAATTTAGGGTGTTAGAAAATTTTTGGGGAATTTTCGTTATAGTAATTGGTTTTCGAATTGTAATTGGAATAAAGGATTTTTGAATTTGAATTGAAAACTAATTGTTTTGGGCAGAACTAAAAGATTAGAAAAGTGAATATCGAATTTTAACTAAGTGGGTTTTGAATAAGTTAATGGGTTTGGGGCATTTTTCCTGCCTTAGCAATTTCGGGGACGAAATTCTTTTAAGAGGGAGGAATGTAACGACCCGGGTTTTTGGTCATTGATTTTGAACATTTAAATTATTTTAAATGTTGAGTTTTGAAAGGTAAAAGGAATTTTGATACGAAGTTATCGATCAAAAATAGTGTAATAAAAACTTAAGCTCCAAATATAACGAATTAATTAATAAATTTAATTGTAAAGTTAATAATTGAAAATCGTTAAATAATTGAGTTGGACTGGGATATGATTCAAAAACGATTTCTAATGTTGATATAAATTCTATTGGGATTAGAATTGAGTTAATAAGTTGTTAAAACTGGATTTTAAAGCGATTCCGTAAATTTCTGAAATCGTCAATTTAATCGACACGTTTAAATAGCGATCCAGGACACAATCTTGAAATTCGACAAAACTAGTTCCATTGGATCCGTCATAGTGTATTATTATCGGATTCCAAATTCCGTAGCATTTGGATTTATCATTTGTCCGTACAGGATAGAAATGCGTTGAAATTAATACCAAATATAATAATTGGGTCCATAAAGCTATCTTCTCCATGCGATCGAATTAGGACTCGAAACCTTTTCCATTAGGTTCGGAATAGGGATATCACATTATAAATGCCTAGCGGCACGCCTTAATGGGAGTTCGTAATTACGCAGTGGGAAATTCGAGATATTTTAAAATATAAATAACGGTAAAAATAAAATAAAATAACCTTACCTTCTGAAATACGCTACCCTTCTTATCTTAAAATCACGTCTTTCCCTTTTCATTCTGTCAGTTCAAATTGAAATCGCATTCAACTTTCCTCCCTTCTCTTCAAAAGTGAATACCGCAAAATCAATTCAGAAAACGGAAAAAAAGAGAATCGATCTCTTCGTATTAAAAATCGATCGAATCGAAGCAGGCCGAAGTCGAGGCAGGGGAGACTTCGTACTTGCAGGCGAAATGGGGTGAGGCGCTAGAGATTGCGTGCATACTTCGAGGTCAGGAAGGTGATGGTGGCAGTTGTGAGCGGTACGACGATCGTGGGTGTCGCACGCAGGCGATTGGAGGGCGGTATTCTCGAGCAAACGCTACTCCGTTCTTGAGTGGTACGCGAGATTGTCGTTGATGAAGGGGGAAGGTCACGTGAACGGTGGAGGCATGGGTTGCTCGGGGTCTGCAATGACTTGGCTGAAGTGAAGACGCGGTGGTGTTGAGTTATAGGAGGTATAGGCTTGGTGTTCGGCATTGAAGGTGATTATCTTGATTTTATATAAATTAAATTATAAATTCAAAGGTTAAATTCATTTATAAGTGATTAGTTTAAATTAAGTACTTAGTTGATTAATTATAATTAAATTTGAAATCGTTAATTTATATATTCGGAATATGCTTATACGAGGTTCAATCGAACGGAATCTGTCGTGTGGAATTCGTGGTTGGGAAATCTACGCGATAGAATTTAAATTGGAACAGACTGCAAGTAATAAAATTAATGCAAGAAAGTTCTCACTCATTTGGATTATCAGATTAATTTTAAAAATAGTTAAAATTAATTATTGGAGGCCTGTTGGTTTAATAATTATTATCTGATGAATGATATTATATATATATATATATATGTATATAATAGTATGTATACTAGTATTTGGAGTGATATTCCCGCATATTATAGCAGATGAGACCCTATGCGCCCCGCATAATAGTGGATGACCCTATATACCGCGATATCCCCCTCGAAGTGGGATTAGTATTTATGTTGTATTAACATCTGTGGATGCAAGAAAACAGGTTGGAGGGATCCAACTGGATTCCTCAAATATATTGTTTATTTTTCATATATAGTGATATATGATGTGTGTAGATAGTCTTTTATAGATTATTGTTGTAATTTGAATTATTGGATGCTACTGTAGCACTGGACTATAATTTTGGGTATTTTTAAATACCGTAAATATTATTCTTTGGAATTCGAAGGAATAAAAAGGAATTTTGGATATAAAAAATATTTATATTGGAAATTGGGTTATTTTAAAGAAAACTGTATTGAAAAATAAAAATAGTAGATTTTGTTTAAGTTGTACTTAACTATTCGTAATTTGTTTTAAGATAGAGATTTTTAAAAATGAATTATGTAAAAGAATTTATAAATGATATTCGAGAATATAAAAAGAAGTTGAAGTCGATATTAAAAATAGAGTAGAAGTATAAATGGAATTTATAAAGAAATGGATTTATAAAAAGGGAATTTTATAAATAAGATTGTTTTTATAAACAAGTAAAACTGAAAAGAGTTATAAAAATTTATAAACGATGTTTAAAAATAAAGGAAATCGATATCAGGATGATAAATTGGGAATATAAATTCATAGAGTGAATTTATATTAGAGTATGGAAATAAGGTGGGAAAAATAGTGGATACTATTTTTAAAAGTAGGAATAATTAAGGGGATCGGAATAGAAGTGATGAGATGGAAATCGAGAGGAAGTTATAAATTAAATTGGTTATTGAGATTTTAAAAATATATTTTTAATTTTAAGAAGTAAGTTGTTTTTAAAAAGGAAAATTTTATTATTTAAAACTATGAATTTTAAACTAGTTGAGACTGAATTATTTCAGTAAGTAAATTTTCAAATATTAAGTATATATTTCAGCAAATTCTAACTTTTAAAATCAACTTTGAAAATTTATTTGTTAACTAAAAATTGGTTTATGGATGTTTTTAAAAGTGCTTCGATATTTAAATAATTACTTGAACATGTTTTTAAAAATAAATTTATTATCGTTTTTGAATACTTATTATATATATATATACACACAGAGTTTTGAAGTGATTGAATTTTTTTATTTATAAATTCTCTCGAGATTCATAAATGTTTTTTTTTAAATGGATATGATTTTGAGGGAAGGAATTTAGAAGGATTTGGGGAAAATGAAATTTCAGAACGTTAAATACGGGAATTTTGAAAATGAAATCTGAATTCATCAAAGAAGTATAATTGGTTAGATGGGATTATAAATAAATATAATCGGTTTTGGAAATTGTAAGAAGAAATTTATTAATAGTTTCGGAAATGCAGGATGTAAGATACGAAATTCTTAAGTTTGATATTTGAGATGATTTTGAAAAATGGACTTTAAGTATTTTCCTAAGTGTTGGAATGTTTTGGGATATCCTGTTATGGATTTAAATATTAAAAATTGTTTTCAAATATTGGAATATGGAAAGGAATTTGAATATATATCTTAGTAAAGATATTTTGAAATAAATATTTGAAGAATTATAAAATAAGGCCTAGTGTCTGCTTGTGGATGTTTTATTGATAGTTAAATAACCGACTACCAATATTGGCCAATTTCGTTAATCGTTTCAAAGAGACCGGGATCAGATTTAATTATTCGAAAACTACTTTGATCCGGTTTGAACGTTACGAATGAATACCGCGAAGATGATGAAGACGGTGACTCGGTTTGTCCAGACCCAGGATAACTTGTATGGACGAATGCTATCAGAACATCATCATTGGAGGACGATGAGCATTCTAAGTGGAATTGTTTCTTGAAAGGTAACGCTTAGCCTCAAGCCTCATCAATCGGGAATGACTAAAACAAAAGAGACGCAGCAAGGCTAAGTAGGTCGCACCCAATTAGGGTATGTAATCACTTTTTAGATATATTCGAAAACCTATATATTATGGATATGGTTGTGCATAAAAGAAGGAGCACTCGATTGTAAGGGTGGGAACACCCGGGGTGATAACATATTCGGTCTATCCAAGTTAGGGGTAGGCCAGTCTTGTGTATTAAGGGATCCCGACGAGGTCCTCGGTACATTGTTTTAGAGGTGTACTGCGATGGGCGGTACCCCAGTGGCCCAGTCATTCATATGGAATCCATTCTTCAATACGAGCTTTATGGTTTTGTTTGCAGAGCCTAGTATGCTAGAAATTAATTAATGTAACAATTTCAGCTATTTAAATAAGTATTTGTATTTAGGCACTATTATAATATCACTGGATTTTCTATAAACTGGTTTGGTTATCGAGAGGGAAAAACCCGTCATGTTTATGTGTGATGCAGTGTTACGAGATACCTTTGTTTTTCAAAGGATTTTGATAACTCTAATACTTCAAATTGAGTGTGTTTTCTTATGCTGGTTTTCCAAACTGACTCGGGTGTTATTTTATTATAATACTCGGGCCAGACCGAGTATTACAGATTCAGGTTTAAATGCTGTGGAGCTCAGGAGGAGAGCTGGAGGAGTAGAGAAGTATCTTTGTACTTGATTTATATTTTCGCTGTATGAGGACAAGTTAGTAAACTGTCCAAACTGATTGTTGTATATTGGTCTCTGATAATGGTATGTATATTAACAACATAGTTCTTGTATTTAAAATCAGTTATTATTTATTATAAATTGTTTCGCTGCGATTATGAGATTCTGTTGTTGGTGTTCTATTTTTCTTCTATCATTTTCTTCTTCTTTCGCCTAGTTATTTGCTCTTCCTTGCACTTTAGGTTGGAAAAGAGTGAATTATTGTCAACTCAAGGGGTACGAAACGGCGGGTCGCTACACCTGTCAACGAACACTCAATCCGAATTTTTGATATGGTATCAATGTTTTCTATCATAGTATATCGCTATGCAAGGGGAAGCCAGACTTTTAATCAAAGAACCTGATTGGAGTCCACATTAGGGAGGTCAAGTGTGTGATACTAGGCCGAAAGTGAAATTTGTGTATCCAAGCAAGTGATCAAATCAGATATTGCGTATGGATAATTTAAGTACATCATACGGGCTTAAGTATATTGATATGTTATGTTTTGTTGTGGCTTAGAAAATTTACTATATCCTTGGACAATCTAGAAAGTTGTAAATCTATCCAAAATTTCTAAAAACCTTATTGTTAGTCATTTGACATTTTAAGTAATGTTATGTGTTATTTTATTCCCTTGAAGAATTTGATTTGATTGATAACGTGATTTTATAGACTACGGTTTAAAGTTATTGCTTATTGGGACGTAAATCATGGTGCTTATGAAAATGATGGTTTCAAAAAGAATTTATGAATGAAATAATAATAAAATTATTATGAAAATTTTGATGAAGTATTATTATTTCAGGATATTTGAAAGGAGTTTTTGTGAAGTGAATTTTCAAATATTTTTGGTTATGACTAAAGTTGGGTGATTGGGGCTTTTTCGATTTGGAAGACTCGCCAGGTATATTTGTTTACTCTAACAGTTATTTTAGTAGGAACCAGAATGCCACTGGATGCTCCGTGTCATTTCGATTTTAGAGTAATACCATGCTTCAATAGGAAGAGCCCCCTCCTTGTCATAGTTGATTTTGGTTTTGATTTATTTAACTTGGAGGAATTCAAAAATATATTTTGAATAGTGGGTATTTTGTCTTAAATTTATCTATTGTAGCCTTACTATTACAAGTTGCATTATATTGACTTGTTGCATATGGTTGTTATATTGTTTATGCTGCTATTGCTTATGATAGAAATAACTTGAGTATGGCTATTTGGTAGCATAGTTCTTTTTTTGGATTATTAGTCCAAGATAGGTATAAGGAAGCGAGAGATTACAATTTGATTTCTTGGGCACCTGCATTACATCGAGATAACAAGTTGCTTGCAAAAATAAAAATCAAACGTAACAGTGTATGTAGTAAATTTAGGAATTGATATTTTGATTAATGATTTTGTGTCCTGGATATGGAGGTCATTTGGCTCTTGTTTTCTTTTGGTTGATTTGGGCCCGTTATGGCGAGTTGTAGTTTTCCAATTATAACTGCGTAAAGAAGGCGCTGCCGAAATTTGTTGTAACATAAAGGACTTTGAAAGTTTAGTAACTAATTTTAACTGATAGTTTTAAAACTTAAGGGTATGGAGACATTTTCTTCCTTTGGGAATTTTGGGGACGAATTCTTTTAACAGAGGAGAATGTAACAACTCAAAGTTTATTCAATTGATTTTGAATATTTAATTAATTCTAAATATTGAAATAATTTTTTTTTAGTTTTATAACATGAATTCAAATATAGTGATTATTTAGATATTTTGATTGTGAATTAAGTATTAATTTAATGGATTTAATAGCCTTATTTAACACCTTTTAATTATTAATTAATAACGGTGGATTCATTTTGTAAATTTATTTATAATATAATATAGTTTGAATAATAACAAGGAAATCAATTGTTAATAAAACGACTTGATTTTTATTGATGTATTTTTAAACGAATTTATGGGGTTTTTCCATAATGATGGTATTTTTAAAAATTTCATAGAATAAAATAATCTGTGTATGTTATTATTGAGTTGGGATCGTGTCACATTTTGGTGCTCGATTATATTTTTACTTATGCCATTCGTGGTTCGCACATGGACATAATATAGTGTAGCCGAATGTCGTAAATCCTCCTTTTTGAAACCTTTTCTAAGTCAAATCAAATTCAAAAATTTCAACTAAACTTAATATTGATTTGAGATGTTGCTTGAAAATCTTGGATTACTTGGGAATATTGGATAGAGTGTGTAGGAAGTAAAGTTATGTTTAAAAGTAGGAAAGGCTGAATCAAAATTAAAATCAAAATGAAGTCAACACCTAGCTCAGTTTTTTCATTTATGCATTTTTTCCCACTCCTTTTATTTTCTTTCCTCTCATACTTCTTTTCTAGTGAATGAATAATGGCTTCGCACTTTCAAAGATCTAAGCCAAACATTATACTCATCTAAAAGTAATAAAATAACTTCATATCCATGCCCGTTTGGTAACATTTGACAGTGATCAATGTTGCTGTATATTTTGGACATTGAGCTAGGGTTTGGGGTATTGTTCGATTTAGGCGACGTTGATTCGAATGGTGGACGGCATTGAACTCGAGGAGGGGAGGCGAGGCGAGTTGGTGGTGGGAATTTCAAATGGTGCGAACATGCATAGCGATTCCCAATTTTTGGGCTTGGGTCGGTTGGCTTCTAGGTCATGATTCGTTTAGGGGAGGCTGAGGTAATGTCATGGTGGGCGACATGTCGGGCTCGAATAGAGAGACATAATGGTGCGATCAGTTTGTATTTTGATGGAGTGTAGTTCATATCCTTGATTTAGCTTGCATGGAAATGTCGATGTTATTGTTTCAGGTGGCAAGTTTGAATATTTTGGGAACATTGAGTGTTTAAGGTGGTGATAATATTAATTAGTGATTAGTGTAAATTAATTATTAATCAATTCTATTTATTATAAAACCAATATCGTTCTCGTACGAGGTTGGATTGTGAAGTGGTCAGTTACGTTGGACTCATAGGAATGTAGCTTCATGTTGGAACTGATTTCGTTGGATTTGGAGCTTGTTTAATTTTGGGCTAAAATCGGACGTTGTTCGAATTTGGACCAAATCGGAATGCGGAAGTGTCAACTGCAATTTCGGTGAGTTAACTCATCTTTTAATAAATTATATCATATCTGTGTTGTTATAGATTATTATTGAATTCCTGGATGAAAATTGATAGTTTTAACGAACTATAGATCCGTGACAAAATTATAGTGATTTGATTTATTTACGCTTAACGTAGTTAAATTAGTTATACTTCGTCTAGGATATCTATTTAGCAGAATAAAACCACGTTCCGTTATACTTAAGTTGAATATATTATTTAGAAATCTATCTAGCAAAATAAAGCACTGTTCTACGCTTGAAAAGCGAAAAGATTACTATTATTTAATGGTTTGTTTGGATTTGAATTCCCACTTGATAGCGGATGGAATAAATAACTGTTTGTTGCAGAAGGCAAAATGGAGAAGTCGAAGAGTTTTCGTAGCGAATAGGTAGCTACGAAACACTTTGAAAAATACAAATACATATGTGTGATTTACTAGGGACTTTTATAGAGAGATCCAAAGGGTTTTTCATCATTTATTTATTGTTATCTGCATCTTATTTATATTCTTTTATTTCTTATATTGATGTTTAGTTGAAATATTTGTGACATACCGTTTGAATCACACAAGTGTCATCATAGCAATTATCGCTATACAGTTACTTATGAAAAATCATCACCTTAAACCCTTATGTATGTTGACCTTACACTTGTATTTTTACTAAATAAATGTTTGGTCGCATTTTTGCACTTTGAAAATTGTTTAAATTATGTTTCCAAATATTTTGCGAATTTTGAAAACAAAGGATAAGCATTGATTAAAATTTATAAAAGAGGATATATATTTGATTAACTACCTTTTAGGTTAAGTAAAATGGTTTAAATTATAAAAGATTATAAATTTGATTTATTTTCCTTCGGGATTATTATAGTTTAAATTCATGAATTATGAATATGATATATTATCTTCTAGGATAGTTAACATAGTTTTAAATTTAAACATGATTATAAATTTGATTAAGTATGTTTCAAGATAATTAATGTTTTTTTAAATTTATAAATGATAATAAATATGATGTATTATTTTTGGGATAATAATGATGTTTAAATGCATAAGACGATTTAAACTTGATTTTTTAACTTAATTAACGTGGTTCTTAAATTCATAAATGATAGATTATAAATGTGCAAATCTTTGAAAAGGGAAGTTTAAAAACAAAGCTAGGTGTAACTTTTTGATACACTCAAAAATATAATTTGTCCCTTCAAACGAATATTTTTAAATAGTGTTTTGGAAGTTTTTTACAAATATTTATGATGTGAAAATCAAGCACAAGTAAGAATCAAATATTTTGAATCTTGATTCATTTATTGGTGACAATTGTATGCGATCTAATTTCCATATACGATCATTTGTTTACTTTCAATAGTTGATTTCTTAATTATCTATTTTGATACCGTTCCTTGTGCTTCATCAGTCTAAGATGCTTTGTCGCTCATTTTGAGCATTGGCATCCAGCATCGTGGATAACTAATACCAAAGAGCGAGTGAGAGCCAAGTTATATGGGTCGCACCCATTAGGATATATTCATATTTATCTAGAAAGTTGTTGGTAGCATGTATGTGTTGATATGAGTATATTCGGATGCTTGTATGGGTCATGGTCCAGCTTGGAAGTTCTCAAGAGTGATGCATGTTTGGCATGGGCCCTCAAGTATATTTTTTCCAGAGGTATACTTTTGGTGTAGGGGGCACCTTCCTAGCCATGTTGGATAAATTGATTTTCCTTATTTCAATTAGAACCTTGGAATTAATCTTTTCTCCTTTTGTATTTCCTCAATTTAAGATGATTTGTTGTTTATTTAAGCATTGAATTCCTTTGTCGAAAATTACTAAAACAAAAAAGCGAGTGGTAGCCAAGTTCGGTGGGGTTACTCCAATTAGGGTATCTTTGCATCTGCTGCAGGTTGGATTCAGTTGTATACCTACGGAGATGTGAAGTACTCAAAATCTTGGTATGGTTGGCAGGGTACGGCTTGGAGTTCCCGAGAGAGTCACAGAGAAAATGACTCTCTCAAGTATATTTTCTAGAGGTATAATTTCGGTAAGGGGGGCACACCCTCCTAATTATTATAGGAAAATTTCATTATTCTTATTTGGTTCAAATCTTTGAATTGTTTTTTTAATTGCGTCGAGAAGCGAGTTGAGCTCTTCCCAATTTTTAATTATTTATTTCCATTCATTAATTTAGGATTTTGATCTTCTCTGTGTTCATTCTTACTTGTTTGGACTGTTGTTCTAATTTGTTTACCATTCTTTCATTGTATGGAAGTTGTTCTTGTGAGGTAAAATCCCATTCCACGTTTAGCGGCGTGGCCTCACAAAATTATTAAATTTTCACCATATTACTTAAGTTTTCTCATGCTATTATTTCAGACTGACCCAGGTATTATTTTATTATAATGCTCGGGCCAGACCTAGTATTTTTCCAGGTTGTTGTTGGTAGGACATGGAGCTCATAGAGTAGAGCTGGATGTTCACCTATCATAATATTTTTATTTTTCGATGTATTATTTATACATATCAATAACTATAAGGTCAAAAATTTACAACTGTCCAGTTGATGGGGTTTGTTGTTAACTCTTATGTAATATCTTGGAGCGATAGTGTATACTATCTTTATTGTTGTTGTCCCGCCTTTTGGCAAGGCCGTGACACCAAGGAATTGGCTGGAAACCAAAGATGATGCGTCTCAAAGATCAGTTATACGCAGGTTCGCTATGGATACTGAAATTTTTTATCCAAGTCCGGATCAAGCTACAATTAACATGACACAACAAGCAAAGCTATGAAAGCCAAGGTTCCAAATTTCAAGTCAATCGGAGTTCGTATGCTCAAGATATTGATCGATCACTGTTGAGAAATCCAACTCTATTCGTATCCATCCGATTTCATATCCATTCCCCAAGAGAGATTCAATTCGTATCCATCGCCCACTAACTTCCTTCGTATCCATCAAAATGAAGCTACTTCATATTCATCATGTTAAAAACACTTCATATCCATCAACCAATGTCCATTTCGTATCGGTCTCCCTCCATCCATCTCGTATCGATCTCCCACCATCGATACGAACAGTGACAACCATTGATCGATACGAAGAAGGCAGCATGAAGCATCGATACGAAGGTGGCCTCCAACCATCGATATGAAGTAGCATGCAAGCATCGATATGAATAGAGTCACGCATGATCGATGAGAAATAGTATCGATACGAAGACGACAATGTCATACAAATCCAAACTTGCATCGATCATAACTCGAGATCTTCAAGTCCAAATGCCACCAAATTTTCACAGGAGCTTACCTACAACATCAAGTATGTACCAGAAAAATTTCAACCAAATGGATCAAATCTCGATCTATACGAATTTGGTTCATATCGATCATGGATCGAGTGCAAACAGTATGGGATCGATCGCGTGGGCTGACCCACATAAGAGAAGAGGTCTTCCGAGATCTGAGCAAGATATTTTCAGCCTATGCTTATAAATAGCAGCCATATGCATCAAGAAAAGGGACTTTTGGGGCTTCTCTACGTGGATACTCTGCCGAAATCATTATCAAACTTCAGTTGTACTGTTGTAATCTCTTGTAATAGCGATTGAAATTTAATAAACATAAGTCTTTTCATAGTGGATGTAGGAAATTCGCCGAACTACTATAAATTCTTTGTGTTTCTATGCATTTTCTTATCTGTTTATTGATGTGTTTGTTAGATCTGCTTCATTTTACATTTATTCTCTTCATTTTATCTCTTCAAACACATCTGATGAGTCTTGTGCCCAATTTTGGTACAAACACTTTGGTGCTTTCACTGAGAAAACCCAGCTTTTCTCTTGCTCTGTGGATTTACTACCATCGTTGGATTGCAAAAGTCTAAGAAGGAGATCCAGATCACCCATCCAGTGTTTTCTTCTATTCTATTCAGATTGCTCCAGATCTAAGAGGAACTACATTCATAATGAATTTCGTATCCAGAAAATATGATCATTTTTGTATCCATATTTTCGTATCCAGAAAATATGGTGATTTCCGTATCCATGTTTTCGTATCCAGAAAATATGGTGATTTTCGTATCCATGTTTTCGTATCCAGAAAATATGGTGATTTTTGTATCCATGTTTTCATATCCAGAAAATATGGTGATTTTCGTATCCATGTTTTCGTATCCAGAAAATATGGTGATTTTCGTATCCATGTCTTCATGTCTAGAAAATATAACAACATTTGTATCGATTGACTTTCGTATCGATCGAATTTCGTATCGATCAGTTTTCGTATCGATCAACATTCATATCGATCTACATTCGTATCGATCAATTTTCGTATCGATCCAACCGCATGCATTTTGTATTGATACTCAAATACCACTTTGTATCGATCCAGCCGCGCGCATTTCGTATCGATCCTCAGATAAACTTCGTATCGATCCTGCAACGTGCAGCCGTATG
This sequence comes from Allium fistulosum, assembly GCA_030737815.1. Lineage (NCBI taxonomy): Eukaryota > Viridiplantae > Streptophyta > Magnoliopsida > Asparagales > Amaryllidaceae > Allium > Allium fistulosum. The sequence goes on along the minus strand of CM060902.1, from coordinate 335,107,992 downwards.
CATTTCGTATCGATCCTCAAATAAACTTCGTATCGATCCTGCAATGTGCAGCCGTATGCACTTTGTATCGATCCTCAGATATACTTCGTATCGATCCAACCGTGTGCATTTTGTATCGATCCTCAGGTACACTTCGTATCGATCCAGCCGTGTGCATTTCGTATCGATCCTTAGATACCACTTCGTATCGATCCAGCCGTGTGTATTTCGTATCGATCCAATTGTCCACTTTTTGGATCGTTCAATTTCACCAACATTTGTATCGTTCAAACATTGCTGAGAACGATACGAAATTTAAAAAAAAAATATTTTCGGGTACGACCCAAATTTCCGGAAAAGAGGCATTCCATCAACGTTCCTGATCGTTCCAAATTCCTGAACCCTAGCCACAGCACAGAGCACCCACATAGTGAATTTAAAGCTCAACTTAATGAAGGAACATTCCATCAACGTTCCTGATCGTACCATGACTGAACGGGACATAGGGGATTACAACAACAAATGCCGAATTGCAATCAAGGAATGGGTAAAGGAATACTACTCAATCGGTGCTCCCAGAGGCTGGAGAACCTAGCTAATACACCAAGGACTAGAGTTGGTTAATATATCATGCTTCTAAGATGGACTACAACTTCCCCCCAATTGACTAGTTTTTAAACCCCTAAATTGACAACTATGGTATGATGGCTAATATGACGACTGCCTACACTGTCTACTATACTGACTCAAAACATAGCTGGTCACCATTGAACCATCTTAAAAGGCCCGCATCTTAATCATACCATGTCCATATGACTAAAAGCATGGCATACAACCTTAAGAGGAATTCCTTACTACCTTATATATGCCTCCTACTGGGGTAAAAATTAGAAACAATCACCAACCTATTAGCCCATCTTAACCAACTCACCATCCAATCGGTGTTACCAACCACTCAAGCATTGGGCAATTATGCATACATCATTCACCAGTGTTACAAGTCCACATAGCAAGAAAATGGACCTGACAACGACGATTGGAGTATCATTCCCAGTTGAGACCCATTCATTGAAACTGTTCTACATACAAAATTTCTATTAAAAAATTCAACATGCTGACCATGTCGGTGTACTATGGAAATGCAACCCCCGACACTACCTTGTGAAGCGGGAATGGCGCGTGGATTTCTCCAAGAGTGATGAATGCCATCAAATGAAAATGTCTTCCCCCATTCCTCAAAGAAGACTGTCAATCGTGGTTAGACACACCAGTTCTACTTCTCATATTGCTGAAGGGAATAAAGAAGCTGGCGGCCGACGAATTGATCAATCCACGGCCCGTTGCTGCCAACACTCATAAAAGAAATCATCACAGGAGCTTATTCCCAGACTTTGACAAGAGAACTAGTGGATAGCCGCCAACAACTACACCAGCATATCCAAGCCATTATTGAGTTGATAAACCAGATGATGGATCAATGTGGCATGATAAAGAGAAAAATTACTTCATACTCTAAATCGAGATGCTCCTCTTCCTTAGATGGCTACCATGGACGCCAGTGCCATAAGGCCACTCCGGAAAGGAAAGCTTCGACAATATATGCAAGCCCCATAAAACGATGGGCAGGGAACCTCGACCCCTATCAATCAAGAACTTTGATTAAACTGAACCACTTGCGTTAGACTTCCAACTAAGAAAGGCTGGACCGAAGTGCAATAGCGAGCATACGACGCTGCTTCACTTACCAATGAGATTTGATCTGATCTCTTTTGAATTATTTCTATTTCAATTTCATTTATGTTGCGAAATACGACCAACTTGAATTAAACTACTTGCAAATGGTGCAGGTAACCGAGTACTCAAGGTTCGGTGCCAAATAACCTCCGTGGACTATGATCAAGTCATTGAGTTATTATTATGACAAGCATGATTCAACCACTGATCGGCTACTATATGCCCCTGACTTGGGGACAGTGCATCAAAGCAGAAGAGACCGACAAAGTCAGGACTCCAGTACAAAGTGGATGCAACCGATCATCCACTCATCCGCCTATGCAATTTAATTAAGAGATCTGAGAAAGACTTGGAGTTATATGTCCCAACAATGCACTCTCCATCTCGTACTTGAAGCTTGTCAAAATACTTATGCTTCTTCTGATGCCCAGTAAAATTAGAATCACACCAATGGTGGATGTGACATGATCGTCCATGCATCCAATCCTACATTAGACACCTAGGGGTTATTTGAGAACACATGTTTAAAGTGGATATGGTTTGACCATTCACTCTCCAGTCTACGTCTGTGATTTGGCAAAACAATCATGCTTTAAACCGACTTCATCAGGGGCTAACCCTTAATTTATAGTCATCAACAATTGACTGCCTACTCACTAACCATCATGAGCCATCATTTCGCTCTCTTCCTCAACTCGACCGAAAGAGTGCAAAGCATAAAGTGGACGTGACTCGACCGTCTACTCTCTAATTCTAGCACCTGACTTAAGGGAAAATACACAACTCAAGGTGGATGTAGTTCGACCATCCTCTCCTTTGTTCGAGGTCAAAGCTTGCTAGAACACTAATCTTACTCCTTAGGCTTGGCAGAAGCAGAATCCAAATGAGCATGGACGTGATCCAACCATCCATAAACTAAATCTCATCCTTCGTTGACAGTAGATAAGTGGAAATTAATCGGCATCCCACCGATCACTCGCTAAGTGAAACCCTGAGCTTAGGGACAAGCTATTACATTGAAGCCAAAAGGGATTGATACATGACAATCCTCTAACTAACTTCGGCTCCTAGAGTGCGAGTTGGAGCATAAACTTACGAACGTGGGCTCGAGGAGGGTGGATCCATCCATCTAACGACTTCACCCATGTTCAACCTAAGCCCGAGGAAGATGGATCCGTCCATCTAACGACCTCGCCTTTCACATTTACAAGCTCAAGGAGGGTGGATCCGTCCACCTAACGACTTCGCCCATGTTCAACCTATGCCCGAGGAGGATGGATCCGTTCATCTAACGACCTCGCCTTTCACATTTACAAGCTCGAGGAGGTTGGAGCCGTCCATCTAATGACTTCTCTTGTCTACTCAGGGTGGATGTGATACGACCGTCCACGTGCCTGATCAACTTCTTGTTCCCAGAGTGTGAACGAAATCCTAAATTCTAAACAGATGTGACTGACCATCTGTGGGCCAACTCCAGATTCCTGGAGTGCGAACTGGAGTTTAAACATAAACCTAAATGGGTGTGACTGGCCGCCCATCAACTAACTCTGGTCTCGAGAGCGCGGGCCGGAGTGTAAATGCCAAATGGGTGTGACTGACCACCCATCAACCAACTCCAGATTCCCAGAGTGCGAACTCGAGTATAAACATCAACTAAGTCCAGATTCCCAGAGTGCGAACTGGAGTATAAACATCATTCAACTCCAGATTCCCAGAGTGCAAACTAGAGTATAAATCTCAACCAACTCCAGATTCCCAAAGTGCGAATTGGAGTATAAACATCAACTCACTCCAGATTCCCAGAGTGTGAACTGGAGTATAAACATCAAATAACTCTAAGTCCCCAGAGTGCGGACTGGAGTATAAACACCAACTGGGTGAGACTGACCACCCACCAACTAACTTTCGTCCCGAGAGCGCAGACTGGAGTATAAAGACTAAATGGGTATGATAGACCACCCATCAACCAACTACAGTCCTCAAAGCTAGGGTTGGAATATAAATACCAGAAGGGATGTGATTCGATCGTCCATGCATTAACTCTTGTCCTCGGCATGAGAACCATAGCATAAATTTATAGGGATGCACTCCAACCCTACAAGACAAAATTTCTTCCATGATTCAACAGGGAGATGCAGATTCGTAAAATGGACCTAGCTAGATGTCCTATTCTGAATTGATATTACTACCATCCAACCACAAATGAACGTGGCATGACCGTTCATCTGCTAACTCTCGCTTGTGATCCAACGGATTGTGAGCACAACATAGATGGGTGTGATCCAACCATCCACCAATCAATTCCTTCCTACAATTTAGTAAGAGAAACATCAAATTAAAGTTTCCATAATGTGACTGACCACACTTTGACTTTCGCCATTAACTAGTGCCAAAGGAATTAGTCAAGGAAAATGCAGTCCGACCATTATCTGCTAAAACTCTTAGTCCCTAGAGCGCAAACAGGGGTATAAACATCAAATAGGTGTGATTAATGGCCCTTCAAATTACTATGATCCCAAGGGTGCGGCTATAAGCATAGATAAATAAACGAATGTGATTCGACCATTCATTCACCAACTCCGACCTAAAGTCAACGAGAGGAGTATAAACTCACTACAGATGCAATTAGACCGTCTACAAACTAACTCTGCTAACCTAAGACAGGAGGCAGAAGAACAAATCAACAAAAGAAGAGAAATGTGACTCGTTACATCGCCAGCTTAACGTCCTTTACAACTTAAGGCAACGACTATAAGGAGGCATTAATGCCAACCAATCAGAATGACGCCCGAAGTTATGGGCAACCAATTATATCATACCGTCGGATCGACGGGCAATATCGATCTATGCCTTTCATATCATACCAATGGATTGATAGGCAATGAGGTCCAAGCATTCTACATCGTGTCGCTGAATCGATGGTCAATATCGATCCTCTTCGACTACAAATCGATGTGACCCAATTATTCATCGAAGACCTTCGACCACCGGAGCATGGATAGAACCACGAATGACCGTGACTTGACCATTCATCCTCCATCACCTTCTTTTGATCCGTCAGGAAGAGCATGAGAATGGATGAGCATGACCTGACTGCATTTGAGCTGACTTTATCCCTAGATCTGACGAGAGAATGTAAATCGAAATGGACATGGTTGATCGCCCAACTCCAAATGAATGCAGCATGATCATTCATTCATTGACTCCCACCATGATCTGACTAAAAGTGCAATTCAAAACAATTGCAACCTAAACGTTCACATACCGATTCTTGCCCTGGATTCGATAAGGGAAGCATCAATCCTGCATTAGATATGACTGAACGATTCACTCTTCAGTTTCTGCCTAGAGTATGGCGACATAAGCAGCGAAGTGAATGTCATTAATCATCCAGAACATAGCTCACATTTGAATGTCGGCAAGGCAACAAAGTATTCCGCTTAGAGGAAAGAACTAGGACACAATGCAGGATAAGGCACGAATCAGCCTTCCATCGGTTAACTCGATCCCATGGTTCAACGGGATAGAATGTGAAATTGAAGCAGACATTATCTACCTTGCGACTTATCGAGATATTCCTAGACTTAGGGGCACGAGCAAGAAGATAAGATGAATGTGATTCAACCATTCATTAATTAACTCTAGTTCTTAAAGCTTGAACTATAGTATAAACACAGTAGAAACTAGGTTTGACCATTTGCACAATACATCCATCAACCCAAGGCTGGGGGCAAAAGAGTGATTATCCAAGAGTTGACTATGACAACTCGATCCTATGACCCATGCTTTATATTCATAACAACTCAAGGTTACAGCCGAAAGGATACCTAGGGATAGAATCATCGGATCAATGCCCGAACTTATGGCAGTAGATCATTATTTCGACCTTTACAACGAGCAATGGATCGCGAGTACACTGAATGAAAAGCGCATCATTCCAAAACACAAGTAAATTCAATCTCAAAGCTAGAGCCAGCTACGTAGCAGCTACAGTACAAGGCTAAGTTCTACTAATCCTTTGATTCAACATCACTACACCCATCGCGAGTTTGGTAGATCAGATCACAACTCAACGCAATGATGATGAAATAGTTAACTGCTTTGCTCCAGGTGAATTTGATATGTTCGCTTGGACTCGATCTCATGTACATATGCTGACTATTGCCAGCCATGAAGAACCCTACATTAAATGTCGACCCGAGGCATATCTCGGTGAACAAAAACGATGCGACGTGGATTCGAAGAGATCTGTTGCACTTAAAGAGGATGCGAATCTGCTCAAAACCAATGGGTTTATCCATGATGCCCTCTAACCAAAATGAGTATCCAATCCTTTACTTATAAGAAAAATGAACAGAGAGTGGTGGACATATGTCAACTACTCAGATTTGCATGGGGTATGACAACGCACAGCTTTCCACTTCCAATGATCAACCAACTAATGGACTCGACCATCAGACATGAATTACTCACATCCATGGACACAAACTCTAGATACAATCGGATACTGAAGCATGTCCCATACCAGGGATACAACTATTTCATTACTGACCTGAGCCTATAGTGCTATGCTGCAATCCCTGGATTCAAACTTGAGAATGCTTATGCTACTTACCAAAGGACGATTACCAGATCATTCAAAAATAGATCGGCAGATCGATGAAAGTATATGTGGTTCATATGCTCGTGAGAACATGACCATCAAACGACCATATCGATGACTTGGCAAAGATATTCAATGCTCTCCAACAATTGCAGAATGTAACTTGATCCTTTAAAATGCTCTTTTAGCGTTTTATAAGAAGAATTCTCGGGTTCGGTCATCAATTCTCATAGGATTGAGGATAATGTCAGAAAATTCTGAAGATTAGAGTCATCCATGTACCGAGGAAACCAAGCAGGTATAGAGCTAAGTCAGAAGATTATCCTAAGCTAATTCAACTCTAGGGTCATCTACAAGTGTATTCTCTTCTTCAACCTGACCAAGAGAGGGAAGAGAACTTTTGAATGGACTAACAACTACGTTGATGCAGTTCTAGCTCTGATAGATCGCTTAGAGAATTTTATTCGAGCTATTGGATCACGAAGATTTATACATCAATTGGGTCGTGTCAACACACGCCATAAGCATCGCATTGCTATGTGAAGAGAAAAAAATCCAAAGATCAATATATGATGAAAGCTAGCTATTGACAAGCTTAGCCCGTTAACGTCTACATCAACCAGTCGTTACGATAGGTCCAATAGCAACCTTAGATATCCGGAAGGTTATTTGAATGGAATATCGATCTAAGCCAATTTGATATCACTTATCTCCTCTGAGAGCTATCCATGGTCAAACATTAGCATACTTCATATCTGAATTCACTACATTAAACGATTATCGAAAGAACAATCGAAACCGTCCAACCGATGGAGAATGTACAAAGATGCCAATAATCGGCTTTCTAACGTCGAGGTTGCGTTAATGACTCCTGAGGAACGACTGATCTGCTACGCCCTGAAACTCAACTTCACAGCAACAAATAACAAAGCTAAGTATGAATCCTTGGTCACCACGCTCAAACTTACAAGAAAACTAGGAGTGGAAACTTTACATATCTTATGTGATTTCTGATTAGTGGTGTGCTAAGGCAGGGAGGATTATCGGACTAGGGGGCAACGTCTTGTTCCTTACCTTAGCTGGATCCAAAAGCTACTAGACGACTTTGAGAATTACACCATTACAAACATCCTCATAGAACAAAATGAAAAAGCCAAGTCACCGGCCAAACTAGTCAATTCTGGGAATGGACAGCAAAAAGACTCTGTCCCAGTTGAAATACTTATTATTCCAAGCATTGACATATGAAAATCAACTAGATCTTAGAGATGGATCTAGAAAAGGAGTCATGGATGACTCCTATCAAAGATTATCCACAATCAAGGATTCTTCTTGAATAAAGGAATGAGAAATGGCATATCCTCTATGAAGCATCACTGCATGATTATGTCTAGATCGTTCAACTCCATCGATACAAAGCATTACTCTTGTATCCATTAATTTGAGACCCAATATTACATATCCATTGATACGAAGCATACACTCCGACATCTCAGATCGATCCAGGAGAGGATCGATACAAAGGAAGGACTTAAAACAACCATCGAACGTTGTTACAACTTAAATTTCACATCGATCCAGGAGAGGATCGATACGAAACTCACTCCAAACAAAAACTAAAGAACATGATAACGACACACAAATGTGCAAACATGAATAGGAGTCAGGTTAACATATGTGCATGTATGCCAAACTAACATTCAATTTTTGAACTTCACAAGAGTTGGATGCTCACCAAGTGATAAATACAATAGTGAACAACAAATAGGTAGCACTCAACACTCAGTTACAACAAATCACTGCAAGATCATTGACAATCAACAGTTCGACATCTACATCACTGAAGATCAATCAAAGGTTACATCTTTTGACAAAAAGATACCAACTACTCAGCGAATCAGATAGAACTTTTCAGAATGAAGATGGTAGCTTTCCAAAGCATGTCATGTTCACAGAAGACGTAATTTGGGGGGCAAATGTTATCCTGCCTTTTGGCAAGGCCGTGACACCAAGGAATTGGTTGGAAACCAAAGACGGTGCGTCTCGAAGATTGGTTATACGCAGGTTCGCTATGGATACTGACAAATTTTTTCTGAGTCCAGATCGACCTACAATTAACATGACACAACAAGCAAAGCTATAAAAGCCAACGTTCCAAATTTCAAGTCAATCGAAGTTCATATGCTCAAGATATTGATCGATCACTATTGAGAAATCCAACTTTATTCTTATCCATCCGATTTCGTATCCATTCCCAAAGAGAGATTCAGTTTGTATCCATCAACCAATGTCCATTTCGTATCGGTCTCCCTCCATCCATCTCGTATCGATCTCCCACCATCGATACGAACAGCGACAACCACCGATCGATACGAAGAAGGCAACATGAAGCATCGATACGAAGGCGGCCTCCAACCATCGATATGAAGTAGCATGCAAGCATCAATATGAATAGAGTCATGCATGATCGATGCGAAATAGTATCAATACGAAGACGACAATGTCATACAAATCCAAACTTGCATCGATCATAACTCGAGATCTACAAGTCCAAATGCCACCAAATTTTCATAGGAGCTTACCTACAACATCAAGAATGTACCAGATAAATTTCAGCCAAGAAGGATCAAATCTTGATCGATGCGAATTCGGTTCGTATCGATCATGGATCGAGTGCAAATAGCATGGGATCGATCGCGTGGGCCGAACCACGCAAGAGAAGAGGTCTTCCGAGATCTGAGCGAGATATTTTCAGCCTACGCATATAAATAACAGCCATATGCATCCAGAAAAGGGACTTTTGGGGTTCTCTATGAGGATACTCTGCAGAAATCATTATCAAACTTCAGTTGTACTGTTGTAATCTCTTGTAAACAACGAGTGAAATTCAATAAACATAAGTCATTTCATAGTGGACGTAGGCAATTCGCCGAACCACTCTAAATCCGTGTGTTTCTATGCATTTTCTTATTTGTTTATTGATGTGTTTGTTAGATCTGCTTCATTTTACATTTATCCTCTTCATTTTATCTGTTCAAACACATCTGATGTGTGTTGTGCCCAATTTTGGTACAAACAATTATATTGTATATTGTCATTTCTACTATGAGATTCTGTTTCCTCTATTTGTTACCCTAACAATCTGCCTTTTCGACAACTGAATGTTTGGCATTGGAATACTATGGATGTATATGGTGCTGACATTCAATGGTCGAAAAGGCAGGTCATTACAAATACAGTTAAAAAAGGAATTAATTTTGATGGAACCTTTGCATCGGTGATAAGACTTAAGGCAATATGATTATTACTTTATTATGCAAATTGTAATAATTTTAATAATCCAAATGGTTGTTGAAGTACAGTATTAAATGGACTAATTAAAGAAGATATATATGTTGAACAGCCTCTAGTTTCGAATATGAAATTTTCTTAGTTATATATAAGCTTCGAAGATGAAATTTTATTAGTTATATCTATAAGCATAAAGAACCTTAGATGCTTTAAAACAAGCACCTCATACTTAGCATGAGAGACTCGATTCTTAATTAAGTTAGGATTTGAAATAAGAAATTTGATACAACATTTCCCATTAAATTAAAATCATTCAATATATGTAGATAACCTTGTTTTGGTTCAACAAATGAACAATTAAATCTAGAATCTACGACATGGAAGGTTCTTGCGACGTAGACTAGTTTAGTAAAAAAAATTAAAATTTGTAATTCCCAATAATAACAAATGAATTTGAAATGATACATATAGGAGAATTAACATTTTTTTCTCGGACTTCAAAAAAGCAACTAAGTAATGGAATTGTTATCGGGCATTATCAAAGAGAGTCCAATTTCAAATAAGTGGCATTTTTCAATTTTAGTAAAATTGCTGTACCAAAAACTAGGGATCTTTAAAAAAGGAATATATGTACTGCCCCCATTATTTAGACGATCCACCACCATTTTTAACATTATTTTTGAATATACCCCCTTCCCTCCTCCCCTTGAAAATGGATTTTAGGGAACCGACATGTTTTCTTTTCATTTTCCAATGGGGTTTTGCCAAATTTTGTTTTGCACAAGTGTAAGACAGTACATCATTTTATTTAGTTCAGTTTATCGTATCCCCCATAGTATTTTTTTAGATGGAGCCCTCTATAATTAGCCTCTCCTTATCCAAAAATAGAGACCCTCTAACAATTCTCTTTTTGTTAGTAAAAAATGCTAAGAAATTGTTATCTTTTTTTTATGTTCAATGAGAGAGGAAAACCTACTCTTATGGTAGGGAAGCTTTTAAAATAAATTAAATTCTAAAGATGTAAACCATAATTATGTCAAAGCATGATTAGAACATTACACTACATAACTACTAGTATACCATGTATAATACATAATGTATGTCTTTTTGCAAGATATCGACTAAATCTAAAGGAAACACATCTTAAAGTGATAAAACGTACTCTGGATTATTGGATCTTCTACCCTAAGGAAGATTCATTTGACAAAGTAACATATATTGGTGCAAATTATGCTAGATGTAAATCCGATAGAAAAAACACAAGCTGAAGTTATCACTTTTCAGGACATTCACTCATCTTTTGGTTTAACAAAAGCAAAATTCCGTCTCTCTATCCATAATAGAAACATAATATACATCTATCATGCTAGCCTGCTCGCAACTCATTTATATGCAATATTTAAAGACTTTGGATAAATTATTAAACCGTCACCAATATATTACAATAACACGAGTGTTATAAATTTATATAAAAAAACCTACCAATCATGCTAGAATAAAGCATGTAGATATATGACATCATTTGTGAAAAGATGAACTTAGTAAAGGTAATATAAATGAAGAATTTATAAATACTGAAAGTCAAATAAAAATATTTTGAAAAAACCATAAAAAATATTTAGTGAAATTTTGATTAATTAATATGTATAATAAACGTATAAGTACTATAAGTGCATAAACATAAAAAAAATACGCACTTTTAAGAGGCATATGCCAATATATTCATCAAGAATATGTCAGCATACCTAGAAAATGGTATTTCCCTCCCACTATTTGAATTCAAATTAAATTAAGTAATCAAACTAATTCACGATTGGGAGCTTTTTTTCTATCCTTTCCTTTTAAAAACGATAAACATTTAAATTCTAATGGATCCTAGCAACTCCAAGAGATCAAGAGAGGAATCTCATCTTTCATATCCTCTTTCGAAAGCTTTTCTCTTTGCTACAAAAATGGAGAATACTCATCGAAGCATATATTAAATTAGCAAGAGAAGGGAGAAAATGATCAAGAATCTTTAGAACATATCATGAATAACCGAGTAGATCTAATTGTTATGTCAGAAAATGACCTTGAACCTAATTTGGTTATTCATAATCCTACAAATGTGGGAGAATATGATGGGGAAGGAGAAAAAGAAACTGAAATTGACGATGACGACAAACAATGTGTGGGCTGTAAAACCCATCATTCATGGCCCTCTGATTCTATATCCATATAAACATTCAAATCCCAAAGACCATATATAGCAGATCGTTAGGGTAAAGTATGGCATAAATGATATATGGATGTAATGGCCCAAAAATTTTAATGGTTTTACTAACGTAATTAACTGAATTTTGTGAAATTTAAATAATTGAATTTGGAAAAATAAATTTAATATTTGGAATACGTCTATATAAACATGGCAAATGGTAAATTTTCATCAGAAAATATGGAAGTTATTTTCTTGTGTAATTTTATTTAAATTTAAATCAGTTAATATTTGATGATAAAAAAATATTTCTCAAACCTGAATATTTTTATATAATAAATTTGTAAATCATCTTCTGAGTGAGGCGTCATATTTCGTTTCATCAAATTTGGACTGCTATTACTCCGTTTATCTTATTTTCGGCGCTTTAGCAGCATTTTCGGTACCGATTATTTACTTTTGATAGGATGGTCGTACCACTGATATTTGTGTACCGCTCTGTTCGTCTTGTCGTGTTGATCTTCGCAGTATATTCGTTTGTGCATTTCGAGTTCCGGTATGCGTCGGAATCTACGAAACGGTTCGCCGTATTGGTAACCGTTTTGTGCCATTTTACTTCTGATGTCCATTCATTTGCCCACCGTATTATACCAACAGTCACAACTTTTAGTATTCCCAGAGTGCAACCCTATGAATGTCACTATTCCCGTTAATTAATATTTATTTCTAGTTCCTTTCCACTTTCGGTCCTCTTCTTCTGTCTTCATTTTTGAAAATTAAATATTATATAGTTTGCACCTGCTTATCTTCTCTCTTCTAAAAGACTGTTCATCCCTTACGTTCTCCACCGCTTTTTCTCTAGTCCCCTCCCTGTTGAATCACGTCCACAACTTTTTCACATCCATACGTCATTCGCCATCACCAACTACAAACTGCTCCACCGCACAACCGTACACTACCGTTTCCACCACGCCATCGCCCACATCACTGCCATCCCCTATAGCCGACCAAGCAAGCCTCCAGATCACGAGCAACTCCATCCAAACTCAAAGATGCCCACGTTTCCACCTCTGGATCCGAGTTGAAACCGAAGTGAACCCGCACACCCACCTCCTCCTCTCTATGGCCTCGCACGCAACCATGCATCTCACTTCTCCTTACGGCTCCTACCTTCCCTCGGCCAGCAACCACCACAGCCCGAGCCTGCTACAAGTCGAACCCTCCACCTCATCCAACGCACCCACTTCCTCCTTGCGACTCGTGCCACCCTTGCCTACACTTAGCCACCACCCTAAAACCGCCTTCAAGCAATACCCCTTTCTTGTGTAGAAGGTATAATATATATTTTATATATTTAGGTTTGTTATTTAAGTTTTATAATATCATCTTATATATAGTTTACTTACTGACGTGTTTTGATAACTATAATATATAATGACTTGATGTGTTTAAGTGTTATTTATGTATATAGGCAAGTTATATTAGTTATATATATTATGTGGTACAGTATATATATGTTAGTATTCATGATATTTTGTATATATATATGATATTTTGTATATTTCGTTGTTTATGATATGTTTAAAGTTAGATTCATGCGTGTTTAAGAATTATTTTGATCATATAATTTTTTAAATATATAAGTCTGCATATTTGTTTATACATATTAAGTTGTTCGCATATACATTTTTGCATGCATACATTATGTAGTGTTTGCATTTGTATATTGTTAATGTGTATATATATATTATTTTTTTTGAGTAACAAGTACATATATAAAAAGTTGTTTAAAGTGTATAAGTTATATAAGTTGTAAATCATCTGTTGTTGTATATATTAGTTTATATAATTAATATATTTTGTTATAATGTGTATGTCCTGTTAAACCTTAAGATCTGGTATCTTCTGATTTTGATATAATATATATATGTTAGTATATATGGATATTTGAAAAGTGTATATAGAGTTATATATATATAGATTCTAGGTTAATATTGTCCTATTATTGATTTTAAATTTTATTTATAATGATTTATTTTGATGTTGGTTTTAAAATATAAGTATATAGAGATTTTATTTATATATGTGTTTTAATTTAAAACAATGATTTTTAACTATATATATATTATTTTAATATTTGACTTAAATTAAATATTAATTTCAAGGAAATAATAATAATATATATATTCTGTTTCTATCAAACTGATTGACTTTTTCTCATCGATTCCTATTTATCAACTTTGTCGTCAAATTCATGCAAATCTTGTTTTGCTTTGGAATTCTGCTTGGATTCGCAACTCATTTCGTTGTCTATTCTCTCTAGCCTCGAAAGGTGAGCAATCACTCATGATTAACATTCTTATATTTATTAGATTTGATCATTTGAAACGACAATTGAAATATGCTGCTAAATTGAACTGTTAATTAGATAATTGTTATATATGATATGCCATTATCTGTATCTGTTCACCTGTGAGATATGAAACCATATCCTGTTGTTTATATTTTATTTTATTTATTACTGATGATATATGCCTGTTGTTGATATGTTATATTATTATCATCACTGTTCCCACTCTGCAAGTTCCCTGTAAATTTAGAATTGCCTATGGGTTGAAATGATACATACCCGAACGATCTTATAGAATAGGAGAAATTCATTATGGGTTGAAATGATAAACCCAAACGATTTTCATTGACTTTGAAATTGGGATTGCGGGTTGAAATGATATATATCCGTAGATATTTAAATTGCGGATTGAAATGATAAATATCCGTATCACTTGACCATAGGATAGAAATTTATATACAGACACCGTTGGCCTATATATATATATATATATATTAAAAATGATTTCCAAGGTTTTGAAAGGAAGTATATGGTTTTAATAAATATTGATTTTAAAGATATTATATATATATATATAAATGTTATTTTATTAAAGTTTCAATTTTAGATTTTTAAAATTTTATGTTTGGAAATTTTAAAGTTATAGGTTAGTTTGAAATTTGAAATTTTAAGATTTTACTTATAATTTTACTATTTTAAAAATATATATAATAAGTTTTGAATATAAAATAAAATTTAATAATAAGATTTAATTTAATAAATTTTGACTTAATAAGTATATAATATGTTTAAGTATTTATTTAAAATTATATTTTAAAAATAGATTTTTATAATAATTTTAATAAATTAAGGTTGGAAGATAAAAATTTAAATTGATTTGAAATCGTATTCTTTTAAGAATTTTATTTAAGTAAAATCGATTTGGAACTTATTGAATTTGAGATTTAAAAAAAATATGATTTTATAACTTGACTTTGATTTAAGGTGATTAAATGAATATTTCAAGTTTTAAATAAATTGAAGGGAATATTTAGTTTATTTAAATTGTAATTTAAGATTTTATTTAAATGATATTGGTTTGACTAAGTGAATATTTCAATATTAAATAAAGGGGAATTAATTTAAAGGACAAAAATTTGTATATTTTTAGCCTCAAGGAAATGACCTCAATATTAACCACAAGGACAAACATTCTCATAAAAATTATTCATAAGGACAAACATTCTTTCAAAATTATTCATAAGGACAAACATTCTTCCAAAACTGCTACCGAACTAAAAAATGATACCCAAAAACTGCTACCGATAACTAAAAACTGATACCTAAAAACTATAAAAATTGATACCTAAAGAAAGTTGTCATTTAGGCTAAAATACTGAAGGTCTGTCCTTGAGGCTAAAATGTTGAGAAATTTTGTCCTTGATAATAATTTCCTGATTAAATAATGGTAAAGTTGAATTTGAAATATAAATGAATTCATAAAAATTGAATTATTGTAAATGTTTGAATATTTAAGCTTTGAAACCTATTGAAGTTGAAATGGTTTAAATTGTAGTTCAAATTTGTATTTGAAATCGATATAAATTGAATATGGTTTATTGAAAGCTTGAATTGAACTAAAATGGATGAATTGAGATTGAATTAAATTGGATTTTTTTGGAATTTGAGATGATTTAAATCGATTTGTGAAATTTGAGAAAAACTATTTTTATTATATAAAGTATTTTGAAACATATTAAAACTATTTTAATACTTTACTTTATAAATTATTTTAATATATAAACTATTTTTAATTTATAGCTACTTTTAATATACTAATTAATTTAAGATAAATTATTTTAAATTTATTTTAATATACTAATTATTTTATTATATAAACTATTTTAAATATATAACTATTATATATATATATACTATTTCTATATCTAAACTGTTAAGTGGAAGTGTTATGATTTTCAAAGTATTATGATTTCAAAGTGTTATGATTTCCAAGTATTATGATTTCAAAGTGTTATAATTTCTAAGTTTTATAATTTCAAAAGTGTTATAACTCTGAAAGTGCTATGATTTTGAAAATGGATATATTTTAAGTGAATAATGATATCGTATTGATATGGTTTTGAAATGGATATGATATTTTGGTTTTGAAGTATAAACTATTTGAAATGAAATGACTACGGTGTTATAATAACGTTTGGTTGTTAAAGAGACTTGGATCGGTTATTGTCATACTCTCTGCCAATACCGAAAACCACTTTATCAATTGTGTACGCGGTGGAGATTCCAGAATAAAGTAGGATGGTTGGCGACGATCCTATATGAGGTATATACGTGGACCTGACTCACGTGAATTAGCTTAAGGTGGCTAAAACAGGAGCAATAGACGGGCCAAGTGAGGTAGCTCCTCCGATCGGACACACTTCTTCGATACCATTCTATTACTTTGTGATTGATTGGGTGCACCCTCAGATTTTTATGGGAGTGTTGTACGAGGTAGGCGGTAGCTGCGGATGTGCGTTACCACCAGCCCAAAAGTGTAATTGGTATATCTACCTGGCATTGCCTAGTTGTGTCGTGTCACCTACCATATCGAGCCCACTACGAGTTTGTTTTGTATCATACCTATGGAGTGCCCTCTGATAGCCTCCATTTTTTGGAGGGGTTACGTTACTGTATAGACTATGGAAATATATAAAAATGTGTTAAGGGAGATATGGGTCACGCCTTAACGCTATTTTAATAGTTTATCTTACTATAGACATTATTATAATAACGTATATTACTACATAGTAGATAGTTCCACGGGTCCTTAGAGGATGGGTATCCCAAACATCCTTTAAGTTACTTGTATTTCAGGTAATATTTCACTTGAGTTGGATTTATTGATATAAGAATGTTAATCCTAACTCGAGTGTTTTGTGTTTTGCTTTATGCTCAGGTTAGACTGAGTGTCACAACATTTGAGACTCACCTTTGGAGTTTGGAGCTTCGCTTGGAGATCCAACTATCTATTCATCTTCTAGTTATTCAGTTGACTCCAGTAATATATTCAGATTTTGTTATTTGACTATGTATTTGAGACTTCTATGTATCTTAAATTCTGCTGTATTTTGTTTCATACTCTGTTATATATATATATATAGTAGCTTCATGAACTACTATTCATTTGTTTCCGCTGCTTATTGTTATATTACTCTGTGTCTGTGATTCTGTGATTGGTTTATTTACTGTATATGCTGAGTTTTTCCATATATAAATTAACAATCTGATATTTTGAGCAATTCAAGTCCGGCATGTGTGGATGCGAATGGCACGAAATATCGGGATGTTACAATGGAGTTGTATACTTTAAAAACACTTTCTGAACTCACAACGAAAGGAATAAAATATAATAGAACATATAACATAAATATTTAAAGTAGGGTAGAAATAATCATAGATGTTATTACACCAGTTTAGATAACACTATAGAATATGTGGTTCTACCTAATATAAAGTATTGAATCATTTATTACAAATAAGTAAAAATAGTTTATCCCTCAAGCATTTTCCATTGGCTCCATCTCAGATCGAGTATTTCCTAGCCCATGTCAACTTATTATATATAGAAAAAAAAGAAATACAAAGGGGGTCAGACATATGCTGGTTAGTAAGGAAATATATATATATATATATATGTGTGTGTGTGTGTGTGTGTGTGCGCGCGCGTGTGTGTGTGTGTTTGTGTGTGTGTGTAATACTACCATACTAATAAAGCTCCATCGAAGGCAAATATTACTTTTATCATTTCGGAGTTACTTTTTTTAATGATTTAAGCTATTTCTGTAACATTTTAGTTTTAACTATTCCAAGATTGCATCATATATCATGGTAAATACTAAAAATCGAGATAACTACATAAATAATTAACATCCCCTTATCCATCAAGGAGGTAATGACCATATATCACATATACCTTTTTATCAATCATTAAGGCAATGGTTGTATGTTGCGTACACCATATAGTAAATCATTATGGCAATGACCATATGTAGCATACGCCTACCAATCTATCCATAAGGCAATGAACATATATATCATACACCTTTCAACCTATCAATAAGGCAATTGTTACATGTCGCATACACCTTCCATACTATTATTAACGCAACAACCATACATCACATATGCATTTTAGTCTATCAACAAGGCAATGAATATATGTTGCATACACTATCTATTTCATTGTTAGTCTACAGTTTTAGGGAAAGTGTCTCCAATAATCAGTATTTCATGATATCGTTAGCTATTTTCCAAATATGCATATTTTAACGTCTTAAGGATATTAACAAAGCACGGCAAGGTAGTGTCAACCATTCTTACTGGCTAAGTCCATGCTCAATCTATGTCCCCATATTGACATCCAGACACCTGATTAACTAATTCAAACATCTGGTTAATTAATTTTGGTGTTTGAATTTATTTCATATGTTTGAATTTACATTCAGGCATCTTATCGCCTAGTGATAATTCTCTTTAAACAATCAAATGTTTGATTTTGGATTCAAAACTACGAACCTTTAATTAAGACGTCCGAATCCTAATTTTGAACATTTGAATCAGGCAAAATTCTAACTTGTTCTTTTCTTTTTTTTAATTTACTTGCAGAGGTCAAAATTTATAATTTAGATGCTTCAATTATTGTTGCTTGTGTATTTTCACCTTTTCCATGTATTTTTCACCCTTTAAATTATCTATCTTGGTTTATACTATAGCTTTGCTCATGAATAAGTTATAGGGAGGTCATACTATTATTATGGTCATTTTGCTCTTATTCATCCCTTTTATCCGATGATTCTATAATTTATATTGTTCTCCTTTTATGTCATTTTCTTCTCTAGTTATCAATTTATCTAGTCGATTTAAAACGACAATCTAATCACTTAATTGTTAAATTTATCATCAATCTAAACATAATTCCTTTATTAAATTGATTACCACTTCGTATAATTTGTCTACATTGTCTCAACCATCTTCTCTTTGTCAATAAAGGTCATAGTTCAGTTTTAATGGATAATTAACATTTTTAAACCCAATTTCCACAATCTATCTCAATTTAACATATATCCATAGGTTATTCATATAAATTAAGACCATTTATCTAACATAGATGATAAATAATGAATTAAAAGCATGATAAACAATATAGTTGTTGGGGGTCAAAAATGGTCACCAACACGTAATTGTATGTGAAGGCAAAATATCCAATCCAATCATAGAAATAAGAAAAGAAATAAAATAAAGAGCAAAGATAAAATGATAAGAAAGCAAAGAGAGACACAGACTTATAATGGTTCAGCTAACTTCAGTCTACGTCCACTCCAAAGATTTTCATTTTATTCATTTATATTGCTGATTACAGTTACAAAACCATGAAATCCAAGAAAAAAGGTAGCATATAGCATAGGTAGAAGATAGAAGTGGAGCAAAAAGAAGATCCTTTTGTTTGTGCTATGTCCACTGTAATATCTAGCTCAAAACCCGGATCTGGAACCTTGAAGCCAAGACGAGCTTGCTCATAAAGTTTGTGGCACACTAGAGGCCATAATAGGGATCGGTGCCCATCCTTATTTTTGTGGAATCATGGGGTGCGATCACTATGGTGGGTCCCTCATGATGATGTCTTCTTTCTCTCTAAATTTCATGTCGATCACACTTACGGTTCTTGAGTTATTAACTGATCCTTACTACTAATTCAACTAAACCGATCCCTGAATAGGGACAAGGGTCGATCCTTATTTAGGGGCCGAGATCCCTTCAAGTTGCTCCTTTGGGGTTGCAATCCCTATGGTGTGTTCCTTGTGTAGTAATTTGCTTGTACTCCAAGTTCCATGTTGATAGTATCTGTAGATTTTGAGTTATTGATCGATCCTTACTGCAAATTCACCAAACCCATCCTTATATAGGGATAGGAGCAGATCCCTCCAAGTTGCTTCATTTGTCATGTGATTCCTCGGGTATACTCCCTAAGATCCACTCTTCTTGTTTCCAAAGTTTCACTTCAATCGACTTTATGTTCGTTGAGTTATGGAGCGATCATCATATAGTTATGCTGTGTGCAATTGAGTTATGGAGCAATCATACATAGCTATATTTTGAGTGTCGTTCATCCGAATCTATTCAACTATAGTCCATAGTTTCAAATATAATCGATCCATCCTTGGTAACTATCGCTTCAGGTTTTCTGCCTTGATGATCATGAATTCATTCAGTTAAATCCGCCTGTCTACTGCCTTGCCAAATGGCGGGTTAACAATTTTCCCCCAAAAGCATGCCATGCGATAGGAAGGTGTGTTTTGAGTTTCCGTAAATCAAAATCCAAAAGTCTATAGTCCATCAATGGCTATATTTTCCAATCTAAATTCTAATCCTTTACCAAGCCAAATCCCTATATGCTGTCCCATGACCGCTCGAGAATCCATTAATTAAATACGCGATTGTCCCAAGTCGATAGCCAATTTCAAATCAACTTTGATTCCTTAGTTGAAACAATATCCATCCAAACCATTAACCTAATCCACCACCTCATCGGGTTGTTTGCCAAGTTTAAAGCCTTGACCTTGTTAGATCATAATCCCAAGTCCCCGATCTCTCCGGATCGTTTGCCAAACCCGTGGCCTCTCTGGGCCGATATCCAAGTCCTTGACCTCTCTGGGTCAATATCCAAGTTCATAATCTCTCTGGTTCATTATCTAAACTCATGGTCTCTCCAAACCGATCGATGGTCCCTCTGGACCCTTGCTGGACCCCATCCAATTGCTCTCTGACGAAAGGGGGAACAACGACAAGTAAGCCGATCATGTCGCTCTTCGAAGAAGTGAAATTACTACCTACACTCTAGTTCAGTGTCCCTGAACATTAAGGCTTTAAGAAATGTGTTGGCCTTCCTCGATCGATCATAGCCTCTTCGGACTCTTATTGGACCATATCCAGTTGTTCTCCGACGAAAGGGGGGACAACGATAAGTAAGTCGATCATGTCGCTCTTCGACGAAGCGACTTAATTTTTTCATTCCGGTCCCTGACTCATCGTCTAGGGACATAAAGCAATCAATTCCGTACTAACTTCCTTTCTCTGGCCTTGAATCTTTAGTCGAGGGCATAATCCATGTACAAGTCCATCATGTCGCTCTCTAGTAAAAGGACTAACACCTTGTAGTTATTGACCTGTCTCTCTGGTCGGGACATTAACCACGACCTATTTTATTCATTGCATTAATAAGGATTAAAAATAAATTAACAATTAAAAATTCATACAACCAAAAGTCCAAAACGCAAGAAAACCAAATGGTGCCCTCTGGACACGATGGTTCATCATCATCTTAGAGCATGCATAGGGACTGGTCTCGATCTTGTACATGTGTAAGTGACTTAGCCGTTTTATTGTAGATTTTTGTTGTTTATTTAATGCCATCCCGATTAAGAGATAGCGATCTGATGCCTTGATCCAAGGCCATTTCCATTTGATGTGGATGGTGTCCATTCCCGTTCCACTGCCGCAACCCGATTCCTCACATATTGTGGTATCCTACATCCCTAACATGCTCCTCAGTCATATCCTAGAGATTCCCGCACTCATCCATAGTATTCCCATCCAATTCATGGAATAGGCAGTACTTTCCAGACCTACATTCCCGCTCCGTAAGATCCCTCCTAGCTGATTTCCGATAGGGGAGTTGCCCCCTTGTATCCAAATAAATCCGCTCCAAGCCTTCCGTCAATTCCATATAAGAGGAGAACTTCAGCTCCCGCTCTTTCCTTTGCCTTTCTGATCTATCATATCCATCGTCCATTCTCCGTTTGCCTTTATCCTTACTCGGACCTTCTTCAAATGGTCTTTCACCTCTCACAACATTCACTTCAAGTTTATCAGTTCATGCATCCTCTTGCTGCAAGAACCTCTCAACCTCATGTCGAGATCCATTGGTGGATGACGTTCCAAAGCAACCTTGAAATCCGTGTCATTAGCGATTCCAAATTCCGCCACCATCAAATCTATTAATGGATATGGCCAATCCACCAAAGTAACTACCGCATTAAACCATGTAAGAAAATTCCTTAGAGACTCTCCTGTTATCTGTTTCAGTGCTACCAATGTCATAACATTCTTGGCTCTCTTGTTGTGGACCCACAACTACCTCATGAACCGATCTACCAACTCACTCCATGTCCTTACTAAACCATCCTCTAGCTGCCTAAACCAGACTGCAGCTAACTCTGTCCAATAAAGTGGAAAACACCTTGTCGTGACTTCCTCCGATGCCCTCAGTACTTCTATGTGTCGTCTATATCTCATCATATGCGTAGTTAGTCCGACTTTCCATCATATACTTCCAGCATTGGTCGTTCAAACTTCAGTGGATTCTTAGCATTCCTGATATTAGGAGTGAATAGACTTCTATTTACATTCTCTAGATCTCTGTTCATCAATCCTCCACGCACAGCTCACCTGATCATCTCTATAAACCTATCTGTAACGACCCTAATTTTGACTAACATTATTTAGAACATTTAATTAGATAAATTAAATGAAATAATGTAAATGGTTAAGGGATTGAGATTTGTATGATCATAGGGTAGCTGTGCCAAATTAATCTAAATCCAAAGAAAATTAAAATGTAGTAATTAAGAAGAATAAGATGAGAGCAAAATAGGAACAGGTTATATTTTTATACCCTAAACCTTATCCCATTCTTATTTCCAACATTCACAAACAAAACTAAACATAGAGTTTGGTCGGCTACAATTAGAATAAAACAAGAGGAAGATAAGCAAATATTCAAGTAGAAATCTTTATCCAATCAAGAGCAAATCTCAACCTTTTTAACAATCAAGCTAAGGTGAATAATAGATTACATCTCATTTTTATTGCTTTCGATTTCTATATGAGATCCGAATTTATTTTGCAAGGTAAAATTCCATGGTTTGATGGTTTACATGGATATGTATGCTTGTTGATGATTTATGTTGTTTCATATAGATTTTATGATAAGATTTGATTTGAAAACCCTATTAAATGACATCCAAATGACTTGCGTTTTTGATATAAGGTCAGAAACATTATTTTAGAGATGGGTTTCAAGTTTCATAATTTTCTAAGTTGTTAAAAATGGGTTTCAAGTTTCATAATTTTCTATGTTTTTAGAGATGGGTTTCAAGTTTCATAATTTTCTAAGTTGTTAGAGATGGGTTTCAAGTTTCATAATTTTCTAAGTTGTTGTGGATTTATTATGAATTTTCTAGTAAAGAAATGGTTAAATTGGGTTTAAATTATTTTCGGCTATTATATGTTAACTTTGGGTCAAAAATTTAAATATGTTAGAAAACATATTAAAAGTAATTTATGGGAATTTTTGGAGAATGTTCCTAAGTATCTTATTAAAGATATAAAATTATTTAAGATATGGGACTAAAATATTTTATACGTTTAAAAAAAGAGAAGGGGAAATTTGTTAAATGTTTTAAAATTGTAATTACTGAATTCGATAGCGCTTTTAGAAAAAGGATTTGTAAAAGAATTGGCAACCAATTACATGTTGACAAATAAAGCAAGTTAGTTGGAAAGAAATTTGCTTTAAAACATTAAAAATCCATTTTGTAAAGGGTTACTGCTTCGCCACTTATAGCAGCCACCTTTCGACCCCATACATCCGCCTCCCACTAAGTCGAAACTAATACACATGGTATCAATGCTTTGGTACGTAGTTGATTGGAGAAAGGCAGGAGGTAAAGAGTCAAAACGTGCTTTTGAAGGGGTATAAGTAGCTCTTATAAACTTGGAACTATTTTGATTATAAATGAGGCTTTCGAATGGGTTGAAGTTTGATTTTGTCTTAACCAACTTGTTTCAATGTATATAAAGAAAGGGCTTTCGAATGGATTGCCGCATTTTTTTTAAAAACAAGCTTTCGAAGGGGTGGAAACCCCTGCTGCCGCAGTCAACCTTTCAAACCGATGCTTTCGAAAGGGTGTTTTTGCCTTTAAACTTGGAAGCTGCTTATCCATGCTTTCAAAAGGGTTGGTTTCGAAACTATCTACTTTCTTTTACTTAGGAATAATGCTTTCGAAAGTAATGCTTTTGCCACAGTTCTTTTAAGACCCTTAGATATATTGAAAGTTAAACCCAAAGGTTTTGAAAGGATGGTTTTAAATTGTTTCAAAGCAATGTTCCATACACTTTTACTTGAACCCAGTGCTTTCGAATGGTTTGTTTTAAGTAAAGAACTTTAATGCTTTCGAAATATATATAATGAAGGTTTAGAAGGGGAGGTTCACCAATGTTTTTGAAAAGTTTACTTTTAGTATTTGAAATGATGTTTTCCAATGCTTTCGAAAGGAAAATTTGAAGTGTTTTGAAAAGAGGATGTCTAAGGTTTTATAAAGCTTTCGAAGGGACACTTTCAATGATTTTGAAAGATCTATTTTAAAGGCTTCGAAAGATATGTTTTAGCCTTTAAGCCTAGTGTTCAAGGTAAAGTAGTTAACCAATTTTGAAGGGGTACTTCCAATGGATTTGAAAGGGGCTGTTTAAAGTTTTTAAACAAGGGGTTCGAAGTTGATATCTTGGATTTAAAACCTAATTTTTTTAAGTTAAAGAAGGGCTTTAACTTATTTTAAAGGGATAGATAACCTTATTGATTTAGGTTTTCATCAACATTGTTTTGTGTAAAGCATATATCATGGAACAGATATTTGAGTAAAGCAAAACGTATATTTCCTTGTTTAAGTATGATTTAAAGGGTTATATCAATTTGAATGAAATGTTTTCAAGGAAAATTTATGGGGTAGTTAACCATAAGTAAATGACTCAGATATTTGAATACCGGATGGGACTGGTATAGATTCACGCCCTATACTTTAGCTAACAGCCCCTATCTAATATAAGTCCAAATTCTAGTGTATAGGACTTTGCCATAGGTAAGACTAAAATGATGTTACACACAGTAAGAAATATACAAAGAAAGAAGGTAATTGGTGAGCCCGCAAAATCATTCGGATCAGTTGACCTTGGGAGAAGTAAGTTACGGACAGACCGTCCAGAAGTGTATCTAACAGAAGTTAGATTAGTTATTTTGCTTGGTACGCCCAAGTCAACCAATGATTAGTAGTTAGCCAAACAAAACTACATTGTTCGAATAGATAGACCATTGATTATCTGATTTATGTGCATATATGATATTTCTATTATTGCTTTAATTAATTTGATTGCAGGATTCTGATTTGCAAAAAATATGTTTTAAAAGGGATATTATTGAGGGGAAATCTGTTCCTCTACGCGGCATAGTCTAACTTAATATCAGTAAATCGAGTTGTAATAGTATTATTCACACCAGGCTTTATATCTAACTCAAATTTTATGCTTCCCCCTTAAACTTTCAAGTGCTCAAAATCCAATTTGAGTAACCTGAGAGTTAAGGTTTTCAGGTTCAGTAGGTTGGGCGAATAAGCTTCCGAAGCATGTAGGAGGCAAAGTTAGCTATGTAAAAGCTATTTATTTTTATTTTCACTATGATGTGTTTGTGGAAAACTTGTCTATTTAATACTTTGATCATCCATAGGGGCATCTTCATATGTTGCTCTTAGCGTAATTTGTAATAATAATATTTGATCAAAACCTAGGAATCGTTTTGGGATTATGTATCTGAATACGAAATATGGATTTGAAATTTGATTAGCAAAGTTGTTTTAATTCTGTGTTGATTTTATTACCTATTCATGTGCTTTTGATATTATGGATACCATTAACATTACCATATTTTGTCACTGGAAGTTAATACTATGGATGACTGCAGCATTTATAGTGCTTAGCTTTGGGCCTCGAGATAGGGGATGTTACAACTTGGTATCAGAGCATAAGTTTATAAAAAACTAAAAAGAAATTTCAAATTTAGAAGTATTTTAGAAACATTATCCTAAAGAGTTAGAGAATAGATTGGGGTATGAGATAATGCTATAGTAACATACTTATATGTGCTATATATAAGTATACGTTGTATCTCTATTCTCCCATCTCCCTTAATCTTTTCTTATGTATCTTACAAAGACTCGAATGCAGATTTTACGGACATAAGACATGGATGCTTGGAGTGGAAGAGTTAACATTGGTGAAGGAAGCACCACAACTAATGGGAATGCTAGACCAAACACTAGAAGGAATCCAGGTCAGGCACAAGTTGCTAAAGTGGGTGTTGGAATGCCGCAAATATGAAATCTATATATCAGCTCTTCATTAACATGATGCAGACTGGAGTTGCCACAAGTTTAGTTGGAGGAAATGCAGAAGGAGGAAATTAGGTAGCTCCAGTAGTCAGTAACTACGCTATACTGAGTAGAGATTATACCAGGCTGGGAGGAAAACCGTATGTAAGGGCTGAGGATGAAATTGAAGTGGAGAACTGGTTACTTCATTGCGAGAGGATTTTTGCTGATTTGGGGATCAATGATGAGTAGAAATGGAAACCCGCTTATAGGTAGTTACAGTGAGCAGCACTGTATCGGTGGAACAGTGTTACTGTTAGAGTGAATGAGGAGACTATGACTTAGGCTGGGTTCAGGAGGAGGTTTGAAGAAAGGTTTATGTCGGAGATTGCAAAGTCAACTCTACTCAGGAAGTTTGTTGAGTTGGAGTAGGGAGACAACTATGCTTGAGTATGCAATCGGGTTTGAGGAGCTATCGAGATACGAATACACTACAATTGATACCGTTATTAAAAGGAATGAGAAGTTTACTCACGGGTTAAAGCATGAACTTGCTAAGGCCATATTATCGTATATTAGAGATCCGTGCGATGTAGTTATTGAGATGGCTTTAAGGCAGGATGAAATGCTTGCTTATCTTGAGGGTAACAAAGCAGGGGGAGCTCAAGGAGGGCAGAACCAGAAGAGGAAGTTTTTCCATAAGAAGGGACTCAGAAAAGTGGAGTTGTCAAGAAGGGAAAGGCAAAAGTTATCTGTTATAAGGGTGATTAGAAGGGACACAATGCTCATGAGTGCCGGGCAGGCAAAGGGAAGAAAGTTGCTGACAAGAAAGGAGTGAGATGTTTCAGTTACTATCAGATTGGGCATTATAAGAACCAGTGCAAGGAGCTAGCCAAGGATGGAAAAGGAAAGATATTTGCATTGGAACCAGCTACCACGAGACCAATAGTAGAGGAGAATGGAAAAGCTATGTTGGGAGGTACGCTTTTGATTCATGGTGTTTCAGCTAGAGTTCTATTTGATACCGGTGCATCGCGTCCTTTTATATCTCATTGTTTGGTAGACAAGCTTAACCTAAAACCCTCATACCTAGTTACTTCTTTAAGGGTTGCAAATCCGATAGGAGGTTATGCGACTCTTGAGATGAGATGTGACCACATAGATTTTGAATTGTTAGGTAATGTATTTGTTTGCAGTTTGCATGTGTTTCATTTCGTAGGGTTCAGAATTATTTTGGGTATGGATTGGTTAAGTAAATATGATGCTAGGATATTTTTCCATGATAGGAAAATATCAGTTAGACACCCTGACTATAGTGATCGGACAATATACTCCATAGAAAATCCTAGTTTTGAGAATAATGCTTTGTTGAGTATTGTGGAGGAAGAAGAGGAGTTAAATCTAGTTTTCGTTGTTAGAGAATTCGCATATGTCTTTGACCTCATAGTTGGACTGCGGCCGAAACGACCTATTGAGTTTTAGATATATTTAGTACCAAGGGCAGAACCGGTGAGTAAACTACCAAACAGAATGACACCTATCGAAATGAGGGAGCTAAAGGTGCAGTTGGTGGATTTGGAAAATAAGAACTTTATCAAACCAAGGAGTTCACCATAAGGAGTAGCCGTAGTGTTTGCAAGGAAACCGAACAGATTGTTAAGGTTATGTATCGATTATCGTAAGTTGAATGAGAAGACGATAAAGAATCGATATCCATTACCAAGAATTGACGATTTATTCGACTAGTTGAGTGGAGCCAAAGTATTTTCCAAATTGGATTTGGCTATAGGGTTCCATCAGCTTAGAGTGGATGAGGATAGTATTCCTTTGAAGGCGTTTAGAACAAGATATGGATTATATGAATGGTTAGTAATGCCGTTCGTATTAACTAATGCGGCAGCATTCTTTATAGATTTGATGAACCGAGTTTTTCGAGAGCACTTAAATAGGTTCATATTGGTATTCATATATGATATTTTGTTATACTCTAAAGATGAAAGAGAGCATGAAGTTCATCTTAGAGTGGTGCTTGAGACGTTGAGGCAGCATTAACTGAAAGACAAATTTTCGAAGTGTCATTTTTGGAAGAAGGAAGTGATGTTTCTTAGTCATCAGAGAAATGGTTGTCTGTAGATCGGGCTAAGATCGAGGCGGTGAATAATTGGAAGAGACTTGAGACAGTGATTGAGATAAAGAGTTTTCTTGGATTAGTTGGTTACTATTGGAGATTCATCAAGGATTTTTCGTGGATAGTGGCACCGATGACCAAACTAACATGGAAAGATGTGAAGTTTGTCTCGACTGATAAGTGTGAGGAGGCATTTCAAATGCTGAAACAATTATTAACAAATGCACATGTGTTAGTTTTTCTAGAGGGGAATTAGAACTTAGTGGTGTACATGGATGCATGTAGAACATGATTAGGAGTTGTGTTAATGTAAAGAGGTAAAGTGATTACCTATGCTTCTCGACGGCTCAGACCACATGAAGTTAGATACCCAACTCACAATTTGGATTAGCTGCAATAATTTTGGCCCTAAAGGTATGGAGGCATTACCTTTTGGGAGAATGATTCGAGTTGTATAGGGATCATAAGTCATTGAAGTATCTATTCTCTCAGAAGGAGTTGAATATGAAGTGATAAAAGTGGTTAGAGTTTTTAGCCGCTTATGACTTTGGTATTAAGTACACACCAGGAAAAGGCAACAAGGTTGCGGATGCACTTAGCAGGAAATATCAGCATGCAATATTAGCAACGATAACTGAGTGGAAAGATTTAGAAGCAGTGATTACATGCATAATACGGTGGAGATATGAGGCTAGGTCTAATAAGGGAACTGCTATGTTGTCATGTCTAGAGGTTCGACCAATGATGATTGAAAAGATCGCTTCTAAACAGAGGGAGGATCCATTATTGGCTGAACAGGTCAAAAAGTTCAAGAATGGAACGAAGAGTGATGACTTGAAAGGTTTTAAGCTTGACCAGAATGGGTGGTTAAGAAAGAAAGGAAGACTATATGTTTTGAATGTGGGAGTTATTAGGAAGGAATTTCTTGGGGAATGTCATCGTTCAAAGTTCACAATTCATCCTGGAGGAATTAAGATGTATCAGGACATGAAAAGGAGTTTCTTCTTAGAAGGCATGAAAAGAGATGTAGGCTTATGGGTGAAATAGTGTTTGCACTGTCAACAGGTAAAAGCCGAACATCAGAAACCAAGTGGGTTACTTCAGCCTTTAGATGTTCCATTATGGAAATGGGATTCTATCTAAATGGATTTTACAGACGGGTTGCCAATGTTAAATAGAGAAAATGAAAGTATATGGGTTATAGTGGACAGATTAACCAAGAGAACCCATTTCATTCTAGTTAAGTCGACTAGGATGGCACCTGTTTTAGCTAAGTTATTTATGAGGAATATAGTTAGACTGCATGGAATTCCTAGTATTATAGTAAGTGATGGAGATTCCTCATTTACTAAGAAGTTCTGGAAGAGTCTACAGGAGACTTTGGGTACCGAGCTCAAGATGAGTACCGCTTACCATCCGCAGACAGATGGGCAAACGAAGAGAGTTAACAAAGTCTTAAAAGAATTGTTACAAGCTTGTATACTAGATTTTGGGGGATCATGGGAAGACCAACTACACTTAGTCAAGTTTTTGTATAACAATAGCTATCAAGCTAGTATAGAGATAGCACCGTTTGAAGCTTTATATGGAAGGATGTACAAATCTCTCTTTTGTTGGTTAGAGATCAGACATAGATTAGTTCTTGGTCCGGATTTGGTTAGGGAAGCTGCAGAAAAGATTAAGTTAATTTGAGTTAGGATGAAGGAAGCTCAGTCCAGGCAGAAGAATTATTCTGATAAGAGACAGAAAGACTTAGAGTTCTCAGTTGGAGATCATGTTTTCGTCAAAATATCACCAATGAAAGGTGTAATCATATTTGGAAAATCAGGAAAACTGGCGCCGAGACTCATTGGACCATTTCATATTGTGGAAAGGATTAGGAAACTCACGTAAAGAGTGGAGTTACCAAGTAGTTTGGTGGGAGTCCACAATGTTTTTCATATTTCTCATCTAAGGAAATGTATTCGAGATCTAGAGACCACTATAGCACCGACTGTGTTAGATAACTTAGTAATGGAACCGAATTTGACTATAGTTAGAAAACTAGTTCATACAGTTGCTAGGGATGAGAAGAGGTTAAGGAACAAGACAGTTAGATTATTCAAAATCCAGTGGGGTGACGACGAGAGGGACTGTACTTAGGAAACTGAGAGCATGATTAGAGATACTTATCCGGACCTATTTCATGGTATGTTTTACCATTATGGTTGATTTTATCAGTACCTTATTTAATTTCGAGGATGGAATTCTTTAAAGAGGGGAGTCTATAACGACCCTAATTTTGACTAACATTATTTAGGACATTTAGTTAGGTAAATTAAAAGAAATAATTTAAATGGTTAACGGATTGAGATTTGTATGATCATAGGGATCGAGATTTATCTTTAATGAAAGGTTTTCTTTTAGTATTTGAAATGAAGTTTTCCAATGCTTTTGAAAGGAAAATTTGAAGTGTTTTGAAAAGAGGATGTCTAAGGTTTTATAAAGCTTTCGAAGGGACACTTTCAATGATTTTGAAAGATCTATTTTAAAGGCTTCGAAAGATATGTTTCAGCCTTTAAGCCTAGTGTTTAAGGTAAAGTAGTTAACCAATTTTGAAAGGGGTACTTTAAATGGATTTGAAAGGGACTGTTTAAAGTTTTTAAACAAGGGTTTCGAAGTTGATATCTTGGATTTAAAACCTAATGTTTTCTAAGTCGAATAAAATCTTTAACGTGTTTTAAAGGGATAGATAACCCTATTGATTTAGGTTTTCATCAACATTGTTTTGTGTAAAGCATATGTCATGGAAAAAATATTTGAGTTAAGCAAAAAGTATATTTTCCTTGTTTTACTATGATTTAAAGTATTAAATCAATTTGAAAGAAATGTTTTCAAGGAAAATTTAATGTGGTAGTTTACCAAAAGTAAATGACTCAGATATTTGAATACCACATGGGACTGTATATGGTTGCGCCCCATACTTTAGCTAAAAGCCCTTAGCTAATATAAGTCCAAATTTCAGTGTGTAGGGCTTTGCACATGTAAGACTAAAATGATGTTACACACAGTAAGGAATATACAGAAAAAGATAGGTTATTGGTGAGCCAGCAAAATCATTAGGATAAGTTGACCCTGAGAGAAGTAAGTTAAGGACGGACCATCCAAAAGTGTGTCTAATAGAAGTTAGATTAGTTTTTTTTGGTAGGCCCGAGTCTGCTAATGGTCGATATTTAGCCAAATAAAACTACATTGTTCGAACAGATAAACCATTGATTACCTGATTTATGTGCATATATGATATTGCTATTATTGCTTTAATCAGTTTGATCGTAGAATTCTGATTTGCAAAAGATGTGCTTTAAAAGGGATATTATTGAGGGGAAACCGGTTCCGCTTAGCGGCGTGGTCTAACTTAATATCAGTAAAACGAGTTGTAATAGTATTATTCACATAAGGCTTTATGTTTAAATTGAAGTTTATATTTTCCCCTTAACTCTTAGTTGCTCAAAATCCAATTTGAGTAGATTGAGAGTTAAGGTTTTCATGTTTAGTAGGTTGGACAAATAAGCTTCCGAAGGCATGCAGGAAGCCAAGTTAGCTATGTAAGATCTATTTAGTTTTATTTTCGCTACGATGTATTTATGGCAAACATGTCTATTTAGTACTGATCATCCAAGGGGCATCTTCATATGTCACTCTTGGCATAATTCTTAATAATAGTATTTGATCAAAACCTAGGAATCATTTTGGGTTATCTGAATATGAAATATGGATTTGAAATGTGATTAGAAAAGATGTTTTAATTTTGTGTTGATTTTATTACCTATTCATGTGCTTCTAATATTATGGATACCATTAATATTACCTTATTTTATCACCGAAAGTTAATACTATGGGTGACTCCAGCGTCTATAGTGCTTAGCTTTGGGCCTCAAGATAGGGGATCTTACACTATCATTGTCTTCCAACGGTATTCTCTTATCATCATTTCCAAGCCTCCCCTTGAGTTAACGAGGGAATTCTAGAACGTACTCCTCCGGCCGTGCGTCCAAATTTCGATTCGCACCAAGCTCTATGGGATCGACCAAAGGTTCTCTAGCATCACAATCGACCAAACTCAAGGGCATGGCCCCAAGCCTTTAGGGATTGGAGTTAATCCCTTTAGAGGGATCGAGGTTGATCCTTCTTAGATGGCCAGGGACTGCCCCCTCCTGCTATGTTCCATTCCTTTGTCCAATGGCTCCATCTTCATGTTCCTGGTTTTACTTTCTAACAAATTATATTGCTTCAACTCCTTGATCTAAGTTGTCATTAGCTAATGCTACTCTATTCCCTTGATTTTGCACTCTAGCTTGTCCAATTTGTCGGAGTAAATTTTGCATCATCTCCTCCTATATTTTCAGCATCCTTTCCTACATTACATCCATCATCATTTCCATTTCATCTCTAGTGATGTAAATAGATGCTTGTTAACTCCATCTCCCGAGGAAGCCTTTTGACTCCTTTTATTGGGCTCCTTTTCGGTAGCACTCTCCTTGTTGATTGTTTCACCATTGCTCCAAATCTAAGCTCTAGATCTTTTCCACACTCTGAACCTGAATTCCAAAACCGCTGGGCTAGCTCTCTAAGTGAAAGCACCAAAATGTTGGGGTCAAAATTGGCCACCAACACGCAATTGTATGTGAAAGCACTAATATCCAATCCAATCATAGAAATATAAAAAGAAATAAGATTAAGAGCAAAGTTAAACAATAAGAAAGCAAAGAGAGACACAGATTTATAGTGGTTCGACTAACTCCGACATATGTCCATTCTAAAGATTTTCCTTTTATTCATTTATAATGCCGATTATAGTTACAAATCCATGAAATCCATGAATGAAAATGGCAGAGTATTGCCTAAGTAGAAGATAGAAGTGGAGTAGAAAGAAAATCCTTTTGCTGATGCCATGCCTGTTGTATTTATAGGAGAAGAGGTGAAAATATCTCACTCAAAACCCAGATCTGGAACCCTGAAGCCAAGATGAGCCTATCTCATAAATTTTAGGGGCCATTGGAAGCCATAATGGGTATCGGTGTCGATCCGTATTTTGGTGGAATCATGGGGTGTGATCCCTATGGAGGGTCGACCATGATGTTGTCTTCTTGCTCTCTACATTTCATGTCGATCACACTTATGGATCTTGAGTTATTAATCGAAGCTTACTCCTAATTCAACTAATTTGATCCCTAAATAGGGATAGGGGTCGATCCCATATAGGGGTCGAACCCTCCAATTTTCTCCTTTGGGGTTGCGATCACTATGGTGTGTTCCTTGTGTAGTAATATGCTTGTACTTCTAGTTTCAAGTTGATAGCATTTATAGATTTTGAGTTATTGATCGATCGTTACTGCAAATTCAACTAAACCGATCCCTGGATAGGGATAGGGGTCGATCCCACCAAGTTGCTCCTTTTTTCATGCGATCCCTAGGGTCCCTTCTTCTTGTTTCCAAAGTTTCATTGCAATTTGCCTTATGGTCGTTGAGTTATAGAGCGATCATTATTGAGTTGTGTTGTCTGCATTTATTTAATCTGATCCCTTTATTCCTATTCCTCTATTCTGATCCCTTTTCTTATAGTGAATATTTCGATTTGATCCCTCTCCCAAGGGGAGTGTTAGCTCCATACTTAGCCATATTTTGAGTGTCGTTCATCCGAATCCATTCAACTATACTCCATAGTTTCAAATATAATCGATCTCCAATCCCGGTAACCATCACTCCGGGCTTTCTGCCTTGATAATCATGAAGTCATTGGGTTAAATCCATTTATGTACTGCCATGTCAAAAGGTGGGTTAACAATAGCAATGAAATAAAATCCCTCTCACAAATTAACTAAGCTAGCCTCCAATCGACTAGAAATTCCCCTTCTCCCTTGCTATCCGGATATTCCTTAGCATCCAAACTCTGTGAATCATTGAGGTTTTGTTATTTTGAATAGCCCTTTTTGTTTAAAATTATTTAGGATATTATTTTTCTCAATTTGGTAAATATTTGATGGTTACATTTGGGATCAACAATTTTAGATCTTGGTTCTTTATTAGAGGAGGAGAAGGTGATGAAGAAAAAATACGTGTATGTTTCTTTCCATACTGAGAAGGGATATTAGTACCCTATTTAGTATGGGCTATTATGACTAATAATCCTAATTCAACTAAATTTATTCTTTTAGTTGGAATGAGATACTCGTGTGTTAGTTTTCAACATTTTTAAATGAAACTTGGCCAAAAGATATGCTCTATGTGATGATGCAAATTTCATCATCTAATTATTTAACTTGTTGAAGTTCATATTTTGTCCATTTTAGTAAATTTGTACCTTTATTATAATTGTTTATTTTATTATTGAAATTTATGGGCCGTTGTATTCTCCCAACTAAAAGAATTTTGTCCTTGGAATTTCGAGGGATATAAAATGTAAGTCGCTTCCTAGCATATAAATATACTACGTCAATAGACAACCAATATACATCCATATATTTATATATACATATATACACACACAATATATCAAAGATTCAACGAAGTATACAAGCATGAAATTAGCACATATGCATGAGTATGAATAATGGATAAGATATAAGATCAATATGCAAAACTGTGTCCATCAATCTCCTACACACATGCAAATAGTATGACATATATGCATGTATGCAAACCTTCCTATTAATAAGCATATAGTTCTATATGAATACATGTATACATCATATCACATCAATGTATCATCATAGCATAAAATTTCCTAAGCTAGTTTTGATCCCTAATAATAAATAGTTCCTGGAAGTTATGTACACATCATATGACAATCGAAGTCAATTATACAAAGCAATCAATAATCCAAACAAAATTTACCAAATGTAACTGATCCAAATAATAAAGTGGAAGTATACCAATAAGGGTTTGGGATGAGAAGCATGAATATTCTTTTTTGGTTCCCAAGTTCTCTTTACTAGATCGTTTCCCCTCTGTACTCAAACCAACTTCACTTCTTTATTTCAAAGCCTTTTCACTCCATATTATACTATATGAACAGTCCACATGGTGAAAAATACTCCGACTCCATATCTACATACTCCAGTTGATCCGGCTCAGCAATAATAGTCGAGTTATGCATATACTTCCATAAATGTGACGCCTGAAAATTGTGAACCCCCACCAACTTTTTAAAAGCTTCACACTATGAGCTAACTCCTTTGTTGTCTCTAGTATAGTAAAAGGCCCTACAAAGTGAGGTGCTAGCTTTCCCAGTCAACCAAATCTCATAACATGCCTTGATGGTGAAACTTCCATAAACACCATATCACATAATGCAAACTCTAACTCTATACACATCCTATCAGGATATGACTTCTTATCCTATGTAGTCCTCGTCTTCTTTCATATTAGCTCCACATTTTCGAAAGTGTCTCTAATTATATTTGGTACAAGTATAACACTATCAATTGCCTCAAACCAACAAAATGGGGATTTACATGGCCATCCATACAAGGCCTTGAACTGTGCCATGCCTATGCTTTCTTGGTATTTGTTGTTATATGTAAACTTTACTAATGGAAAATAATATTTTGATGCTACACCAAAGTCAAGAATGTTGGCCGTCAGCAAATCTTCCAATACCCTATTCACCCTCTTGTTTTATCCATTCATCTGTGGGTGATATGCATTGCTAAGGTTCAGCTCTCTCCAAAGGCATCCTGAAGATTTCTCCAAAACTCGATTGCAAAAATGGATCTATGTCGTTGAATATACTTGTTCGAACTAATGTAACCTATATATAATGTGGCCAATGACGTTGTGGTCCGTGTACTCCGTATAGAATAAAATGACTGCATTGTGTCAAATGTTCAACAATGACCCTAGTACTCTCATTTTTCCTTCTACTCTAAGGTAAGTGGTCTACCAAATCCATAGATATGTGCTCCCCCTTCCACTATGAAACATCTAAGGGAACTAACAATCCATTTATCTTTCTCTACTCTGCTTTGGCCCTTTGACAAGTCTAATATCTAGCAACATACTCTGCTACGTGCATGTTCATCCTTGACCAATAAAATACTCTTTGCATATCCATATACATCTTTTCTCCACTTGAATCAATGATCATCCTAGAATGGTGAGATTATGACAAAATTTCATCAATCAACTCCTTATCATCTGACTGGCTCAACCTATCATCTCGTCCTACAAACCTACTTGGCTCAACTTAATATGTTTTTAGATGAGAAGACTTCCATCCTCTCTCCAATTTCTCTGAAATACCTATCACGTTTTCATTATTTCCTTGAATAGAACTAAGGTGGTTTATAAATTTTGAGCTAACCTCTAAAGCTGCAAAAAAATCGGGCACTGAATCTAATGATGGTCGAAAATCAAATCGAGAAATAAACTCTAATATCCTAACTCTAACAACATTGAACTCAACGTCACATGCTCCTTGTTAAAATCATTAGGTACTACATCCTTTTTCCTAGAGTAATATGCAATACTAAAATCATATGAAGCCAGAAAGTCCATCCACCTTTGCTGCCTTAGATTTAGATCTTTTTGAGAAAATAAATATTTGAGAGAATTTTGATCCCTATAAAATTCAAACCTCTCTTCTACTCAAGATCATGAGATGGATAGTTTCTCTAATGGAACTGTAATTATCAACTAGAATGTGCTACTACTCTGCCTTCACGCATCAATATAACTCCAAACCTAGTACTATGAACATCAGTTTACTTATAGGCTTAGATCTTGGCTTTGTCAGTCAAAGAAAGAAAAAGAAGATCCTTTTTCTAGTTGATGAAAGTTTTCTACTTATAGGAAAATCCTTTCACCAGAGTCTGTAGAATGAATTTGAATAAGTAAATATCTAGATTCGTTGTTCCTGCCACTAAGAAAAAGTCGAAAAATATGTTTCTCGAAAGTCAAATTGAATGACGCAGAATAGATTTTGCCCACTAAAAGGTCATCTCTCTTCTAACATTGTTTGATTTTATAAACTATAGACCTCTGTTGATAAAAATTGCTTATCATGGACCTATCAGTGCCAACCGGTCTAGACCGATCAATGCAAATTGGTATTGCATTTCCAATACTTAGCCAGATATTTAGGTTCTCTAATCTTGACATTATCCAAACTTAGTGACTCATTCCTTTATCATTTTGCAATTTACTTCCTTCGATTTGAGTCAATTTCAAAACTACACAAGATTTTCAATAACATTTGCCCCTAAAGCATGCTTTTGTATATGAAAAGCATGCTTTGATCAAAAATGTATATCGAGACTGGAAAATTGTCATCAGTGTCTTCGGACCATCTATCAAGTCATTTCTGGCAAACAATCTAGTTCCCTCAGATTTAACCACAAACCAAAGGTCGCTTTGTACTCACTATGGCTAAGGACTCGAATACCTTCCAAAAGGTTTGTCATCATCCCACATTCTATTGGGATTTATATATCATATATCATGTTATCATGCAATTATGGGTGTAGTATTGCTTACGAATCTATTGGTATCTTCAAACATCCCATCACAAGAAAGCTGCTAAATGAAAGTATTATTAGGAAGTAAGTATACACTAAGTATCAATGCATCAATTTGATATACTGCCCCTAGTTAAAGCGTTACTTATAAATCATCTCAAAATTTTGCTATAATTAAGTCCAACTAGATCAAGCAATAACATCCATAAACCATTCAATATTCACAAACAAATCATTCTAAATCAAAAAGTGCTCATTCCATTAAATACAATTTTGATCCCTTAGATTAGGTAACTGTACCATTACATTAGGCACATCTGTGCTTTACGACGAAGGGGCTCAAATTCATTCCACGTCCATCCACTCACTCTTTGATGAGGGTACTCGCTATCATATGGAAGCCTATACATTCACTCTCCGATGAGGGGATTTGCACTTCACGTTTCCTCACCTCATCTCTTTAGTCGGATTAACCATAATCTATCCGTCTATGGATCATATATAAGGGATAATCAAGTTCCATTAATATCCCATAACTCAAAGTAAAATATCATGTTCAAATGATTTAATGACTAAATATCAATAAATATATTATTCATAGAGTTTAAATCAAAGTGCATCAAATGGTAATCTAAGAAAATACTCCAATCAAGGCTTACTCTCGGGATTAAACTCAGAGCATGCTTATGGGACCAATTGAGGGTGTGTGACTGTGTAAGTAGCCTTATGGTAAACCTTTATAGTTTATTCAAAGAAATAGCAAAATCAAATGGAAAGTAAACCTAATTCCAATCGATTCCAATCATGGGATAACCATGTCCAACTTGTATCCTCGGTTGTAACTGGGATTGTCCACCATAGTCGTTAGTTGCTCTTACAGCACTACTGTGGTTTGTGCTATGTTTATTGAATTTCTCACATAATGTTGGAATTGATTTCTCTAAACCTGCTTCTCTAACATATATCTCAAGTATCTACACTAGTTCATGTCCCTCCGACTCATGAAATATATAGAATTTCTTGGACTTCCTCTCCCATTTCATGGGCTGTCCCTTTGGGTGTTTTATGTAATTGATTTACCCTTATCATCAAGAGAAATCTTCTTTGGGGTTTAGGTCAAGTCAATATAATAGGAAAAATTCGGTTCCCCTGTTAATCATTTTAAGCTCTAAAACTATCATCATCCTTCCTCTTTCCTTTATCTTTTCTCGGTCATGCCTTCGGTGGACCTTTATCCTCCACGTCATTTGCTTCACCATTCTTCATTTCTACATATTATTGATGCAAATATATTCTAGTGTGATAGCAAAAATCTATTAGATACATTGGTGGATCCTATTCCAAAGACTACTCAATCTTACTAGCTACTTCCATGCACAACCACCACCATAAGGACTATTAACGGGTTTGGTGTAACAACCCGCATATTTTACGATTAAATATTTTATTTAAATGTAGAATCGTTAATCGGATTAAATTTCGAAAAGCTACTTTGTGTAAACAGTCACATTGGGACTCGAGGCCACCTCCATTGAGTCCAAAATGGCGTTTACAACTTTTTTGAGTATAAGCATCAAAATGTTTGGAATAAGTTGAATTTTGCTATTTTCTAAGTGGGCTTTTGGGTTTGGGTTTCACCCAACTCATTCTATTACCCTAACTCAGCCCCCTCTTCATCCATTCACTTATTTCATTTTTTTACAAACACTCAAGCAAAACTGAAAATGGAGGAAGAGTATAGGAATTAGAAATTCCAAGCCCTAGATTCCATTTGCAAACTCAAGTCTTGCTCCAAACTCTTGGAAAAGCTTTGGTAAGCCTCCTCTTCATCTCCTCCAACTCATTCTCTCTTTGATTTCAAAAATTTCCTAAACCTAACTCAGGAAATGTTCTTCTTTTGAGCTTAGATTCAAGCTTCTAGAGTTGAAGTTGAAGAGTATTTGATCTCCCTTTGCTTTCAAGTTTCTCCTTCATCGTTTTTGGGTTTAAAGGTGAGTTTTTAAACTCACATCTATTTCTATAGATATCATTGTTGTTGGGTATGAATTCCTAACACTTATTTATGTACATTTGCTTTCGATTTGGATCGAATTGGTGAATTGTTCAATTTTTGGTTTTTGGAATCCAATTTTTGTAAAAATTCAATCTTTGATGTTTGAACACGTTAGTGGAGCATTTCGGAGGGCCATACAAGGCTGGGTTGTCGTTTGGCGTAAATCCTCAGTCATAGTTGCTCGTTCGTTTGCTTTCGTCCGTGTTATCGAATTTGCCCGAAAGGGGGTTAGGCTGAATGTGCTTCTGAAGCAGGTTCAGTCGACTGAACCAAAATATCAAAAGTGCTTAGAAGCAGGTTCAGTCGACTGAACCAGTGGTTCAGTCGACTGAACCAGACCCAGGAAATTGCCTGGGTCTGTATCAGTAGACTGACCATCTGTGTCAGTCGACTGACTCTGGGGATACAAAAATCGTTTCCCTGTGTCAGTCGACTGACCACTTGGTTCAGTCGACTGACCGGATTGTCTCGGCCAAATTGATTATTTTGTTTTTGATTTCCTATTTTTATCGATTCGTGATTTCCGATTTTGTTGTTGTCATGTATTATCTACTTTGACAACTTCTTTTTTAGGATTTTTGTGGATATCCATTTTGATGGATTCGGTATCGATTTCTCTGGATTTGATTCACGTCTTCGTATGTGAATTTTTTATGGTTGATTGTTTCTACAATCATTTCTGTGACTTGTCACTTTAAATTACAAAGGTTTCTATACTAGTAGTAAATATTCAAACTCTTTTACTAAAATGATTTCAACTCTATTTTTAATACAAAGCTCGTTTATAAAACCGTTTTCTAATCTATTAGTATATACAAACCTTTACCTCATTCGTATGAGAAAATCTAATTAAACAGCTTAGCAAAACAAGTGGTATGAAGCGCTTGCGTTTACTTCATCGGTTAATTTATGGACTAGTTCGATTGAAAATCTCATGACAATTTTCGAGTGGAAATCTACAATTTGTTCGTAAATATTTAAGTTAAACTAGTAGGTTATGGGACATGAAGCTAAACTCTTATATTTACTGACTTAATGTAATTCACACTTTTTATTGATCAATGATGATCATTTTGTGATTTAGACTAGCGATGTGCGATGTCTATTTATTTGTATGGGGACTACAATCCCCGTTTGTGGAACTTCGGTTCAATTTGGCAGGGTAGCGACCCATGGTCTTCGGGCCGTTTGTGGAGCTTCGGCTCAAAATTTATGGTTAGCGACCATGGAATAGCGTTCCGTTTGTGATACACGTGTTGGTGAGTTTTCATGCTCCCGTTTGTGATAGGCCTCCCCCTTTGTGATTTCTGGATTTCTAATTGATGATTTCTAGAATTTGTGTTTCACCAACTTTTGCAATTGGCATTAATATGTTTGTTAATAATTGTAGTTTGGTGAATAAAATAAAGAATATGATATTCTTTTTGGTGCTTTGAGATTTTTGAGATATTGGATGAGTTTGTTGTTGTTTAAATCATATTTGTTCTAATATGACATTATTGTTATCATACGTTCTTGTTATATCTCTACTTATATCTCATCCCTTTATCTGATATTTATAGCTAGACTGATCCGTTTATTATTTTCTTATCAAATAATACTCGGGTCAGACCGAGATGTTACAGGTGCTTCTGCTTGACTCCTTATCTGGGATCATCTTCTAACTTTTGTCTAACTACATTACATTTGTAGTTTTTGTTGTTATACATTTGAGATATACACTCCATGATGTATACTTATTCTTTTGTCTAGCACTTGTATCTATTCTTTTGTGATATTGTGGATCTTATTTGACCACTACTCTGATGTACACCTTTTTGTGTTATATATTCATATTTGTTTCCGCCTTTGTGATATGAATGTCTATGACTGATTTGTGTTATGTTTATTTCTATATTCGTTTCTGAAGGCCTCATAGCCACTGTGTGGTAGCTTAGAGTTTGTATTTGATATGTTGGATTTCCTCTTGAAATGAAATGTAAGTTATTTTATCTGACATATCGGTACTCGCCCAAAGCAATTACATAGATGGTCGCTCCTCAACAGCCTTATTCTTCGTGCTAGTCGACAGCATTACCTAGTAGTGTTCTTGGCTTGCGTGAGCATAGAGGTGGGGCGTCACAGCTTGGTATCAAAGCCAAACTTCGGAACAATATAGAATACTCTAGCAAGGATCATTGTCCTAAGTCTTTCTTAGGAATCGTGCCATAGGATTTAATTCGAGTCTTCGTACCGTTCTATCCTATTTCCTTTTATGATGCCTTGTTTTATCATTCAAGTTTGTTTGATATTCATTCTGAGATTAACCCTTTTTCTCTTTTCTTTCTTTCTTAAAGAAAAGAAATTGTTAGACCTGGTCGTCCCAGCGCCGGTCAATCTAGTGCTACTCCCCAGGATGGAGTATTTATGT
This sequence comes from Allium fistulosum, assembly GCA_030737815.1. NCBI lineage: Eukaryota > Viridiplantae > Streptophyta > Magnoliopsida > Asparagales > Amaryllidaceae > Allium > Allium fistulosum. The sequence continues at coordinate 335,065,520 of CM060902.1, read as the reverse complement.
CTGCTCAGCAACTTCTTGATCTTGTAAGAAATTCTCAAGCTGCCGGACCTATTCCGTAGCCTACTCACCCTAAATCTGGGTTTGCACGCTTGTGTAGTGATTACACCAACTTGGGTGGAAAGCCATTTAAAGGTTCCGAGAGCGTTATAGAAGTCCAGGCTTGGCTTCGAACATGCGACCACATCTTTTCTCACATGAATCTTATTGGTCTTCATCGAGTCCAAGTGGCTTCTAGTATGCTCCAAGAAAGAGCATTAGACTGGTACAAACTTCTGATCTCCGAAATTGTTGAAGCGGACCTTACTTGGGAGCAATTCCGGGAAAGGTTCGAGTTGAAATTCGTGCCGGAAGCTGAAAAAGTATCTCTAACTCGACGCTTCATTGACCTTGTTCAAGGTGAATCTTCCGTGACGGACTACGTCGCTTCTTTCAAATCTCTATCTAAATATGGGGTCGAGTATATTAATACCCCATTGAAGAAATATCAGAGATTTTTCTATGGGTTGAATAAGAATCCCAAGAAGCCATTACTTCTGAAATTAGAAGTTTCTTTTGACCAACTTGTTGATATTGCTCTTCGTCTCGAAGAGGATGATAAAGATAGTGATGCTAAGGTCAAACCAAACATTAACAAGAAGAGACCTTTCAAATTCAAGCCTAATCCCAACAAAAAGGGAAAGCAATCTACACCGGTAGAAATACTCCTACATCTCGTCGTGGAGAATGTTACAATTGTGGTTCTAAGGACCACTATGCAAACAAGTGCCCGAAGTATCTTTCTTTCCGCTATTGCAAGAGCTCGGGTCATACTTTATCTTCGTGTTCCAAACTTCAAAGCAAGAAGGAGGGCAAGCTAAATGTTGTACAAGCCCACTACGCCATAGATTGCATACTGCAACACCAAAGAAGTGATGCAGGATGTGCCAAAAAATGTTGCTGAAGGCTAAAAAAGGGCAAAGGCAACACTTTCTCGGTGTTGCATTTTGCCGCGTTGCCGCAGACCTCAAAGGCAACATTTTGACTATCTAAGGCAACATAAGAAATATTGTTGCAATAGAATCCTATTTGGGTCTATAGCAACATCCATAGGTGCATGTAGCAACATTCAAAAATGTTGCTATAGATATTAATTTTCTGAATTTGTGGGGCCCATAATGTAGAGCATATTTGATTTTTTAATAGAAATAAATATTTATTTAATAAAATGCTATTGCACAGAATTTGATATTCAAACAGTAATTTATTTAAATAAATATTTTATTTCAACATTTAAAATAGTACAAATTCCCGACTCCACTATTTTACAATTCAATGATAAATAACACTGATATTCACATATACAGATATTCCTCACTACATCACTCAGTTCACTCATTACATATGTAGTTTCAATTTATACAGACACCGACACTGACAAATATATGACGAGCTGAGTGCCGAGCCGAAGGCGAGCCGAGAAGCGGGTCCGGGCGCAGCGCCGGCGGGGGTCCGGGGCACCGCAGTCCCGGCGGGGATCGACCTTTCGGAAGATCGAGCCTTCTTTGAAACCTGTCTTCAACTCCATTTCAGATTGAATCCAACATCTGAGCAATCTGCAAAAATACACACTGACGCAGTAAAATTGAAAAGGAAATATTTTTGCAGTATAAAATAAAATGTAATTTTGAAAATATTATTTGCCTCAGTTATTTGGGTGACAATTTGGTCCAAGCAGTTGACAATGCACAAGAACAAAAATGAAACAGAAGCATGCTACAGAAATAAACAGCATGCTCAATGAATTGGTCAGAGCAAACTATACCAGACTTGTATGCCAAACATAAAACAACAGTGGACAGAGCTCAACAAAAGAACTCAAACTCACAATTAAACCAAAACTCCAACCATATTCAAAAATACAGACCAACAGAAGTGTCAAGTGAATGAGCTGCAGCAATTTCAAAAATGGCCGAAGTCAGATAATATAAGAAATATGAACTCGAGCAAGTCCAGCTACCATATGAAAGCAACCATACATATATACATGTGTGAAACAGCATGTATATATATAGGCAGTGCAAACAGGCTCAAAGGACCAGTGCATATATACATGTTCAAGTGCAACAACAAACACATATATACATACATGAATGCATATATATATACATGATAATGGAAAACATAAGTGATACAACAGTTTCAGTGAACAAGTGAAGCACAAAGAGAAAGGTACACAAGTGTGTGTGTGGCACCAATGGAAACAGTATGGTGAAGCAACTTGACTACAAAAACTCAAGTGAAATATATTACAAGTTCAAGCTACAGGATGTCAACCAGAAGATATATTACAAGTTCAAGCTACAGGATGAACAGACATAGCCAAAGTCAACCACGAACAGTAGCAAGTTCAACCAATTCAAATCAAGTTGCCGAAGTCTAGTTAAATGTCAAAGGCAAAGTCACGATGAACAATCAATTAAATGACCGATGTCAACAGATATATACGAACGTAAATCTAGGGGTTCGAACCCTATATAAACACATTAACATCATCGGCAGATAGTATCGAGTTCAAGCAAGCAATACAGTAAAGTAAAAGCAACAAATTACATACCCGAATACACAGTTGAACTCAAGCAAAATCGAAGGAGCTGTATTCGAAGCAAGGAGACGATCGATTGCCAAAGCAAATCAGAAGAACAGCAATTGTAATCGATCGACAATCAATCGGGTCCTTCGATATTAGACGAAGCCCTAATCGCACAAGGAGCGAAGACAAGGCCGAAGCCCTAGCTAATCTCACAGGAGCGAAGACAAGGCCGAAGCCCTAGCTAATCTCACAGGAGCGAAGACAAGGCCGAAGCCCTAGCTAATCTCATAGGAGCGAACACGAGGCCAAAGCCCTAATTTCAGAGCAAAAGAGGAACAAGATAGGAGCAGCCATTTTCACATACGAGAAAAGGGGATCTACTCTAAACTAGTTCAGGTGGTAAAACGAAATTTTGGGGCAAATTGCAGTGGTGATCCATTTTAACAACCAGATTAAATGTAGGCCGTTGGATCGTATTCACGCGGATTGCTAATTTTATTAATTTTTTAATTTGAATACATCTATAGCTACTGCAACATCTTGTTGATACCTATGCTAACACCTTGAAGCGAGTGTTGTAATAGACAAAAATCAGCATACCTATCGTTACATTATAGCTAGCAACACCTTGTAATTTCGTTGCAGTAGGCCATCTATGGCGTAGTGGCCCCTGCTAACACTTCTCGTGGTCAAGGTATTTCTCATTCTATCCTTGACGGCATTATTATATTTCGTGATCTTCCTATTCAAGTTCTTTTTGATACGGGTGCATCTCACTCTTTTATATCAAAAGAACTTGTTGATGCTTTTTCTTTGAATGTTATTGGTTTGATGACCATTGAGAATTGCGAATCCAGTTGGTGGACCCGCAACACTCGGTTTATTGTGTAAAGATGTTGAAATAATTTTATGTGATTACTCTTTCCATGCCGATTTGCATGTCATGCGTTATTTAGGTTTCGGAATGATTTTGGGGATGGATTGGCTTAACCGTTATGAAGCCCATATCCTATGTCCTGAGCGGACTATATATCTTCGGCATCTGCAATCTGTTAAGTAGATTTCTCTAGTTCTGAAAGATTCAGATTCCAATTCGAAAGCATCCTTGTATTCTCTAAATCCTCATGATGACGATAATGATGATGAGGAGGATGTCATTTCTCTCATTCACATTGTTCGTGAATTTCCCAACATATTTGAGCCCGTTTTAGGATTACCACCTAAGCGAGCAATTGAGTTCAGAATTAATCTAATTCCTGGAGCTCTACCTATTACTCGTCCTCCTTATCGTATGTCCAATAAAGAAAATGAGGAGATGCGCAAAAAATTATCTGAATTGGAAGCGAAGCAATTTATTCAATCTAGTTTCTCTCCATGGGGAGCTTCAGCTATTTTTGTGAAGAAATCTTATGGTACACTTAGGCTTTGCGTTGACTACCGCAAACTTAATGATCTCACCATCAAGAATAAATATCCCTTACCGTGGATTGATGATTTATTCGATCAGCTTAGTGGTGCTAAAGTCTTTTCACAGTTAGACTTAGCAACCGGTTTTCATCAGCTCCGTATTCCAGAGGATAACATTCCTTTGACATCGTTCCGTACTCGTTATAGATCTTATGAATGGCTTGTTATGCCATTTGGCTTGACGAATGCTCCAGCTTATTTCGTTGACCTTATGAATCAAGTTTTCAAAGACTTCCTCGATCGATTTGTTCTCATCTTTATAGATGATATTCTTATTTATTCTAAAACCGAGGAGGAGCATGAAAATCATCTTCGGATTGTGTTGGAAAATCTTAGGAGCAACCAATTGAAAGCGAAATTTTCTAAATGACACTTTTGGAAATCTCGTGTGAAATTTTTAGGGCATATTATTTCTAAATCTGGAATTTCCATGGATCCTTCAAAGATTGAAGCAATTCAAAATTGGAAGAGACCGGAGAGTGTGACGGAAATTCGTAGCTTTCTTGGATTGGCAGGTTATTACCGTCGGTTCATAAAAGACTTTTCCAAGATTACCGTAACTCTGACTAATTTGACAAAGAAGGGAGTTAAATACATTTGGTCAGACAAATGTGAAGCTTCATTTCAAAAATTAAAAGAACTCCTTTCCGATGCTCCTATTCTTGTGATTCCCGATGGGAACCAAGATTTTATTGTTTATACCGATGCTAGTCGCGTTGGTTTGGGTGCCATTCTCATGCAGCGGGAACATGTTATCGCTTATGCTTCTAGACAATTAAAGCCTGTCGAGACTAGATATGCCACTCATGATTTAGAGCTCGCGGCTATTGTTTTCGCCTTTAGAATTTGGCGTCATTATCTTTTGGGAGAGAAATTTGTTCTCTACACCGATCATAAATCTTTGAAGTATCTATTTTCTCAAAAAGAACTTAACTTGCGTTAACAACGTTGGCTCGAGTTTCTTGCATCTTATGATCTTGATATTCTTTATACTCCTGGAAAGGGGAATCGTGTTACTGATGCCCTTAGTCGTAAGCAACAAGCGGTTGTTTCCATGATGGTATTCGAATGAAATGATCTCGAGACTTTGTCCACTTGTGAGATTCGAGGTCATGAATCCGATTTATGTTCATCTCTTGTTTTGTGTAGCCTTGAGGCTCATCCTTCTCTTTTAGACCGCATTCTTGAAGCTCAAAAGCATGATCCCGAATTGGTTCTTCTTAGCCAAAGTTGTAGGGATAAAATTGATATTGAAGGTTTAAAAGACTTTGATATTGATGCTCGAGGCGGTATTCGAAAATTTGGTAGACTTATTTTGCCAAATATTATTGATCTTCGTAAAGATATTTTAGAAGATTCTCATCGTTCTAAATTTACCATTCATTCCGGTAGTAGTAAAATGTACGCGGATATGAAGCGACTTTATTATTGGGAGGGAATGAAATTTGATATTGCTAACTTTATTAAGCGTTGCATGACTTGCCAACTCATAAAGGCCGAGCATCAAAGGCCTGGTGGGTTATTGCAACCATTGGAAATTCCAATATGGAAGTGGGATCAAATTTCCATTGACTTTATTGACGGTCTTCCCCGTTCTCGTTCGGGCCATGGTAGCCTATGGGTGATAGTAGATAGACTTACAAAATCCGCCCATTTTATTCCCATTCGGTCCAGTCGGACCGTACCTATTTTGGCTAAACTCTTTATCAAAGAAATTGTTAAATTGCATGGAGTTCCAACTTCTATTATTAGCGATCATGATCCCTTGTTTGCTAGTGGATTTTGGAAAGGTCTTCAAAAAGCTTTGGGAAAGAAGCTTAATTTTAGCATCGCTTATCATCCTCAGTCCGATGAACAAACTGAGCTTGTGAATCAAACTCTTGAAGATCTCCTTCGTGCTTGTGTTCTTGATTTTGGTGGAAGCTGGGAGGATCATATCTCTCTTGTTGAATTTTCCTATAATAATAGCTTCCATCTAGTATTGGTATGGCACGTTTCAAGGCGCTTTACAGAAGGCCATGCCGATCTCTTTCGTGTTGGCTTGAAGCCGGTGAGAAGTTGGTTTTAGGTCCAGATTTTATTCGTGATGCCACAGAAAAGATCGACCTTATTCGTCATAGGATGAAAGAAGCTCAAAGTAGACAAAAATCCTATGCCGATAATCGTAGAAGGAGGTTGGAATTTTCCATGGGAGATTTTGTGTTTATCCGTGTTTCACCTATGAAGGATGTCGTGCGTTTCAGTCGATCGGGAAAATTAGCACCTCGATATATTGGCCCATTTCCCATCACTGAACGCATTGGTTCCGTGGCTTATCGCCTTTTATTACCGGCTCAGTTTTCTGCTATTCATGACATATTCCACGTCTCTCAACTACGGAAATGTCTTCAAGATTCCGATTCTATTCTTGAGCCCGGTGTTATTGATGAAATTGAAGTTTCGCCTAATTTGACTTATGACCAACATCCTATTCGAATCATTGCTTCGGAGGTTAACGCCTTCGAAATAAAGATGTTCCTCTTGTGAAAGTTCAATGGTCCTCAAATCCTAAGGAATGCTCTTGGGAATCCATAGAATTCATCGAGCGAACACATCCGGACTTACTCTCTTGTGCTACTTAAGGTGAACTTCTTGTTTCAAATTTCTTCTTTTTTTGTGTTGATATGCTTTTATTGTTGTTACTTCTTATTTATTTCTTAAAGATTGCGTGGACGCAATTTCTTTAAGGAGGGGAGTCTGTAACAACCCGCATATTTTACAATTGAATATTTAAATATTTTATTTAAATGTAGAATCGTTAATCGGATTAAAGTCCGAAAAGCTACTTTTTGTAAACAGTCGAATTGGGACTCGAGGCCACCTCCATTGAGTCCAAAATGGCGTTTACAACTTTTTTGAGTATAAGCATCGATATGTTTGGAGTAAGGTGAATTTTGCTATTTTCTAAGTGGGATTTTGGGTTTGGGTTTCACCCAACTCATTCTATTACCCTAACTCAGCCCCCTCTTCATCCATTCACTTATTTCATTTTTTTACAAACACTCAAGCAAAACTGAAAATGGGGGAAGAGTATAGGAATTAGAAATTCCAAGCCTTAGATTCCATTTGCAAACTCAAGTCTTGCTCCAAACTCTTGGAAAAGCTTTGGTAAGCCTCCTCTTCATCTCCTCCAACTCATTCTCTCTTTGATTTCAGAAATTTCCTAAACCTAACTCAGGAAATGTTCTTCTTTTGAGCTTAGATTCAAGCTTCTAGAGTTGAAGTTGAAGAGTAGTTGATCTCCCTTTGCTTTCAAGCTTCTCCTTCATCGTTTTTGGGTTTAAAGGTGAGTTTTTAAACTCACATCTATTTCTATAGATATCGTTGTTGTTGGGTATGAATTCCTAACACTTATTCATGTACATTTGCTTTCGATTTGGATCGAATTGGTGAATTGTTCAATTTTTGGTTTTTGGAATCCAATTTTTGTAAAAATTCAATCTTTGATGTTTGAACATGTTAGTGGAGCGTTTCGGAGGGCCATACAAGGCTGGGTTGTCGTTTGGCGTAAATCCTCAGTCGTAGTTGCTCGTTCGTTCGCTTTCGTCCGTGTTATCGAATTTCCCCGAAATGGGGCTAGGCTGAATGTGCTTCTGAAGCAGGTTCAGTCGACTGAACCAGTGGTTCAGTCGACTGAACCAGACCCAGGAAATTGCCTGGGTCTGTATCAGTTGACTGACCATCTGTGTCAGTCGACTGACCCTGCGGATACAAAAATCGTATCCCTGTGTCAGTCGACTGACCACCTGGTTCAGTCGACTGACCTGATTGTCTCGGCCAAATTGATTATTTTGTTTTTGATTTCCTATTTTTATCGATTCGTGATTTTCGATTTTGTTGTTGTCATTTATTATCTACTCTGACGACTTCTTTTTCGTGATTTTTGTGGATATCCTTTTTGATGGATTCGGTATCGATTTCTCTAGATTTGATTCACGTCATCGTATGTGAATTTTTGATGGTTGATTGTTTCTACAATCATTTCTATGACTTGTCACTTTATAATCATAAAGGTTTTCTATACTAGTAGTAAATATTCAAACTCTTTTTCAAAGATGATCTCAACTCTATTTTTAAATATAAAGCTCGTTTTCAAAACAGTTTTCCAATCTATTAGTATATACAAACCTTTACCTCATTCGTATGAGAAAATCTAATTAAACGGCTTAGCAAAACAAGTGGTATGAAACGCTTGTGTTTACTTCGTCGGTTAATTTATGGACTTGTTCGATTGAAAATCTCTTGACAATTTTCGAGTGGAAATCTACAATTTGTTCGTAAATATTTAAGTTAAGCTAGTAGGTTATGGGACATGAAGCTAAACTCTTATATTTATTGACTTAATGTAATTCACACTTTTTATTGATAGATGATGATCATTTTGTGATTTAGACTAGCGATGTGCGATGTCTATTATTTGTATGGGGACTACAATCCCCGTTTGTGGAACTTCGGTTCAATTTGGCGGGGTAGCGACCCGTGGTCTTCGGGTCGTTTGTGGAGCTTCGGCTCAAAATTTATGGTTAGCGACCATGGAATAGCGTTCCGTTTGTGATACACATGTTGGTGAGTTTTCATGCTCCCGTTTGTGATAGGCCTCCCCCTTTGTGATTTCTGGATTTCTAATTGATGATTTCTAGAATTTGTGTTTCACCAACTTTTGCAATTGGCATTATTATGTTTGTCAATATTTGTAGTTTGGTGAATAAAATAAAGAATATGATATTCTTTTTGGTGCTTTGAAAATTTTGAGATATTGGATGAGTTTGTTGTTGTTTAAATCATATTTGTTCTAGTATGACATTATTGTTATCATACGTTCTTATTATATCTCTGCTTATATCTCATCCCTTTATCTGATATTTATAGCTAGACTGATCCATTTATTATTTTCTTATTAAATAATACTCGGGTCAGACCGAGATGTTACAGGTGCTTCTGCTTGACTCCTTTTCTGGGATCATCTTCTGACTTTTGTCTAACTACATTACATTTGTAGTTTTTGTTGTTATACATTTGAAATATAGACCCCATGATGTATACTTATTCTTTTGTCTAGCACCTGTATTTATTCTTTTGTTATATTGTGGATCTTATTTGACCACTACTCTGATGTACACCTTTTTGTGTTATATATTCATATATGTTTCCGCCTTTGTGATATGAATGTCTGTGACTGATTTGTGTTATGTTTATTTCTATATTCGTTTCCGAAGGCCTCATAGCCACTGTGTGGTAGCTTAGAGTTTGTATTTGATATGTTGGATTTCCTCTTGAAATGAAATGTAAGTTATTTTATCTGACATATCGGTACTCGCCCAAAGCAATTACATAGATGGTCGCTCCTCAACAGCCTTATTCTTCATGCTAGTCGACAGCATTACCCAGTAGTGTTCTTGGCTAGTGTGAGCATAGAGGTAGGGCGTCACAGCTAGTCTTTGAACCGCAGCAGTTACTATGCTAAATCTAGTGAAGTAGTCCGTAATAATTTGTACTCCTTCTACTTCATGTTTGAAAGGATCATCGCATTCCTCGATCGAACTATGTGAACCCAAAACTAGCTTATGAACCTTCTGAATAATTTGGTCCATATGTTGATGGATGTTATTAATTTAGAAAACCACATGCCATTGTAAAGAAATGCTCCTTTACTTCCTTTGAAGTATTAAACACTCTCATGTGTTGGATGTACGTTATTAAATGAATTATAGAACCAGTCCTTCTATCATATAGTTCTAACATAGGTAGCTTGAAACCAAATGGGTTCCTAACATATTGAATGTTTAAGGTGAAGGGATGTCGATTGACATTGTCCAAACTTTGATCTAGAGCACCACCTCAAAGCACCTATTGCACCATCCCAGCTATATGATTCTTTTGATTTAGATGAAATCTTCGAGGCTCTGTATTCCTTTAATCCAAAGCTACCACATGCCCACATTTCTATAGGGACCTTCTAGTTCTTCTCCTTGCATTTTGATCTTGGTTCCCGGCCTTGGCATTACCTATATGTAGCGCTCTTCCTTGATCGAAATCTAGATCAACTCTATCCTATTTTCTTGATGGGTCGGTACTGACCAACTGTGGGACCTAGGAGTTATTTTAAGCTTCCTATTATAAACCTTTGTGCTCCAATTCCATCATCCTTTTTTCCGGCCACTGGTCTTGATTTTCAACAGCTCCACCCACTCTTTATTGCACCATGCACCAGAAAAAACCACTCAACATCTCCTCTTATCATGCCAATAACCTTGCTTGCATGTTTTTCATCATTCCTTCCAGCTCCTCTCTAGTCACATAGATGGAAGGTGGATTTGAACTAGAAGACAACTCCTGGCTACTCCTATGCTTCGGTGGACTCCCTCCGACTAATGCTTTTTATGTAGTTGGCTTCTTCATCTTCAAAAAATCAAATCTTGAGTTTAATTTTCAATGGAAGTACAAAAATATTTTGCATGTAAAATGTGCAAACAACCCAAATTGATAGAAATGAATTCAATGAATGAAAAATAAAGACAGAAAAGAAACAATCTTTTTATAGTGGCCATGCAAAATCAGTGGCATGCGTCCACTTAGCTGTTTCTATTGATTTTTTTTTCTTTCTAGAATACTCAACACTGAATGAAATCATCAAATACTAGAGTCAGATCTTGGTTTTGCCAATAATCCGATGAACAAGAGGAAGATCCTTTTCCAAGTAGATGAAGGCTTTCTCTTTATAGGCGAATCCTTCCATTAAAGTGGATGGAACAAATTCGAACAAGAAAACATCCAGGTCTGAGGTTTTAGCTACCAAGAACGAGCTAAAAAATGTTCCTCAAAAATCAAATTATTCAGTATAGATCGATTTGGATTGGACGATGGCGACCGATTTAGATCGGTCGGCACCAAAAATAGTTTTTTCCCTTCATAGCTTCATCAATCATCCATCATTGTTCAAGTCTTCAAGATTTGGACCTTTACTGACTAAAATTGCCCATCATGGATTGGTCGGTGCTGACCGGTTTGGACTGGTTGACATTGACTGGCTATGACCAGTCTATGCAAACCAGTTTTACATTAGCCAAATCTTTAGGTTCTTCAATCCTAACATATTACAGGCTCTCGACTCATTCTTCACCATTTTACAATCCAATTCCTCCGATTTGTGTCAATTTCATGTTTGTGTAAAATTAGCTAATAACATACGGTAAAAGGCTTAGTGCCATCTGGAATCATCAATACAGATGCACTAGACAATAACTCTTCTAGCATAACAAATGCATGCTCGCAATCATCATTCCACAAGAAAACCCGATTCTTATTAATAATCAAATCAATGGTGATGAAATTTTAGGAAATTCCTTAGCCAATACCTATAATATTAGGCCAAACACCAAACAAAGTAAACTATGAAACACTGTAGCATTCTTTAGCACATGCCAATCCCGTATCACTACTACTTTACTCAGATCTAGAAACAATGTATGCTCAAAAATGACATGGCTAAGAAAGAAACCATCTCTTCTTTAGAAATGACACTTGGAGAATTTAGCCTTAAACTGATCTCTCCTCAATACATCAAGTAGAATCCTCAAACATCACTTACATTCTTCCTTTGTTTTTGAATAAACTAGAATATTATCAAAATCAACTATGAACTATTCAATTGCTCTCAAAAGACTCTATTCATCAAACTAACAATAATGACGATGCATAGATTAGACCAAAAGACACGACTAACCACTCAAATAGTCCATTTGGTGTTTGAAATGTGGTCTTAGCAATACCGTCACTTGCCACTCTAAACTGATGAAAACCAGCGACCAAATCAAGTTGAGAAAATATCATTCTTCCTAATACCTGATCAAATAAATCACCAACATGAGGTAAGGGTAGCAATTCATCTTTGTAAACATGTTCAACTTTCGATAATCAATGACCGTAAAAAACATCTGCCTTTGTAGTAAAGAATATTAGTGCTCCCCATTCCAAAATACTTCTACGTATAATGCCCTTCTGTGATAATTTAGAAACTTGATTATATAATTCCCTTCTTTCTTTTAGAGCTACATTTCTATGAGTGATAACAAAAGGGCTAGCACCCTTCTCGAGGTCAATGAAATTCAATTTCACTTTAAGGTGGTAAACCTGAATCTTCTACAAAAATTTGTAGGAATTCTTAAACTACCAGGATAGAAGCTAATTCATCATATGATAGGTTTAGTGAATACAAGCAACTCAATATCATAAAGCCATCGAGCTCACAATATATATTTAAGTTACACCCTCCACTGCTTCTTATCATAATCACTCTATTATCATAATCATACACTACCCATAACAAAGTACATACCCATCACAAAGAAATTCCACACCATATATAAGTAATTTTAATTTTTTGCATATCATGGATAGGTAGGTTGATCCTTTAACAGGATTCGATACCATTATAGAATCATGGACATGTGAGCCTCTAATTGCAAATCATCTATTAATCTACTAGATATGAAGGCATGAGATGCTTCGGTATCAAATAAAGTTCAAATGATAAAATCTAAAATAAGCAACATACCTTCCATAATGACCTTCTTTCCTTTATCCACCATCGATACTGGTTCCCAAGCACTAGGAACTCTGCCTTAAGTGCATGGGCTTATACTAGCGGTCCACTCTATCTAAAGTAGGGTACTTATGCTTCACATGCTTAAGTTGGTTTCAACTAAAATAGTTTATATTTCCCATATTAACCCAACAATTCTTGGTAACATGTCCCTTTCAATGACATTTATTACATATCAGCTTTTGTCATTAGATTTTCCTTCGCCCTCCTTTGAATCCTAACTTTTTACGCATCTTTGTCTGACCTTTATTATCTCCCTCCTTCTTTAGCTCCTCTTTAGCTAAACCTTTGGAAAGATATTCAGCAATTACCTCTCCGTTAGACTCTCATGTGTAATTCTTGCCGTTAAAATGCGACTAAGAGCCAAATTTTGAAGTGGCTGCCTTAGACTCTTAAATAACTTCATAGCCTTCTTTGTTGGAGTACTCATAAGGTCGAATCAACACTTAGCCTCATTGGATTAGTTTATATATCTTTTGTAGACATGTCTCCTTGCTGCAGATGTATAAACTTCTCTATTTGAACTCCTTTTTCAACTACAAACAAGAACGTTTTAAACTCCCTTTTGAAGGTGCCCCCAAGTAATTTCGTTTTTGTTAGTCACGGTTGCTACAACATCCCACCAATTTAAAGCACTTCCTTGCTAGTGTCAGGAAGAAAGTTGCCTTTAAATAGCACAATTCAGACCCACATAACAAAAATCGTCTCACATGCGCATAGTCATCCCTTTGTATCCATAAAAGATTTTGTCCCATATATAGTTTTCAACCCATACTCAGAAAGTCTCTATAGCAAAGTCCATAACATATGGATTAATAGGAACTGCTTCTTTATGTCTAATTCACAAACACATGCGAGTAGATATAAGTTTTTTCTCTGACTGAAGATACCTACGAAACTAAAGTGGAATGTTCACGCAAGGAACCTTCGAGACTACGTCACTTGTACCCGCACCTGAATTGTTATCCTTCTTAAACATTTGTAAATGAGATTCATTCGCAACTTCACTGGATAGTAGATATATGTGGTGTGTGTCTATGTACTTTACTTTTCTATTAATACCCATATATAAATATATAAGTATGTTCTCTCCATGCATTCTTAATCTATGGAATCTAGTAACCAAGCTCTGATACCAAGTGTAAGAACCCACCATTCATGACCCTTCGATTCTATATCTAAATCGGCGCTCAAATCCTAAGCACCACAAATGGTAGACATTTATGGTAAAATATGATAAAAACAACATATAGAGCTATCTACTAAAACTGCACTTTCTATACACAGTGGAAGGGAAAAAGTATAATAGAGCATATAAATAATATTCGAATCAAACTAAAATAATCATAGATGTTATTGCATTAGTTTAGATAACACTATAAAATATGTGGTTCTACATACATAACATAAGCACTATAATATATATATATAGGAAGTAATTAAATAAACTACTTATCTCTAATGATAACCACAGGCTCCATCTTATGTCTAGCATTCCCTAAACCCTTTCTACCTATCATATACAGATAAAACGAAAATATAGAGGGGTTAGACATATGCCTGGTGAGTAAGGAAATATCTTTATATGTATGATACTATCAAACCAATAAAGCATAACCGAGGGCTAATGTTCTATCATCATTTTAGAGTTACTTGTTTTAATGATTTAACCTACTTTCATTTAATTACGATTTTAACAATCCAACTGTTACATCATATATCTATGATAAATACTAAGAAATCGACGTAAAGACATAAATAATTAATATCTCCTTATCCATCACTGATGCAATGACCATTTGTCAGGTATACTTCCTTATAGATCATTGAGACAACGACTTTATGCCGCATACACCACTATATCTATTATTACACTCGTGTTTTAAAAACCCAGTAAAAGGTGAGATAATGAGAAAATCAAATCCAAATGAAGTGCTCTCACTACGAAAGGCAGGCTAAAAGAAGGGGAAGCAAAGAATAAGATAAAGTCTAGAGAGTACGGCATAGAAAAGTCATACGACAACAACAAAGATTCAAAGACTTCTTGGATCCCAGTGTTACATTATGATGATAAGCCTCAAAACTTGAATTGGTCACTAGGTGTGGAGAACAAAAAGAAACATTACGTCAATAGAACAACTATAGGAATGTGTCGCCATTTTTCTATAACCCTAAAATGGAAAAGCTACATTGCTACCTTTGGGGAATTGTGCCCAGAATCAATGAACTATGCTAGACATGGCTAAACTATCTAACAACTCTAAGTCTAAGAAATGCCAATTCAACTAGATAATCACCAATGTCGGCTTAAGAAAAGATTACAGTAGACCGCATGAGAATTGTAGTTGACCCTTCACTAGTACACTTTCCTGAGTCGTCCCGAGCCAGCCATAAGTGAACATTCCACCTACTAAATGATCCATCAAGCCCAACTATAATGCTATAAAGGTGATGCGCTTCTAACACTCTCAAGTATAGATCTGCACCACGCTCATTAAGGACTCTCAAAGCAGTACCATAAGGAACCCAAAGCATTCCATAGGCTGGACATACAGGGTTACCCAAAAATCGCTCCACCATAGTTCTGCACTTGTTTGAAAATAGCAAAACTATAAGCAACCCTTATTAAGAAACTTGCGCACATTAGCATCAAGAGTAGTTCGGAACAAGCTTATTTAGATATCGAACTAGCACTGCATTAGGGCAAAGAAACTCAAGTACATTTGTCTTTAGCACATTGTTAAACAAACATCGCAGATTGGGCATGACAATTCAACTCTAGCTATTCCTAGGGGAAGTACCCAAGCCATTCTTCCCTCAGATCATAAGTGCATGGATCACTTGAATGATAGTTTCCCACCTTAATTTCAAACTTTCCACCAATGCCCATATTTCAACGGCTTAAATTATGTTTCCTGCAAAGACATATCAGTAGTCCATGCACACCAAACAATAAGGCGGATGGATGGCACCTCGCATAATCTAAAGGCGGGGATTTAAACAACAAAAGAAGAGTAATAACAACCCACGTGCATCTCTATATTATAAACAAAAGAGGCACTGTATCAATAAAGGGATCTTTTCCCAATATGATAATTTTAAGGTTAATAATTAAAAGTTTCTATACTCTTTGCCACTATTACATGTACAAGGAGTATAAAGACGGAAGAGATATTTCCTCTATGGACGTAGAATTCTTTAATATCTAAACTATGTAAAATTCTCCATGTTTTTACCTTTTTCTACATTTTACCTACCTAGTTTTCTACGATAGATGCTCTTATATTTTGTTTTTAGTTGAATAAGATATTAAATTTGATTTGACATTTTAACAAATAGTTAAAGTGCAACAACTTAATTGTACAAGCTTCCATCAACGTAATTACCACCTAAAGGAAAATTTAATACTACTTGAATTTGTTGATTCCTAATCACGGAAGTGGATTAAACTATAATTACTCTGTAATCATTTGAGGTTTTGTGAGTTAAAAATCCCACTAACATCTTTGGCACTAGAAGGAGGGCCCAAATCTTCGTTCCTTATTTTCTGTAATTTTACCTATATCTCCCTCTCATACCATGATCCCACTGATTTATCCATCCCACCTACTCAAGAATAATTACAGTTACCTTAAAGACCTCCAAAAAATCATTTATAATTTCAAGAACACAAAATTAGGTAGGAGCTTCAATAGAAGCATCCATTGAATCCATTTTAGTTGCACTCTAATCCCTCACTAACCAAATTAACCAATGTATGTAGGGTCTAGAAACATGGCCCAACATACTGCCCTTAGACTAACCTCTCTACCACCATCCATAGCTCAACACCATCATTCTTCCACTGCACTGACTATGTAGCGAGTGAGTGAAAAGGACACTGCCAGAAATGGGAACGGTGAAGGTGGAATGAAGGTTGATACAAAATTAAAAGGCAAAACCACAATAAACTGTTAAACCGACTAACTTTCTAACAGATCAGAAAATAGTCAAAACATTTTCGATAAAAAACCAAAAGCGACGGCATACAGTTTTAGTATGTGGCGAGTATGGGTCGATTCGTAGGGAATTGAATCAATTTTAAAAATTCTAATCAATCAAATTAATCAAAGAGTTTGAAAATTGTTTTAAGATAGAGAAAATGTAAAAACTAACTACAAGCAAAATTGAATAAAAATATGAGAGTAGAAGTCAATTTAGAGGAAATTTCTTTCTCATGATCACATAAATCAACAAAATGAAATCATGTTATCTCTTTTGGTCATTAGTGAATTTAGCTGATGTGTTTATCATAAATATGACCTATTTTTACTATTAATTAGCCTAACATAAACCATCAAATTTTAACACATCCACTAAACCACTTGTTAACTCTCATGAAAATGACAATGAAGTTGAAAATAAAGTCTATTCTAAGCATGATCTATTTACTATTGATTAGTAATATAGATCGTCAAATTTTGATTCTCACATCCATTTCATCACTATAATCATATGTAGATGAAGAGGTAATTTGTTTTTATAACTGAATATTGCTCTACCGTAGCCTAGACACCAAAAAAATAAATTATCAAAAGAGGACAACTTGTCAATATTCAATTAAACCCTTGGCGAGCTCGTGACACCATTAAGTCTGATGTCTAACAGTTATTATTAACAAATTCTAAGATGAAATGCAAGACTGAAATTAAACGTGTATTAACAATGCAATTACGAATGGATTTTTCTCTTTTTGTTTCTGAATTTTTTTTAGTGCAAGCAACCAACAATGCAAGACAAAAAAGGATAAATGGAACGATACCAAAGCATGCAGAATTATTAGCAAATTATTTATTTTATAGAGTAGATAAAAAATTATTTTATTTTTAAGCAAGCTAAGCAGAGCGGTTATTTTTGGCAAGCGATTCTTCCTTTATCTACTTTGGCAACTTGAAATTTGAAAACAAACACAAACAAACACAAAATAATTTTGTTTTTTTTCTTTTTTTTTCCAACAACAAGGAATAATGGAAGGTTAGACAAAAGAAAAGTTAAAACTTAAAAAAATAAAGAAGAAAAATTTACAATAGCAACTCAACCCAAACTTAGCCCAATAACCATTCCAACCCACAAGCCACCAACCTGAATGAAAATAGACATCCACAAAATCAACAAACGAAAAAAAAACCAATTTTTTATTAAAACAACATTTCCAAAATTTGATTTCAGAAACAAATTCGATCGTGTTTTCAGAACAATTGATGGTGATAGTTCGTTCGGTCGTAGTCTCAGATTTTGGTTGGCGATTTATGTTGTCTAGTAGGGCGATTTTGGCATCGGAGATGAGGCAATTTGCTAAAGTTGTGTACGAGGTTTAACTATCGCAATGAGGTTGGATGGGAAGTGTATGCAACGATTGGAATGGTGAATGGGTTTGTTGAAGTAGTGATTGTAGTTGTTGGAAGTGTATTTGTAGAGGAGCGACGTTGAATGTATAGTGAAGTGGATGGACTGATGCGGGCTGTAAGGTTGGTGGCTGGTGAAAGTTGACAGAGGTGATGAAGTTGGTTGTTTTAGGTTGATGAATAGGCAGTGTGGTGGTTTGTAGTGTTATGAATAGTGATTGTGGTTGGTTGTTTTGTGATGGCAGTGGTCTGAGGCAATGTTTAGTGGTATGCAGAGATTGTTATGTGATATGCAGGCATGGATGGTGAGTGTGGTATTGGCCGTTGTGATTTATGTTAGTTAATGTTAATGGAGGAGGTCAGGTGTAGCAGGGGTGCAGGTGAAGGCAGGAAGCAGTGGTTGGCTGTGGGGATAATGAAAGTATGGCAAGGTTGAAAGAAACAGGCAGATGAAGGGCAGATATGAAGGTTGAAAGCAACCGGTTGACTGACTAGGTGGTTTGGGGAGGTGATATGATCAGGGGCGGCCCAAAGAATCGGTTGCCCAAGCCCAATGTGAATTTTTTTTGCCCCTTACTATGTAACATGTCAATTTTTTTAAATTTTCTTTTTTATATATAAGCATAAAATCACATATAAAACTATAACATAACAAAGTACCAACTTTTTATACAAAAGTTGCCACATTAAGTGGGCTGCAATACTTATAGTCTCAAATAGTTTACAAAACGGTGTATTTAATTTTTAACTAAATGTATCAAGTTTACAAACTAGTGTATCTAGTAAAGTGTACAGGCAAATCATATTGGGTTCTGCCTAAATGTTTGCGGGTAGACACACACACTGCAGGAAAAATAGTACATCGATGTAAGTATCAGTTCCTAAATAATTATTAGTTTTTTAGCTTCGGCTTTTAAATTTCAATTCCTAAACGATTATTTACAGAAAACTAGTTGTTTATAACTAAGTACTAATAAGTTATTAGCTTCAGGCGTTTTCAACGTTAATGAAATCTAAAGCAGTAAAAGGGCGACTCAATTTTAGAAAATTAGACAACTCAAAACAAGAAATTCGCATACTTAATTAGCAGTGGCAGTATAAAGAGACTGTAGCAGGACTTCAAATCAGCAGTAGAAAATATTGCGTAGGAGGCAAGGATGAGCCGACGATGGCTGATGGAATAGCCGAGTATGCAGCGATGATTATTTAGAAGGCGTTGATTTTTGAAACCCTAGTTTTTTTGGGTTCAAGCATCGCAAACATGGAGATTGCTATTGAGCTGTAACTTTGAAGTAAAACAGATGTTTTCTGTTGCCCGGCTCAGTGGGCTGCCCCAGCCCAGGGGCTTGGTGGGCTTGCCCCTGGGCCGGCCCTGGATATGATGTGTGCAGGAAAGTAGTGGTTTCAGTTGTAATGGTTGGTGAATGGAAGGTAAGTTGACTTAGTGAATTTATGTGAAGATACTTTAACACAGTAAGGGGTGTATGTATGCAAAGTAATAGAAATGCATTATGGTTTATGTGAAGGATGTTGATGGGGGACGAGGCAATATGTTTGCAGAAAGCAGTGAACTAATGGCGGTAAGTAGGTGATGGTTTGGTAATATGCTTTTTGGAGATGACGGGTAAAGCGATAGTATGTAGAAGTGTATGTAGAAGAGGATGGGTAAAGAGAACAGTGGAGTGAATGGAGCTGTTAAGTGTGAAATGCACTGATGTGCACTTGGTGATGGGGATTAATGGCATTAAAGCTTAATGTTAGTCTGTAATTTGGGGCAGCGGTGTGGTTGTTTGGCCGAGGAGGATATGGATGAAGGTGACTGTGCACAGTTGTAATAGTATGATGGTATGTTGCACAGTTGTAGCAGTTGTAATAGTAATAAGGGATGTGATATCCCAGAAATTTGACAATATCAATTTAATAATCTTTATTAATAATTAAATTGATTTGTTGATTTTATTTTATAAATCGACAAGTTTATTCATTTTAAAGGTTAATAATATTTTAAATTTGGCAATATTTATTAATATCTTTTCTAACAATTTAAAATAGGTAAGATTTATCTTTCAAAGCTAATATAAATGTTTTCTATTTATAATGTATATATATATATATTGATGTATATATTATAAATAGGGAGTCTTTAATTTAATAAAGCAATGTTTTCAAATTATAATATATATGTATATATATATATATCTATATTGTGATTTGGAGTTATGTTATAAAATTCAATATAATAATTATCAAAACTAATGTTAAAAATATTTTCCATTTAGAATATATATATATATATGTATGTATATATTGAAATGGAAAAGTATTGGATTTGAATTTAATAAAGAGTTTTCAAACTTTAAATATATACATAGTTTGTAATTTGGAAATTATAAATTAACATAATACTTTTCAAAGGATATTCGAAATTTAAATTTTCAACAACAAGAAAAAATTCTTATTATAAAAAAATATATTTTAGCTTAAGTTTTAAATAAGATTTAAATTAAGAAGTTCATTTGTTTTAATATTCTTTCATTTTTAAAAATGCAAACATAAGACAAATTGGGTTTGTAAAAATATATGTAAAGTTAAAATAAATTTCTCAAGCATATAAAAATATGTTATATTTATTTGATCAAAGCATAAGTTATTTTAAATAATTGTTTTTCACATTTGTATATTTATATAGAATCTAAAAGCTTGATTATAAAAAGATAAGTATACACATTTTATAATTATATAAAAATATTACTTAAATACATGTATATAGCTTAAATAAATTAATTTAAAACAAGAATTAACACTTGTAAATCAATAATGAAGTAATAAAAACACTTGTAAACATATAGAGGCTTGGATGCATATGTGTAAGCTAGATAATTAGCTTAAGAGGACAAGTGGCTATATTTTTATAATTAAAGTTTAAAAAAAAATTAAAATATAGAAGAGATCTGACATTTTCTTTCTTCAGTTCAAAATTCATTTTTCTTCATTACAACCAAAAACTAAAATAGATCAAAAAGATAAATCTGGAAATCAAAAATAAAAAAGAAATGAAAATCTGGAAATGCAAATCAGAGAAAAAGAAGATCAAAAACAAATGCAACATCAATCTCAAGATTTTCAAATACAACTTGAAGATCAGAAAAAGAAATCAAGCAACAACTCAAAGATCAACAACAAGTTTAAAATTCAACAAGCAAAAAGAAATCAAGTTCAAAATCTGGAACAAGCCTGGAACAAATCTGCTCCTCTGTTCTATCATGTCAAGTGAGTAAACAAAATTAAAAAAAAAACAGTTTTAAAATCCTGAATTTCATTATGGATGTGTGAATGAAAACCATGCTGTTACCTAAATGCTTGGATTAAAATGGATGCATGTGTATATATGAATATTGAATGCCTATGTGTATATAGATATTGTCTCTGTTGATTTTGTCAGAGCTTGAATTCCTTTAAAATCCAATTGCTCATCATTTAGTCACTATTAGCCATTTGTTTGTGAATTAAAGATGTTCAAAAACATGTAGTATAACTCCTAAAAATAAGATCTGAAATTTATATTAAATATTTGTCTCGAAATTTTATAAACAGCAGTAAAAATGTAAATTTGGTCAAAAATTTATTGATTCAATTTTAAGTTTTGATTATATAATTGAATTCAATATAGCAAACCATGAATTTTAATGGCTATATCACGATTTTTAGTTTAGAGTTTGTCGAGTATTTCTGAGATGAACGGAAATGTTATTCTGGGCAAATTCAGGAGATCAAGCGAATGGTGAACCTCGGGCTTGATGTCAGAGGAGGAGGATGTGACGCAGATCGAAGGAAAAATGGTGGAAGATTTTTTAAATGATCGTCGTAGTGATGCGGTGTGAATCTAGGGTTTAACAAGCCATTTTGATGAACGATGAGTAAAAAGTGTTCTCGTCGGCGATAGTTGATTGTAGGCGATCGCACCCAGGGGAAAACAAACATAGGGATCGGCGAATATTTGGGTGAAAGGGCAGAGCTTCAGATGGCTGGAGTTGGTCACGCGGGAAGTTCCTTGATGATCGGTTTGTTCAGATGATTGTTGAGGTGGCTCGTTTTTCGATTTTCTGATGAACTCGCGAATTCAGGTAGTCGGGAAGGTAGAGGGTGTCGACTTCGACTGGATGACGTACTCGACGATGATCGGAGCATCGGTGACCAGTCGTGCACGTGCACGAGCACGTTTGTGTATCTGGAAGATTTTGGTTTTGGGGAAGAAAGCAGGAGTTCGGGTTTTCGTTCGGGGGATGTTCGAGTTTTACTCAAAGCAGAAAAAAAACATTGAGTGTCTCGAGAGTTGCTTCGTGTTTCTTAACGTTTTACTCAGGTTTGGGTTTTGGAGCAGGCATTAAGATTTTTAAAAGAAATGTTTTAAGTTTTTAAAACAAAAGAAATTTGTTTTTTAATGTTTCTAAGTTTTTAAACAAGTTAAACAAGTTTTAGGATTATGGAATAAATTGTTTCCAAAGAATAAGTATTTTAACAAGTTTTATATATTTAATAAATAAGTTTTTAAAAGATAGAAACATAGACTTTCAATATGATTTTTGTATTAAAATTTATTAAATAAACCTTTAAAGTTTCAAAAGATTTTAGAAGTTAAATTAGATGTGTAAATTATAATTGATTTCTAAAGTGTTTAATTTAAATAAAATTTAATGATAAGGATTTAGTAAATCAATTGTAATAGGGAGTTATCTTTAAGTAATTAAGAGATTTTGATAATTAAAGATATTTAAAATATGAAAATAATAAGGGTAATTCAATTATTATTAATGATTAAAGAATAGTTGTACATTGTGAATAATTTAATTAAGATAAATGGTTTTTCTTAATTAAGATCTTTAAATATAAGGAGTTAAGAAATTATTTAATTAAATTTAAATAATTAGTTAAATAATTAACTAAGTAATTAATTAGTGATTAACTAAAAATAATCACTTATAAATTAATTAAGTATAATTACTGGATGAAGTAATTAAGGAATAATTACTGAATGTAATTAAGTAAAGGTAAAATATTTAATAAAGTAATTAGAGGATAACTACTTTATGAAAGTAATTAAATGGAAGTGATTAAGGGTTAATCATCTAGTGTTATTAACTTAATAATTTATTTAATAAAGTTAATTAAAGGATTAAGGTTAATTTATAAGTAATTAATTATTTGTTAAGGTAATTAATTAAAAAGTAATTAATTAATAGAAGTAATTAAGGGAAGTTAATTACTGGATGAGATTAATCAAAGGTGATTAATAATTTTGGTTTAATTAAGATTAACTACTTAATATAATTAATTTAAATAGAATAAATAATTAAAGATGTAATTAGAGATCATTAGTTTATAATTAATTAATGATGTAATTAAGGATTGATTAATTTAGATTAATTAATCAAATGATAAGTGATTATAGAATAACTAATTAATTGTAATTAATTAAGGATTAAAGTAATTGATTATAATTAATTAAAATGAAGTAATTAATGGTTAATTACTGTATTTGGTTAAGAATAATTAATTTGTGAAATTAATTAAAGATAATTACTTCAATGTAATTAAAGAATAATTAATCAAGGTGATTAATTAAAATGGATAATTAGAGAATGATTAATTAATTTACTTGTAATTAATTAATGATTATATAAGTAAGATTTATGATGAAGTAATTAATTTAATTTAATTTAAATTAATTAGGAATGAAGTAATTAATTTAATTCACTTTAAATTAATTAGAGATGGTATAGATCATTACTTATATATGAATGGATGATATTAATTACCTTGAATGGTTTGAGATCTCGGATATGAGATAATTGATACTGTGTGATATGTATGTTTGGTTACATAGTGATGATGATATGAATTATCTGTGTATGATGATAATATGATTATCTATTGTTATATTGTGAATTATCTATCTGTGTGTATATAGATAATAGAATTGAATTGTTTTAACTTTAAAACAACTTGGCCTTAAAAAGATACGTTTTGGATTTTGATGAGACCGGGATCGGGTTTTCCAGATTTGGATATCCGAAAACCACATCGATCCAAATTAACGATAGGTCATGAATCTCAAGTGAAGATGAAGATTCGGAGTGCAAGGGTTATTGTCGTTAACTCTGAGGGTGATTCCAAAATGAGTGTAACGAGATAATGCCTTCGGTTTCGTTCGAACCCGGAACGAACTTGTATGGATTGAATGCTTTTAGAACATCGTCAGGTGGACGATGAGCATTCTAAGAGATATGTTCTGATTAAAGGTAATCGTAGCCTCAAGCCTCATCAACCGGGAATGGCTAAAACAGGGGAGGTGCAGCAAGGTTTCGTGAGTAGCGCCCATTGAGAGCAAGATATATCCTTGTCTAGAGGTCCCTTTCTATTTCGGCTTAGTGGGTAGTTGTAACTGCAGCCAACTGCGGGGTTGTCTTGTTCGAAATTATCCAGTAAGGGATGGTTCCGGCTTTGTGTTGCAGGGGGTTGGGAGTAATCCTCGGTACGTTGATCTAGGCCACGTACTGTGACGGGCGGTACCCCGGTAGCCCTGCCATTGTATGGAATCCAATTTCCAATAAGTGATAACGGACTTGATTGTATAACCCACTTTGTGGCTAGTATGCTGGAATTTAATAATGTAACAATTTCAGCTATTTCATATTTATTTGAAAACCCTAGACCTATTATAATATAATCGGATTTCCTATCAAAGTTTTGGTTAGCGTAAGGTAAAAACTTACCCATATTTATGTGTCGGGAGTCTTACGTGATACTTTTGTTTTCAAAGGTTTTCAAAGTTAAACAACTTAACCGTTTACTCACACCAGACCCATGTCTGACCCAAGTGTTTATTTTCTGTTTTATTAAACTCTTGGGTACTCAAATTTGTATGAGTAGTCAAGGGATTTAGGTTAGCCTTGACGAATTCTGGAGGAGTTTTGGAGCAGGAGGCTTCAATGTGTAGATATATAGAATTTCCGCTGTGATGATGGATTGTATTGATGTACTTGTGTTGTATAATAGACAGAAATTTATAACTGTCTATTTTGTGATGTATAAGTTATGTACTCTGATGTATATGATACTATGTAATATCTTATGTGATATAATATATTTTTCGTTCCACTGTGAGATTTCTGATGTGTTGTTGTTCTTTCTTCTCTTCTTTTCTTCTTCTATCCCTTTCTTTCTTATTAATGATGCGTCTTCCTGGGCATAGGAAGGCGGGTCGTTACAGTTGGTATCAGAGCAGTAGGTTGAGTGAATACCTAAGCTCTGGAGTGGGGTCTATCTTGAGAGAGCGTATTTGTAATATATATATATATATATCTATTTCTACCTATTTGTTGGGTTACTTGTTCGAGTTTTCCAATATGAGTTATAAAGGTAGATAGGGTGGTGGTGTGTGTAACACGACTATCAATGGTTAGAGTTTGAATGTTTGAGGTTGGAAGTGTATTTGTCGAGACTGTAGACCTAATACTGTCTCGAGTGAGCTTTGTTGTGGTGTAAGGATTTCACCGATCTCTAAAGGAAACCTGTTAAGGTTCGGAGTTTATCTTTGAAGTTGGATGAACAGAAGCGAGTGATGGTATCTTGGCAACCTCAGGAAGTAGTAGCTGTGTGGTGAGACGCAGTGACTACGGACGTTTCCGAAGATGTTTTTCTTCTGGAGCAAGTTTAAGGAAGTAGTAGCGGGGTGTTTCTGTTTGCTTTGAGGTCCAAGTTTCTCGAAGAGCTTTGGATAGGAAGTCTTTGGCATCAGTAGCAGCATTGCAGCTCGGAGTGTTCTGTGTGCCGGCTAGGAGGTTACCTGGCTAAGCAGTATTCTAATGGTGAAGTTCAGAAGCAGCAGAGTGAATCCATTTCTTCGATGGATTGGTTAGTTAGGCATAAGCTGTTCTGATTAGTGAAAAGAGGACAATATCTTTGGAAATTAGGCCGGGTTGATCGCAAAAGTGACTTACGATAGTTTGAGTGTTCTCTTGGGTTATTGGAGATTGAGATTCTATATCGACTTGATTCGTGAAGTTATCGTGGTTCAGCTTAGTAGAAGGATGTCTCCTAGAGAAGAATTTGGTGAAGCGGCTCAGGATTCTTTGGAGAGGGATTGATCACACTTAATTTTCTGGAGGGAATTCTGCTGGGATGTTTTTGACCAAATGGAATGAGTCACTAAGATTTTATGGGTGTAATGAACTGTGGATGATCAAGTTTGTGCTCGAGTTCTCCGATGGCATTCTCATATATTCCAGATTAGAGTTGCACAGCGGAAGCAAGATAGCAGCTATTCTAGAGTGGGAGCGACAGGGAGTTGAAATTTTCTTGGAATAGAGGATTTCTGTAGGAAATTCAAGTGTACCTCTAAGTGTGAAGGAATTTTTCGGGATTTGGAGGTAAGATGGTTAAGTGCAACTGTTTGGCTATTCCAGATAGGAGAAGTAGTTCGAAGTGCTCTAATGTTTGTGGAGTAGAGTTGTGTTCTGGATTTCGGCGAATTTTTGGAAACCATTTTGTTGAGTAGGATCCGGAAATTGGTTTGATCTTGGTCTAGATTGTTTTAAGAAGCATCAGCAAAGATTAAGTTGATCAGGAAGGATGAAGTGACCCAGGATCGTTAGAAAAATTATGCAGTTAAGAATTGATGTAAATTTGGTATTTGAAGTTGAAATTTGGATATTATTTAAGTTTTCTCCGATCAATGGAGATATAAGATTTGGTAAGATTGGAAAGCAAGCTCCGGAAGTATTATGAGATTTTTCCTGTGTTCTCAAGAGGATTAGTTCTTTGATCTCAAGATTGAATTGCTAGTTCGAATAACTGGAATTCATTGTATTTCACGTATCTCTGAGGAATACGTGTATGATTCATCACTGGTTGTGGAATCAGCAATTCAGATGGGTATGGTAGTTGAGCTGGTCTTGAGTTTAATCTGATATCTTGTTCAGATTTGTGATCTAGATAGGAAGGAGTTCTAGATTATTGTAGTATAGGTAATTAAGATCCTATAGAACGAGTATTCCAGTATATATACTTGGGGACTCTAGATAGTATTAGGAAAACCTATTCTGAATTTGTATCAGAATAAGTTAGATTTGGTTGTTAGAGATTAATGGTTGCTATGATTGATAGTGTATGATTGATATGTATGGTTGCTGTTTAAAAATAAAAAAATTTGTTGGGTTATTAAATTATCTTTGCTTTTAAATTTCGGGGACGAAATTATTTTAAGGGGGAAGGAATGTGATATCCCAGAAATTTAGCAATATCAATTTAATAATATTTATTAATAATTAAATTGATTTGTTGATTTTATTTTATGAATTGACAAGTTTATTCATTTTAAAGGTTAATAATATTTTAAATTTGGAAATATTTATTAATATCTTTTCTAACAATTTAAAATAGGTAAGATTTATCTTTCAAAGCTAATATAAATGTTTTCTATTTATAATGTATATATATATTGATGTATATATTATAAATATGGAGTCTTTAATTTAATAAAGCAATGTTTTCAAATTATAATATATATGTATATATATTGTGATTTGGAGTTATGTTATAAAATTCAATATAATAATTATCAAAACTAATGTTAAAAATATTTTCCATTTAGAATATATATATATATTTGTATATATTGAAATGGAAAAGTATTGGATTTGAATTTAATAAAGAATTTTCAAACTTTAAATATATACATAGTTTGTAATTTGGAAATTATAAATTAACATAATACTTTTCAAAGGATATTCGAAATTTAAATTTTCAACAACAAGAAAAAATTCTTATTATAAAAAAAATATATTATAGCTTAAGTTTTAAATAAGATTTAAATTAAGAAGTTCATTTGTTTTAATATTCTTTCATTTTTAAAAATGCAAACATAAGACAAATTGGGTTTGTAAAAATATATGTAAAGTTAAAATAAATTTCTCAAGCATATAAAAATATGTTATATTTATTTGATCAAAACATAAGTTATTTTAAATAATTGTTTTTCACATTTGTATATTTATATAGAATCTAAAAGCTTAATTATAAAAAGATAAGTATACACATTTTATAATTATATAAAAATATTACTTAAATACATGTATATAGCTTAAATAAATTAATTTAAAACAAGAATTAACACTTGTAAATCAATAATGAAGTAATAAAAACACTTGTAAACATATGGAGGCTTGGATGCATATGTGTAAGCTAGATAATTAGCTTAAGAGGACAAGTGGCTATATTTTTATAATTAAAGTTTAAAAAAAAATTAAAATATAGAAGAGATCTGACATTTTCTTTCTTCAGTTCAAAATTCATTTTTCTTCATTACAACCAAAAACTAAAATAGATCAAAAAGATAAATCTGGAAATCAAAAATAAAAAAGAAATGAAAATCTGGAAATGCAAATCAGAGAAAAAGAAGATCAAAAACAAATGCAACATCAATCTCAAGATTTTCAAATACAACTTGAAGATCAGAAAAAGAAATCAAGCAACAACTCAAAGATCAACAACAAGTTTAAAATTCAACAAGCAAAAAGAAATCAAGTTCAAAATCTGGAACAAGCCTGGAACAAATCTGCTCCTCTGTTCTATCATGTCAAGTGAGTAAACAAAATTAAAAAAAAACAGTTTTAAAATCCTGAATTTCATTATGGATGTGTGAATGAAAACCATGCTGTTACCTAAATGCTTGGATTAAAATGGATGCATGTGTATATATGAATATTGAATGCCTATGTGTATATAGATATTGTCTCTGTTGATTTTGTCAGAGCTTGAATTCCTTTAAAATCCAATTGCTCATCATTTAGTCACTATTAGCCATTTGTTTGTGAATTAAAGATGTTCAAAAACATGTAGTATAACTCCTAAAAATAAGATCTGAAATTTATATTAAATATTTGTCTCGAAATTTTATAAACAGCAGTAAAAATGTAAATTTGGTCAAAAATTTATTGATTCAATTTTAAGTTTTGATTATATAATTGAATTCAATATAGCAAACCATGAATTTTAATGGCTATATCACGATTTTTAGTTTAGAGTTTGTCGAGTATTTCTGAGATGAACGGAAATGTTATTCTGGGCAAATTCAGGAGATCAAGCGAATGGTGAACCTCGGGCTTGATGTCAGAGGAGGAGGATGTGACGCAGATCGAAGGAAAAATGGTGGAAGATTTTTTAAATGATCGTCGTAGTGATGCGGTGTGAATCTAGGGTTTAACAAGCCATTTTGATGAACGATGAGTAAAAAGTGTTCTCGTCGGCGATAGTTGATTGTAGGCGATCGCACCCAGGGGAAAACAAACATAGGGATCGGCGAATATTTGGGTGAAAGGGCAGAGCTTCAGATGGCTGGAGTTGGTCATGCGGGAAGTTCCTTGATGATCGGTTTGTTCAGATGATTGTTGAGGTGGCTCGTTTTTCGATTTTCTGATGAACTCGCGAATTCAGGTGGTCGGGAAGGTAGAGGGTGTCGACTTCGAGTGGATGACGTACTCGACGATGATCGGAGCATCGGTGACCAGTCGTGCACGTGCACGAGCACGTTTGTGTATCTGGAAGATTTTGGTTTTGGGGAAGAAAGCAGGAGTTTGGGTTTTCGTTCGGGGGATGTTCGAGTTTTACTCGAAGCAGAAAAAAACATGGAGTGTCTCGAGAGTTGCTTCGTGTTTCTTAACGTTTTACTCGGGTTTGGGTTTTGGAGCAGGCATTAAGATTTTTAAAAGAAATGTTTTAAGTTTTTAAAACAAAAGAAATTTGTTTTTGTAATGTTTCTAAGTTTTTAAACAAGTTAAACAAGTTTTAGGATTATGGAATAAATTATTTCCAAAGAATAAGTATTTTAACAAGTTTTATATATTTAATAAATAAGTTTTTAAAAGATAGAAACATAGACTTTCAATATGATTTTTGTATTAAAATTTATTAAATAAACCTTTAAAGTTTCAAAAGATTTTAGAAGTTTAATTAGATGTGTAAATTATAATTGATTTCTAATGTGTTTAATTTAAATAAAATTTAATGATAAGGATTTAGTAAATCAATTGTAATAGGGAGTTATCTTTAAGTAATTAAGAGATTTTGATAATTAAAGATATTTAAAATATGAAAATAATAAGGGTAATTCAATTATTATTAATGATTAAAGAATAGTTGTACATTATGAATAATTTGATTAAGATAAATGGTTTTTCTTAATTAAGATCTTTAAATATAAGGAGTTAAGAAATTATTTAATTAAATTTAAATAATTAGTTAAATAATTACCTAAGTAATTAATTAGTGATTAACTAAAAATAATCACTTATAAATTAATTAAGTATAATTACTGGATGAAGTAATTAAGGAATAATTACTGAATGTAATTAAGTAAAGGTAAAATATTTAATAAAGTAATTAGAGGATAACTACTTTATGAAAGTAATTAAATGGAAGTGATTAAGGGTTAATCATCTAGTGTTATTAACTTAATAATTTATTTAATAAAGTTAATTAAAGGATTAAGGTTAATTTATAAGTAATTAATTATTTGTTAAGGTAATTAATTAAAAAGTAATTAATTAATAGAAGTAATTAAGGGAAGTTAATTACTGGATGAGATTAATCAAAGGTGATTAATAATTTTGGTTTAATTAAGATTAACTACTTAATATAATTAATTTAAATAGAATAAATAATTAAAGATGTAACTAGAGATCATTAGTTTATAATTAATTAATGATGTAATTAAGGATTGATTAATTAATCAAATGATAAGTGATTATAGAATAACTAATTAATTGTAATTAATTAAGGATTAAAGTAATTGATTATAATTAATTAAAATGAAGTAATTAATGGTTAATTACTTTATTTGGTTAAGAATAATTAATTTGTGAAATTGATTAAAGATAATTACTTCAATGTAATTAAAGAATAATTAATCAAGGTGATTAATTAAAATGGATAATTAGAGAATGATTAATTAATTTATTTGTAATTAATTAATGATTATATAAGTAAGATTTATGATGAAGTAATTAATTTAATTTAATTTAAATTAATTAGGAATGAAGTAATTAATTTAATTCACTTTAAATTAATTAGAGATGGTATAGATCATTACTTATATATGAATGGATGATATTAATTACCTTGAATGGTTTGAGATCTCGGATAGGAGATAATTGATACTGTGTGATATGTATGTTTGGTTACATAGTGATGATGATATGAATTATCTGTGTATGATGATAATATGATTATCTGTTGTTATATTGTGAATTATCTATCTATGTGTATATAGATAATAGAATTGAATTGTTTTAACTTTAAAACAACTTGGCCTTAAAAAGATACGTTTTGGATTTCGATGAGACCGGGATCGGGTTTTCCAGATTTGGATATCTGAAAACCACATCGATCCAAATTAACGATAGGTCGTGAATCTCAAGTGAAGATGAAGATTCAGAGTGCAAGGGTTATTGTCGTTAACTCTGAGGGTGATTCCAAAATGAGTGTAACGAGATAATGCCTTCGGTTTCGTTCAAACCCGGAACGAACTTGTATGGATTGAATGCTTTCAGAACATCGTCAGGTGGACGATGAGCATTCTAAGAGATATGTTCTGATTAAAGGTAATCGTAGCCTCAAGCCTCATCAACCGGGAATGGCTAAAACAGGGGAGGTGCAGCAAGGTTTCGTGGGTAGCGCCCACTGAGAGCAAGATATATCTCTGTCTAGAGGTCCCTTTCTATTTCGGCTTAGTGGGTAGTTGGAACTGCAGCCAACTGCGGGGTTGTCTTGTTCGGAATTATCCAATAAGGGATGGTTCCGGCTTTGTGTTGCAGGGGGTTGGGGGTAATCCTCGGTACGTTGATCTAGGCCACGTACTGTGACGGGCGGTACCCCGGTAGCCCTGCCATTGTATGGAATCCAATTTCCAATAAGTGATAACGGACTTGATTGTATAACCCACTTTGTGGCTAGTATGCTGGAATTTAATAATGTAACAATTTCAGCTATTTCATATTTATTTGAAAACCCTAGACCTATTATAATATAATCGGATTTCCTATCAAAGTTTTGGTTAGCGTAAGGTAAAAACTTACCCATATTTATGTGTGGGGAGTCTTACGTGATACTTTTGTTTTCAAAGGTTTTCAAAGTTAAACAACTTAACCGTTTAATCACACTAGACCCATGTCTGACCCAAGTGTTTATTTTATGTTTTATTAAACTCTTGGGTACTCAAATTTGTATGAGTAGTCAAGGGATTCAGGTTAGCCTTGACGAATTCTGGAGGAGTTTTGGAGCAGGAGGCTTCAGTGTGTAGATATATAGAATTTCTGCTGTGATGATGTATTGCATTGATGTACTTGTGTTGTATAATAGATAGAAATTTATAACTGTCTATTTTGTGATGTATAAGTTGTGTACTCTGATGTATATGTTACTATGTAATATCTTATGTGATATAATATATTTTTCGTTCCGCTGTGAGATCTCTGATGTGTTGTTGTTCTTTCTTCTCTTCTTTTCTTCTTCTATCCCTTTCTTTCTTATTAATGATGCGTCTTCATGGGCATAGGAAGGCGGGTCGTTACAAGGGAAGTTGCACGGTATGATGTGTGATTGAAGTGTGATGGCACAATTGGTATGTGATGGATGTATGTGTGGGAAATGTTTGAAGTGCACAAGTGTAGAAATGATTATCTATAGTGATGCAAAGAAGAGGAATGGAGTAGCTGTTGGTGCAGTGGATTGTGATTTCGGCAGAGAGATGGAGGTGGTGAAGCACTGTGGTGTTTGACAGTGTTATATTTTGTTGTGGAGTAGTTGATATCTGGTTATGTATAACAGTGGAGGTGCAGGCACTTGTTAAGGGTAGTGTAATGGTGATTTTGCTGTAGATTGTGGGAAAGAGGTTAGTAACAAGTTGACAGTGATGTATGATATTCAGATGAATTGAAGATGGAAGTAGAGGTTGTGGTGTGGAGGTTTGCTGGAGAAGTGAGGGAGTATGCTTGTAGGCAGGAACTGAGAGTAAAAAAAAGTGAAAAATGTAAATGTAAAAGGAGAAAAATGTAAATGTAAAAAAATTGCAAGTGTAAATGTAAATTAATAGTAATAAAAATTCTAATTTTGAAATTGTGTATGTTTTTTACAGAAATATAAACAGAAAAACAACAAGCACACAATCAAAATGCAAGCAAAGATCAAACAACAAACACACAACTCAACACACACACACACACACACACATATATATATATATATATATTAAAAATGCAATTCACATGCAAAATTAACATGATAAAATCAAACAACAAATAATCGAAGAGTAAAAATTAAAATCAAATTAATTCCCCGGCAACGGCGCCAAAAACTTGTTGAATCGGCTAACTTTATATCGGATTAGAAAATAGTCAAAAAATTATGTAACATAAATAACCGCAAGCGCACAGCGTACAATTTTAGTACGTGGTGAGTACGGGTCGATCCGTATGAAATTGAATTGATTTTTAAAGATCTACTCAATCAAATTAACCAAAGAGTTTGAAAATTGTTTTAAACTAGAGAATAAGAGAAAACTAACTACAAGCAAAAGTGAATAAAAAATACTAGAGTAGAAGGCAATTTGGAGGCAATTTCCTTCTCATGATCACATAAATCAACAAAATGAAATTATGATCTCTCTTTGGTCATTAGTGAATTTAGTTGATGTTTTATCATAAGTATGGCCTATTTGTGCTATTAATTAGCCCAACATAAACCATCAAACTTTAACACACCCACTAAACCACTTGTTAACTCTCATGAAAATGACGATGAAGTTGAAGTTAAAATCTATTCTAAGCATGATCTATTTGCTATTGATTCGTAATATAGACCATCAAATTTTGATTCTCAAATCCACTTCATTACCATAATCATATGTAGATGAATAGGTGATTTGTGTTTATGTTTGTTTAAGCATAGCCTATCTGGTATCAACAACACAGGCTATCAAATTGAAAGCTAAAACAACAAAGTTTAACCACATCAAACATTTTAATTAACCACAAAAAGAGATCAAAAATTAGCAAAATGTTTAATCTACATGATTAAGAGAGCTTCATTACCCCTAAATTGAAGGGGTTTAGCTTCTCATATCTATTATCATTTCAACAAATGTAGAGTTTAACATGAAGCAAAAACAAGAGGAAAATGCAAGCTAATTAAAATTGAAAGAGAATTAAACTACTTGCATAAATTAAATCTAAGCTACTAACATAAAAGAAAAAAACAAGAGTTAAAATAGCATGAATTAAATTGCATTAAGAAAATTACATAAGAAGAAAATGGCTAAGGAGACATAAAAGAGAGAAAGAGAGGTTATATTTACAATTTGTGCCTACAACTAAACTAATTAAAGAGTAGGCTAAGAGCTAATTACATGAAACAAAAGGGGTATTTATACATGCCTAAAACCGTAATGCATATTTTAAGGGACTACCCAAAATATTCTTTTAGAAATGTAACCTCCAAGTAATCATTAGCATGAGCATAATCCTCCATTTAAATTTGCATGTAGTTTTAATCATGTGCATTAGCTCTTAATAGGGGATCATGGTAAGTGGGTAGGTAGGGTCCTTCATTTTTATAAAATGATTTATTTGCACCTTCATTTTGCCTTCTTCACTTGTGCATGCATATTTCCATTAAGCCTTCTTCATATTTCCATTCAAATTCATACAAATAAAAATAAAATACATAAATAAATAAATATTCTCAAAATTAATACATGCACAAAATGACCATTTTGCCCTTATATGAAGATGAATAAATAATGGTTTGAAAATAATTGAAATTTTAGTTTAAACATGTTAAAATACATTATATGCACATTTATATAGTTAAATTATATTAAATATGGAAGTAAAATATGCACATTTATGAGCAAATTATTAACCCTCGGATCAAATCCAAGCCGACCAACATCGACCCTTTATTGCTAAAAAAACCCTATCTAATGACGCCACCTAACTTTACAAGTGTAACTCATCTCAGGTAAACTATATAGAAATGAAATTCAACAACAAAAAGCTTGTATAGAGTAATTGACCAAACTTTGCCACCAAAGCATAGTGGAGATAGCGAGGGAAGAAGGTTATTCCCCATTTAGTGAAATGATCATTATGGCAGACTTCCTAAAGAATATCAAAGCTCCATCAATTGAAAATTTGATGGAACTACTAACCTGACTGACCACATCTGTACTTTGGAATACTATATGGAGAATGGCTTGATGCAAGCTTTACCTGAACTAATTAGCCAGTGTGACCTCTTGATGGTTTAGGAGGTACAGACTTGGGGAGGTCCATTCATGGTAGCAACCACTTATAGATATTCTAAGGAAATTTAATTCAGCGAGAGAAGCTTCCCCAGATGTGAATACTATGTCAGGTGTAAAGAAGGGAAAGAATGAAAGCCTATGAAATTTTGTAAAGTGCTTCAAATCTAAGGCGCTATGGATCGGCGTAACCAGTGAAGAAGCGCCATTGATGGTGGCCCATGCTGGGGTTAGAAGAGGAACGCCTATGTGAGGGAAAAACAATAGGAAACCATGCCATAGCATGAAGGCTTTTTACGAAAGGTCCACTAGTTATATCAGGATAAAAGAAGCCGAGTCTATGGCATAACCTCAAAAGACGACTTCCCCTAGTTATGATAAGAAAGCGGGGCAGAATGGTACCATCCCCTTGCAAAGCATCAAAAGGAACTGAACTGCACTATCCAAAGACATCCCTTACTCACATTTCAGGCTAGATTTATGAGATGACTTGGAATGAGCTTACATACAATGTACTAAATAAGAGGAAGAAAGCAAAATAGAACTGAGGCAGAGCGCTTCCACATAGTCAATGTCCACACTTCTTACAACTGCAAATACTTGAAGAATGAAATAGAGAGGCCGATTCGGAAAGGTTACATGGGCAGCTTTCAAAGGTTGACGACAAAAATAGAAACAAAGTTCTCACTCCTCACTCGAATGAGAATCTAGCAGGAAATCCTTCCAATCTCATATCCTTAATTATGGTGGTCCATATCTCACAGGAACGAGCAAAAAAGCACAACAGCATATGACTATCTTCCATATCAAACAAAAGCACCATAGGAAATTGTCTTCACACGAGCTAATGCCGCAAGAGTTGTCTTCCCCTATCAAGACCCACTTATAGTTATGAATTGCAGAATTATGGATCATAAGGTTAATTAAACACTAGAGGTGAGGGTGAATCGTGTCTTCTAATTTTTATAAATCCTTTGAAAATTCTTTCAAGATCATTATTAATCAACACAGAATGAACAATCACTTATGAAAACACAGATAGTATAAATACAACAAAGTAAAAGGTAGGGAATTATAGAGATCATACCAGGGATTTTTATACCGGTTCGGAGTTACTTTACATCTAGTACCATACAATTGCCTGTACGGGTTTCTTTTCCAATTGCCATTATTTCAATGGGAAAACAGAAAACCCAATACAATCTTGATTTCAACTCTACAAGACACACCCTTTAGATATTACGAGCACTAGGTATGCTCACTTGATTCGAATGGGACATGAGCACTCCCACTTGGATTTTTGGGACACCAAGCACATCTAGTTGATTTGAATGAGCTAAATCACACTTAAGAAAATACAACTAGAGTTTAATGGTTTTTCCAAAGACAATTTCTTAATCTTTGGTTACTATTGATCCTATAGCCTCTTGGACATCACTTTGATCTTTGACTGAGAGAGAGATGATTGAAATCAGAGAGTAAATAGTAGAGAATTAATACTGGAGAAAACTAAATTGATTTTGGTTTGATTTTAAGATGATTTGAATAAATTTTCACTTGAAATTTTGGCGGAGTACGAGGAGATAATAAGAAAGTAGTTGTTAAAAATTCGTTTGAAATATATATATATAGGATAAACAAATATGTCCGTTCGTGAAGAGTTACAATGAACAGATACTTCATTTCAAAATTTGATTTTGAAATTTACGGCATGTATGTCGACATGTGATCTGCCTACATGTCAACAAAGGTTGGTTTGTTTTGAAAACTTATTTATGTTAAAAAAATTTGAACATCTTATGCTTTGTAAAATATTTTGATACTTTGTAAAATAGTTTAAACATAATTTATAAACATTTTAAACTTTAAAGAACTTTTATAAAATATTTTTGAATATATATAAAATATATACTTTAAAGAATAAGAAAATGAGAAGATAGAGATTAAAGATTGCTACCATGGACTTTAACTATGTTCTATGATTATATATATTATATCATAATCTTGAGATCTTCATATCTTGATCTTTATATCATGAGTCCCCATGTCCATTTCTTGTGTCTTTATACTATACAATCTTCGATTTAATACCCATATAATATCTTCAACTTGACAAAAAACATTAGTATCCATATTTTATATGAATATATTATTATTACTAAGGTTGTTATCAACAAAATCAATAACTGTAGTACTAACAATAATCATAGTGCAGATCAAAAATTGCACCATGAAAAAGTTCTTTGTGGGTTCCAAAAGCTGAGTCAATGTAATCTTCAAATCAGCATATGACAAGATGAAACTACCATCAGAAATTCCTAAACCCAGTCCTAAACATATCTATGGCTTCAGCTATACTGCGACAGTCCTTGTTGGGTCATCCCGCCTGCTCATCACAACCGGAGCAACACCTCTCAAATCCTTTTATGCGAGATTTCTTATCATTGACTAGTCGTCGTCATATAATTCCTTCTTGGGAAGACCCGCTCTGATGGTTTTAGGGCAATCATCTCCCAGAAAGACTTGCTAATGACATATCATACTCCTATTGGGATAGGCTTAATGAGAGGAGAACAATTTTTTGCTAGGGAGTTGTACAAAGTAAGTCTTAACTCTAGCAATAAAATTATTAAAAATTACTTTGTTGTCCTTTCTGATATTGTGATAATGGTAATAAAATCAGACCAGTTCAAAAAGTCACATAAGTACCAAAAACTAGTGCTAATGCCAAAATAAGTCATCCCACAACTATATGGAAAGAAAAAAGGAAATATATACACATGATCAGCACTGATGAGTATAACTTGGTCTATGTACAATAATTCTCCGAAGAAGCCTAGAAACAAGCGCTGTCATTCAATCCTCAACCCAAAGAGGAAGAAGAAAATAAGGTTGATCCAAGGTTAAGGTAGCAAAGAAAGAGTTTGAGCCCATAGATGACCTCAAAGATGCACAAACGGATTCAAAAGAACCCATAAAGATCCTTAAAGCAAAGAAGACCCTCAACATAGAAGCTTGAGTGGAAAAAATTGGCTTCTTAAAAGGGTCGGTAGACATATTTGCTTGGATATATTATGGCATGGTAGGAATAGACCCAACCATTATCTGCCATACACTCAACATCAATCTTGATACCCATCCAGATAAAAGCGTAGAACTTTAGATCAAGAAAGATATGACGCTATGTACAAAGAGGTCAAAAAGTTAACAGAAAATGGGTTCATAAGGGAAGTATACTACCCAAAGTGGATTGCCTACCCAGTACTTGTAACGAAGTCTAATGGAAGACCTGTGTTGATTATACCATCCTTAATATGACCTACTCTAAGAATAGCTTCCCCTTACCTAGAATTGATCAATTAGTAGATGTGGTTAGTGGACATGAACTACTCTCATTCATGGATGCATGCCAAGGATACAATCAAATAGCCATGTTCAAACCAGATTAGGAGCATACTAGTTTTGTGATAGACAAGGGCTTGAGTTGCTACAAAGTTAGGGTGTTTAAGCTAAAGAATGCTACGGTAACTTAATAAAGACTAGTTAATATGATGTTCTTCAAGCAAATTGGGAAGAACGTTGAAGTATATGTAGATAACATGCTAGTTAAGTCAAAGGTAGCATCAAATCAAATCCAAGACTTGTGAGAAACGTTTAATGTCCTAAGGCTGTACAACATGAAGCTAAACCCAATAAAGTGCACTTTTGTTATTCAATCGGGCAAGTTCCTATGGTACATAGTGAGTGCTTGTGGCATTTAAGAGAATATAGAAAATCGAAGCCATAAGGAAGATGGGAATTACAGTAAATCAAAAGGACCTAATAAGCTTAAATGAAAGAGCAGCACTAAGTAGATTCATCTCAAAATCAATCGAGAAGTGCATACCGTTTTTTGATCAGGTAAAAAAGGGGCGAAGTTTTGACTAGATTGAGGAGTGCAAGGCAACATTCCAAAACTTGAAAGACCATTTGGTCAACAAACCCACACTCTCCAAACCAATGATGGGTGAGGACATATATGTGAACTTATATGTATACCTAGCTATAACTGATAAAGCTATTGGTGCTGCAGTTGTTTGAGAAGATGAAGGAACCTAAAGGCTGATCTACTTTACAAGCAAGCGTTTGTCAGGAGCAGAGCTGAATTATTCCATCATTGAATAGCTAGTATACAACCTTCTCCTCACAGCAAGAAAGTTGTGGCCTTATTTATTGGCAAATCTGATCAAAGTCCTAGACAAACTATTTAGGCAAGTACTACAAAAGCCATAGACATCAGGTCACTTGCTGAAGTGGGCAATGGAGCTGACCCAATATGACATCAACTACTACCTAGGAAAGGAAATCAAGGATTAGCCACTAGCAAACTACATCGAAGAATGCACAATGCCAACTGGGCCCTAATCAGAGGAAGTGAAACCATTCTCATAGTTCTAGCAATTATATATTGATGGAGCTCCAAACGAACAGGGGGTAGAAATTGGTTATATGCTATCTGTCCAGATGAACAAAAGCTATATGGAGTAGTATAGCTAGGATTCAAGGTAACCTATAGTGTGGCAGAATATGAAGCTCTCCTTATAGGTTCACTAATGGCCCAAGCAATAAAGGTAACCCATGTTAAAATTTACAACGATTCCTAATTAGTTATGAATCGACTATAAGGTAATTACCAAACGAAGGAGCCAACATTAGCAAATATGTTGAACTTTTTAAGAAACTATTTGAGAAGTTTGAACGATTTGGTATACAACAGATTTTGTGAGAAAACAACTCCTCCGTTGACTCATTAACCAATCGCAAGTACCAAAGTAGCCAATGAAATAAAGGCAGTCCCAATTGGATATCAGGCGGAGTCGAGTATCACAGAGGAAAACCAAATACTGGTTTTGACTTGATCCCAATGAGAAATGATCCAAGGGGCCTAAAAATAGGAAACGGAAGGAGATCAAGGTTAGTCCCTGTACCATCCCCTATTTTAAGGCGCGGAATTAAGTACTATCGATGCTACTGCCATCTATAGTATTAGTCTCTGGTGACAAAATGTGGATATATTAATCGTATCAATAACATCAAAGCATAAAAATATGAAATATTTTAAACATAATTTCAAAACAAACTTTCACATTCATTTCAAATTCATAATTTCATATTCGGTACATAATCCCAAACGTTGCCTTGGTTTAGATGAAATATAATTATTACAAAATACTCCAAGAGTGACATATGAAGGTACCCCTTTGGTTGATCAAAGTTACTAAATAGACAGATATATCTACTGCCAATACATTCATACAACAACTAGTATAACACAATGGATAATAGCAATAGATAGGCTCCTACATAGCCAGCTTTGCCTAATGCACGTCTCTGGTAGCTTTATTTTCCTATAAACCCTTATCGCTGACCAATTCAAATCAAATTTTGAGCACCTGAGAGTTTAAGAGCAAAATATGAACTTCGATTTTGACAAAAGCCTGGTGTGAAGAATAATATGTCATCTTGGTTTTTATAGATATCTAATGAGACCACGTTGTTGAGCGGAACGGGATTTCCCCTCACTAAAATCCCTTTTAAAATGTAACTTTTGCAAAACTAAATCCTGCAACCACAATGGTTTAATAGACAATATAAATAATCATGTGCATGCATTCTACATGGGTAATCAAGAATCTTCGTCAAATCCATTGATTATCCGTCCCAATGTTTAGTTTTCATAGGGTAACTACCAACCTTCATGGCTGACTCGAGCCTACCAGATATACCAGATTTCCTAACTGAATGTTACAAGAAACTAGATGGTCTGTTCAAAAAACCTATCCTAGTGTTTACCTAACTATCTATCAGTCTCATACTTTTGCTAGGCTTACTACGAACCTAAAGGTTTTGCAGGCCAACCTATAACCTACTTATCTTTATGTATTCCTTTCTGTGTGTAAACTTACTTTTAGTCTTACCCTTGACAAAGCCTTACGCACAGGAAGTTTGGACTTATATCAACTAGGGGCTAACACCTAAAGTATAGGGTGCTACCCTACACCAATCATATCTAATTTTATAATCTCTTGGTCAAATTTATCCTATCACAATCTATCTAAAAGTGATGACAAGGACAATAATCTCTTTAGTAAAAATCCTGGGCTAAATACCCTTTTATATTTCCTTGAAAACAAAATCTTTGCAAATGATTTAACCCTTGAAATCATATTTTAAAACAAGGAAATTATAGCCCTTTACTTTACCCTAAAATATTTAGGCTATAATATATGCATTTATAAATTATATTGATGAATCTTGAAATCACTTGGAAGTTATCTCACTTTGAAACCATAGGCTATAGAGCCTAAAACTATATAGAACCTCTATATTGATATATAACATGGCAAATATATAGCCTACGAGGGTCTTCGCCCCTCTAAATATATTAAAGTCTATGTATTACAAAATATAAGGTTATATGCTCGAAGTTAACTACTTTGTATAGCATATTATAAAGCCTTAAAAGATATTCGATGACATTGGTGAATCTCGACATCAATGTCTTAAGGAAAATAAGAGGCATTATTAGGGCCAAAGTGATAATAGGTGGCAACCTAGCC
The DNA here is from genome assembly GCA_030737815.1 of Allium fistulosum. Lineage (NCBI taxonomy): Eukaryota > Viridiplantae > Streptophyta > Magnoliopsida > Asparagales > Amaryllidaceae > Allium > Allium fistulosum. Next base: position 335,023,504 of record CM060902.1, on the reverse strand, counting down.
TTCTTTGAATATAGGTGTCAAAGATTAAAGTAAGAATCGTTAAGGTCGAAATAATATAACACGGCATAATTTATTTCTTTGAAAACATGTAGCAATGGATAAAGTTGAAGTTGATAAAATGCGGCACTATATAGCCGATGATGTGGCTTCCTTGCCATTCGGAGTCATTATCAAAATATGCGGCATCATTATCGTCGCTATAAGTTACTTCGAAAACAAAAAGGTCGGCGACGTTATATACGAGGAACCATGCCCTTTTATATAAAACACAACATCGACATCAACGCCTATATTTGGAAACATGCGGCATTGTCCTCGGCGAAGTCCATGATATCGACTTCGATGATATGGTTTCTACTTCAACCAAGTAGAACCATTCCATATCAATCATAGTTGATGTCTGTTAGCACCAAAATTGGTCACTAACACCCAAACGCCGTTAAAAACACCAATTCACGGTTACAGATCACAGATAGAATGTATGTAAAGAGTATAAATATGAAGAACAATCAAAAATTAAAAAAAGCAGTAATAACACGGGATTGATAGTGGTTCGACTAACTCCGACCAACGTCCACTCCAGAAATTTCCTTTTTATCGATTAGAGAATTTATTACATTTACAATCCCAAGTTTTTAAAACAAAAAATGGCAGAGTAACTTGAACAGCCTTTTGTAGAAGAAGTTATAGAAGAACAGAATAAGAATCCCTTTTCTGAAGCCCCGCCTGCCGTATTTACATGCAAAATCCAGGTTACTACGCTTCCTGGGCGACACGGGCCCACCAAAACTATAGTCGATTCCACACTGTCGACCATCGATTTCCTGGAGTATAAACTATACCAACCCCAAGAGACCCGGGTAGTGACCTGAAACAGCCTCCATTTTGACCCGAAGTAGATTGCAATGTGACTCCAAGCAAAAACATACCGACCCCTTGCTTTATGCCGGCCTGATTTTCCCAAGTCCGACCCGAAGTATTTCCATTACCGACCCAAAGCAAAAAAAACATGTCGATCCCAACTCCTCATAGCCGAACCCAAGTGACCCGAGTCATGACCCAAAGCAAGTTGACCTATGACTCGAAGCAGATTGCAGCACAACTCGAAGAAAAAATATACCGACCCCTTGCTTTATGCCGACCTAATTTTCACAAGGCCGACCCAAAATATTTCCATTACCGACCCAAAGCAACCAAAAACATGCCGATCCCAACTCCTCACAGCCGACCCCAAGTGACCCGAGTGATGACCCAAAGCAGGTTGACATGTGACTCGAAGCAAACTGCCGTGCGACTCCAAGCAAGAACATGTTGACCTAAGAATTTGCCGACCCCATCTCCAAGCTTTTGTGCCGATCCAAAACCTGTTGCCCACCCGAGGATGCTTGCTCCTTGACCCGAAGTAGTGTCGAACCCATCATTTTATGACGAACCTTCAAGATACATGCCAACCCCAAGTGACCCGGCTAGTGACCCAAAGTAAACATCCTCCTGAATCGAAGTAAACACCGACCCCTTCAAAACATGTCGATCCCTATTGACCCAAAGCAAAGCCTCACATGACTCGAAGCAACCACCATAAAAGCCCAAAGTAAATCCAATAATGACTCGATGCAAAATCCAAACAATACGAAATGACTCGATTTTTGTCGAAACTCATATTTCAAGTATCCCGCAGCTTTTGTCCATCGAATATGCCGAATCCCTGCTTCATAATCATGTTTATCATCCATGATTGATCGTCTATCCTTCTAGTCGAGTCGAACCCATAGTATTCCAACCTAGACAACCGTGTAGTCAATTGGGTTAAATCCGTCTGTACACTGGTTTGCCAAAAGGCGGGTTAACACTTTGCCCCCCAAAACATGCCTTGCGATCGGAAGGCATGTTTTGTATTGCCATAGGTCCAAAATTCCAAGGTTTATAATCCATTGATCGCCAAATTCAGCCTTGAATCCAATCCATTGCCAAGCCAATTCCTCGATCACTCTGGATCATTAACAAAACACACGACTATTCTGAGTCGATAATCAATTCTGAATTCATTCCAAATCCATTAACTGAATCCACGATCTCTCCGGATCGTTTTATCCGAGTCCGAGACCTCTCCGAGTCCTGTAATCCAAATTGAGGACTTCGTCGGTCCAAATCCAAAACTGGGACCTCGTCGGGTCTTATAATCCATATCCGGGACCTCGCCGGGTCCATATCAAAAGTCGGGACCTCGCCTGGTCCATGTTCGAAACCGGGACCTCGCCTGGTCCTATAATCCATACCCGGGACCTCGCCGTGTCCATATCCAAAACCGAGACCTCGCCGGGTCCTATAATCCATAACCTGGACCTTGGCGGGTCCATATTGAAAATTGGGACTTCGCCGGGTCCTATAATTTATATCCGAGACCTCGCCGGGTCCATATTCTAATCCAGGACCTCGCCGGGTCCATATCCTAATCCAGGACCTCTCCGGGTCCATATCCAAATCTAGGACCTCTTCGGTTCCTGTAACTCAAATCTGGGTTATTTTATCCTACTCCGGCCTCGACTATCCGGTCAAGGACTTAATTCGTAGGGTATCCTTCTTTGGCCTCAATCCCCAATCGAGGACTTTTATCCTCCGACCTTGACTCACCGGTTGAGGCTTTGTATTCTACGGCCTCGACTCTCCGGTCGAGGACTTATATTCTCCGGCCTCGACTATCCAGTCGAGGACTTATATTTTTCGGGTTTTCACCGAGCATAGTCCATACTTGATGACTTTTTTACCAAAAACTAGAGGAAAATCCAATCAAAACCTAAACTGAAATCCAGATCAAACCAGAAAACCAAAAATCCATATCAAAAATCTAAACCAACATCCAAACTAGAAAAGTAACAAAACCAAGAGTTCAAACCAAACTCTAAAACCAAACCAGAAAAAGCAAATATCCAAATCAGAAAGAAAAACCAGATTTCACAAACTAGAGCATCATGGTTTATCAACATCTTAGAGCATGCCTAGGGGCTATCTCCATCTCCGTATATCAGTAAGAAACTTAGCCATCTGCCCAGAGTTTGTTACTTATTCCATACTATCCCGATTAGTTGATGACCTGTGCCTTTAAGCCGGGCTCATTCTAGTTTGTGGTGGGTGATGGCTACTCTTGTTCCATCATCGCTGCCCAATTCCTAGAAAAGCCAACAAGATCCATGCCCTTAGTTCCATTGGGAGAGTAGTGCGCATCCTTGTGAATGATTAATGTCGATCCATTTTCCTTGGTTGGGGGCTTGCCCCTAGTCATTCCAATGCATGTCCAAGCCAACTGGTCTTCGTTCCAAGTCCTAGATTCCAAATTCCAGCTATTTCGACATCCATAAATAATCTCCGATCATCGTTTCCATCCTGCCCCCGAGTCCATGAGCGGATTCCAGATTATCCTTTTCCGTACGAGCCTTTATATTCCAACTAGTTAGATCCATCTCCTTAGGAAGCTTATTATCTACATTCAACATATTGCTTGCTTCTTTTCATTGGTACTGCGCTCCAGCTTCATGATCCTCATTTCCAGCATCCCCTGCAACTCCATTCCCTTGACTTTGCACTCCATCTTGTCCAACCTGTCGGAGCAGGTTCTGCATCATTTCCTCTTGCCTTTTTAGCATCCCTTCCTGCATAGCATCCATCATCATCTCCATCTCATCTATGGTGATGAAAACTGAGGTCTGATTAGCTCCTAAGGAAGCCTTCTGACTTCCTTCATGCTGACTCCTTTCCGTTCTCTGTCTCCTTGTTGATTGCTTTGCTAAAGTTTCCAGAATCCGAGTTCCTAAGCCTTTAAATCCAAAATCCAATCTTTAGAATCCCTGAGTGTTAGCTTTCTCAGTGAAGGCACCAAAATGTTAGCACCAAAATTGGTCACTAACACCCAAACACCATTGAAAGCACCAATTCATAGTTACAAATCACAGATATAATGTATGTAGAGAGTATAAATATGAAGAACAATCAAAAATTAAAAAGAAAGCAGTAATAATACAGGATTTATAGTGTTTCGACTAACTCCGACCTACGTCCACTCTAGAAATTTCCTTTTTATTGATTAGAGAATTGATTACATTTACAATCCCACGTTTTTAAAACAAAAAATGACAGAGTAACTTGAACAGCCTTTTGTAGAAGAAGTTATGGAAGAACAGAAAGAGAATCTCTTTTCTGAAGCCCCGCATGCCATATTTATAGATAAAATCTAGGATACTGGGCTTCCTAGGCGATACGGGCCCACCAAAACCATAGTCGAGTCCATACTATCGACCACTGATTTCCTGGAGTATAAAATATACCGACCCTAAGAGACCCGGGTAGTGACCCGAAGCGGATTACAATGTGACATCAAGCAAAAACATACCGACCCTTTGCTTTATGCCGACCTGATTTCCCCAAGGCCGGACCGAAGTATTTCCATTATCGATCCAAAGAAACAAAAAACTTGCCGATCCCAACTCCTCACAGCCGACCCAAGTGACCCGAGTCCTGACCCAAAGCAAGCTGACCTATAACTCGAAGCAGATTGCAGTATGACTCAAAGTAAAAACATACCGACCCCTTGCTTTATGCCGACCTGATTTCTCCCAAGGCCAACCCGAAGTATTTCCATTACCGACCCAAAGCAACCAAAAACATGCCGATCCCCTCTCCTTATAGCCGACCCCAAGTGACTAGAGTCATGACCCAAAGTAGGTTGACCTATGACTCGAAGCAAACTGCCATGCGACTCCAAGCAAGAACTTGCCGACCTGAGAATATGCCGACCCCATCTCCAAGCTTTTGTGCCATTCCAAGAACCTGTTGCCAAACCGAGGGTGCTTGCTCCTTGACCTGAAGTAGTGCCGAACCCATCATTTTATGCCGATCCCTCAAGATACATGCCGACCATAAAAATATGCCGTCCTCAAGTGACCTGGGTAGTGACCCGAAGTAAACAACCTGCCGACCCGAAGTAAATAGCGACCCCCTCCATAACATGTCGATCCCTATTGACCCGAAGCAAAGCTTCACCTGACTCGAAGCAACCACCATAAAAACCCGAAGTAAATATGATGACAACAACCCAAAATGACTCGATTTTTGTCGAAACTCATAGTTCAACTATCCTACGCCTTTTGTCCATCGAATATGGCGAATCCCGGCTTCATAATCATGTTTATCATCCATGATTGACCGTCTATCCATCCAGTCGAGTCGAACCCATAATATTCCAACCTCGAGAACCGTGCATTCAATTGGGTTAAATCTGCATGTACGCTGCTTTGCCAAAAGGAGCGTTAACAATGTCCTATGTATCGCACATGATTGGCATCGAACACCATGGAGACGGCACGATGAAGTGCGGCACCGTCTACCTCTTTGTGACAAAGCATTAAATAATAGAATAACTGTTTTGTTACTAATAAAAGTAATTTCTTTTTCACAAACTCCAAATGTCTATCAAATTCTTATTGGTTAACAAAACTTTATCAATTTTCTTTTCCAAAAATCTGCATTAAAGCAGATTTAGCAATTCCAACATCATTTGTAAACCTTGCATTTTATATTTATATATTAATATAATAATTTAGCTTTTCTAGCTCAAATAATTCATAATAAATTATAAACACTTGTAAAAAATCCCTAAAAATTACATTAAATCGAATTTATTATTTTCTTTAACATTAAAGAATTTCTGAACCCAAGACAATCTGGTCAAAAGACAAATTATCAATCAGTCGGTTTGCATCCTTTGTAACCGTGCTTCTGAAAATGTGGGGCACTTGTTTTTCAATTGCTTATTTTCCTTCCAATTGTGGAAACGGATTCTTCAACATATTACTGAGTGTCCTCCTATCAGAGATTTCTCTCTCGAGTGGGTTCGAATCTTTCAACATACCAGGTGGGCATCGGCCTCTTCATCTCGATTTCTTTGATTCCTCAAGCTTACCATTGCGGCGATTTGGGAAGAAAGAAATTCTCGTAGATTCTTGCAGACTTCCTCGTCGATTACCGCCCTTTTTTTCAAAATCGTCCAGTGATGTATCGTTGTTTCTTTTTCAGGGTCTTTGGCTGTATATGTTTGCTTTGTAGCCGTTGATCTTTGTTCTTTGTTTTTGTTTTAATAAAATGTGGACTGTCCACGATAAAAACAGGCTGGCTTTGCCAAAAAAAAAGAATTTCTGAACCAAAAACTGTAATTAATTTTTTTACTAACTGAAACCTGAAATAACCAATTTTCTTTCCTTGAGAAAATCAGAAATATTCATATGTTATCATAAAATTATGAAATTTAAAACACATTTCTAAAATAAAGTTCCTAACATCATATGCAAATTTCAAGTCACTTGGGTATCATATGATAGGTTTTCCAACTCAAACATATTAATAAATTCCATAATAAATCATATAACTTCGTCAAATAGCATATATCATCCAACCATTTGAAACATGGCATAATAACATCAAAAGATTCAGGTTTTCACTTGAAACCGAAAATAATAGATAAAACTTGAGATGCATAACGATATTCACCTTGAATGGTTTAAGAAGGTTAAGATTTGTATTTGATTTGATTCCTCGAAGCTTCAGCCTGACTTTTCTAAATTTTCTTCTCTTGAATCACCTTGATGATGGTCAGCCTTTGCTTGCTCTATTTTCATTTTTGTGTGAATGAAGTTTGGGAGGAAATGAGAGTGAGAGAATATCTATTAAGGGACTATGCTCTTCCCTATTTTGCCCACATCACATCCTCCTTCTTATTAATGTTCTAATTAATTTCATTAATTCATTAATTAAGGCTCGACCCATTTTAATTATCAAATCGCAATCTCCTTATCATTCTACATTATTATTTTACTCATCTAATTAAATATTCTAAATAATGTTAATCAAAATTAGGGATATTATATATTCTCCTCCTTAAAGAATTTCATCCTTGAAATTATGATAAGTTTCACACATCAAACATATAAGCATAGAAGTAAAACATACCATCAAATAATTTAGGATAAGTGTCCCAAATCCTATCTATGTCTTCCCAGCACAGTCTCTCTTGTCTTCACTCCACTAGGCTTTTATTAGTCTGACTGTCTTTTTCTTAGCTTTTTCTCATCCTTGGCCACAATAAAAACTGGTTGTATAATAATTGCCATGTCTAGTTCCACTACTAAGTCTTCCAAGGTAGTCAGAGTTATAGTAGTCTTTGGATCTCGAACACCCTTCCTCAGATGAGAAATATGAAAAAAACTATGGACTCCTACCAAACTGCTTGGTAACTCTATCTTGTAAGCGAGTTTCTCGATCCTTTCAGTGATAAGAAATGGTCCAATGAATCCTGGTGCTAATTTCCCCGACTTTTCGAATCTTTTTACACCCTTCGTCGAGTGATACTTGAAAAAACATTATCTCTAACCGAGAATTATATGCCTTTTCGCTTCTTATCTGCAAAACTTTTCGGCCTAGACTAAGATTCCTTTATTCTAGCTCGAATCAACTCAATCTTTTATGAAACTTCTCTTACCATATCTTGATAAGAACTAACTTATCTTTTTTTTCCAATCAATATACAAGAGATTTGCATGGTCTTCCATACAAAGCTTCAAAAGGTGCCATCCCTATACTAGCGTAATAACTATTATTATAGGAAAACTCAACCTAGTGTAAATAGTCTTCTCATGACCCACCAAAATCTAGTACACAAGCCCTCAACAAATCTTTAAGTACCTTATTGACTCACTCTTTTTTCTCATCCATTTATAGGTGATAAGAAGTACTCATCTTAAGCTTGGTACCTAATACCTCCTATAGACTCTTCCAGAATTCACTAGCGAACAAGGCACCTCTATCACCAACTATACTACTAGGAATCCTATGCAGTTTAACAATGTTCTTCATTAATAACTTAACTAAAACCGATGACCTCATTGTCGACTTAATGGGAATAAAATGTGCACTTTTGGTCAATCTATCTACCCTAGATACTTTCATTTCCCCTGTTCGACCTTGGCAAACCATTTATGAAATCCATAGATATAGAATCCCATTTCCATACCGGTATGGCTAAAGGCTGAAGCAATCCACTTGGCTATCGATGTTCGGCTTTTACTTGCTGGTAATTCAGACACTGTTTTACCCATAAGCTTGCATCCCTTTTCATAAACTCCCTGAAGAAACTTCTCTTCATATTCAGATACATCTTAGTCCCTTTATGATGAATAGTAAACTTCAATCGATGACACTCCCTAAGGACTTCTTTCCTTAGGTCTTCACATCTACAATGACCCACTATGCCATAAGGTGAATCAGACAATAGTGATCAATCAACATAAGGTAGATTTTTTTATCCCACTATTTACTGCTGTCTCATACAACATATGGAAACAATTATATGTCGTTTGAATAGCCCCTGAAATCTCTATGTTCATGCTTGTGATTCAAACAACATTTTATCTGTTGTCTAATTGAAGTTATCAAAAAAAATTATTTTTAGCTCCATATTTTTCCTCTCAATATTTTCGTGGCCACGTTACTTAATTATTCCCTCTTCATTTTCATTTCATTCCGTCTTTGCAAAATATATTTCCTTCTTCTCAAAATTTTCCCTCTTCTCAAAATCAAATTGTCAAAACCCTAAACTTGTCTTCCATTTGTCTTCGACCCATCTTTTGGAATTAGGTTTTCAAATTGGAAGAACCCTAATCGAAGCGCTGGTTGATAACGAAATCGCCTACATACCTTCATTGATTTTGATGGTAATCAAAGCAGCGGAACTATGACGAAATCGCCTACCCTAATCTGACTTGTTCAATGCTAATTCTTCGACCCGTCTTCTATTGTCGAGAGATACTGATGGTAATTGATTGGTATAATTTCCGCCCCTTTCGATTTTGTATCGTTCTTGACTTGTTTCGATGCCGATGATGAAATGGGTTTTTATAGGGATTGAATCCCTATATTTTGATTGAACGATTATTTGTAACTTGCATTACTTGATCATTGTTCGAATATATTCTGACTTGTTTAGGTTTATTTATGTTTTTTGATTGGTTTTTCTGATACTAATGCTTTACATAATTTGTTCACTTCATTGTTTCGTTGGTTCGAGTATCTTTATGCTTAGTTGATTACTGCAAATCCTTTTCTTGTACATGATTGCATCTTAGTTGATCTTGTTTGTACTTTCTGTATATTGTTGTGTTTCTTGCTTAGTTGATGATGAAGGCAGTTTGGTTGGTTCATGACCTTGCTTTGATGCTTATGTTGGCTGTTTTACCAATGCTTATGTTTGGTTATTTGTTTGGCCTGATGCTTCACACTGAGTGATATACTTGTTGCCTTTCTACTCCCTATGTACATATATATATATCTTTGTGTGTATATGTATATTTGTGTGCCTGGTTATTCATTTGTATATTTAACTTTGAAAAATTCAATCTTTTATGTGTGTGTGTTACTGGTCTTGTTGGTCCATGTTCAATGTTAGAGTCTTGTCAAGGCAGTATACTACCCTGTTCAGTGCTTGAGTCTTACTGGTCCATGTTGCATTTTAGTTGAATTGTTGAATTTGTCGAGGCAGTGCACACTTTTGTGTGTGTGTTCACTTTTGCTTGGTTCATCCCTACATGCTGTTGAGTTGCCTTTCTACTTATTATGTACATATAAACATGTATATACATATGTGTATATATGTATATTAGGGTGTCTGATTATTTCAAAATGTGTTTGCTTGGTTATATATGTATGCTTTGAACTAATGCATGTGTGGTTTATATCAAGTAGTGGGTAACACACATATATGCTTTGAACTTCCATGTGTATATATATACACACACACATACATATGTATGTATGTATGTATGTATACACTTGTTCTATTGGGATAATTCCAGTTGTGGTTTAACTTCGAATTTCCGATTTTGATTTGTTAAATTTCTATGTTGATGCTTGAACTAATGTGTTCTTGTCCCCTGAAACTTGCTGTTTGGGTTAAAACTCAAGTTCTCAATATTTACCCATGACTTTTGTGTGCACCACTTTCACCTTGCTTGTACACTAATACTTGTTGAATCCCTTGCGATTGGTTTGTACTTCTACTTGTATATGTGACTGTTGTTTTGATTGTTTTTCTGCCTGGTTCAAGGTTGTGCTGAGATACTTTGGTTATTTTGTTTGTATTTCTTTAACTTATTTGTTATTGTTTTCCTTGAACTGAAATGAAATGGTGAACCGTTCTTCAGTATGTACATGCATATACATATGTGTGTGTATGTATGTGTGTGTTGCTGAATCCCTTGGCACACGATGTTCTCGATCCTATATCACTGCTTGATGTATTGTTTTTGTGATGTTATGTGTGGCACTCCCTTGAACAAGGCAGTGCACAGACTTCCTGTTTCATGGCGGTGCACACACTACCTTGTTTATGGCACTGCCATGAACAAGGCAGTGCATAGCGCTGCCTTGTCAAGGCAGTGTGTGCACTGCCTTATTCATTGTAGTGCCACTGTGCACTACCTTGTTCAATGTGTGCGCTGCCTTATCAAGGCCATGTGTTGTTGAATTGCTAGTCCATGTTGTCAAGGCAAAGATATATATATATATATATATATATATATATATATATATATATATATCACATTGGTGTGTTGGTTCTGTTTTGACTTTGCTGGTCCAGGTTGTTGAATTGCTAAAACTTGTTTTTGCTTTTATTTGGACCAGGTTAAGGCATTTTTTGTTCTATTTTGACTTTACTGCTTTGTGAGAACCTGTGGCCATGCACCCATGTACTTTTATATACTTGCACATTTATTAGTGCACATACTTATATACTTGCATCCAGTTTTCATCTTAGTGTCTATCTAAAACATGAAGAGGAAACAAATTCATAAACTGAGGAAATATTAATATTCAAATTCAATTTTTTTTGCAATTTAGGTTTTTTTCCTTTTTCGTTTTACTGCGCTACTTATTTGACAGATATAGGAGATGGCTGGACACAAACTGGAGCAAGCAAATCAAGATCAACATCATAAACAAACTCGGGTGAATGTGAGTAAAAAATGTTATATATGAGAGTGTAGAGAAATGTTGTATATATGAGAGTAATAGTGAAAGTTGTATTTGAAAATGTAAGTTGAGTAATAGTGGAAGTTGTATTATATTTGAATTTGAATTGAAATAAAGTATTAGTTTAAATAAAATTGTGATTTCTTTATTTCATATTAGTCAATATTTATATGTTGTCTAATAAAATTCTATAAATGATACTATAACATCAAACAATATATAGTTTTTTGGTTGTATTAGTGCATATCAGACGATGGGGCATATCTATGGTCTGATGTGCAATGAACTGTAGTCAAATGTGCGATGAGACAGCATGTGATTTAATGACATATAGATATGCATTTTGCCAATGAAGCATATCCATCATCCGATGCCTTTGTTTCCATAGTGCACAATCGTCCCTTCTTTCTCAATCATACGTTTTTCTCAAGACGAAAGTCCTTCAAATCATCAATCTCAGTTCCACCTTCTAATCTTCTAATTATTTCAACTAGCAATGGATCATCTCTTTGCTTAGAAGAAATTTTTAAATCCATATTGGTCAAACAACAAGGTAACATTGCGGTACTCTGATTGGAACTGGCAGTTGATTTTAATTGCACACTACAAGTAGTCAATGCTTTCAAATATTTCCATTTCGACATCATTGCTAACACTTCATTCTGATATTTTCTGTCAAGCGCATCTACAAATTTATTTCCTTTTCCTAATATGTACTCAATTCCAAAATCACAAACAACTAAAACTATAACCACCCTTGCTATCTCATATTCAACTCCTTCTAAGAGAATGCGTACCTTAAAGACTTGTGATTCGTATAAAACTCGAATCGTGGTCTCAAAAGTTAATGTCTCCACACCTTCAAAGAAAATATGATAGCAACCTAGTTTAATGCATGAGTCGAATATTTAATTTCATGCGATCTGAGCCATTTTGAAGCATAGGCAATCACTTTACCCCTCTGCATTAACACAGCTCCTAATTATATTCCACACAACACCAGAACTGTCATTTTGTAACGGTTATAACCGTTGGTAGCAGGTACGTTATAATTTTTTTTACATATTTTGTAACGGTTATAACTGTTGGGAATTTTGGTCATTCCCAACGGTTATAACCGTTGGGAATTTTGGAACTTCCAACGGTTATAACCGTTGGGAATGACCAAAATTCCCAACGGTTATAACCGTGGGGAAAAACCGTAATTCCTAACGGTTATAAACGTTGGGATTCTAGTAATTCCCAACAATTATAACCGTTGGAATTACGGTTTTTCCCAACGGTTATAACCGTTAGGAATTCCTTACATAAGTAAATAGCAAAATTACCAACACTTATAAGTGTTACAAATTTGGTATAGCAGAACCATATCTTATTTAGCATCTAATAGTATTTCATTCAACCATATCCCATTCCGGATCTTATAGTATAATCACATATTATTTCATTCAACTATACAAATTCAAATTTAAAGCATAACAGTAATGCCAAATGTAATAGTACGGCATAAGTCTGTACTATTATTATCCTACTAATAACAAGAGAAACAGGATAGGAAAAACATCAAGGCAAAGCGGGAAAAAGAAAGAAAAAGAAAAGTTTACAAGTATAACATATTTATTGGAGTGTACTGATTTCCATGAAGCTTTCATTCATCTCTTACATGCAGCAAGAGCAGCAATGCCGCCAACCAAAAGCCCAACAGCAGTTGCTGCTATTCCAATGCCAATAGCACCATCTGCACAGAATCAAAGAAGATTATGAAACAATAATTTGAATACGAGAAGAACACATGACCATAGTTAGTACAAATACACACACCTTTTGTAAATTTATCCTCAACCACTTTCTTTAGAGAGATGGCCTACCTAAAATCTGGTGCTATCTATTATAACATTCAAAAAGCACAGCGATATTAGAAAAATCATGCTTAAATGTACCTGAGATATATGTTATGTTATACCCAAACTAATCAAGACTCATGGAGGTATGGATCTGAATCAAAAAAATTTGCTACATAATAAAAATAAAATAGAAAGTTATATTGTGATAATACCTATAAACATCTTTCCAACTTTTAGTAGCTTCGATGACCTTCCTATTTTTCTAGAAAGTTCTGATTTAAGGGCGTAACGTTTAATGTGGTTGAGTTAAGAGATTCGAAACTTTGGTTTTTCTTGATGGCTTCTTCGATCCTAGAAGCTAACATGTCATCTTTCTTCGTAACAAGGTTTGTAACTTTACCTGCAGTGGAGGAAAAATAAAATTTTCATATTAAAATCTTTACCGGAGATCAATATTATAATCTAAAATTTGATACTTATCGAAAATTAAACAACTGGATAATCGATTTAAACAAAATCATGAAATATATTCATGAAAAATATATTCTATGAGGATACGGTTCAATGATTACGTAACTTCATGTATTCATGCGTAAAACTCCTGCTTGAACAAATTTACACTGGATTACTACTCAGACAGTCAGACTAGTTAAAAAAATCAGAATACTACAGCCTCATATAAATATATAGTGAATATTTGATCGGGATTATAATTTGTGTTACATAGAAGAAACATGGGTGGCTACCTGCAAGCTTTGAATTTGAACTCTTGTTAACTAAACTCAGTTGACTAATGATACTTTGTGATATGTTAGTTACAATGGAATCATTGACAGTGTACTTAGCTTACTCATAAACTTATAAACTCTTATTTAATTCACACATAAACTTAAGCTAGTTAAGTCTTTATGATAAATGTAGTACTTAGCTCACACATAAACTCAATTTAGAGGAAAAACAAAAGTTCAAAATAATTGTTCAAGCTGTTACTCATTTGCCAAATCATAGTAGCACCAGAAGAAGTAATCTCAATATGCAATGGTTTTCCAAACAATATTTAACTCATTCGAACTCAGGCGGACTTGGGCAGAACCAGCAGATGCATGTAAATATTCATAAGCATCGTGCACATAAAATCTTTTGTCGGTACATGCGCATCTTGTACAATTGAAGTGTTAAAGTATCCATCTTAAGTGGAGTCTACTCCAGCACAGTATGCAACCTAAAATCTAAATTATATGTCAGTTGAATGATATATACATATAACATATTATTATATTAAGTTTAAGCGTACGAATAAACTTTGCTTCAGAAGTAAACTATATTCAGAAGTGTATAAAAGGTTACAACTTACAAAGGAACTAAACTATATTCAAAGTATATCAACTATTCGAAAAAGGCCAAGCTTTCATTGCTATTCGCAAAAGTCAGAGAATTCCAATCAGAAAAGAACAATACTACAGCCTCATATAAATATATAGTGAATAATTGCCCTATATCTTTAGTACCCATTCGAGCTGTTCTGCCTGTTCGATGGAGGTAGTCAATGCAAATCAACTAAAAAAGATAATGATTATGAAAGTACCAAAGAGTTGCTGCACTTCATAATATAAAGCTATGACTCACCGAATTCAATGGAAAGTCAAACATGATGACATGCTCAGCATCCAAATCAAGTCCTCTAGCAGTCAAGTCAGTGCATAAATGCAGTTGGGACTGTTGAGAGTAGAATGGAACAGGTTGGTTTAAAATGTAATGTTGCTGTTGGTCCAGTGAGTGGATGATTTGATGAGGAAGAGCTACTGTCAATTGAGGATTGGGAATTTCAGGTTGCTTAGGTTCAGAAGCTGATGATAATGAGGACATGTCACTTTTTTGGGATTAGGTAGGAGAGTTGGACTCTTTGGGTGCTACTTGAACACTACAGGTCATTTGTGATGGTTAGCAAGCAGGCCACTTGTGACTCGTCTTTTCTTTTTTTCAGTTATTAAGACATATGATTTGGTATATCTACCAGAATGGTTTATCATAAACTCACTTCAAATTGCTATTCATTTCTTATTTTTATTGGCAAATGTACAAAATGCATGTTAAGATCGTGTTTTACCTTCATTGTTGCAGTTGAAGCAAGCAATTCTCTACATTCATTGAGCAACAAGCTCTCATATGCTGCAACCTTAGAAAGCTCAGATATATGTGAATTTACACTCTCCACCTGTCCATTATATGCTTAACTAGAGTCAATACCCCAAATATTACATCTGTAATTTGTTGTAGGAAACCAAAAACTTATATCTATGGAATATCATTTCAATTTTGTAAACTTCTTTGTCTAAATTCGAATAAATACTCTTGATGATAATGGATTGTTAAACAGACAAGCAAAATGGTACAACTATTTAATTTTATTTAAATCTATGATAAGTATCAAATTTCCTAACTCAAAAATGTAGGAATGCTTTTAAATGAATTAAAAATATTTATGTAAAAAACTGTTGTGCAAATGCACAATTATTTTAATCTCACTGTGCTAGAGTTGAAATAAGAACTATATAGCTCTTTAGCTTGTGAGTTGTAAAGGGCTATATGATTTAATAGTTCTACATAATGAAGTTATATGGTTGCATACCCTTGCACCTCCCTCCTGTTATTGGTAAACACAATATACTAGCTCTAAGAGCTTCAGTTGCCCCTGCTATAGAAACAAAATGTTTTGCTTCAAATTCACACCAATCTTCTTCTAAATATGCTATCTGAACCACAAGCGAGTTAAATATGTTAGCCTCCTGTATGCAATTGGCACATAACGTGTACAAGGCAAATCAAATGAATATGGTGAAATTTAAAAATAAATAAATGAACACATATGCCTACTGCAAGAGAGTTTGCAGAGATCAATTAAAAAATATGTGAAAACGACTACTGCAATAAAGGTCTAGCACCTTTCAGGTTTACTCAAATTGAATGGTATCTTAAATGTTACAATTGCTTAAGAATAACCTACTAATATTGGTTACAACCGAGTGACCTTATCTAGCTTAAATTAAAAATCATATCCAAAATTGTGTTTTGTTGATTAACCCTTGAAAACCCAAAATATAAAGAAATAAAAATAACAGAAACAATAGAAAAGTTTGTGTTACCATAATGCTCAAAATTGAAACCTTTGAAAACCAAAAATATAAAGAAATAAAAATATTACCTTCAACGTGTTTTGTTGATTAAACATTTTCAGACACCTCCGCCAAATTATTCGCTAATGTTTCAAACCAGATTTTTCTATTGTTTCTGATAACCGAATAAATTTAAAATTCAAATGGTTATATCTTAGAAGAATGTTTTTCATAAAAAGTAAAATGTTTCAAAAAAATCAGGTACTTCAAGGGCAAAAAATTCTGTTTTCCAAACTGTTTCATGTATTTTTCAAAAAAGATTAAATAGTTGTTAAAAAGCATACCAACTTTTCTTCTTCTTCTTCTTCTTTTTTTAATTGAAAAATCTCTTAAATATTGTAAAAATGATATTAAAAAAACACATGCCGCCACTTTGTAAGGATAAAGATGCTGCCATAATGAAGCATAGAAGAAAACAAAATAGGAAGGTTGTGAGTCATGCCCAGAACGAGTCCAAATTTTGATCACTTCTCCAGATATAAAAATATAACAACCGACAAAAGTCTAGTAGTAATAAGCGTGCAACCTCTGTATTTATCAACTTGCATTTCTCACCCCCAACTCCCCTTATAAAAACCCAGAAACTTACCTGCCTATACAAAGCTAAAAACAAAAAGGTAAAAACAGTATGGCAATCGGAAGAGGATGCAAAAGCTTCATGAGCCCACTGCTGTTTGTGAACTTCGTAAAGTACGCTCTAGTCCTCACACTCGCTGGATGGTCCATCGATAAATTCATAAACGGTGAAACTCATCACCATAAGCGCCTCTTCATTTCATACCTTACTCTATTTTATTTTATGGGTTTTTTTGTTCTGTGAAAGTGCAAGAAATTGATGATGGTAAACTATTTTATGCACAGACCTGGGAGGAAACCCATCAATAATGTATTTACTGATATTCTGACTAATGGCAGCAGCAGTGGGTGCATGTTCTTTACTAGCCGGTTCCTTCATCTAAGAGCATGGGGGAGCGATAGCTTAGCTTACACATTATCCTCTGCTCTTGTCACTTGGGCACTCGACGTCCTCGCTTTCAGGTACATTTTCTTTCTCTAACTATAAAAACATATTAATTTGTAGGAGGAATGCTTCTACTTGCCACCTGATTAGTGAAGAGTATGGACTTATCAATGATTAGCTACATATTGTCAATGATTGCCTACTTCTTTTCACCAATCAGGTGACGAGTACAAACACACTCCCTTCAAAGGAGAGTTTGCTTAGCATTCCTCCCAGTTGTAAACCAACTTTTACACATCTACTAATAATGAATGATCGTACATTTAAAGAACTTTTGTAATGTCATGCAGACTAGCATGCAAGCAAATTCATCTAGGAAACCATGGCAGACGCTTGGTAAGATCTACTGAATTTCAAATCAATTAATCTAAAGTACGAAGAAAAGGTAAATGGACATACTTTTGACAAATAGCAATTATTTTTGCAATGTTACAGAGAACACTGGAGGCCTTCATCATTATATTAGCTATCACGCAGTTCATCTACCTAATTCTACTACATGTCGGTATAATTAGTAATAAATATGGACCAAGCTTTAGAAAATATGGTAGTAATTTTGATGAAATGACGGATAGTCAAAAGGACACAAGCAATACCTCAGCACCTCCTGATGCATAACCAATTTGTCTATTTCTGAACTTTCTAAAGTCATTGGTTTTGGTATGTTCCCTCTCTTCTTCTTCTTTTTCCACCATTATGTCCCAGAGTTGAAATATAGATGAGAGCTTTTTATTCTCTTGGCTGGAGGATGTAGTTCTATGCATTCTTTGAAAGCAAACTCTGCAGCTAGAGAAAGGTGGTCACTTCCTATATCCTGTAATAATAGGCACATTTTATTATGTATTAAAAGGAATAAATAAGAGTAATGGTTTGTATGTGATCTTATTAAAATATATGTCTCAAATTTGTTTGATGGCTCAACCAATAAATTTCATCTTTATTTATTGACGCATGAGAGAGAAAAACATGAAATCAGATAATTATTTGTAATTACATCTTTAGCATGTGGAATGTTATATATTGTTAAAAAGAAACAATTTTTGCACTTTAAATAGAAAGAGTTGAATAAATGAAAGGAACATGGGATGCAGAAACATTAACATCAACTTCTATGGTATAAAACATAAAGAGAAATGCAAGAATTTAACATATCCGCATGGTATAAGTTCTAACATAAAACAACCATTTTCATCATATAAAATTACTAATTAGAAATTGTCTTTATACTATTTTTTAACCCCAAAAAAGAGGACAATCACAGGCTTGTAAAGTTTTGGTAGTATGGTAAAGAACAGGTAAAATGTATAACCTAAACAATTTATATCATCAGAACATGCTACTTCTACAGGACCATAATACACATGTTTATGTATTTTAGAGTGAGGATGAAAAGAAATGTTGTTAGCCAAGCAAAGACGGCGAGATTTAGAATCTTGAATTGGCAAGCTGGTAAAGCATATATAGTACGCATACTCCATGATTCTACTAACATAAAAATTAATTTCTCACGCATTTCAAATCTTAGGAATGCAGTATGCACCAACGAGATTAATATTACATGTTGTGTAAAAAAATAACATTATGTAAATCATATTGCAGCTAAATTTGCAGCTTCTTCACAGAAATTGGTAAATATTGCAGGCACCTTCATCTCGTTTAAAACTTCCGGTTAAAGAAAGATGTAAATTACTCATAACACACATATATATGGTCAGGGCTAATTCATTCTTTACTTAGGTTTTATATGCAACTTCAAGTTAAACAATATTAATTCCTTTATATAACTCATTGTCCTAACTAAAATTTTGAAGCATTTCCTAGTAAATAAGGCGATTATACCAACACAGTTAGCTACAAAATCAAGTTGCTTCAAGAGTATAGGTAGTTGTGAACAGACAGATGACAAACAGTGTAGTTGATGAGACTAAATAGAAGGACAACAATAATAAAACCTACATAACATTTTCATATGTCCTTATAACCATCTCCAGCACAGAAGGAAATTTATTAACTATATGTAAACTTGTGGAACATGAATTTGGATTCAATTTTCATGAAAATTAATTAGACTATATTTCAAAACTAGTAAAACTAGTCGAATTTATGTACAACTATATAACTTATTATGTTCAAAACTACAAATCTCAATTGACTTTCACCAATTCTTGTAAAAAAATTATCAAACAAACTGACTAAACAATTGTTCAATAAAAAAAAGAACAAAACAAGAAGTTACCCACTTGATTTGCTCATTGATAGCAGCCTCAGAGTCATCAGCAAACTTCTTCTTAGCAATGGACACATTTGACGAAGCAGGCATGAGATCCAAATCCCTATTCAAGTCCAGCTCTATGAACGGCTCGAATACAACTTTAGTCAAAGGTCTGCTTTTCTCAGCAGCCATAGATAGAACCCCACACGAAACCCTAGATCTGGCCAATCCTTCTTCCTCAACTCAACGCACTCCAATGCCAGCTTCGCGAACATCAATCACTCCTCCACCGTCCAGTCCTTAATGCATGGATTTTGCTGCTGTTGTGGTCAAGGAGGGAGTTTGTGGGATTGAGGTCGCGGTGGACTAGGGGTTCCGATTTCATCAGCAAACTAGTAATAATCGTGAAGAATGGGATAACGATTGTTGGAAGATAAATTTCCAATCTCACCCATACTGCTTTTCATTATTTACGAAATTGCTATATTTACTAACGGTAATAACTGTTGTAAAGCATTGTAACGGATAAAACCGTTTGAAATTTGTAACGGTTATTAGCGTTGTAAATTGAAAGCGGAAAAGTGTTACAAAATGGGTTGTTTGGTGTAGTGCCACATGCATTAGTATACACCACCAAATCTTGATTTCCATCAGGAACAACTAACACGGACACAATGACCAATAAATGTTTCAGCTTTTGGAATGCCTCCTATCATTTATTGGTCCAAAAATACTTCACGTCCTTCCTTTTTAGTTTAGTCATCGGTGGTACTATAGCAGAAAAATCCTTGATAAATCTCTAGTAGTAGCCAGCTAGTTAAAGAAAACTCTTTATATCAGTCACTATCCCGGGTCTTTTTCAATTATTTACAGCTTCTATCTTAGCAGGATCCATAGACAACACTTTTCCTTAGACTATATGACCAAGGAACTTCACTTCTCTCTCCCAAAAATGGCACTTTGAAAACTTCGCTTTTAATTGATGCTGCCTTAGTGTCTCAAGCACTATCCTACGATGAACTTCACGATCTCTTTCATCCTTGGAATATATCAAAATGTCGTCTATGAATACCAACATGTATCTATCTAAATCCTTTAGGAAGATTCGGTTCATTAGATCTATGAAGAAAGCAGGTGCATTAGTTAATCTGAATGGCATTATTAACCACTCATACGAACCATATCTTATTCTAAACGCCTTCAATGTAATACTATTTTCCGCCACCTTTAATTGATGGAACCCCGTCCCTAATTCTAACTGAGAGTATACTTTGGCTCTACTCAACTGATCGAATAAGTCATCGATTCTTGACAAAAGATATTGGTTCTTTATCGTTTTTTCATTCAAATTACGATAATCGATCACACCCTTAACGAACCGTCTGATTTCTTCACAAACAACGTAGCCGCTTCCTAAGGCGAACTGCTTGGTCTAATAAAACTTTTTCCTTCAAAGTCCACCAGCTGTACCTTTAACTCTTTTTATCTCGGTAAGTGTAATTCTGCTAAGATCTATTCAAAACTCAATATCCATTTCGACGTTAGTCCTATAACAGGCTCAAAAACATCTGCAAATTCTCTAACTATGAAAACCCGATTCAACTCATCTTCCTCCTCCATCGCACCCAACAAAACACAAACATTCAAACTTGGATTCACTACTGAGTATACAATTCGGTCACCACTATTAGGATGTCTTAGTGATATTTTCTTATCATGGCAAAATATACTAGCATCATACTTACTTGACTAGTCCATACCTAAAATAATCCCAAAGCCTATGAAATTAAACATATGTAAATTGCAGGAAAATATATGACGTAATAATTTAAACCCTAATTGGTCACATATCATCCCTAGAGTTGCATATCCTCCTATCAGATTAACAACCCTTAAGGAAGTAACTAAGTATGAGTGTTTTAGTTTAAGCTTATGTACCAAACAATGAGATATAAAAGAATATGATGCACCGGTATCAAATAGTACTCTAACAGATAAGCCATGAATTAAATGCATACCTCACATCATAGCTTTTCCTTTCTCCTCAGCTGTTGGTCTCGAGGTAGTCCGTTCCAAAGCATATACTTTTCTTTTTCTGCCTTGGCCACTTCTAGACATTTGTTCTTGTAATGATCCACTTGGTCGCAGTTAAAGCACTTAATGTTCTTTCTCCCAATCACCTTCTTTCCATCATTGGAGCGACATTCATCTGCAAAATGCCCTTTCTTGTGACATTTGTAACACACAACTTCAGACTTGCCATTTTTGGTAGCTCTACCCTTCCGAGATCCCTTTTTATGAAAGAACTTCCTCTTCTAATTCTATCCACCCTAATTCTCTGCTGGATTTTTATTACATAACAAAGCACGCATATCTTCATTTCTAAAATAAATCTCCACGACTACATCACATGGATCCCTAAGCTGTGGTAAAGTTGCCCTAGCAAGTTGAGGTCTCAGTCCACAGATGAACTTCTCATTCCTTTTAATCACTTTATCCACTGTAGCATACCTATATCGAGACAGCTCCTCAAATCTGGTTGCATACTCAGGCACTGTCATATCACCTTGCATAACTCAACAAACGTCTTTAACAGAGTTGACTTAGCAAACTCAAACATAAACCTCTCTTTAAACCTCCTCCTGAATTCATCCCAAGTCAAAGTTTCCTCTCCTACCTCAATAGTCACAATATTCCACTAGTACAACACAGCTCCTTACAATTACCTGGATGCCACTCTCCTCTTCTATTCGTCATTGAGACTAAGATCATCAAAAATACTTTCACAATAAAGCAACCAATTCTCCACTTCAATTGTATCCTCTTTTCCAATAAAGGGTTTCCCTTTAAGTCTTGTACAGTTCTTTACTCAAATAGGATAATTGTTGACAATTGAAACTTCTTGATTAGCTCCTTTTTCCAATTCAACAGAAGATCCTGCTTGCATCATGTTGCTAAAGAACTGAAACATTGCTCCCATATTAATCGGTGGTGTTCCATTCACCTACATTTGCAGCTGTTTGTTGACCCGGGTTCCTTCTAGTATTGGGCCAGAGATTTCCATTAGTAATTGTGCTTCTTCCGCCGAGGTTCACTCTTCCGTTTCCTTCCACCATATCTTACTTCCTTAAATCTGCATTCAAACCTTAGTAAGATGGGAAAGAGTGGTCCAAGAGGGAGGGGGAATAGAGATAAAGCACATAATTATCTATATCAAATTAAAGTACGTTGCTATAGCAATATCCAATACCCCAATCATATTCTCTAATTCGTCTGGATTATGTTTTCAAAACACTTTTTAAGATTCAAATTTCCTTTAATTTTACATATACCAATGCTCTGATGCCAAGCTATAGCATCCCCAATTTTGAGGCCCGAAACCTACAAATGCTGCAATCATCTATAGTATTAATTTCTGATGATTAAATGCGAATATATTAATCGTATCAATAACATCAAAGCACAAGATTATGAATTATTTTAAATATAATTTCAAAATACTTTCTCATTTCATTTCAAATTCATAATTTCATATTCAGTGCATAATCCTAAATGTTGCCTAGGTTCAGATGAAATATAATTATTACAAAATACTCCAAGAGCGACATATGAAGATGCCTCTTTGGTTGATAATAGTTATAAATAGATAGATACATCTATTGTCAATACATTCATACAACATCTGACATAACACAATGGATAATAGTAATAGATAGACTCCTATATTGCTAGCTTTGCCTCCTACACGTCTTAGGAAGATTTATTCGTCAAAACCTACTTAACCTTTAAACCTTTACTCTCGACCTACTCAAATCAAATTTTGAGCACCGGAGAGTTTAAGGGCAAAACATAAACTTCGAGTCAGACAAAAGCTTGACGTGAATAATAATATGCCATCTTGACTTTTATAGATATCTAGTGAGACGACGCCATTGAGAGGAACGGGTTTTCCCCTCACTAATATCACTTTTTAAAATATATCTTTTACAAAACAAAATCCTGTAACCACAATGGTTACATAGACAATATAAATGATTTTATATCATGTGTATTCATGTTACATGGGCAATCATGGTCGTCCATCAAATCGATGGACTATCCGTCCTAGTGTTTAGTTTTCACAGGGTAACTACTAACCTATACACTTGACTCGGGCCTACCAGATATACCAAATTTCCTAAGCAACTGTTATAAGAAAACTGGATGGTCTGTTCAAATACCCTTATCCCAGTGTTTACCTTACTGTTTGCCAGTCTCGTAGTTTTGCTAGGCTTACTATAAACCTAAAGGTTTCGTAGGCCAACCTATAACCTACCTTATCTTTATGTATTCCTTTCTTTGCATAGACCTACTTTTAGTCTTACCTTTGACAAAGCTCTGCATACTGGAATTTTAGACTTATATCAGCTAGGGGCTAACAGTTGGAGTATAGGGTGCTACCCAACACCAGTCCCATTTAGTTTTCTAATCTCTGAGTCAAATTTATCCTATCATAATCTATTCAAAAGTGATAAGAACAATAAATTACTTAATAAAAGTTCTGGGCTAAATACCCTTTTCTATTTCTTGAAAACAAAACCTTTACAAATGATTTAACCCTTGCATACTTTAAAATAGTGAAATTATGACCCTCTACTTTATCCCAAAATATTTATGTCATGATATACGCTTTTATAAAATTATATAGATGAATCTTGAAACCACTTGGAACTTATCTCACTTTGAAACTTTAGGCTATAAAGCCCAAAACAATATAAAACCTCTGTATTGATATAACGCGACAAAGATATAGTCGACGAGGCTCTTCTCCCCTCTAAAAATATTAAAGTCTTCGACTCGCAAAATACAAGTTTATATAGCCGAAGCCAACTACTTTGTATAGCATATTATAAAGCCTTAAAAGATGTTCGATGACATTGGGGAATCTTAACATCGATGTCTTAAGGAAACTAAGCCGCATCATTAGGGCCAAAGTGATAATAGGCGGTAACCTAGCTTGTTTTCAGAACAGGTGTTAAAGATTAAAGTCGTCAATCATTAAGGTCGAAATGATACAACACAGTGTCATTTCCTTCTTTGAAAACATGTAGGAAGGGATGAAGTCGAAGTTGATAAAACGTGGCACTATATAGCCAAAGATAAAAGATGCAGCTTCCTTATCTTTCGGAGTCATTATCAAAATACATGGCACTGTTATAGCTACTATAAGTCACCTCAAAAACAATAGGGTCGGCGATTGCGGCAAAATACCCCTTTTATATAAAATACAGCATCAAGCTCAACGTCCATATTTGAAAACACCCGGCATTACCCTCGTCGAAGTCCATGATATCGAGTCGATGCTATGGTTCCTACTTTAGCCAATCTGATCCATTCCATATCAACCATAGTTGATATCCTTATTATCACACCTGATTGACATTGAAGACCATGGAGGCGGAACTGAAGTGCGGCATCTTCTACCTCAGCGTGGCAAAGCCGTAAATAATAGGAAAACTATTTTATTGGTATAAAAGTAATTATTTTTCACCAACTCCAAATATTTTTCAAATTCTTATTGGTTAGCAAAAATTTATCAATTTTCCTTTCCAGAACTCTGCACTAGAGCAGGTTTAGCAATTCCAAAGTCATTTGCAAACCTTAAATTTTATATTAATATTTTAATATAATAATTTGCTTTTCTAGCTCAAATAATTCGTAATAAATCATAAACACTTGGGAATATACCTAAAAATCACATTAAATCAAGTTTATTATTTTATTTAACATATAAAAATTTTGGGGCCAAAAACTTTAATTAATTATTTTTACTAATTAGAATCCGAAATAACCAATTTTCCTCCCTTAAGAAAATCATAAATATTCATACGTTATCGTAAAGTTAAGAAATTTAAAACCTATTTCTAAAATAATGTTTCTAACATCATATCCAAATCAAACAAATCTAGAAATTACAAAATTTTATACATTCATTGGGCTCAAGGCCTAAAATAATCCAATAAGCCTAATTTGGCCTACGACGGTCGAACTCCGCCATACATAGGTCGATTGCCTACAGTTTGCTATCTTTTAAATTTATTTTATTTTGAACTTTTATTACATTCGTCCATTAGTTTTAATCCATTTCACTTAGCATAATGTTAACCCTAGTCCATATCCTAAATTCCCGATTTCTTACTAGGTTGCGATTTAGGGTTCCACAGTTTATTAGTCGATTGCAATTTAATTAAAAAGGTTTGTAATTCCTAATTTCAATTTATTAGAGTAATAGTTTAGGTTTAGGTGATTACAATATAATCAACATAAAATAAAAATAAAATTAACTATTTAATTATCTTATTAAATTCATGTCCACTCACCTCTGTCCTTAGCTTTAGGTCTAGTTCCAACTCTGCTAGTTTCCCCCAGATCCACTTAGGCTTCCCTCCAATTATTAGATCCTTCTTCTATTTTTGTTTAGGTTGAGAGTAGAATTTGATTTGGGAATTGGAAATTGATTTGGAAATTAGGGTTTTAGGATTTCAATTTGGCAGACTTCGCTGCAATGTGGAGAAATGAGGATTTAGACTAACCCTAGCTACTAATTTAGAGGGAAACTCCACTACTCTACCATCAGATCAGCCCCCAAGTCGATCTCATACATCACTCAAAAACTTGGCCGTATGAAACAATCTTGCACATAGAAACTAAAGTGATCTGAAACCGCAATCGCTCAATCAACACAGGGTCAGGTCTACCGCCCATAGTGCTAAATCGACTGCCCTCGGTCGACGAGGGCCTTATGAGTATCGACCTAGTCCATGCATATTTTTTTATATTTTTCATTTTATTTTTCTTTTTAATTCTCTTGATTATTCTACATGCCATAACTTTCTCATACTAATTCGGATTTTGACATGTTATATAAAAATTGTCTAGAAAATTGCTACGGGCTCAATGATGTAACCTAGTAGCCAAATTCGACTGTTTGTGAAAATTTTACTTCTAAGTTCATTCTTAACTTTAAATTATATTTTCTTATTTAATTCCGCAAAAATTCCGCGGTTTACATAACTTAACTCTAACAGTTCTTTTGGTCGGTACCCAACCTATTCACTGCTTAGATCAAAAGCACAAGGATCATTTAAATGAGTGTTTCCCACCTCAATTTCAAATGTTCCTACTTCCTGTGCAGTTAAAGCGCTCGCCAGATCCAAAGCGGCGGAGGTGCAAAAAGTTATAGCGGGGATACAGCGAGGATATAGCGGGATATAGCGGATGACTCTAAAATAGCATATAAAACTCGTACTTAATGTTTTTACAAATATATAAATGGTAATTAAATGAAAAATTATCATTCAATTGAATTATAATTAATACATAAATAATTTTAAATTAAAACATGTGCGAATGTACTTTAAATAAACGTAAATATGTTATATAACAAAATTGAATTTAGAAGAATATTAGAGTATTTTCATTTCTAAAAATATATAAAAAATTAAATCAAATAAATTATTTTCGTAATTTTTATAATGTATAAATGTCAATTTTCAATTCATTTTTTGAAAGAAGATATAGCGGAAATAGCAAAATATAGCGGCAATAACGGGATATAGCGGAAATAGCGAGGCTTAAAGCGGAAAGGCTATATCTGGGGCTATATGAAAAAATCGTAGCGGTAGAAATCCGCTATGAGATATAGCGGGGTTATAGCAGGGTAATAGCAGGGCATTAAATACAGAGCCTGCTTCAATTTCAAACTTCCTGCCAATTCCTAGAATTCAATTGCTTAGATTATGGTTTCCCGCAGTTCGTGCACACCAAACTAACAAGATGGATGGACGAAACCTAGCATAATCTAAAGGCGGAAATTAAAACAACGTAAGAAAAGTGACAGGATCCACTTGCATCTCTATATTACAAATAGAAAAGGCACTGTAGCAAGCAAGGGATCTTTCCCAATTTGAGAATTTTAAGGTTAATAACAAAATGTTTTTGTACTCTTTACCATTATTACTTGTACAAGGAGTATAAAGGCGAAAGTGGTATTCCCACGTTGACGTAGGATCCTTTAACATCCGAGCTACGTAAAATTATTTTTGTCTTTACCTTTTTTGCATTTTTCCTACCTAGTTTTCTATGTTAGATTCTCCTCTACTTTGTTCTTACTTGAATTAGATATTAAATTTGATTTGACATTTCAATAAAAAGGTACAATGCAACTATCTAATTCTACAAGCTTCCTACAACATAATTACCATATAAAGGCAAATTTAATATTACTTGAATTTGTTGATTCCCAGTCGCAAAAGTGATTAAAACTATAATTACTATGTGATCATTTGAGGTGTTGGGAGACAAAAAACCTCAACAAC
Organism: Allium fistulosum; assembly: GCA_030737815.1. Taxonomy (NCBI): domain Eukaryota; kingdom Viridiplantae; phylum Streptophyta; class Magnoliopsida; order Asparagales; family Amaryllidaceae; genus Allium; species Allium fistulosum. The sequence continues at coordinate 334,995,827 of CM060902.1, read as the reverse complement.
ATCTATCATTGAGGAAACGACCGTATGTTGCATACACCTTGCAATATATTAATGAGGCAATGACGTATGTCACATACACCTTTGAATCTATCACTAAGTCAATGACCATATGTTGCATACACCTCTAAATCTATCGTTAAGCCAATGATCACATGTTGCATACAGATTTCAATCTATAATTAAGGAAATGACCATGTGTCATATACACCTTTCGTTCTATCAATAAGGCAATGATTGTATTTGCGTACACCTTCCAATCTACCATTAATTCAATTTTAGTCTACAATCCAAGTGTCCCTAATAATCATTATTTCATGATACCATTTCATATTGATCAAATATGCCTCTTTCAACATCTTAATGTTGTTAACTAAATAAGACTGAATTGTATCAACTGTCGATATTTTCCTTAACATGCCCAGGTTCAACCTATGCCTCTATAGACATGTAGAAATTTGGTTAAAAAATTTAGAGGTTTAATTATTTAATGCTATTTTTATCTTCAAACATTCAGTCGTCCAACTTTAGATTTAGACATCTAAAGCTTGAGTTTTCGTGGTTTCAAGAACCTAAATTGGGCAGATTTTTAATGTGATATTTTCTTTTTTAATTTACTTAATTTCAAGCATCAGAATTTTTTATATGGACGCCTGAATTTCTATTATTTGCGCAGTTTTGTCCTTTTCGTGTATTTTTCACATATTAAATTATCTATATTCATTTTAACCATAGTCTTGCTCATGAATATAAGTTATAGGGAGGTTATAATTTATTTTATGGTCATTTTATCCTTATTCTTCATTATTTTATTCAACGAATTTAGTACTTAAATGGGTCTCCTTTTATTTCATTTTTCTTCCTGAATTATCAATTCATCTAATTGATTTAAAAACCATTTTCTAATCACTTTGTTATTAATATTCCTCCATTAGATTGATTATCATTTCATATAATTTGTAAGCATTGTCTTAACCATTTATACTTTATCAATAAAGGTCACAATTCAATTCTTATGGCCTACTATCATATCTAAACTCTAATTCAACTATTCCTTTCTCAGTTCGACATATATATATATATATATATAGGTAACTTATATCAATTAGGACCATTTATCTAACTTAGATAATAAATAATGAGTTAAAAGAAATATAAGAACCATAGAGCAAAGAAAGTAAAACCCTAGTCAAAGTCAACCAAGTTAGCCTCCATTTTAATAGAAATCCCCTTTCTTTCTTATTGTTAGAATTTTTCCCTAGCCTCCAGACTTCATGAATCACTGATACTTTGGTATCTATGAATACCCCTCTTTTTTTAAGATCTTTAGGATTTTATTTTGATTGATTTGAAAGACTTGATGGCAAAATTTTGGATCTAGAATTTTGGATCTAGGGTTTCTTTTGTTTAAGGAGAGGAAGGAAATGAAGAAAGAAATGAACATATGTTTCCTTTTGTATTAAGAGGGATATTAATACCATATTTGGTCCTAGTGGGTTATTTGGACCAACAAGCCTGATTTAACTAAATTTACTATTTTAGTTATAATCTTATACTTATGTGTCATTTTTTAACATTTTTATAATGAAGCTTGATTGGAAAAATATGCTCTATGTGACGGTGCAAATTTCATCGCCTAATTTGTTCGTTTGTTAAAAAACCTTATTTTGTCCTTTCCAGCAAAATTACAATTTTTTCCTTTAATAGTTATTTATTTATTTTATTGAAACGTGACTCGTTATTACAAGGGTGAAGTAATACTTGATCCACAAGGTTAAGTTATTGAATGTATGGGTAACTTTTTTATATCTTACCAACATTGTTCCATACAAAAATCACTCATAGTTAAGAAATGTTGTATCATCATCAAATGTTATGTCGTATTTATGCTTATATCATATTAGTGTATCGTCTTTCTGTTGTATTGGTATTAGCATTGTACTAATGAACTTTTTTAATGTTGTGCTTTTTAAAATATTATAATATAATGCATATTTTGCTTTATGCTCTACACATTTTAGTCCCCCTCATGCTTGTTATTTATCCTTATTCAAATATAATTCTACATACATACTCTATGAATATTTTCTATTTTTTCCTAAATGTTCTTTTCTACTGGTTGTTGTTAATAACAAAAGGGAAGAAAAAGTATAAATAAACTGGGAAAAATGATACGGGGAGTGCATAAATTTAGGAGAACTCAAAAATAGGAATACTATGTTTTTATCTCTCAAACATTTTCATCATTGTGTCATCCAAAAGGAGGAGTTTGTCAATACCTTATATATTTATTTTGATGAACACAACCATGCAAGTATCAATACTAAATTTTCTTCAAGTTGTGTTGTATTACACTATAGAGCAAGAACTTAGTAAATGCAAGCTAGCAAATGAGTTATTAATATGAAGATTGATTGGAACAAAAGAAAGATAACTTTGACTTAGGCCAAATGATAATTAAACGCTTCAATGACAAACACACTAGAAGTGTTTAGTCAGTCTACTATGTCTTAGGATTTTGTTAAAGATGGTATAGCAAATATCCTTGAAATTCTTCTTACATTTAACTCTATTTTATCTCTGAACATTTTTATATAAACAAAAAACTTCAGTTTTAAAGCATTGAAGCTTAATCTGAACTTTAAAAGAAGAAGGAAAAATATACTAGAGTATATTGACATACTCCTTGGGTCTATGTTGACGTAGAGGTAGTTATTTTGATTTAAAAATTCAAATGAAAGAAACTTTGGCGCTATATATTCACTAACGGATACGTTCTTTCACACTCTATTTCAATGGGTTGGGAAAATGAATTTACTTAATATGTTTTAATTTTCTCTTGCTCTTACATTTCTTCATTTTTGTAAGAATTCCTTTATATACTTTCACTCTCTTTGAAAACTCATACTCTTTCACTTATATTCTTCGAAGATTTGCAAATAACTCAAGATCAGAGATTTTGTACTTGAATTCTCAATCATTCTCTTTAGTCTCATTTTATTCCTCTTATAATTCAAAGATATATTTCTATTAATGATCTATAGGATCGTTGTACTAAAACAACTAAACTATGTATTGAGATTCAACTACTTGCCCATACTTTACTATTACCGTAAAGAGGAAGGTGTCCTTGCCGCCCATGGTTTATCAAGAGGAAAGATGTATCCTACCACCTTTGGAATTGTAATATTGTAAAGACTACTTGCCACCCATGGAAAGCAAGGAAGTGATGATGAAATTATGATTGAGGAGTATATGATTAAACATAGGAATGGATATCCAAACCAATATAAATATACTGGTGACTTTTACCTATTTCTTTTACATTACTTTGCATTTACTATCAAATTATCTACTTTTGTTTTTTTACCTTATCACTGATTTAACTAGAATTTTTTAATTTGCATGTTAAATTTTAAATAGTTAACATACACTAGTCACCATACTCTAGTGTATTTTGTTCTTAAGGTCCGTTCCACATCAATGTGTTTGGGTATTTCATAACTTACATAATAATGGTTGAGAACACATGTGTTGATATAAGTAAATTGATGATACAAGGATCTATATTTGATTGATATTTAACAATACATGTGGATTGATGATGAGGAAAATTTTGCATGATTAATATGCATTGAGTTAGTTATTATATGTGGTTGGGTCTTACCATAGACCGTTATAGACCGAGGAGATAAAGAAGTATATCTCATTTAGTAAAGTGAATGTACCAGAATCTTAGTTTCAATAGGTTAGTTATAGTAAGGGCAAGGTATGACATAGGGTCAGTCCTTCATATAGAGGACACGGTAGATCAAAAATAAAAGATACTAGTGTGCATTAAATAAATTATAAAGTGTATCGTTGTAGTCGTGTAGTTAAAGTTTATCGTTGCCTAAATGAAAAATAAGGGGATGTTTATTAACCTTGTTGTCATCCTAATTGTTTGGTATATTTTATAATTATGTGGTACGTTATAGAGTTAAAGGTGTGCCATAAGGGAAGTTATGTAATGTCATTATATAGCTCAACTCTTAAAGTAATCTTATTCAAAATAAAGTAAGCTTATAATTTTATTTTCTACTGTATATTTGAGAAATAAATAATGTTATAAATGCATTAAATACAGACTAGCAAAAAATTCCTAAGAAGTGTATGTAATCGATTGCAGTTATAAATATATTCCTAACCATGAGTATTGATTCATATAAAATAAACATTTACCCTTAAATGTCCATAGTAAAGATGTATCAAGAATGAGAAATCAATATATCTGTTAAGAATGGTGAACAAATCCTCTATGTATGGTGAATTACATATGACCGTTGAGGCATTAAGGAGTACAAACCTATAGTTGTTTGGAACAATTATAGAATGACTCATCGAGATTCCTCTATTTATTAAAAGTTAAATAAAATATATCATGTGATAATATGCAGTAGTCCTTTGACTTGAAAAGATTATGAATCGTTAGTGTCTAAACTATACTTTGATTATGGTTAATCACACAACAATGTGGATAATGTTAAGGCCATAGTTCGGTTTAAGTTGAACCACTTGAAGTGGAATACTATTCAAGAGAGGATTCATCTCCTTTGAATAGAAGGATGGTAACACTATAACTAGTAGCCAACGTAAAGTTAAAGTCTTTGGCAAAGCACATTGGTTAATTGATAACAGTTATCAGATTAAACCATGGACTTCAGTGTTGGACTATGCAATTACCTATGGATACTAGTAAAGTTTTAACCATTAACCAAGCCCTACGTATCTAAGTAATATAGTATCGACAAAAAGAAAATGTGCACAATATATCATTGTTTAAGCGTGTCGCTTTAGTAGATAAGAAATTGGTTTCACCTAAATAATTGTAAGCAACTGAACTTATATCAAACTATCATGCTTCAGCAAAGTCGGGCTTTAACATTTAAATTATTTAAATATTATTGATGGCTAAGTCTATTCCTAGGAGTCACACAACCATAACTCTCAGTTTTTGACCAAAAATGATTTACCGAAATAGTTCGTAATAGTTATATATTGTTATTATGGAGAAAATTAACTATTTTAAAATTATTATTAGAGGGCCTGAAATTAATCAATCAAATATATAAACGGTATATAATTATTTAACTATTTTTTGTAATAATATAATAATATAAATATAATATATATAATATTCACATATTTTATTTCACTAGCCGAAATTTTTAAAATTGTTTAAAAATAAGTTGGGTCCAAATATGTATTGGTATAAATTAATTAAATGGAATTAATTGATTGAGTGAGATAAAATCTCATTTATAGTGAGCCATACCATGAATAGTGGATCAGGGTAAGATATCTATTTTGTCTATTAGCGGTGCTATAAATAGGCCTAGACGCCTTCATTTTCGCACACTGACTTTTGTTCTCTCCATAGAAAATAAATACATCTTAGTTATGAATCTCGAAACATCACCATTGAGTTAGCGTTAGGATCTCCTATAGGTGAAGCTGATAGTTCAATTTGATTGAAAAATTATTGATTAGAAAACAATTCAAAATAAATCTTCTAAAACCATTTTTAATGTATTTTTAAGAAAATTAAATCAATTTTTTCAATAAAAAACCTTTTTAGTGGAAAAAAAGTCTTTTTTCCTTCTTCCATATTTACACATTTCAACATGCAAGATATGTATGTGTATATCCGTGCCTTTTATAGTCCACCAATGTCTCCAATCATTCCACTACGACATCACGAATGATGATTGGCATGGTAACAAGATTTTAGAAGACTCACGAATGCATTTATCAACTAAATAAAAGTTAGTATTCAGCATATGTGGCATTAATTTGAAGTTATAGGTGTTGTTGGACTCATCATGGCGAGAGACACTCACTAGTGGTAGCAGCGGCGAGTGTGTGGGCTCCAAGCAGCATAGAAAATTAACAGACGGTATGGACTTACAGCAGCTTGGGTTTATAGAGAGAAAGGTAAAATAATTTAATGGCCTTGGTTATTTTATATACTATATTTTACCCATCATATGTTCAGACACCTATAAATTTTACATATGAACTTTATTTTGCATACAACTTGTGTCATTGGGTTCATATTAAAATTCTAAATATGTTGACATTATTTGAAAATAAATTATTCACTCATTTCTAAATTTATACTTAAACATTATAATATTAATATTTTCATCAATATATAAGCACTAAATTTATTAAACAAAGATAATACATTAAGACATTATTCGATGGATATGAATATTAGACATTTAAGTTAAGATAAATTAATCATTTATTTTTATAATATTAATTTAAAAAATATTAAAATTTGAACAAAGTACTATTATCCAAAATAAACTTATATATGTATACACACATACATGCTTCATCAGATATGAAAACTACTTTTCTATCAAATTTACTTTTGAATATATGTTATTTAATTCAATAATAAATTATTTCATTAAATATGTTGAATAAACAATAACTAAGTAAATCAAACTAGACTTTTAGTATAAAGATAGTATATTATAATTTCATACTCTATTCAAAACTATCCAATAAAATATTAAATAAAATTTAATGTTATAGACATTATTCATTGATAATATTAGAAAAGATATAGCGCACATGAACTAAAAAGATTTTTTTTGAAATTTTCCCTATTTACTCCATTTTCCGTTGCATATGATCCATGGTTTGGTCATAAGAATGGTTAAGATTGAAATACTATGAAAGATAGACTAAATTGATGGAGACAAGTAACCCTAAAAGTGATATGTATAGAACTAGTATATAGCGATATTTTACTAGTATATTGTTATCATGTACTTAGAGATATTTTCTCATTCACTAGGCATGTTTCTGATTTCCTCCATATTTCCATTTTGTATCTGTCTATGATAGCTTGATAGACGTATTAGGAAATACTTAATAAGAGAACATGAAGATGGAGGAATGACCATGTGTCATGGAAGTGTTATCATAGACTATGTAGTAACACTCGTGATTATTATCTGGTTGGGTTCAGATATTCCTATTATGTCATATAATATTTTATTTCCTTCTTTTATGAGTTTTGAAAATGTAGTTAAAGTTGATAGCTCTGTTAACTATTTTTATTTTATTTCACCCTAGTGATCCACTATTCTATGGCCTTTGGAATTTGATCATCGATGGGATGTAGAATAAGATGATTGTGAGTGTGGGTTGTTATATTTAGTATCAAATTTTATATTACTGAATTCCTATAGTTTACGAATATATAGAGAGTGCATGCTTTTGTATGTGTGTGTTGGTAAGTGAAATACATTTGTACATATACTACTTATTATATTTCAATTTATGTATACTATCTTAGGGAGTTTCTAATTAATTCCATTACTTTTATTTGAGATGGACAATAACTGGAGTTAGTTTAAGAGATGTAGCTTTAGAGGTCTTTGGCATGAACATACCATTTTGGTTTTGTTTGTATCTTTAGGCAAGAGCATAAACCAATACTATCTCGAATGTGCTAGTGTAACAAATAAAAAAGGTAGCTCCTATGAATCCGTCTATTGTATACTTCCTTATGCTATGTAGAGACTTTCAAAGCATAGTGGGAAGTTATAAATTTGAGCCAAATCTTTTGTTGATACAAAGGCATTGCAACACACATGTGAGAGAATATTTGGAATGATGGTATTGGATGATGCTAGTAGGAGACAACTTGCTTCTTGGCATCTGTAAGAAAAAGTTTTAACTAGTGAGATAAAGTAGTGGCTGAAATAAATGAAGAGGAGATAACTCGGGGTAATTTTAAGGGACGTGTAGAGGCTAAGTTCTCTTAGTTGCCGAAGAAGGAGATCAACTTGAAAAGCTTATTCATCTGCACTAAGGATATATGGAGGTAAAGGAGTATTTAAACTAATTCAATAACCTTGCTAAATTTGGTTTGAATTTGGTAAACACTCTAATTCAGAAGACTTCGAAGTTTTTTTGATGATTGAGATAACCACTTCAGGGTTTAGCTCTTAGTCATATCCCATTGCATGGTATCTTTAAGGGTCTACTGGATTAGTATTGTTGAATATCATTCCTAAAGAAGTGGATAAGGATAAACCAAATAAAGAAGGTGATAGTGAGAAACAACTAGAAAAGCATAAAGAAAGGTGAGTCAAAGGAGAACAAGACAGGTTTCAAAAGTAAAGGGTGATATTTAGGAAACACCATAATAAGCGACGTATAGCCAAAAACTACATGGTAAACGTAGAAATGATTAAATGTTACAATTGAAACCAATTTGGATATATGAAGTGATAGTGCCCAACTTTGGACAAGAGTGGATGGGATGAGCAAGCATATGCACTTAATGTAATACCCAGTGATATTAGACCATCGTCAAAGGCAAAAAATTGGAAGAAATTCGTTATGAAAGACATATTACTTCTTTATGATATTTCTATTTGTACTTTATTTGATACTAGAGCATCCTATACCTTTATATATAGTAGTTTGGTAGATAGTCTGTAATTACAAAAACATACTATGCTTGATTCTATAGTAGTGTTGAATCCTATTAGGGGATCAACACACTTATATGATATGTCACATGTTAAAATTATCTATATGCAGTATGGAATTTTTTATAATGCATATGTACATGATTTTTAAGAGTATTGACTGATAATGTGAATGTACTAGGTACTGTGTTATGTGTAGGGTGATTTGGATAGCGGGTAGTGGTAGGCATGATTTTGATGTATTACGAGCCCAATAGCTCTGTGATTTTACGTTACATATATTCACCAATCATAGGACAAGTTAGCTTCTATTACAATAGTTCAAGAATTCCTATATGTGTTTGTAGAAGTTTCTTGTTTACCGCCCTATATGGAAATTGATATCTGAATTAATCTCAAGAAAGATGCTAGGTAAGTTGTTATGCTACTTAGGCGTATGGTTATAGAAGAGAATTAGATAAGTAGGTTTATGATAAAGGGTTTTATTCGTATGAATATAATTGAGTGGGGAGCATCGACAGTTTTCACTACTATGATGAAGGGATCTTTGTAACTATGTATCAGCTATGAACAATTGAATAATTTACGAAAAAGAATCACTACCCAATTCCTTGCATAGGTGATTTATTTGATTAGCTAGTGGGTGCAAAGATATTTTCTTAGTTTGACTTAGCCATTGGTTTTCATAAGTTAGAGTGGCAAGTGATGGCATTGCTAATTGCTTTTCATATAACAAAAAGACTATTCAAATGGTTGATCATGCCCTTCAGTTGACCATTTCTCTAACTTATTCGCTGATTAATGAGTAGAGTCTTGAGAGTGGAGTTGAATAAGTTCGTGGTTGTTTTTGTTAATGGTGTTATTGTTTATTCGAGAAACAAGGAGGAGCAAAGGAGTTTTAAGGATAATCATGATGTATTGAGGAGACATCAACTAAAGGCTAAATTCTCCAAATTCCATTTTTTATAAAAGTGAGGTTTGCATTCGTAGTCTTACTGTTTTTTAATAAGGTTTATCTATTGATCGGAGCAAAGTGGCAAGGTATAGGATTAGCATGTACTAAAATGTGCTATTGAGGTTAGAAGCTTTCATAGTTTGGCTGGTTATTGCATGAAGTTTTTGAGGACTTCGTTAAGATTTCTGCACCATTGACTTAGCTTACCAAGAAGAATATGGTTTTCTCGTGGAATATAGAATGCGAGCAGGCACTAGTTAATTTGAATGAGTGGCTAGCGTGCTTATGTTAGTGATTCTAGATGAAATTAATCCATCTACTATTTATATTTATGCTTATGGTACTAGACTCAGAGCTGTATTAATGCAGGAAGGCAGCATAGTAGCATATGCTAGTAAAAAATTAAGAACTCATGAGCAGAACTATCCCACTGATGACCTCGAGTTGCCTGCTATTGTACTTGCACTTGAGTCTTGAGACATTATTTGTTATGAGAGGGATTTTAGTTATATACAGATCATAAATCCCTCAAAAAATTTCTTAAAAGGACTTAGATTTTAGTTAGCAAAATTGTATAGAGTTAATCATTTCATATGATTTTGGTATTTGATACACTCCGGGCAAAGGTAATGTAGTTGCGGATGCTTTGAGTAGAATGCATGCAACATTGAGTTTTAAGTGGGTAGAGTGCATACAATTAGAGTTAATCAATGATCTTGGTTTCAGACCTTCATTAGAGTTAGTATTTTGATTTTTGGTAACTTTGCATGTTATACCAAGACTTATGGACCATATGGCTTCAAGTTAGAGGAGCGATGAGGCGTTAGCATATAATTTAGCACTGTTAAAGAAGGGTGAAAGGTATTCTCACTTTGACATGTATTATGTTGGTTCTAAAGGGTATTTACAACACGATGGTAGATCATATGTTCTATAACAATCCATTATTTCGTAACTATGATTTAATGTCCAAATCAAATTTCAAACCACGAAGGATGAAAGCAATATGTCATTTGGTTATGATAGCAAGAAAAAATTAATTTTTCTAGCTGCATGATCCAAAACTTACAACAAAATCAACAACAATATTAAATAACCATATATTCGGACCAAACTTTAATAATATATATAAATCATATACCATACAATAACAATATCAATCAAGTCCACACTAATAACCTGTAATCTCAGATGCTATTATATACAGTTTATACATAGGTAATACCTCCATCATCTGCTCCTTCGACATCATCTATTATCACATCTCCACAATTCAAAAAGAGGTGGTCATGTATTTGTCCGAGTGAGTTAAATAAGTCTATCTTATGGATACTATAAAAAGTATTAGTGTGACATCATTAATGTCAAGTAACATACATAATCATAGCTAACATGCCCACATACATTCAAAGAGGAATTGTAACAATCTGCACCCCAATGGGCCTGAATTTATGCTAAATTGAAAACCCAAGTCCACCAAAGTATAGATCATTGATTTGGTATCGCGTAAATAAAACAAAAGATGCATATCATAGCACTAACAATATAACTCATGGTGAAATAATAAAATATAATAAGTCACATAACTACTGATCAAGATTTGACACTTCCAAATTCAAGTGTCCTTGTTAACGCCGAATGCGCCTAGTACTAGTACTTGTCCTTCAAGCTATCCTTCATGCTGTAATGACGAGGGGATTAGAACAAAGTTCCGGTGATCGGTAAATTATACATTTTGTATATAACACTAATTTATATTGATCCCCTTCTATCTCTTATTATATCTTATATTATTTAATTTGTCGTCTCAACTCCACACCAGCGTATGATTCATTCCCATCTACCCTTTGTAGAATCATAGCTCTATATATATATATATAAATACATATCCCATGGTCCCCAAATGGACTTAGATACCATCCTCGCTAGTATCTTTTAGTCAGCACCACGTCAAGATCCATTGCCCTCGTCTTATCACGATCTTGTTACTATATAACCCGAGGGACTCCGATAGTGCCTAATGATGGCTTTTCATACATTTTGTCATACTTTATCTCGCATTGGGGATTTACTACTTTGTATTGTTCGTATTGTGGACTCGACTCCACAGACTACCCCCAACCATTTTGAAAGAACCCTGTTTGGGTTAATTAGTCTTGCCTTAACAAACAAACAAGCTAACAAATGTGGCGATGTATTAGCCAGCTTGATCTACCTTGGTAGGAAGCAAAGATTAGTTAGGTGTAACCCTATTTTTTCCGTTGACTGCAAAGGACTAATGACCAATCGACCTATGTAGCCCTACCCTGATTTGATACCAACACAATGCGGCATAGTCCTCGATCCTGCCCACTATCCCTTTTAGATTGCTAGTGCAATCAAGGTAATACCCCCTCTATCTATTTTTGAATCAGACTTCTCTATCAAATGATGGTTTACAAATATTTTTCCATCTCAATCTATTTGGGGATATTTCTTTATCTATATGCAATCGCATATCCTCCATGATTCCTATGGTTGGACATGTCTCACATCGGTACAATGTTACTATTAACGAATAAATTCTTCAACACCCGAAAGTGTACAAAAGATGGATTAATCATAGAGAAGCCTGTTCGAAGCTGTTCAAATTCAGTGAAGTCATTGGTTGAGGTGTGCATAATTCTATGTTCATTGCAATTATTTGTTTAATGATCTGAGTCGAAGTCATGTAAAATGCAGTATGGGGTCGAAGTCAAGTTAAAGTACAAATTATAATCAAAGACAGATAAACAAGTCATAAATCATAGTCCATATGCTATGTAATTTTGTGATTTCCAATTCCTTGTGTGTACAAGACTCAAATACTGCAATTGGCAAAATCCCCAAATTGATTTAGGGTTTATAAAGTTAAAAACATGTAAGAAACGAGGAGAGAGAATTTTGTCCCTTAAAATGGCACCCCTAGGACCATATTTCTAGAGGGGACACATCTTCATTCCACCTCTTATCTCTTCGGTAGGGTCGACTTTGTCGTGCTTGACTTCAACAATGTCAATTCGACCTTAGTCTTCGTGGCTGAATGTCATATGTAAGAGGCAGCATTGTCTTATTTTAATATTTTCGATGTTGATGTCCATTGGCATTGGCATAGAACGATATCCCCAAAGTGCTATGAAATGTGACGCAGCCTTACCTTTCTGTAATGTGAAGGTCTTCATAATGGTGGATGATGAGCTTGTCACTATACATTGGGCCCTTTTTTTACTCTTTTAGTGGAGACATGCGAAGACTACAAGCTGTGGCATTGACGGCTTTCATTATGTTAGTCGAAGTCCTTCGAGAGTGGATGATGACTTTGACGATGGTAACTGTAAAGTAGTATCAAGGTCTTCATGAATGTCGATGGTGTTCACCATCAACATTGCTTGTAAAAATCATGCAAGGTATCCGATGTGTTTCTTATGGATGATGTGCAATGTGATTATTGACAAAGAGCGACATAGCTTTGTGTTCTTTTGCTATCATCGTAGAATGACCCTTCGAGTCATTGTGGGACAATATCTTCGAAGTGCTTGTGCGTTTCAATTTTGCTAACATGCAACGTGATATATTGTTGAAGTACGGTCCCCTACCTCTTCGTCATTGGTCTATAAGTGTCTTACTAGTTTCACATCTTTGTCAATAACTATGGCAAGTGATGTGATTGAAAAGCAATTACTAATATTGGCACTATCACTTCGATAATGGTAATGGCTTTCAAAGTCATGGCACATCAAACCTCTTAGATGAGATTATAGTAGTAACACAAGTCTTCGAGAATGATGATGGAAGGCGACATGATCAAAGAGTGGCTAAACATTTTTGAAGTCAGCATTGGTGGTAACACTCGCTATTATAATGACCTAATCATTTCTTCTGCAATAAGGTTGGATAACATATTTTTAGAACTTTGAGTTAGAAACCATATACTCTTGATAATTTATGTTGATAACATTCCCCCCAACTGTCGTAAAAACATTGAATTTTCAAGTCAATAATCCAAAATATGGTGTTTCCACCTTTTAATTCTATTCATTCCGATGAAGATTGTTTTTCTACTACAATTCAAACTCAAACAAAGTTTCCAAATTATCGAGATCATTTAATATCTTATATTCCATATATCTAGTTTAATAACAATATATGATTTTAATACTAGTGCATTTTGCTTTATAGCGTAACTCATATGGCATTTGGTATTATCCTACTTACTTAGCATGGTTTTATTGGTGCAACATTATATTTAGAATTCTTTTATGTTAATTATCAATCAAGTCTCTTGTATATACTCATAAACTTGTTCCTTATCATAAGTTTAGTACTTGTGTTCTTCTAATCAATCGAAAAGTTTAGACTCTTCTTATGAACCTAACATTAGTTATTAAATAACCATTGATTTGTTGTAAAGGTTGTCTTGGACTTTAAGCTTTTTATTGCTTAGACATTACATAAATCATCTACATGTTCTTAAGAATGAGCACTTAAATTTGGAATAATATCACCGGGTAGACAGATAAAGGGTTAGGAAAGAAACTCTTTAAGAAGACTAGTATGGGCTCCAAATCTTTACTTCTTGAGCTAATTCTTCATTGGTTGTCAGAGATTGACTTTCAACATTGAGTTATTTCAAATGCATTGCATAACTCACTTTTAAGAGCTTCAATTTGATGCAAGATGATACTCAACACTTGGCCTGTTTCCTCATTGTCATTTTATCTCTAAACTTGAAACTTACTTTAATGATGGGTTAGTGATTTAAAAAAATAACAATTCATTTGACTAAAAATTAGAAGAAATATATGGTACTAGTTCTGGAGAAAAGGCTAGGAAACCATTTAATAATGAGGAGGCTAAGAATTTAGTATATCATCTTATGATAAGAAATTCAAGATTCCATCTTCTTGCAAAAAGAAATCCAGAATATTAACCGGTAATAAGAAAATCCAAAATTCAATTGGCAGTAAGAAATCTAGAACATCCTCCAATGATAAGAAGATCAAAAATCTATCAAGTAATAAGAGATCCAAAATTCCATCTTATAATATTAAAAGACCAGAAATCCACATCCGACAATAGAAGACCATAAATCCTTGCTTGGTAGTAATAGAGCACAGAATATCCAATCCAATAATAATGCGAAAACTTGAACTTCATGAGAAAACACAGAAAATTCAATGGGAAATCCAAAAATCGCAAGGAAAAGTAACAAGAATACCAGGAAATCAATTTTCTAGAAATCGGAAATTCAATCAAACACTTACTCAAAAACTAGTCAGAATTTCATCCAATAATAAGAAATTTAGAAATCCATGAGAAATCATCTAGTATTAGCAATTCAAGTAAACTTAAGAAATCTGTAATTTCATCTGACACTAATTTTGTGGTGCTACCTAAAATACTATATCAGATGCTTTACCGCGGACTAATACTTCGAAAAGCGATAACGATTCTTGTTGTCTAAAGGAATGTTTCTCGTTAGGAGATATGTAGTTGTTAAGGCCTTTTTTATTTAGTATTGTTATTACTATCATTATATTGGAGCAAAGTATTTCCATTCAAACATTAAACGGTTCAACAAAGTAGTTATGCTCAACCATTCAACCGTTCAACAAGTAGTTCCTTTGTTCAGCTTTTTGGTCATTAAGCCGTCCTTTGTTCGGTTGTCTGGCCGTTCCGCAAGTAGTTCCATTCGGTTGTTTAGCCATTCAACAGGTCCAATTAATTTATCGATATTTATTATGTAGACCTTTCTTTGAAAGTTTTCTTATTCTAGGTCTAGATTGGATCTATTTCCTTAAACGAACCTAATCTTATCCTTCTAGTAAGGATTTACTCTTTACTAAATTCCTTTTGCCTATTTATTGGTCTTTGGATTCCTTTGTATCTTTTATCTTTGTCCCTTTTGGGGGGTTTTATACATTCTGGTCCCTTCTCTCTTTACCCCTTCTTTTGTTTTGCCTCTACTTTGAGTTGTGACATCTTCGTCCTTTTTCTTTTTTCCTCTTCTTAGGTTTTACTTATGTTTTAGGCTTCAAACATCTTTGTCCTTTTTCATTTGTGCCCCATCCTAGGCTTTGTCTTTGCTTCGGTTTGTGGACATCTTCGTCCATTCTGTTTGTTTGTGCCCCTTCTTAGGCTTTGCTTCTGCTTTGAGCTAAGGATATCCTCGTCCATTTTGTTTATTGGAAGCACTCTGAAAATTCATCAGAGGCTTTGGTGGGCGTTGGACCCTCCTCCCTTTAGGAGGTGCTCCGGATTGGCCGAATACTTTTTGGTGCTCCAGAGTTGTCTTTGAGGCTTTGGGTGCTGCAGAGTGAACGTTGGAGGCTTTTTTTGCTCCAAAGTGGACATTGAAGGCTTTTGGTGCTTCGGAGTTGACATTGAAGGCTTAAAAGAAGTTTTTCTTCTGAAAAAATTGTTTGTGAAAATAATTTTTGACCAATTGAAATGTCTGTGAATACCCTTTCGAATAAACATTAGCTTTTTTGTCATGGATTTCTTTTTGGAAGAAAGAATTTTCTAAAAAAGGACTTCTTTAATAAATTAAGGAATCATTTTCCAAAAAGACTCTGGATACTTGAACTCTTTAATAATGGGCTTCTAAATCATTCTCATAATAGAAATAAGAATCTCAAATAAGAAAACGAGTGATCATAATTCATGAACCAATAGTCTTTTAATCGAGAATAGGCTCTTCTAATTAGATTTTTTTGCCAATGAATCTTGATAGTTCTGAAAAACTTTTCTTGGGAAAATGTGCACAGGCCTTTCCGTTTTAATAATTTCAGAAAGCTCCGAAAATGCTTTTTGTCAGGGCATACTTAACCAAAGTCTCTTTTTATGCATTTACTATGCTACGCACCATTTTTCTGTAGATTTTATAAATCTTTATTGAAATAAATAGTCCTTCTTGATTTTTAAAAGCAATTTTCTTTGAAGATGTGTTTGGCGAATCCCTTTGGGCAATAAAATGGCTTGTTGAAAATAAGGTTGGTGTACTTACTTCCACCTTTATATAATCGAACTCCTTCATGTTTTGCTTGGCAAAATGGAATGTCTTCTTTGTTATTATGAAAAGTCATGATCCGTGAACTAATAGACTTTTAGAACAAGAGCGTGCTTTTTCCTAAAAATCCCTTCCTCGGAAATTTTTTTGATACTTAACTTTTCCTGAATCTGGTGTATGATGGAATTTTGATGGTAATGCATTGATTCAAACTTTGATATTGAGAGCCATTTCACCCTAGCTATCTTTCCTTCAAAGAAAACCAGAGATCGGTTGCGCTTTGGCGAGGAAACTCGGATCCTTTCATGTGAAGTGTATTGGTTTTGTTTTAATCTGTAAAGATACTCGAATTTTATGTTAATACATGACCATTTTCAAGTACAAATAAAATTGTAAAATTCCATGAGTAAAGATAATCCATGGCGAGCAACTGCCAAAAAACTTCATAATTTGGCTGAAGTCCAAATCTAAAGTTGTAAAGCTGCTTTTTCCTCATAGAAAAAGCTAAGTTTTGGAGGTTTAGATTACTCTCTTCAAAGTGGAAAATCTTTTAAGCTTCCATAATGAACTCTTTTGGAAACCATGGCTTGATCGTATTTTGAATTATTCTTTCCTATGTGACATATGTCAGTTTTATGCCCACTTACTTTATGACAATTACAATAATCTTTTATTTTATTCGGTTCAAGATGGCTTGATATTCTATAGGAGGTGAAGAAATTTTCATCATCTTTTGTCACGGTGAAGATATGGGAAAGGGGTTTGTTTAAAGCTACATGATTGGATTCAAAAATCTCCCTCTGACTCCTTCTTCTAATCTTATTCCTTTTTAGCCTTTCTTAGGATGTTCGTTGTCGAACCTTCCCTCCTTTTGGTTTTGTTGAAATTTCTTCGTTGCATGGTGCATCTCGTCCATTTGAATGAATTTTTCGGCCTAGAAATAGAAATGTCGTATATCCTTACATCCATGAATATAAAGTTCTTTCCAAAAAGGAGTTCTCTCAATTAACCCTAAACAACTGCTATCAGCTTTTCTTTGTCGGTCGCTTCTTCTACTTTTAATTCTTTAGTGTTAAATATCTTTAGGTGTTGACCAAGCAATTCTCCTGTCCTTTCCTTAATATTGGCTAACATGTTGGAATCCATGGTTGGATCTTTGTATTGTAAAACTGTGTCAAAAATTCATAGGAAAATTGCTCCCAAGAAAAGATGGCCTTTCCATGGTAATTCTTATACAATTTGATAGCTGCTCCATGAAAAGTTATAGGAAAGAGCTTGCAATGAATTGTACCTGAAGTATTATACAAATCCATTCTATTTTTGAAAGCTATAAGGTGATCATCTGGATCAGTGGTTCCATCATACTTTAGTGGAGAAATCTCAATGTGAGATGGAACACTAAAAGCCATTATTTCTTCTAAAAAAGGAGTTTTTTAAAAGTTGTTATTTTTCTCTAGGTCAAGGATTCTTTCCTTCTTAACTACGCCCTTCGTTATTTGGTTGGGAATGTTCTTTTGGTAGGTTTCATCATCATAGTAATCTCTATTATCTCCATGGATTGAATTATTCGGTTGCTAAACAGGCCTTTTAGCTTGACTTTCATAGTTTTAGTTTTGTTCTTCATCTTGGATTTTAATTGGAGATTGTGCTTCGTTTCCATCTTCCATAAGCTTCATCGCCTTTGAATATTCTTAAGGTGGAGCCCCTTCAAGAAGCTCTCGCATAACTATCACTTGTTGTATTAAATTTTGAATTTTGGTCTCATTGCTTGCAGGTTGTAATGAACCAAATTTTAGTTAACATTATTTAGTTAACATTATGTAGAGGATTAAGAGGTTGAGATCGATAATTAAACTTGAGCCGTGCCTTATGAATGAACTAAAATAAGTAATTAAAATTTAAGATAAGGAGGAGGAAAATTAGAAGGGAAAAAATAGAAAGAGCCTTATTTTATATCCTAAAACCCTCTCTTTCTCCACTTTATTCATTCATTTGCATCTACAAACTAAATTAAAACCTAAAGAGTGTAGCCCACTATTAGACAAAAGGGAAACTGAAGTTTAAAGCTAGGAGATTCAAGATCGAAAGCTTAGGAAATCAACCTTGATTCAAATCTCAACATGTATAAACAAACTAAGGCGAATGATTAGTTTACATCTCACATTTGATAATGATTTTGGTTTCAAGTAGATTCAAACTATGCTTGCAAATAATATGGCATGTTATGTTTGTTAAAATGGGTATATATGCTTGTTGATGATTTATGTGGTTTAACATGATTTTACGATATGTTTGGATTAGAAAACCTATCAAATGACATCCAAATTAGTTGTGTTTTTTATATATGGTCAAAAACATTATTTTAGAAGTGGGTTTCAAGTTTTTTAATTTTCTAAGTGATTGTGGTTTATTAAGAATTTTCTATGATAGAAAATAGTTTATTTTAGGTTTAAATTATTAAGGCAATTAAATAATGTTTTCGGATCTGAAAATTATATATGTTAGGAAACATATTTAAAACGAATTATTGTATTTTTGGGAATTTATCCTAAGTATATTACTGTGGATATTAAATTATTTAAGTTAGAGGACTTAAATGTTTTAAATTTTTAAGGAGAAGGGTTTATTTGCTTAAAATGTTTCAATTGTTAAATGCCACATTCGGCAGCTTTTTTTGAAAAGAATTTTAGTAAGAATTGGCAACCGGTCATATTTTGGTAAAAAGTTAGGTGAAAAGGAATTACTTTAAAAGGCATAAAATCATTTTTTTTCGAATTACAACTTCACCACTTCCATTGCTTGCTTCCATCACCATACCAGGTAACCCTTTCGCACCCATTCAAAACTAATGCACATGGTATCAAGTAGTTGGTATGTAGTGTATTGGAGAAAGGCAGAAGTAAAGGACAGTGTCGAAAGTAAGCTTTTGAAAGGGTTGAAGCGACTTTTATTAGCTTTTGAATACATTAACATGCCTTTGTTTTTAAAAGAAGCTTTCGAAGGGGTTGCCACTTTTAAACCCCTTTGATACCCTAGCTACCGCATTTATATCTTATGCATTAGTTAGAGGCCGCTTTCCTTTATAACCTTATAACAATGTATTTGAAAGGAAGGCTTTTTTCTTCTTCCTAATATTGAAGCCGCCTTCCTAATGCTTTTAAAAGGGGTGTCTTAGCCACTTTTACTAATAGTTTCAAAGGCACTGGTTTCGAAAGGGTAGTTTCGAAGTGCTCTCTTCCCCAATTCTTTTACTTAAGATCTATGCTTTCGAAAGTGATGCTTTCGCTTCTGTTTTCTTTGACCTTATAGTTATATTATGTGTTGAACCCAATGATTTCGAAATAAATACTTTTGAAGGATTTTAAATCTATATTCCCATAAATTCTTACTTGAACCCAACACTTTCTAAAAGTATGTTTTAATTGTTTCGAAAGGTGTGTTCTAAGTGTTTCAAAAGGTTTGTTTAAGTCTAAAAGAATGTTTCCAATGCTTTCGAAAGGTATGTTTAATGGTTTCGAAAGAGGATATCTAAGGTTTTAAGTGATGATTTAGAAAGGGATGCTTTCTATAGTTTTAAAAGGAATTGTTTAATGTTTTAAACAGTGGTTTCAAAGGTACTGTTTGGCTTTATAGCCTAATGTTTTCTAATTTAAAAAGGGCTTTAACTTATTTCAAAGGGAAAGATAACCCTACTAATTTTACGTTTTCATCAACATTGTTTTGTAAAGCATATATCATGGCATAAGTATTTTGAGTAAAGCAAAGAGTATAGTTTCCTTGTTTATAAAATATGATTTCAAGGGTAAATCATTTATAAAGATGGTTTTCAAGGAAATGAATTTGAATAGGGTAGTTAACCCTAAGTATATGACTCAGATTTTGGAAGACCATATGGGACAAGTAAGACTATAATGATGTTACACACATAAAGGAATACAAAAAGTAGAGGTAGGTTATTGGTGAACTCGTAAAACCATTAGGATTAGTTGACCCTAGGAGAAGTAAATTAAAGACAGATCGTCCAGTATTTATCTACTAGAAGTTAGGATATTTATTATGTCTGGTAGGCCCAAGTCAGCTAATGGTTAACAGTCAGCCTGATAAAACTATATTTTTTGAACAAATTATCTATTGATTACCTGATTTATATGCATATATTTTTTTATTATTGTTATAATCAGTTTGATTGCAGGATTTTGATTTGCAAAAGATATGATTTTAAAAGGATATTAGTGAGGGGAAACCCGTTCCGCTAAGCGGTGATGTCTCACTTAATATCAATAAACTGAGATGTAGAAGGAATTATTCACACCGGGCTTTATTTCTATCTTGAAGTTTATGTTTTCCCCATAAACTCTCAGGTGCTCAAAATTAAATTTGAGTAGACTAAGAGTTAAGGACTTTTCATGTTTAGTAGGTTGGAAGAATGAGCTTCCAAAGACGCGCAGGAGGCAAAGCTAGCTATGTAGGAGTTATTTAGTAGTATTTCTTCAGTGATGTATTTATGATTGATATATCTATCTAGTACTTTGATCATGCAAGGGGGCATCTTCATATGTCCTGTTAGCGTATTTTGTAATTATTGACCAACATGGGAATCATTTTAGGACTATGTAATTGAATATAAAATATTGATTTGAGATGTAATCAGAAAAGTTGTTTTTGAAATCTATGTTTATTTTATTCCATATTCATATGCTTTTGATATTATGGATACCATTTACATTACTATATTTTTTCATCGAAAGTTAATACTATAGATGACTGCAGCATCTGTAGCTGTTAGCTTCGGGCCTCAAAGTAGAGGATGTTACAACTTGTTATCGAAGCATAGGTTTATGAAGACTTAAAAGAGCTTCTAAACTTAAAAATGATTTTTGAAAACATAATACTAAGGAATTAGAGAAAAGGTTGAGGTATGGTATAACGTTATAGTAACGTACTTGTATTTGCTATATATAAGTATATCCTTTATCTCTATTCTCCCATCTCTCTTAGGCTATTCTTATGTATCTTACAAAGACTCGAATGTAGATTTAACGAAAGTAAGATATGGATGCTAGGAATGGAAGAGTTACCTTTGGTGGAGGAAGCACCATAACCAATGGAAACGCCGGACCAAACACTAGAAGGAATCCAGTTCGGGCACAAGCTGCTAATGTGGGTGCTGGAGCATCGCAAGTTGATATGAGAGCTATGTATCAGTTCTTCGTCAACATGATGCTGTAGGATCTAGATTAACCCTAGAGGGGGGTGAATAGGGTTATAGAAAATTTTCATGAATTTACTGAATTAAACACGAAGACAAACTGTAGAGAAATAAATATGTTGAAAAGTAAATCACACACAAAATTTACCCAGCTTCGGCAAACCCCTGCCTACTGCTACATTCCCAGATTTCTATTAGAATTAAACAGTCTCCCGCTTACAAACACTCTAACAGACTCGCACACCCTGCTACCGCCTATAGAGTTTTGCAAACTCGCACACCCTACTCACTGAAATAATCCTAACTA
Organism: Allium fistulosum; assembly: GCA_030737815.1. Taxonomy (NCBI): domain Eukaryota; kingdom Viridiplantae; phylum Streptophyta; class Magnoliopsida; order Asparagales; family Amaryllidaceae; genus Allium; species Allium fistulosum. The sequence continues at coordinate 334,973,834 of CM060902.1, read as the reverse complement.
GACAATCTGACACTACCTAAACCCTAGGTGGTTACCAAAGTTTAAATCGAAAAGTAGACAAAAAACAAATTAAAAACTAAAACCCTAATTAAAATATTCTAAGACCAAAAGAGAAATAATAAACCGGCCCAAACTTCTTTTATTATTTTACTATGCCGGTCCTAAACTATTGTCACTCAAAAATAAGAAAAAGCAGCCCCTTTTTCTTTTATCTGATGTCGGCCCGTTCCCTTGAGAAAAATGGTGGCTCTGCTCGATCTCGTTCTTCTTCAGTAAATTAGGGTTTGAATTCTGGAGCGCCGATTAATTTCTGGTTGTTCAAAAACTTGGATTCGATTTCTTCTTCTATTTTGCTTGCGTTCGCCTCCAGGTAGTCGAGTTCGAATGATAGCTTCGGTATGTAATTTATCCTTGTTGTGCTTTGATAATTTTCGTACTTGAACTCGATGATAAATGCCAGTGATGATTGGGGCTTTATATAGGATACGATATCCTTTATTTGCGTTCGTACGTCTTTATTTGAATTTGTCAATTAATTTTCTCGGCCATTCGATTATTGTTAGATGTTGATGATTTCTTCTGACCTTTTCCTATGCGTATATATTGTGATTTTTTCTTGCTCTTCACGGTATTGAATTTGAGTCGTTCACCACGTTTCTGACTTGTTCATCATATTCTTTGATTAACTTGGTTTCCACGGCATTGATTTCATTAGGCTTTGACTTGATCACAACTGCATTGATATTTCTTAACTTCGGCTTGACGTTGATATTTTTAAAATGCTTGGATCATTTTGAACTTGTCTGTATGTCATTACTTTGAAACTGTTTCGACTTGATCATTTAACATCACCTGACTTCGTTTAGTGATGATCACCTGACTTTGACTTCTCTGTTTACTGCCATGGAGTTTGTGACTTTGGCATTTGTACAGTTTCAATGGTACATTTGGATTGTGTGCTTCGTCCCTTACCTGTTGCACTTGCAATGTACCATGCTGGAGTGTTTTCTGTTGTATTCATGTGCTTGCTGTCCCGTTCTTTTATACTTGTTCATCACCATATATGTGTTCTTTGAGCATTGCATTTGTGTACATATCTGGAGCTCGAGTTCAAGTCTTGTTCATGTCTCGAATTTGTTGTAGTTTGATTTGAGCAGTTGTCTATGCACTTGTACATTTGGTTCATTGAACTTGAATTTGTTAGTTGATCTGGTTGCCTCGAGTTTTGCTGCACTTGTATAGTTGTTGTATACACTTTGTTTCTTTGGACTGATTTCTTTGTGAATAGCATGTTATATATGTGTCATCACCATGTATATATGATATCAGCTCTGTTTATTCATGTTTGTTGCTTTGGTGTAGTTGCACATTCGAGCTTCTGTTTCACTGGTCATTACATATGATGTATTTCCTTGCTTCCATATTGTCACTGTATCATATTTGAGATTGCTTATTTGAGCTGCTGTGATTCTTGAATTCGGGTTGCACTGTTTCATTGGTTCACTTGATCTGTTGCCTTCTCTGACTTTTGACTTGAGTCTGCACCCACATCTATTTCACTTGAGTTCTTTGATTGGTCTGTTGCTTTGTAGCTTCAAGTCTGGTTCTTGAGCACTCTGGTTTCATGAACATATGATGGCATATGCTTTGTATTTATTTTCCCTGTCCACTATTGTATTCATGTGTTCATGTGAGTTGGGCTTGAAGATTAGTTGTATACTGTGTTGATTTCTTTGTTTTGGATTGTTGCTTTTGCATTTGAGTTGAGTCATGGTAACAATGGCTTGACCTTTGCATTTTGTTTGTTGTTTGGTGCCTCCTTGAATTTGTGTAGACTGTCTTGACCACTTGATTGTATTCGAATTTGATTTTCGAATTACACCTGAGTTGAATCCGATTTGGATTTGACCTTGTGACATCATTTTATTGCACTTGAGTTGAATCATGTATATGGGTTTGACCTGTGCTCATTTGTCCTTCTATATTGATCAAGTGTACATATATATCGGTGTACACGGCCTTGTGGCATGTACAGTGCTTATGGCATGTACAGTGATACACTGTGCATGTCATAAGTTGTTCGTGTGTGTGATAAATTCAGAATCAAATGATGACGAACAACCCAAATAACTGAGGCAAATAATATTTTCAAAATCCACATTTTGTTTTATACTGCAAAAACATTTCCTTTTCAATTTTACTGCGTCAATGTATATTTCTGCAGATTGCTCAGATGCTGGATTCACATTGGAATGAAGTTGAAGATAAATACGAGTGTGAGTGATATGTAGTGAGGAACTGATGTAACTATGAAAAATGTGATGTAATTGTATTGTGACTGAAATTGTATAGTTATAGTGAGAGCTTGAAATTGTACTATCAAAATTGTAATAAACATTTGTTTGAATAAAATTTCTGTTTGAATTCAAATTCTGTGTTATTTATTTTATTCAGCAAATATTTATTTTATCTGTGTAAAATAGAATAGTACAATATCAAATACATTTAAATGAATGTATATATGTTTATTATCATCAAACAAAAAGCATATACATGCATATTCCACAATCTCCCCCTTTTGATGATAACAAACATATATTTAAGATTTTGACTATATTAAATGTATTTGATTATTCAGTTTGCTCCCCCTATTTGAATGCTCTCTTTCTACACAATACTCCCCCTACATATATGCATGAGAATAAAGAATTCAAATGAGCCTTGATGCAATTAGAAACTCTTTGACCTTTATTTTCAAAATCTTAACTTTTCTCTCCCCCTTTTGTTATCAGCAAAAGAATAATAGTAATAGAAAAATAGAGATATAGTGATAGACATTAATACAATATTAAAGCTCAATCGAGTGTAAATATTAATTTCAATAAGAAAATAAAAAAAAATCATAAATACTTTAATTGACGCATATTCCACTTTAGAATGATATGAATGATTTCATCAAATAAAACCATATAGTTGTGTCTATTTGTGGTATATTTATTTCAGGAAATTTGAATATCTACTAACCATGCATAACTGTTAGGACTTTTAAATGAGATTAGTAGTATTCCAAACTTTTTTTAAAAATGAATTTAAGTATCTTCTAACCACGCATAACCGTGAGGACTTTTAAATGGGATTAGAATCAACTTGTCTATTTAATTAATTAATTAATTTTGATATGCGTTCCATACATGCATAACCGTGAGGACTTTTAAATGAGCATGGAAGCACATAAACCAAAATCCAAGTAATTCACCCATGCATAACCATGAGGACTTTTAAATGAGAGTGAATATTTTGGATATTATTATTTATTGTTAGAAATATAATAAAATTGAAGCACAAATGATTTCCCGTTTAAACTACCACATATTGACATACTATATTGATTGTTGATGAGTGATGGTCGATAGAAAAATGATAGAAATAGAAATGATCATGGAATATTTATCAGCAAAAAGTTTTTATAACTCTTGTTTAAATTTCTAAAGAAATTTTCTAATTATACTTTCTCAAGTCATAATATATGATTAATATCAACACTCATCTTATTTTCAATCACTATTTATCTTTTTAGATAATTATTAAGGGGGTCAGATCAGTTAATCAATTTCAGAAATAGTTATAAAATCAAATTTTCTTAAATAACTAATCTGATACAAGGTCAACAGAAATTATTTTCTAGAAGGGGTTTTTAAGAAAAAATTTCTGCTAAAGTAGAAATTATTCCAAGTGAAAAATATGCAGATATTTTCTTTGAAAAATGATGCAGCAAATGAATGTCTCGAAATATAATCACGTTCCACTAGTAATTTATCTATCAACTATATTACCAGTGTGATTTGCATCTGACTCAATATCACTCGTTGGATGTCATAGACCAGATTGTGAAATTTCAACAAACTATCTCAGAATTATTTTCACAATCTTTAAATGAAATTTTCTTGACTTTGAATTGAAGTCGTGTTAACCATCAAACAAATATCACAGTGTCAGATTTAGAAACCGTAAGATCAACAGTCATTAAACCATCATCATTATTTCAAAACAATTTCTTGAAGCTTTACCAATAAAGTTTCAACAGTTTCAACAATTTCTAAAATTCCTTTTTATAGCATGAGTAATCAGTAATCAATCAACATCATATTTTGACCAAACAGATTAAGTTCAATGAAAAGATGGTTGGTCAACTTTTAAGCACAAATCAAAGTCATAGATAAGAGCAAGTCATGTAAGATCATATCAAGTAAGTTAGAATCTGTCAACCATCATAATTACTTCAAGTAATTCTATTTAAAGATGATTGGTTAAAAAAATCAGAATTAACATCATCAATCATTTCACATAACTGGCTGATTTAATTCAGATTATGGTGCAGATTTTCACATTTTATCTATCGTTTGAAAATAAATACAATTACCTGTTTTACCTGTACGATAATCTTTCGTTGTTTGCCCATTGTGAATCTGTCACCTTAATACTAGGCTAAGGAACGTTGATTTGTCGCCCGTTGTGTGTCTGGAACAGCCAGAATCCAGATAACACTAATGTTGTTCCTTAGCCTACCACCTCACCTACACGGTAAAAGATTTTTGTGACCTATTTGTTTTTATAGGTCCATGGTTGTTAGTGGCAGAATAAATTGATGAATGTGTTTGAGTAGACCCAAAACTATTAATATATGTTCCTTTTGGCACTCAAACTTGTTTTGTCCTTTCATTCTTGTTCCAATAGACATGAAATTTGTTTGTAGAATTCTTAGGAGCCCAAACTTGTATAAATTTTGTGTTCTTGTTCCTATGACTACAATTTTCAACACGATGACCAATTATTTCACATCTAGCAAAGACACTCTTACCTTTTGCATTATCATCAACTTGTGTTTTCCCAAAACCTAGTCCTTTTCTGTTGTTAGCAAAAAATTGATTTCCCAATAACATGTTGAATGATTTTTCTCCTCTTGAAAAGTTATTCAGTGTTTTCTCAAGATTTTGGACTTTGGTTTTTAGTGTTGTGTTTTCAGTCACAAGTGAGGTGCATCTATTTATAAAATCCTTTCTCCTAGTGTCAATGGTTTCCTTAAGACTCAAGTTTTCTTTTTCAAGGTTCTCAAAGCTATTCTTAAATTTTGATAATTCTGAATCTAAAATTTTGCATTTTTACAGTCTAGGTTTTGAATATTTTCAAGTTCAGTTTCTAACCTAGAATTTTCATGGACAAGTTTTCTCCTATCAGATTTCAGTTTTTCAATTTTAGAATCAAGAGTATCAATTGTTTTAGTAAAATCACAACACATCAAAACAAGTTCTTTATAAGAATAGTTACTTACCTTGCTAGATTCCTCCGAGCTTGCTTCTGAATCTGATTTTGTCATAAGACACAAATTAGCCTCCTCTGAGCTATTATTCGAAACTTCCTCTCCTTCTTCATCATCCCAAGTTGCTGCAAAGGCCTTATTCTTCTTCTTTTTCTTTCCTTTGTTGTTTTTGAGAAGTGGACAGTTTTGTTTGAAGTGGCCAGGCTTATTGCAGTTATAGCAAGTCGATTCATTATCGGAATTGCCAGAATATTTTGACCTATTACCATTTGTTTTCTTCTTGCGTGGCCCGAATCTTGACCATTTTCTAAGATTATTGACAGCTATTGCAAGCTCTACAATTGAATCTTCTTCTTCTTCGCTCTCTTCTTTGCTCTTTAAGGCAATCGTCTTCTTCTTTGATTCGGAGTTGTTGCGTTCCTCCTTTGTTTTTAGCTCAAGCTCATATGTCATCAAGTTGCCAATCAACTCCTCCATGCTTAGTTTACTCAGATCTTTCGATTCTTGTATTGCTGTGACTTTTGCCTCAAAGTTCATCGGTAAGACTCGTAGCACCTTCCTCACAAGCTCTACCTCAGTGAATACCTTCCCAAGCGCTCTAGCATTGTACACCAATGTTGAAAAGCGTCCAAACATGTCCTTTATGCTCTCGCCTTTGTCCATCACAAAGTTCTCGTATTCATTGCTGAATAGGGCTAGACGAGACTCCTTGACTTGAGAAGTTCCTTCATGTGTCACCTCCAAGGTATGCCAAATTTCCTGCGCAGTTGTACAATGAGAAATTCTATTAAATTCATTCTTATCAAGAGCACAGATCAAAGCATTCATGGCTTTAGCATTTGTAGTTTTTAATTTCTTATCATTAGCGTCCCACCTATCCTTAGGTTTAGGAATCTCAGTATCACCAACAGTTATAGTGGGAGATTTATAGCCAGTTTCAATAATATCCCAAACATCATAATCAACAGAACTAAGATAAATACCCATCCTAACTTTCCAATAAGCATAATCATCCCCATTAAACATTGGTGGCCTAACAATTGATTGCCCCTCAAAAAAAGCATTATTTGGTGGATTCATGACTCTAGAGTTAAAGAAAAAATACCGGACTCTGATACCACTTGTAGGATCTAGATTAACCCTAGGAGGGGGGGTGAATAGGGTTATAGAAAATTTTCACGAATTTACTGAATTAAACACGAAGACAAACTGTAGAGAAATAAATATGCTGAAACGTAAATCACACACAAAATTTACCCAGCTTCGGCAAACCCCTGCCTACTGCTGCATTCCCAGATTTCTATTAGAATTAAACAGTCTCCCGATTACAAACACTCTAACAGACTCGCACACCCTGCTACCGCCTATAGAGTTTTGCAAACTCGCACACCCTGCTCACTGAACTAATCCTAACTAGACAATCTGACACTACCTAAACCCTAGGTGGTGATTTACCAAAGTTTAAATCGAAAAGTAGACAAAAAACAAATTAAAAACTAAAACCCTAATTAAAATATTCTAAGACCAAAAGAGAAATAATAAACCGGCCCAAACTTCTTTTATTATTTTACTATGCCGGCCCTAAACTATTGTCACTCAAAAATAAGAAAAAGCAGCCCCTTTTTCTTTTATCTGATGTCGGCCCGTTCCCTTGAGAAAAATGGTGGCTCTGCTCGATCTTGTTCTTCTTCAGTAAATTAGGGCTTTGAATTCTGGAGCGCCGATTAATTTCTGGTTGTTCAAAAACTTGGATTCGATTTCTTCTTCTATTTTGCTTGCGTTCGCCTCCAGGTAGTCGAGTTCGAATGATAGCTTCGGTATGTAATTTATCCTTGTTGTGCTTTGATAATTTTCGTACTTGAACTCGATGATAAATGCCAGTGATGATTGGGGCTTTATATAGGATACGATATCCTTTATTTGCATTCGTACGTCTTTATTTGAATTTGTCAATTAATTTTCTCGGCCGTTCGATTATTGTTGGATGTTGATGATTTCTTCTGACCTTTTCCTATGCGTATATATTGTGATTCTTTCTTGCTCTTCACGGTATTGAACATGAGTCGTTCACCACGTCTCTGACCTGTTCATCATATTCTTTGATTAACTTGGTTTCCACGACATTGATTTCATTAGACTTTGACTTGATCACAACTGCATTGATATTTCTTAACTTCGGCTTGACGTTGATATTTTTAAAATGCTTGGATCATTTTGAACTTGTCTGTAAGTCATTACTTTGAAACTGTTTCGACTTGATCATTTAACATCACCTGACTTCGTTTAGTGATGATCACCTGACTTTGACTTCTCTGTTTACTGCCATGGAGTTTGTGACTTTGGCATTTGTACAGTTTCACTGGTACATTTGCATTATGTGCTTCGTCCCTTACCTATTGCACTTGCAATGTACCATGCTGGAGTGTTTCTATTGTATTCATGTGCTTGCTGTCCCATTCTTTTATACTTGTTCATCACCATATATGTGTTCTTTGAGCATTGCATTTGTGTACATATCTGGAGCTCGAGTTCAAGTCTTGTTCATGTCTCGAATTTGTTGTAGTTTGATTTGAGCAGTTGTCTATGCACTTGTACATTTGGTTCATTGAACTTGAATTTGTTAGTTGATCTGGATGCCTCGAGTTTTGCTGCACTTGTATAGTTGTTGTATACACTTTGTTTCTTTGGCCTGATTTCTTTGTGAATAGCATGTTATATATGTGTCATCACCATGTATATATGATATCAGCTCTGTTTATTCATGTTTGTTGCTTTGGTGTAGTTGCACATTCGAGCTTCTGTTTCACTGGTCATTACATATGATGTATTTCCTTGCTTCCATATTGTCACTGTATCATATTTGAGATTGCTTATTTGAGCTGCTGTGATTCTTGACTTCGGGTTGCAATGTTTCATTGGTTCACTTGATCTGTTGCATTCTCTGACTTTTGACTTGAGTCTGCACCCACATCTGTTTCACTTGAGTTCTTTGATTGGTATGTTGCTTTGTAGCTTCAAGTCTGGTTCTTGAGCACTCTGGTTTCATGAACATATGATGGCATATGCTTTGTATTTATTTTCCCTATCCACTGTTGCATTCATGTGTTCATGTGAGTTGGGCTTGAAGATCAGTTGTATATTGTGTTGATTTCTTTGTTTTGGATTGTTGCTTTTGCATTTGAGTTGAGTCATGGCAACAATGGCTTGACCTTTGCATTTTGTTTGTTGTTCGGTGCCTCATTGAATTTGTGTAGACTGTCTTGACCACTTGATTGTATTTGAATTTGATTTTCGAATTACACTTGAGTTGAATCCGATTTGGATTTGACCTTGTGACATCATTTTATTGCACTTGAGTTGAATCCTGTATATGGGTTTGACCTATGCTCATTTGTCCCTGTATATTGATCAAGTGTACATATATATCGGTGTACACGACCTTGTGGCATGTATAGTGCTTGTGGCATGTACAGTGATACACTGTGCATGTCACAAGTTGTTCATGTGTGTGATAAATTCAGAATCAAATGATGACGAACAACCCAAATAACTGAGGCAAATAATATTTTCAAAATATAGATTTTGTTTTATACTGCAAAAACATTTCCTTTTCAATTTTACTGCGTCAATGTATATTTCTGTAGATTGCTCAGATGCTGGATTCACATTGGAATGAAGTTGAAGATAAATACGAGTGTGAGTGATATATAGTGAGGAACTGATGTAACTATGAAAAATGTGATGTAATTGTATTGTGACTGAAATTGTATAGTTATAGTGAGAGCTTGAAATTGTACTATCAAAATTGTAATAAATATTTGTTTGAATAAAATTTCTGTTTGAATTCAAATTCTGTGTTATTTATTTTATTCAGCAAATATTTATTTTATCTGTGTAAAATAGAATAGTACAATATCAAATACATTTTAATGAATGTATATATGTTTATTATCATCAAACAAAAAGCATATACATGCATATTCCACAGATGCAAGCTGGAGCTGCTGTGGGACTAGTTGGAGGAAATGTTAGAGAAGGAAATCAAGGAGCTTCGATGGTCAATAACTATGTAGTACTAAGCAGAGACTATGCTAGGCTTGGAGGGAAGCCGTTTATCAGCACTGAGGATACAATTGAAGTGGAGAAATGGTTGCTTCATTGCGAGATGATTTTTGCTGATTTAGGACTTAACGCTGAGCAGAAAAGGAGATTGGCATTCAAATAGTTGCAAGGAGCAGCACTGTAATTATGGAACAGTGTTACAATAGGAGTAGCTGAAGAGGTTATGACTTGGGTGGAATTCAGAAGGGGTTTTGAGGAGAGATTCATTTTGGAGATCATCAAGTCAACTCTACTTAGGAAGTTTGCTAAGTTGGTGCAAGGAGACATGACAGTGCTTGAGTATGCTACCAGATTTAAGGAATTATCGAGATACGGGTATGCTACGGTTGATTCTGCTATCAAAAGGAATGAGAGTTCATCCGCAGATTGAGACCCGAGATTGCTAGAGCAATTTTACAATATATTAGGGATATGTGTGATGTAGTTATTGAGATTGCTTTTAGGAATAAGGAGATGCTCACTTTCTTTAATGATAACAAAGTAGTGGAAACTCAAGGTGGGCAGAACTAGAAGAGAAAGTTTTACCATAAGGAAGGAGCTTGAAAAGGAGGAGCGGCCAAGAAAGGGAAGGTTCATGTAGTTTGTTATAGGTATGACAAGAAGGGACATTGTGCCTAGAGTGTCAGACATGCAAATTAAAGAAAGCTTCTGACAAGAAAGTAGTGATATGCTTCAACTACAATCAGATTGGACATTATAAGAACCAGTGCAAGGAACTAGCCAAGGATGAAAAGAGCAAAGTGTTTGCATTGGAACCAGCTACCTCAAGACCAATAGCAGAGGAGAAGGGAAAAGCTATGTTGGGAGGTATGCAATTGATTCATGGCATCTCAGTTAGAGTTCCATTTGATGCTGCACATTCTTTTATATCTCATCGCTTGGTAGATAAGCTTAATTTAGAACCCTTATACCTAGTTACATCCTTAATGGTTGCAAATCCGATAAGAGGGTATGGGACTCTTCGGATGATATGTGAACATTTAGAATTTGAGTTGTTAGGCCATATATTTGCTTGCAATTTGAATTTGATTTCATAGGTTTCAGAATTATTTTGGGTGTGGATTGTTTAAGCAAGTACGATGCTAGGATACGTTGCTATGATAGGAAAATATCACTTGGACACCCTAGCTGTAATTATTGGATAATATACTTCGTAGAAAATTGTAGTTTTGAGGTTAATGCTTTATTTGGTTTTATGGAAGAAGAAGATGAGTTGAATTGAGTTTTCATTATTAGAGAATTTACAGATGTCTTTGAGCCTATGATAGGACTACCATCGAAATGGGCCATTGAGTTTCAGATAGATTTAGTACCAAGAGCTGAACTTGCGAGTAGACCGCCAAGTAGAATGACACCTACAGAGATGAAGGAGCTAAATGTACAGTTAGTGGATCTAGAAGGTATGAATTTTATCAGACCAAGCAGTTCTTCATGGGGAGCAGCCACATTATTCGTTAAGAAACCGAACGGATCATTGAGGTTGTGTATCTTATCATAAGCTGAATGAGAAGATGATATAGAATTGATATTCGTTACCTAGGATTGACGATTTGTTTGACTAGCTAAGTGGAGCCAAAGTATTTTCTCAATTGGACTTGGCAACAAGGTTCCATCAACTTAGAGTAGTAGAGCGTAGTATTCCATTGACAGTGTTTAGGACCAGATATGGATCGTATGAATGGTTAGTGATGCCATTTGGACTAACTAATGCACCAACATTCTTCGTGGACTTGATGAACAGAATCTTCCGGGAGCATCTGGTCATATTTGTATTAGTATTCATAGATGACATATTGATATATTCCAAGGATGAAAGAGATCATGAAGTTCATCTTAGGATAGTGATTGAGAAAATAAGATAGCATCAGTTAAAGGCAATGTTTTCGAAGTGTCACATTTGGAAGAAGGAAGTGAGGTTTCTTGGTCATGTAGTCTTAGAAAAAAGGTTATCAGCAGATCCGGCTAAGATTGAGGCAGTGAATAATTAGAAGAGACCCGAGATAGTGACCGAGAAAAGAGTTACCTTGGGTTAGCTGGCTAGTACCGTAGATTCATTAAGGATTTTTCATGGATAGCTGCACTGATGGCTAAGCTAACTCGGAAAAACGCGAAGTTTGTTTGGACTGATAAGTGTGAGGAGACATTCTAGAAACTGAAACACTTATTGACTAATGCGCCTGTGTTAGTTGTTCCAGAGGGGGATTAGCACTTAGTGGTATACAAGGATGCATGAGGAATAGGATTAAAAGCTATGTTAATGCAGAGAGTTAATGTGATTGCCTATGCTTCTCGACAGCTCAGACCGTATGAAGTTAGATAACCAACTCATCATTTAGAATTAGCTGCGGTAATTTTCGCATTGACGGTGTGGAGGCATTACCGAGCTATATACAAATCATAAGTCACTAAGATATTTATTCTCTCAGAAGGAGTTGAATATTAGATAGCAGAGATGGTTAGAGTTCATATGTGCATACAACTTTGGTATTGAGTACGCACTAAGAAAAGAAAATATGGTTGTAGATGAACTTAGCAGAAAACATCAGAATGTAGTATTAGCAATGATAGTTGAGTGAAAATATTTAGAAGCATTGACTACATACGGAGTACAATGGAGATCCAAGGCTAGTTCTAGTCAAGAAACCGCCATGTTATCATGTTTATAAGCTCGACTGATGATGATAGATAGGATTGCATCTAAGAAGAAAAACAACACAGTGTTAGCTGAGAAGATTAGAAGGCTGGAGACCAGAATCGAGGTTAATGATCTAAAAGGATTTTAGTCTTGACTAGAGAGGGTGGTTGAGAAAGAAGGGATAATTATGTGTCCCGAATGTAGAAAACCTAAGGAATGACTTCCTTAGAGAATGTCATCGATCAAAATTTATGATTCATCCTGGGAGACCAAGATGTACCAGGATATGAAGAGATGTTTCTACTGGGAAGATATGAAGAGAGATGTAGGCTTATGGGTGAGGCAGTGCTTGAACTGTCAATAGGTGAAAACTGAACATTAGAAACCGAGCGGATTGCTTCGGCCATTGAATGATCTAGCCTAGAAATGGGATTCTATCTTAATTGATTTCATAGATGGGTTGCCAAGCTCCAATAGAAGAAATGAGAGTATTTGGGTTATAGTGGACATGTTGACTAAGAGTGCACACTTTATACACTTTAAGTCAACCAGGATAGCACCGGATTTAGCTAAGCTATTCATGAAGAATATAGTTAAACTGCATGAAATTCCTAGTAGTAGAGTAAGTGACAGAGATTCCTTATTCACTAGTAAGTTCGTGAAGAGTCTACATGAGACTTTAGGTACCAAGCTCAAAATGAGTAGCACTAACCATCCGCAGACAGATGTGCAAACAGAGAGAGTTAATAAATTCTTAGGGGATTTGTTAAGAGCTTGTGTGCTAGATTTTGAAGGATCATGGGAAGACCATCTACACACAGTCGAGTTTTCGTATAATAACAGTTATCAGACAAGTATAGGGATGACACATGTTAACCTACCTTTTGGCAAGGCCGGATTTAACTCAATGGATTTTGTAATCATCAAGACATGACACTCGAATGGTGATTATTTGGATTGGAGGTTGGTTATATGTAAAGCTATGCACGATAGTCGGATGGATGGCACTTAAAAATGGCTATGTATGGAACTCACACTCCCCCGGGGATCGGTAGTTATCCCTGGTTTTTGTCTCGAACTGGTCAAGAAAGATGTGGAACGACAAAGAAGGCCCCATGAAGCTAAATTTAAAATTTTAAGCCATATGGAGTCCATATGCTCAAGTTATTAGCAAATTACTTCACCTATAAAAAGGGATTGGTTTAGGAGGGATTGGTATAAAAGGGATCAGCTAAACCCAATTTTGCAGTGATGATTGCTCAATACCTCAACATCTACACATCCAATTAACATGAAACATGGAGGACAAGCTTATTCCAACATGTGCAACACCCCATAGGGATTGCATATCATTTGGAGCAAGTTGGAGGGATCGGTACCTATCCTTCTATAGGGATCGACTATAATCACCCTTCACAACATATTGCAACAAAGATTGATCAATTACTCGAGTTCTACTAATCCAGTTGGCGTGAAACTTGGAGGCTAAGAATAATACAACATGAAGAAGCTCCCCTAGGGATTGCGTTGCATTTGGAAGAGATTAATCGGCACCTATCCCTTTAGAGGGATCGATAGAAGTCGAAATTCAAGCAACACTACTTCAGGGAAAATGTGATATCTCACAAATCGTACATCAGAATTGCATGAAATTTGGAGAGAGTTTGTAGCTAACACCATGGGGGCAAACCTTATAGGGATTGCAGTCCATTTTGACGCACTACTAGAGATCGATGTCGATCCTTATCATGGGCCTGAAAATCTTTGGGTAGCCTCGTATTTGTTTCCCGAACCTTCTATCGAAATTTCACCCGATCTATGCACGTCTTCTCATATAAATATAGCACGAATGGAGTCAAAAGAACCTTATTTCTTCTTCTTTTTATCTTCAACCTAGGCTACACTATACTAATTTTATTCTAGATTTCAGATTATAATTGTAAACAAACTTCAGTATAACAAAAAGGATTATTTGGAGTGGACTACAAAACCACTATAAATCTTGTCTCTTTTTTACTTGCTTTTTGATTATTTTAGTGTTGTTCTTCATTTATTTCTCTTCATATTTCTGTGATTGGGTTGGATATTGGTACTTTTACCTAATTGGGTGTTGGTGGTGAAATTTGACGTCAACATTTTGGTGCTTTCACTGAGAGGGACTTGCTCCTATGGATTTGGAAGCTAGGATCATGGATTTGGAAGCTTGGATACTTAGATCTAGAAAGCAATGGCTGTCAATTAACAAGGAGTCAAGTAGTGGATAGGAGCCATCATGAAGGGAGTCATGTGGCTCCTTACGAGCTGGAGTTAATCAAACATCTGTCTACATCACCAGAGATTAAATGGGAACAATGATGGATGTTATGCAGGAACGGATGCTGAAGACACATAGGGAGATGATGAAAAATCTACTTCGACCGATCGGATAGACTGGAACCATAAGAGTTGCTGGAATGCAAAACCAAGGAGTTGGAATGATAGGGACAACTCGAGCTATTGATCAAGGAGTTGAGGTGGCAAGATTTGTCGGAAATCATAACTAGGAGAATGGAAATCGAGCCAATGGACAAAGGAATAGAACAGAGCAACCGAGGGTAGTCCCCGACCATCTTAGTGAGATCGGCAGTGATCCCTTCAGAGCGATCATCACCAATCCCTAAAGGCTAGGGACACTCCCCCAAGTTTGGATGGTCGTGCTACTGGAGGACCTGCTGTGATATCCCGGAATTTTTGGCAATATCAATTTAATAATCTGTATTAAAAATTTAATTGATTTGATAATTTTTGTTAATAAAATTTGAATTGATTTAATAATCCAATTAAATAAATATTTAATTAGTGATTTTATCTTTTAAAAGCTAATAAATTGGTTTCTATTTATAATGTAAATATAATGGTATATGTTGTAAATAGATAAATCTTGTTTTTAAATTCTAATATTTTGATAATTTAGAATTTATGATTTAATTTAATATTAAGCTTTTCAAAGCTGTTTAAATAAATAACTATATGGTTTTTAAATACTCAAGATAAATGTTAATTGTTTAAATTTATTTTAGCTTAAGTTTAAAATAAAAATTAATTAACAAAAAGGTTTGCTTTATTTTATTTTTGAATATAGCTTAATAAATATGATTTGTAAATAGATATGAAAGTTTAAAATACAATTAGTATATGAAACATTAATCCATTCAAGAAATAAGTAATTTATAATCTCTTTTATAAATTATATAAAATTGTCAAAGATGTTATTTTCAAATAATGGATATATGTATTGTTTTTATTTATGAATATACTTTTTTTTATTTCTTTAAAATTAGCTATATATATAACTAAGTATTTATAAACTAATTAATTAAGTTAAAAAGCTTTTATTTACATTTAAACTAAAAGGAAATTACTTAAATGACATGTGTTAACACATTAAGTAACCTAATAACATGTGTTAAGTTAATAAACAAGGAATTTGACAAATGTTGTAATATTAGACAAGTGGCATTTTTAAATTTTGTTTTTCTTTTATTTTTATTAAAAATCATTTCAACCTATATATAACTATTTGTTCTCTTCCATTCATTCTTTTTCTATCATCTTCTTTTTCAAAAGATAAAAGCAAAACTGAAATCAAATTCAGCTGAAACAAAGATAAAAACAAATCTGAGAACACTCCCTCAAAACCAGAAACCAGAATGTAGATCTTCAACCTGTAATTTATTTTTCAAAACCCAAACAAAATCCTTGTAATTCATTTCTCAAATCAGCAAGCAAACCATGTACTATTTCAAAAAAATGGAATCAACATCCTCTGCAAATCATTTACAAAAATGGAATCAAAGCTTGAGCATTTTCTTTTCAACCTGGAAGCCTGCATTTGTTCTTCAATTCTGTTTGTAATCAAGTTTCAGTAGCATGCATGCAGTTTTTAAATCAAAAGCACATTTTCCAGATTTCAAGATTTTAGTTTCCAGGCTCTGTTCTTCATTTTTATAACCTGGTGAGTAAACTTTTTCTTTAAAAACAGTTTTAAATCTATGATTATACTTAGATGCTTATGATGGATTTTTGTACTAATATGGTTTGCATATGTTGATACATGTGAATGCATGTTTGTATAAATGAAATGCCTGTACAAAAGTTTGTGTGTATGAATATATATTTTTCTGTTCTATGTCAGAATTAAACCCATTCAAATTTAATTCCATTTCCCTTATACATTCAGATTTAGGTCTCGATCCCTAAATAGAAAATGATTGTGGATATGTAATATTGTTTCTAAAAATATTTTCAAGAATTTATATTAAGTGATTAATTCAAAAAGGGTAAATTACAGTAAAAAAACTAAAATAAGTCAAAGTTCGATTGTTATAAATTCAAGTTTGGATTATATATTATAATTCGTATTTACAAGTCATGAATTTTGATATGAATATCTAGATTTTTAAGTTTAAGATTATCGAGTTATCTTAAGTTGAACGGAATTCGTAATTTCGTCAAGTGCCGTCGATCGATGACAATTTGAAGATCGGGGTTGATGTCAGGGATAGCTGGAAGGATGGTGGTTGATAAAAAAATAGTGATAGGTTCTATTAATGGTTGTGGTGGCCGTACGTTGGCGATGTAGTTTTTATCGATGTTGTTTCAGGGGCATTTGCGACATTGGGGTTGGATCGGGTCTGATCGTGTGAGGGAGAAACGATGTTGGGGTTTGAGACACGGCTGTGGACGAGGTGGTAGGATTTCTGGTGGTCAGGATGGTCGTCGGCGAGGGAATATGTCGTAACTGGTTTGAGTTCCAGTTTGGGTTAATGTGTTCGTTTTCGATTTGGGTCGCTATTGTCGAAGCTGGGTGGTCGAGAAGCTAGTAGAGATCATCGTCGACTTGCGAGCATGGTCGGTGAGGAGTCGGTGATGTCCAGTTCACCGTGCACGTATGCACGTATGTGTCTGGCGATGATAGTTTTTGGGAAGAAGGGATGAGCTCGGATCGTGACTCGAAGTCGAAGCGTGTTTGTCTCGAAGTAGTGATGGTACGCGAGTGACTCGTGTTTTGCTCGGGTGCTTGGTCGAGTTTTCTAGTGATGGGCTTCGGTTTTCAAGTTATCTGTTTTTAAAAGGGAACTTGTACCAGGTTTTAAAGCAAAGGTAAAATTTGTTAATCAAGTTTTCAATATTTATAATCAGGTAAAGGTATAAGAATGTTCAAGTTTAAAGGAAAATGTTTAAACGAGTTTTAAAGTTATTAAAGTTTTTAAAGTTATTAAAATGATTAGTTTTCAAAAGAATGTTTAGCCAAGTTTAAAAGTATATTTAAAATGAATATGTTTTAAAGAAATGTTTAATTTAAGCATAGGAAATTATTAAAGAAATTTGAATAAGTTTCAAGGACTTAATAATTTTTAAGGTTTATTTTGTTTAAATGAAATTTTATATCTTCTATTATATAATTGATTTGCAAAACATTTTCAAATGGAAGTATAAAGATATAACTAAGTTTTGAATAAAGATAATGAATTTGTCTTTAAATTATTTAAGTTATGATTAATTAAGAATAATTAATTAGTGAATTAATTAAAATATTTATCACTTAATAAAATTTATTAGTATAATTAATTAAAGATGAGATTAATTAAAGATATTACTTAGAGTAAGTAATTAGTGGGTAGTTAATAATGGAACATTAACTAGTGATTAAGAAGTGATTAATTTAGGTAATTAAATTAAGTTAATTAATTAAGGTAATTAATTAAAATTAACTTTGAATTTGATTAAGTGTTAATTACTTAATATAATTAATTAATATAATTAATTAATATAATTAATTAAGTGAATTACTTAGTATAAGTAATTAAGGTGTAATTACTAAATGTAATTAATTAAAAAGAATAATTACTTAGATCATTAATTAAGGTTAATTAATGTGATTAATTAAGGTTAAAATTAATTAATGTGATTAATTAATGGATAATTATTGAAGGTGATTAATAATTACTTAATTTAAAAGTAATTAGTGGATAATTAATAAAGTAATTTGTGGATAATTACTTAATGGAAATGATTTGAGGTTAATTAATGGGAGTAATTAAGGAATAATTACTTAGTATAATTAATTAATTAATTAATTAAGGTTTAATTAATTAAAGGTAAGTGATTAATATTTAATTGATTTCTGTAATTAATTAAAGGATAATTACTTAATGTATTTAATTTAAATAGGATAATTAATTAAGAGTAATTAGGGATCATTAATTAATATAATTAATGATGTAGTTAAGGAATGATTAAGTGATTATAGAGTAATTAATTAATGTAATTAATTAAGGATTAATGTAATTAATTATAGTTAATTAGTTTATAGAGTAATTAAAGGTTAATTACTATAAATGGTAAGAATAATTAATTTGTGAAATTAATTAAAGGCTAATTACTTGAATGTAATTAAAAGATAATTAATCAAGGATGATTAATTGAAATGAATAATTAGAGGATAATTAATTAATTTATTTATAATTAATTAATGGTTAAGTAAGCAGGATTTATAGAATGAAGTAATTAATTTAATTTATGTTAAATTAATTAGAGATGGTATAAATCATTACTCGTGGATGGTTGAATAATATTGAATGCTTTGCATTGTTTGATATCTCTGATGAGATATGTGCTGATCTATGATATGGATGTTTTGGTTGAATTGTGATGATAATGTAGATTATATATTGTGATATTGTGAATTATCTATCTGTGTGTAAATAGATAATAGAATTGAATTGTTTTAACTTTAAAACAACTTGGCCTTAAAAGATACGTTTTGGATTTCGATGAGACCGGGATCGGGTTTCCAGATTTAGATATCCGAATACCACATCGATCCAAATTAACGATAGGTCGTGAATCTCAAGTGAAGATGAAGATTCAGAGTACAAGGGTTATTGTCGTTAACTCTGAGGGTGATTCCAAAATGAGTGTAACGAGATAATGCCTTCGGTTTCGTTCGAACCCGGAACGAACTTGCATGGATTGAATGCTTTCAGAACATCGTCAGGTGGACGATGAGCATTCTAAGTGATGTGTTCTAATTAAAGGTAATCGTAGCCTCAAGCCTCATCAACCGGGAATGGCTAAAACATGGGAGGTGCAGCAAGGCTTCGTGGGTAGCACCCACTGAGAGTAAGGTCATCCCTGTCTAGATGTCCCTTTCTATTTCGGCTTAGTGGTGCTGTTGAATGATCACAACCGTGGGGTGATTTTATTCGAAATTATCCAGTAAAGGATGGTTCCGGCTTTGTGTTGTAGGGGATTGGGAGTAATCCTTGGTACGGTGATCTAGGCCACGTACTGTGACGGGCAGTACCCCAGTAGCCCCGCCATTATATGGTATCCAATTTCCAATAAGTGATCTCGGACTTGATTGTAAAACCCACTTTGTTGGCTAGTATGCTGGAATTTAATAATGTAACAATTTCAGCTATTTCTTATTTACTTGAAAACCCTAGATCCTATTGTAATATAACTGAATTTCCTATCAATGTTTTGGTTAGCGTAAGGTAAAAACTTTTCCATGTTTATGTGTGGGAAGTCTTACGTGATACCTTTGTTTTCAAAGGTTTTTAAAGTTAAGCAACTTTAACCGTTTACTCACACCAGACCCATGTCTGACCCAAGTGTTTATTTTCTGTTTTATTAAACTCTTGGGTACTTAAATTTTTACGAGTAGCCAAGGGATTCAGGTTAGCTTTGACAAATCTATGGAGGAGACATGGAGCAGGAGGCTTCAGCATTCGTAGATATATAGTATTTCGCTGTGTTGGTATCTCTGAGTCTTTTGTTTGAGTGGTATCTTGAGTTGTAATAACTAGACAGGTGTTTATAACTGTCTAGTATGTGATATATAATCTGTGTAACTCTGATAGTCGTTGTATATTATGTAATACTTATGTTATTAATATAATTTATTCGTTCCGCTGTTGAGATTTTGATGTTGTTTCTTTCTTTCTTCTCTTCTTTTCTCTTTTCTATCCCTTTCTTTCTTATTACTGATGCGTCATTCTGTGGAATGAATGGCGGGTCGTTACACCTGCGGTTGATGCTATGCAGTTTGGAGTCAATCGAAATGCTGACACTCGTCTGGAAAGGGTTAATCTTGGATCCCCTCGTGACTCGAGGGGCAGTATGGAAATGATGATTGGAGACCACTTATGGATTCTGGAATAGCTGGAAATTGGAATCCAGGATTTGGAGCGGAAACTAGCTGACTTGATATGGATTGGAGCAACCGAGGGCAAACCCCGGCCAAGGAAAATGGATTGGCACTAATCCCCATGGAACTTGGAGCACAGATGTAAATGGCTTTGTATGGAAATGGATAGCGGTGATGGAACAATAGCAGCCATCATCCGCCATAAATTGGAGCGAGCCCGGCTTAAAGGCTCAGGTCATCATCTCTTGATCGGGATGGCATGAACTAACTTACTAATAATCAACTCTATAGTAAAATGGCTAAGTCAATTACACATGTATGGGATCGAGGATGATCCCTAGCATGTTCTGAGAATGGCGATAAACCACCATAACCAATGAATCTCAAAACACTTGGATCTACATCAATGCGATGAACAAAATAGGTTATCAGGTATGGATTATGCCTAGCAAGGGGTAGGTCACTTTGCTTGAACATGTTAGATTGACATACTCAGGTCATTGGGTATCGATTATGCTCGGTAAGGATCCGGAGAGATCAAAGTCATCATGTATGGATTATGCCAAGCAAGGGGTAGGACGCTTCGCCTGAGTGTGATGGATCGACCTACTCGGGTCACCGGGTATGGATTATGGTCGGTAAGGATTCGAAGAGATCAAAGTCATCAAGTATGGATTATTCTTGTCAAGTGGTAGGTCGCTTTGCCTGAACGCGATGGATCGACCTACTCAGGTCGTCATGTATGGACTATTCTTGGCAAGGAACTAGAGAAGTCACAGATTTAGATATGGATTTAGCTATTGGATACGAATTTGGATGTGGACTCGGTTATTGGATATGTATGGACATAGATTCGGCCTAGAAATGAATTGGATTCTGGATTAGATTCTTGATTCTGGACTTTGTATTTTGGATTTACAACTATTCAAAACACATCTTACTATCGCAAGGTAAGTTTTAAGGGCAAAGTGTTAACCCGCCTTTTGGCATGGTCGGATTTAACCAAATGGATTTTGTAATCATCAAGACAGGACGCCCAAGAGGTGATTATTTGGATTGGAGGCCGGTTATATTTAAAGCAATGCACGATAATCGGATGGTTGGCACTCAAAAATGGTTATATATGGAACTAACACTCCCCACGGGGATCGGTAACTATATCTGGTTTTTGTCTCGAACTGGTAGAGGTCGATATGGAATGACAAGGAAGGCCCCATAAAGCTAATTTAAATTTGGAGTCAATATGCTCAAGTTATTGGTAAATTACTTCACCTATAAAAAGTGATCGGTATAGGAGGGATTGGTTTAAAAGGGATCAACTAAACTCAATTTTACTGCGATGATCGATCGATATCTCAACTACATATCCAATTGACATGAAACTTAGAGGAAAAGCTAGTTACAACATGTGGAACACCATATAGGGATTTCATATCATTTGGAAGCAGCTGGAGGGATCAGTACCTATCTTTTCATAGGGATCGGCTATAATCAGCCTTCACAACATATTGCAATAAAGATTGATCAATAACTCGAGTTCTACTAATCCAAGCAATATGAAACTTAGAGTATAAGCATATTACAATATGAAGAAGCTACCTTAGGGATTGCGTGGCTATATAAGAGATTGGAGGATCGGTACCTATCCTTCTAGAGGGATCGGAAAAAAATCGGAATTCAAGCAACACTGCTTCATGGAAAATGCGTTATCTCACAAACCATATGTCGGAATTGCACGAAAATTGGTGAACAATTATCTAACATTATGGGGCACCCCTTATAGAGATCGCAGCCCATTTCAACACACCATTGGGGATCGCAGCCTATTTCAACTCACCACTGGGGATCGCAGCCCATTTCAACACACTACTAGGGATCGATACCGATTCCTATTGGGGGCCTCGATGGGACTGGAAATTTTTGGGTGGCTTTGTCTTGGTCTCTCGAACCTTCTACCGAAATTTCAGCCCAATCCATGCACGTCTTCCCTTATAAATAAAGCAGGCATGGAGTCAGAAAAAGGATCTTCTTTCTGCTTCTCTTTATCTTCAACATAGGTTACATTCTGCCAATTTTATTCTAGATTTCGAATTGTAACTATAAACAAACTTCAGTATAATAAAAAGGATTATTTGGAAGTGAACGTAGGCCGGAGTTAGCCGAACCACTATTAATCTTGTCTCTTTTTTACTTACTTTCTTATTGTTTTAATTTTGTTCTTCATTTATTTCTCTTTATAATTCTATGATTTGATTGGATATTGTTACTTTTACATAATTGGGTGTTGGTCGCCAATTTTGATGCCAACAGTGCCATTTGAAGCTTTGTATGAAAGATAATGCAAATCTCCCATTTGTTGGTTAGAGACCGGGGATAGATTAATTCTTGGTTCAGATTTGGTTAAAGAAGCAGCAAAAAAGATTAAGTTAATTCGGGCTAGAATAAAAGAACCTCGGTCTAGGCAGAAGAGTTATGCTAATAAGAGGCGGAAAGAATTAGAGTTCTTAGTTGGAGATCACATTTTCATCAAAGTATTACCGATGAAAGAAGTGATCAGATTTGGAAAATTAGGAAAATTTGTACCAAGATTCGTTAGACCATTTCCTACTGTAGAAAGGATCGAGAAACTCGCATATAGAGTAGAGTTACCAACTTCTTTGGCAGAAGTCCACAATGTTCTCCATATTTCTCATCTAAGGAAGTGTATTCGAGATCCAGAGACTACCATTACACCGAATGTATTAGAGGATCAAATAGTGGAACCAGATATGACTATAATTAGAAAACCTGTTCATATAGTTGTGAAAGACGATAAGAGATAAGGAACAAGACAGTTAGATTAGTCAAAGTCCAGTGGAGTGACGACGAGAGATTGTACTTAAGAAATCGAAAACAGAATTAGGGACACTTATCCTGACTTGTTTGATGGTATGTTTTACCTTTATGTTTGATTGTTGTGGGTACCTTATCATAATTTTGAGGAAGAAATTATTTAAGGAGGGGAGTCTATAATGATCCCAATTTTAGTTAACATTATTTAAACATTTAATTAGATAAATTAAATTAAATAATATCATGGGTTAAGAGGTTGAGATTTATAATTAAACTTGAGCTGTGCTTTATGAATGAACTAAAATAAGTAATTAAAATTTAAGATAAGGACGTGGAAAATTAGAAGGGCAAATAGGAAGAGTCTTATTTCATATCATAAAATCCTCTCTTTCACCACTTCATTCGTTCATTTGCATCTACAACTAAATTAAAACCAAAGGGGTGTGGCCGGCTATTAAAGTGATGGGAAACCAAAGATTAAAGCTAGGAGATTCAAGATCGCAAGCTTGGAAAATCAACCATGATACAAATCTCAACATTCTTAATCAAACCAAGGTGAATAATTAGTTTACATCTCACTTTTGATAATGATTTCAGTTTCAAGTAGATCCAGACTATGTTTGCCAATATTATGCCATGTTATGTCTATTAAAATGGATATATATGCTGGTTGATGATTTATATCGTTTAACGTAGATTTTATGATATTTCTGGATTAGAAAACCTATAAAATGACATCCAAATGAGTTTTGTTTTTTATATATGGTCAAAGACATTTTTTTAGAAGTAGGTTTCAAGTTTCATAATTTTCTAGGTGATTGTGGATTTATTATGAATTGTCTTTGAGAGAAAATAGTTAATTTTGGGTATAAATTATTTAAGGTAATTAAATAATGTTTTCAGGTCTGAAATTTACATATGTTGGAAGAAATATTTAAAAAAAATTATTGTGATTATTGGAGATTTTTTCCAAGTGGTTTACTATGGATATTAAATTATTTAAGTTAGAGGACTTAAATGTTTTAAATGTTTTATTAAGGAGAAGGGCTTATTTGCTTGAAATGTTTTAATTGTTAAATGCTGAATTCGGCAGCTTTTTTTGAAAAGAATTTTGGTAAAGAATTGGCAACTAATCATATTTTGGTAAATTATGCAAGTTAAGTGAAAAGAAATTACTTTAAAAAGCATAAAATAAGTTTTGTTTTGAATTACAACTTCGCCACTTCCATTGCTTGCTTCCGTCACCATACCCAGTAACCCTTTCGCACCGGTTCAAAAGATATGCACACGATATCAAGTAATTGGTACGTAGTGTATTGGAGAAAGGCGGAAGGAAAGGACTGTGTTGAAAGTATGCTTACGAAGAGGTTGAAGCCACTTTTATTAGCTTTTGAATATATTAACTTACCTTTGTTTTTAAAAGAAGCTTTCGAAAGGGTTGCCATTTTTGAACCCTTTCGATACCCTAGCTGTCGCATTTATACCTTTCGCATTAGTTAGAGCCGCTTTTCTTTATAACCTTAAAACAATGTATTCGAAAGGAAGGCTTTCAGCTTCTTAATATTGAAGTCGCCTTCCCAATGCTTTCTGTAATGACCCGTATTTTTCAGATAATTTAAAATATTAAATTAAATAATATTTTGGAATTTAACATTGTAAGTAATTAAAATTTATGATCTATTAATGAGAAAAATAATTAGAATATGATTTAGTAATGTTGTTTGAATGTTATTGACAACTATTTTAATGTAATGTCAATCAATTGAAATTATTGTAAAGTTAATTTGGTTAGAATTGTCAATAAGGAATAAATTAAATGTTGGATTCAATGTTGAATTTATATGTTATAAATTGGAATAGGTTTATTATGGAATGTGAAATCAATGTGAAATTAATATAATTAAATATTATAGTTAATATGGTAAAACATGATAACTGTAAATATGAATGTAACAAAATGTAAACTAATGTTAATTATATTCATAAGGTAATGGTTGATTCAATAATAAGAGTGTAAATTAAAATAAAAGAATTTATTGGAATATAAAGTATGATTAAATGGAAGTTTATTACAGTTGTAATTGAACGCTAGAATTAGTGCAATATTTAAATATTGGATTTAACATGGAAATATATATTTTAAAAGATTTTAAATTCCTGGTTAATCAAGAATGATGAAAATTGTTAACTTTTAATTTAGAATTTAAAAGTGATAAAGTTAATTTAATTATAATTTATTTAATTAACATGAAAATTTGTCATTTTGGCCACTGTCTCGAATTTCGATGAAACCAGTTTCATCGGATCCGTAATCGTGAATTATTGTAGGATTTCAAGTTTCGCAGCGATCAGGCTTATCGTTTGATCGTACGAGCTCGAAAGGCATAGAAATTAACTTAATGAACTCAATTAAAATAATTTGATTTTTAAAAGCTAACCTCTGTATACAATGGAATTTAGATTTGAAACTAGTTTCATTGAGTTTAAAATTATCGAAAACCTATATTTCAATATATTGGATGACCGATTTTGGTTTGGGTAACGAAACAGGCTTTTCGGGTCGTTGTTATCGTTTCGACCCAAATCTATCTGTCCATTCATTCTTATCGTTCTTTGTCTATATAAATAGATTTTGTTTCTCTAACCCTAGCAGCCTTTCATTTTA
This sequence comes from Allium fistulosum, assembly GCA_030737815.1. Taxonomy (NCBI): domain Eukaryota; kingdom Viridiplantae; phylum Streptophyta; class Magnoliopsida; order Asparagales; family Amaryllidaceae; genus Allium; species Allium fistulosum. The sequence continues at coordinate 334,948,069 of CM060902.1, read as the reverse complement.
TTTCTGTACATACTTCTATTTCTTATCTGTTCCTTCTCCTCAAACATCAGAACATCAGAACCCTAATTCCAAATTCAATTTCAAATCAAAACCAAATCAAAATTTTTTAACTCCTTGAACTATATCAAATAATATATCGTTGGAAAGCTCTCAATGAGCGCAATCTATTACTGCAATTTGTTTTTGCAATCGAATCACGGTTTGGCCAGAAATTCACGATTTATTCTCGGCCATCCATCATAGGGTTTTGATTTCAATAGTGGATTTGTAGCAATTCGTCGATCGGGAAGTTGCAGTGTGTAGAGGTCATCAAGGCGGTTTCATCTGTACGGCTACTTGGGTTTGGGAGTGCTTGGATTCACAGCGAATTGGAGGAGAAGGGGACGGCAGTGCTATGCTCAAGGGAGGTCGGAGGCGTCGCACGTTGTCAGAGGGTGGGCGGCCTTGGACGAGCGATGCGGCGGCGCCATAAGATCTGGTTGACGATGGTCATAGTGGCGTGTGACTTGCAGTTGTTGTGGGCCGATGTACATGTCGAGTCGCGTGTTCTTCTATTTGGGATAGGTTAGAAGTGGTAAACAGATTTACAAAATCGCCCTTTATTTATTTTAATATAAATTTTAAATTTCAAACGTTCTAATATTCATGACATTTTCATACAAGCTCGGATTTGGATGCGGTTTTCCCCATTGCGATCGTATCGAAATTCCAGACATTATGGAACTGTTTTGGCTGGATTCTAAGATTGACGGAATTTTGGACCTCATTCGGATTTTAGTTCGACTTGAAATCAAAGGTGGGTGATTTACCCCCCTCACGAATACTAAATCATCTTATGTAAGTTAAATTTAATTTATGATGTGATTAGAAATTTATTGATTGCTGTTTGGTATATTTAAATTATCATTCAAATTTAATCTGAATTTATATTGAATTTAATTGCCGTTTGAATCAATATTGGAATTGAATTGCTAGTTAAATACCTGAAATGATAACCAGTTAATTGTTGTGATTTATTGGTTGATTTGAATGATGATTGTGATGGATGCTTAATTGTTGACATTTTGGATGATTTGATGTTATGTTTATTTTATATGTTGTTATCACACTGCAAGTTCCTTTAGCTATTGTTTTGAAAATTACTATGGGTTGAAATGATACATACCCTAACGATCTTATAGATTAGGGAAAAATCATTGTGGGTTGAAATGATAAACCCGAGCGATTTTATGGATTTGGAAAACTGTGATTCATGATGTGGATTGAAATGATATATATCTGGAAATTTAAATTTATTACGGGTTGAATGATATATATCTGTATCACTTGACCATAGGGTAGAAAACTATATACGGACATCGTTGGTCGGTTTTAAATTATTTTCAAAATAGTAAATTATGTTTAATTTATAAATTTTATTTTTTTAAATTTTATTTAATGATTTTATATAAAACTCGTATTTGGAAAATAAACTACTTTATATGTTTAAAATTTAAAATTATAAGCTAATATATGATTTTAAATGTAATTTTAAGATTTAACTTATAATTTTATTTAGTTTCAAATATATAATTTCAATAATTTAAAATTTTAACTTAAAAAAATATATAATATAGTTGTAAAATAATAAATTTAATTTAATTTAATATAATAAATTTAGTTTTATTTAATATACTAAATTTTGTTTTCTTTAATATAACAAATTTAGTCTTAGTTTAATATAATAAATTTAGTTAATTTAATATAATAAATTTAGTTAATTTATAATAAATATATTTTAATTTTATATAATAAATTTAGTTTAATTTAATATGATAAATATGGTTTTAATTTAATATAACAAATACAAATTTTATATAATAACTTTAATAAATAAAAATTCAATAAAATAAAATAAGATATAATAAAATGAATATAACATAATTTTAAAGATTTATTTAGAAATTCAATTTAATATAATGAATATAGATTTTGTAATAACTTTAACAAATAAAAGATTTGGAAAGATAAATTAAGATTAAATGGCAATTAAATCTGTTTTAAGGATTGAATTAAAATAATTATTATTTAAAACTTATTTATTTATGAGATTTCTAAAAGATATTATTTTAAAATGGATTACCTCGATTTGACAAGAATTGTCAGGTTAAGCGTTTCAAAACTATAATATAATTGAAGTTAAATATTTTGGTATTGATTGAATTTGAAACTTGAGATTTTATTGAAATGTTTATAAAATGGCCACAGTGTGAAATAAGCGTTTGGTTGTTAAAGAGACCGGTGTCGGATATTGTCATACTTTCTTCCAATTCCAAAACCATTTTAACAACTGTGCATGAGGTGGAGAATCCAGAACGAAGTAGGATGGTCTGGCGAACGCTACTGTGTGAGGTATGAAAACGCAGCCCTGACCCCCTCAGGTCAGCTTGATATGACTAAAACAGGAGTTATACCGGGCCTAGTGAGGTCGCTCCTCCTATGGGCAAATTTTTTCGATACCATATTTATTACTATGTTATTGATTTGGTGGCCACCCCTCGATTTGATTATAGGAGTGTGTTCCGAGGTGGGCAGTAGTAGCTGCTATGCTTTACCACCAGTCCAAGAGTGCAAACGGTAGAATCCTTCCCTAGCATTACCTCGCGTGCCTTGTCATATGCCTTATCGAGCCTCTTGCAATTTTGGTTTGTGTCGTACCTATGGAGTGCTCCCTGATAGCCCACCGGTTTAGTGGATTTTACAGTACTTTAGAGATTATGACATCTATAAAACGTGTTAAGGGAGATATGGGTAATGCCTTAACGCTATTTTAATACTTTACTTTATTGTAGACATATTGTAATAGCGTATTGTATTATATACATAGATAGTTTAACGGATCCTTAGAAGATGGAATCCCGAACATCTCTTAAGTTATTGCATGCACGTTAGACACTAGATAGGAGATGTAAAATCCCGTAAACATCTATTAAGCCGTCATACTCATATTTAGTTATATTGATTTAACTTACATAAGATCTTTTAGTTCTGACTCGAGTGTTTTGTCTTTACATTGCGCTCGGGTCAGCCTGAGCATTTCAGTGTTGAAGACCTTATTTTTGGGGGACGAAGACAAAGTTTGGTATATTATACTATTAGCAATTTTCCACTACATCATGTTGTTCCGTTGCATTATTTATTTATTCCTACTGTATGTATAACTCTAATATATTATAAAAGTGTAATCAAATGTTATTTGTAAAATAGATTAATGAACTGTTTATTTGATTAGTATATTTTGTCATCCCACTGTGAGATTCTATGTCTTGTTTTTCTTCTTTTCTCTTCTTTTCTTATTTACCCTATTAATAATCCTCCCTTTTGAATGGTTTGAGTAGACACGTGTGTCTGCTTGTGCATCTATGGTTTATTGTTGATTTAAACCATCCAAAAAGTTGGGTTGTTAGAGTTGGTATCAGAGCAAGGTTTAGGGATAACCTTAACTTTGTGGGGCCTGACTCATTAGAGATAGGGTAGTAATACCCTAGAATGAGCTTGTCTGAGTGTGTGTGTATATATATATATATATATATGAGAGGGGGTATTTGTTAGTGTTATAAATTTTTTTTATATTATTTTAATTTGTTCTGACTAGTATTTATGAATTATGGTCGGTATATAGGACGCTATGACATCGATAGGGATTTCTAAATACTTAATAGGGCAGACCGGCACAATATTGTTTTTGAAATATAGGTAAATGAAATAATTTTACATAGTATTATATTTTGTATATAAAAGAATAATTTTATAAATGGATATAGTTTTATGTGATATGTTGTTGTTAGCAAGTGAAATTTTATAAATATTGGTTGCAAAATAAAATTTATAGATAAGATGAATTTAATTGGAAATTTGAGAACTTAAGTTCCAAAGTTTTGAAATTGGTTTTCAAAAGATTTTTGGAATATAACATTAGTATTATTTGGAAGTATTTTTGGATATAAATATTTTAAATGTGATTTGAAAGAAATGTTTTAAAAGAATTTTAAAAGAAAATAAGTTCTGTACTCCCCTCTTATGTCGCTGAAAAATAATTTCGGTGATGGCGGCCGCATCATCGACATTCATTTTCAAGTCTCAAAGTGAGGGAGGCCACTTAGTAGCTTTGCTATGCATCTGGTTCGATAAACAAATTTTGATTTAAAATTTCTAAGTATGTTTTGATACATATATATATATAATATATATATATATTATTTCATATGATTTGAAATGAACTCGGTATTTAGTTCTTAAGTTTCTGTTAAATTAATGATTTTCAGTTGTAGAAATAAAATGAAATTGTTATAGTTGGAAACCACTAAAATTAAATAAAAAGAAATTAGAAGCCAAATGATTAGTGAAATTGTAGAGGAATTGGAGGTTTGTAACTTGCAAATTTAAAGATAATGGAATTTAAGAAGATGTGAACTATTGAACATTTTGTTAACTAAATTTGAATAAGGCAAACTTGTGTAACATTCAGTTACAGTCTAAAAACATATATAAAACTTACCAGAAATATTTAAAAGTTGAAATGTTAAATATGAATATGTAATAGAATATTATACAAGTGAAAATTTAGGTAATAATAATGTTCAAATTTTTTTGAAATCATGTCAATATATAAATTAAAAATTAAAATGTTACAAGACATGACATAAACTTAAGAATGGTTGAAATGCTTTATAATTAAATTTAATAGTAAGAGGGAATATCAATTAAGTAAATGATTATAAACTTGGGTTTATTTTTTGAAATGCTAATAATTAGATTGAATAGTAAAAAGTGAATATTATCTAATAAAATGTTTATAGACATAAGAAATGACTGAAAAGGTTCATAAATAAGTTTATTATTAATTAACACTATAAAAGAAAGGATAAATGTGAATTAAAAGGTAGAAACACTTAAATATGAAATGTTTATTCATGAATATTCATATTAAATGGAAATCAATTTTATAAGTATTAATAATTGTGAATTAAATTTGCAAAGAAACTTATATAATATTTTAAGAATTGATTTATTGATGTTCTAAATAATTGAATGGAAATAACATATGTAAGTAAATTAATGTAAATTAATGGGAAATGACATTGTATGAATGAATGAAAATAAATAAAAGAGTAAAAAGGGAACCCATTGAATAAACTTAAATAATGTGTTAAATTCTTTGTTGTTTTGGCTTATGGGATGTTTGGAAAAGGATACTTCTAATTGTTCGAGGTTGTATAAATAATCTATTAAGTAATTATCTAAGGTTGTTGAGCGTAGGGTACACTTGATAGTTTATTTATCATCCTTGTATGATTAAAAGTTTCTGAATCTGAACAAACCATTAGTTTTGGTTGCTATGGATGTATGATTGATTCCTTTGATTTCATATAATGGTTGTACTGTTTTGTATGCATATGTTTTGTGTTGATTTGCTTTTTTACTAATTGAAACAACTAAATATTTCTCTTATACATAATACTCACTGTTTTGGATTATATAAGTGAAATACAGGTTTATGGAACTAATAGCTACTGCTTTTGATTTCATAAATAAAGTTTGTTTGCCCGACAAATAGGTACATATTCGGATTACAGTTTTTGTAACGATATTTTTCCCCATGGTTTGGGACATTTTATTATTGAAATATATATATATATATATATTGAAACTATTGATATTATTATTTTTTGGACCTAACCGCGCAAAGGTGACCCTGCCGAAATTTTCCATGAATTTAAGGATTTAGAAACTTTTGTGAAAGTGAAAATGTTTCCAACTTTTATTAAACTTGAATATGAAGATTTAATTATTTATAAATTGATATAGTTTATTTAATATACTTAATTATGTAAGTTTAAAGCGTTATACATTAATTATTTGAATAAAAATATATTAGTTTCTTAATTCATTCCTTCCTTTTCGAGGACGAAAAGTTTTGAGTGGGGGAGAGTGTAACCACCCGTATTTTTCCAATAATTAAAAATATTAAATTAAATAAGATTTTGGAATTTAACATTGTAATAAATTAAAATTTATGATTTATTAATGAGAAAAATAATTAGAATATGATTTAATAATGTTGTTTGAATGTCATTGACAACTATTTTTAATGTAATTTCAATCAATTGAAATTATTGTAAAGTTAATTTAGTTAGAATTGGAAAATAAGGAATAAATTAAATGTTGGATTAAATGTTGAAATTATATGTTATAAATTGGAATAGGTTTATTATGGAATATGAAATCAATGTGAAATTAATATAATTAAATATTATAGTTAATATGGTAAAAGATGATAACTATAAATATAAATGTAACAAAATGTAAACTAATGTTGCTTATATTCATAAGGTAATAGTTGATTCAATAATAAGAGTGTAAATTAAAATAAAATAATTTATTGAAATGTAAAATATAATTAACTGGAATTTTATTACAGTTGTAATTGAACGCTAAAATTAGTGCAATATTTAAATATTGGATTTAACATGGAAATTTGTATTTTAAAAGAATTTAAATTCCTGGTTAATCAAGAATGATGAAAATTGTTAACTTTTAATTTAGAATTTAAAAGTGATTAAATTAATTTGATTATAATTTATTTAATTAACGTGAAAATTTGCCATTTTGGCCACCGTCTCGGATTTTGATGAAACTAGTTCCATCGAATCCGTAACAGTGAATTATTGTAGGATTTTAAGTTTCGTAGCGAGTGGACTTATCGTTTGATCATGCGAGCTTGAAACGCGTAGAAATCAATTTAATGAATTCAATTAAATAATTTGATTTTTAAAAGCTAACTTCTGTATACAATGGAATTTGGGTTTGAAAATAGTTCTATTGAGTTTAAAATTATTGAAAACTTATATTTTGATATATCGGATGACCCATTTACGTTTTGAGAATGAAACGGGCTTTTTGGTCGTTGTTATCGTTTCGACCCAAATCGATCTGTCCATTCATTCTTATCATTCTTTGTCTATATAAGTAGATTTATTTTCTCTAACCCTAGAAGTCTTTCATTTTATTTTTGTACGTACTTCTATTTCTTATCTGTTCTTCCTCCTCAAATGTTAGAACATCAAAACCCTAGTTCCCAAATTCAATTTCAAATCAAAACCAAATCAAAAAAATTAACTCTTAAAACTATATCAGATAATATATGGTTGGAAAGCTCTTGACAATCTATTGCTGCAACTCATTTTTGCAATCGAACCACAGTTTGGCTAGAAATTGACGATTTTTCTCGCCCGTCCATCATAGGGTTTCAATTTCAACGGTGGATTTGCAGCGATTCGTCGATCGGGAAGTTGCAGTGTGTAGAGGTCGTCAAGGCGAGTTCATTTGTACGGCTACTTGGGTATGGAAGTGCTCGAATTCACGGTGAATTGGAGGAGAAGGGGACCGCGGTGCTATGCTCACGGGAGGTCGGAGGCGTCGCGCATGGCTAGGTGGCGGGCGGCCTTGGACGAGCGATACGGCAGCGCCATCAGATCTGGTCGACGATGGTCATAGCGGCATGCGGTGTGCAGTTGTCATGGGCGGTTGTACATGTCGAGTCGCGTGTTCTTCTGTTAGGGTTAGGTTAGAAGAGGTAAACGGATTTACAAAATTGCCCTTTATATATTTTAATATAAATTTTAAATTTCAAATGTTCTAATATTCATAATTTTTTCATACGAGTTCGGATTTAGACGCGGTTTTCTCCATTGCGATCGCATCAAAATTGCAGACATTATGGAACTGCGTTGGTGGATTCAGAGACTGTTTGAATTTTAGGCTTCATTCAGATTTTAATTCAACTTGAAATCAAAGATGAGTGATTTAACCCACTCACGAATACTAAATCATCTTATGTTAGTTAAATTTAATTTATGATGTGATTAGGAATTTATTGATTGTTGTTTGGTATATTTAAATTGTCATCCAAATTTAACCTGAATTTATATTGAATTTAATTACCATTTGAATTAACATTGGAATTGAATTGCTAGTTAAATACCTGAAATGATGACCAGTTAATTGTTGTGATTTATTGGTTGATTTGAATGATGATTGAGATGGATGCTTAATTGTTGACATTTTGGATGATTTGATGCTATGTTTATCTTGTATGTTGTTATCGCATGTAAGTTCCCTTAGTTATTGTTAGAATAATCACTCTGGATTGAAATGATACATACTCGAACGATCTTATAGATTAGTGAAAAATCATTATGGGTTGAAATGATAAGCCCGAGCGATTTTATATATTTGGAAAATTGTGATTCGGGATACGGATTGAAATGATATATATCCGAAAATTTAAATTTATTGCGGGTTAAAATGATATATATATCTGTATCACTTGACCATAAAGTAGAAAACTATATATGGACACCATTGGTCGGTTTTAAATTATTTTCTAAATAGTAAAGTATGTTTAATTCATAAATTTGATTTTTTTTAATTTTATTTAATGATTTTATTTAAAACTTGTATTTGGAAAATAAACTATTTTATATGTTTAAAAATAAAATTATAAGCCAACATATGATTTTAAATGCAATTTTAAGATTTAACTTTTATTTTTTTTGCAAGGTCAGCCTGTTTTATAGTGGGTCGTCCACTTTTTATTACGAACGTAATAAAACATTTAGTATAGGAGTAAGGTAGAAGCACCTTAACTACTAATAAGAAAAGGAAAATACAGCACAGGATTGTGACCGAGATGCCACAACTACTACATATTACTTATCTACTAGGTTTCCTCGGGTAAGGAAGAAGTACCATCGTCAGCTAACTCTAGGGCAGGAGGCAGGGGAACATTGCCAACTCCACCAGCATAAGGGCGAAAAAGCAAAGCGAGACAAGGGTCATAATCCATAGAGGTAGGACAGTAAATGAAAGATCAGTCCCCAGAAGCATCATCTAACAAGTTAGCATTCCTTGTTGCATGTATACCGTCAAGAGAGAGCACAAGAGAATCACCAGAAATGCAATAACGGAGGCATCTGAGGTCCTGCTCATCATCAGAAACAAATCTAAAAAAAGAATTCTCCAAAGAGTTAAATCTCATATCAGATTTGAGATCAACCCAACACCTTTCGGACTCACACCAAACAACTGGTAACTGAAGCCCCACAGTATCGGGAATAGCAGAAGGAGAAGGATTGGGAACAGTAGAAGGAGGAACTGTACCAACAGACGGACCCACGCAATCAAGGTTAGATGGGGAGGTAGGCGAAGCAACAGTAAAAGGAGAAGGATCCGAATCAAGAATCTTAGACAAACTGGCAGCGGGAGGAGCCTTAGGAACCCATTTCCTAAGAGGGGGATGAGGCGGAGGGATTTTGGGAGCTGCTACAGAAACGTCAGAATGCTTGCAGGGGACGGCAAGGTGGCTAAAGGAATGACATGTAGAACAAATGTCAGGCACCCATCCGTAATGAACACAGACCTCCTCAACATGCCCAACAGCAAGCTGAACCGGAATAGAGGAAGGGAGGGGCTTATCTATGGTTATTTCAATTAGTGTCTTCTCATACACCAATTTCTCACGTGCTACTGTATTAGAGTCAAAACATTTCAGCTTTCCAACGTTACACGCTAGCCAATTCAAACCAAGCAATGATTGTAAAACAGAAGGAATATGCGAAAAGAAAACCCCATACCAGAATAGAAAGAACTTGTTCACGAGCACTAGCTATAGTTGGAGTCCAAAGAGTAATAATAAAAGGTTTTCCATCGAAAAAAGAAGGCTCGGCTTCAAGAACACGACGACGTTCTTCGGAGGAGGAAAGCTTAAGATAATACATGGAGTCAACCAACAAAACATTCAAATATCCACATAGCTTCCAAGTCCTACGACAGACTTTAGCCGCATCATGAAGGAGGTGATTAGGATCCAAAAAAAATCCTACCAAATATCCAGACCAATAGTCCAACCCTGCTTGAATTACACCAGGAGGAGGAATCATAACTCCATTTTCCCTAACAATGTCAAAATCTATCGGTTTGTAACTACCCTCATTATGGGGCAGTGAAGAGAAAAGCGATAACCATGGTTTTGGGCATGTTGGGGCTGGGACTGCAAACTACACCTGGACAGCAGTCGGAACAGCATATGACTTTTGTAAACCCCCATTTCGATCTCTAGCACCAAACACACGTTCGACAGAGACCAAAACTTTATTATCTACTGCCGAAATTACCTTGGCAATATCACAAGCACCAGACGTGCACACTCCATTAACAGTATTAATAGACTTGGAGGCAGTACTAATACGTTCAGACAGCTCCCCAAACTCACAATCCACAACATTTATGGAAATTACGTTCGTCGGACCTACACCCAAATGCTCAGAACTAAAACCCTCGACAGCCTCAGATGAAGACAAAGCAGCTACAATAGACCCTCGAGCAGTTATCGGACTACGAGTCGAGTTAGGTAATGGAGTACAAGGCATGGAGGAGAACAACGGAGGGAAGTCCGATGCTGAGAGGAGGTGAGGCATTCTAGAAGGAGGAGAAACTTGATTAAAAATTCTTCTAGATCTAGTACGGGACGAGGAGGGATGGTTAGGGGAAAGAGAGTAGGAATCAGACTTGGGAGGGAGGCGAAGGAGGGGGAGGAGAGGCGAGCGGAGGTGGGATGATGAAGGAAGAAACTAACGCAGTAGACAAATATTCGATGACCGAAAAAAATTGCCTGGGGGAGTAGCCATTAAAACGGGACGAACTAATATATTTAACTTATAATTTTTTTTAGTTTTAAATATATAATTTCAATAATTTAAAATTTTAACTTAATAAAATATTTAATATAGTTTTAAATTAATAAATTTAATTTAATTTAATATAATAAATTTAGTTTTATTTAATATAACAAATTTAGTTTTATTTAATATAACAAATTTAGTCTTAATTTAATATAATAAATTTAGTTTAATTTAATATAATAAATTTAGTTTAATTTAATATGATAAATATGGTTTTAATTTAATATAACAAATACAAATTTTATACAATAACTTTAATAAATAAAAATTTCATATAATAAAATAAGATTTAATAAAATATATGTAACATAGTTATAAAGATTTATTTAGAAATTAAATTTAATATAATGAGATTTTGTAATAACTTTAATAAGTAAAAGATTTGGAAAGATAAATTAAAATTAAATGGCAATTAAATCAATTTTAAAGATTAAATTCAAATAAGTATTATTTAAAACTTATTTATTTATGAGATTTCTAAAAGATACAATTTTAAAATGGAATAACTCGATTTGACAAGAATTGTTAGGTTAAGCATTTCAAAACTGAAATATAATTGAAGTTAAATATTTTGGTATAGATTAAATTTGAAACTTGAGATTTTATTGAAATGTTTTATAAAATCGCCACGGTGTGAAATAAGCGTTTGGTTGTTAAAGAGACCAGGGTTGGATATATTCATACTCTCTGCTAATTTCAAAACCACTTTAACAACTGTGCACGAGGTGGAGAATCCAGAATGAAGTAGGATGGCCTGGCGAGCGCTACTGTATGAGGTATGAACGCAGTCCTGACCCCCTCGGGTCAGCTTGATATGACTAAAACAAGAGCTATACCGTGCCAAGTGAGGTCGCTCCTCCTAAGGGCACATTTCTTCGATACCATATTTATTACTTGGTGGCTGATTTGGTGGCCACCCCTCGATTTGATTATGGGAGTGTGTTCCGAGGTGGGTGGTAGTAGCTGTTATGCGTTACCACCAGTCTGGGAGTGCAAATGGTATAATCCTACCATGGCATTGCCCACGTGCCTTGTCATATGCCTTATCGAGCCCACTACGATTTTGGTTTGTGTCGTACCTATGGAGTGCTCCCAGATAGCTCACCGGTTTTGTAGAGTTTACAGTACTGTATAGACTATGACATTTATAAAATGTGCTAAGGGGGATATAGGAAATGCCTTAACGCTATTTTAATACATTACTTTACCGTAGACATATTATAATAGCATATTGTATTATATATGTAGATAGTTTAACGGATCCTTAGGAGATGGAATCCCGAACATCTTTAAGTTATTGCACGCACGTTAGACACTGGATAGGAGATGTAAAATCCCATAAACATATCTGAAGCTTTCACACTCATATATACTTATTTTGATTTAACTTACATAAGATCTTTTAGTTCTGACTCGAGTGTTTTGTCTTTACATTGCGCTCGGGTCAGCCTGAGCATTTCAGTGTTGAAGACCTTATTTCTGGGGGACGAAGACAAAGTTTGGTATATTATACTATTAGCAATTTTCCACTACATCATGTTGTTCCGCTGCATTATTTATTTCTTCCTGCTGTATGTATAACTCTAATATATTATAAAAGTGTAATCAAATGTTATTTGTAAAATAGATTAATGAACTGTTTATTTGATTAGTATATTTTGTCATTCCACTGTGAGATTCTGTGTCTTGTTTTTCTTTTCTCTTCTTTTCTTATTTACCCTATTAATAATCCTCCCTTTTGAATGGTTTGAGTTGACATGTGTGTCTGCTTGTGAATCTATGGTTTATTGTTGATTTAAACCATCCAAAAAGTTGGGTTGTTAGAGTTGGTAACAGAGCGAGGTTTAGGGATAACCTTAACTTTATGGGGCCTGACTCATTAGAGATAGGGTAGTAATACCCTAGAATGAGTTTGTCTGAGTGTGTGTGTGTATATATATATATATATATATATATATGAGAGGGCGTATTTGTTAGTGTTATAAATTTTTTTTATATTATTTTAATTTGTTCCGATTAGTATTTATGAATTCTGGTCGGTATATAGGACGCTATGGCATCGATAGGGATTTCTAAATACTTAATAGGGCAGACCGGCACAATATTGTTTTTGAAATATAGGTAAATGAAATAATTTTACATAGTATTATATTTTGTATATAAAAGAATAATTTTATAAATGGATATAGTTTTATGCGATATGTTGTTGTTAGCAAGTGAAATTTTATAAATATTGGTTGCAAAATAAAATTTATAGATAAGATGAATTTAATTGGAAATTTGAGAACTTAAGTTCTGAAGTTTTGAAATTGGTTTTCAAAAGATTTTTTGAATATAACATTAGTATTATTTGGAAGTATTTTTGGATATAAATATTTTCAATGTGATATGAAAGAAATGTTTTAAAAGAATTTTAAAAGAAAATAAGTTCTGTACTCCCCTCTTATGTCGCTGGAAAATAATTTCGGTGATGGCGGCCGCATCATCGACATTCATTTTCAAGTCACAAAGTGAGGGAGGCCACTTAGTAGCTTTGCTACGCATCTGTTCGATAAACAAATTTTGATTTAAAATTTCTAAGTATGTTTTGATACATATATATAATATATATATATATATATATATATATAATATATATATATATATATATATTATTTCATATGATTTGAAATGAACTCGGTATTTAGTTCTTAAGTTTCTGTTAAATTAATGATTTCAGTTGTAGAAATAAAGTGAAATTGTTATAGTTGGAAACCACTAAAATTAAATAAAAAGAAATTAGAAGCCAAATGATTAGTTAAACTGTAGAGGAATTGGAGGATGAAGATGAAGTTTGGTATATTATACTATTAGCAATTTTCAACTGCATCATGTTTTTCCCCTGCATTATTTATTTATTCCTGCTGTATGTATAACTCTGATATATTGTAAAAGTGTAATCAAATGTTATTTATAAAACTGCTTCATGAACCGTTTATTTGATTATTATATTTTCATTCCGCTGTGAGATTCTGTGTTTCTTTTCTTCTTTTCTCTTCTTTTCTTATTTACCCCATTAACAATCCTCCCTTTTGAATGGTTTAAGTTGACATGTGTATCTGCTTGTGCATCTGTGGTTTATTGTCCGTTTAAATGGTCCAAACGTCGGGTTGTTACACTTTTGAAAGGGGTGTCTTAGTCGATTTTACTAATAGTTTTGGAGGCACTAGTTTTTGAAAGGGTGGTTTCGAAGTACTCTCTTCCCCAATTCTTTTACTTGAGATCAAAGCTATCAAAAGTGATGCTTTCGCTTTTGTTTTGTTTGACCCTTATAGTTATATTAAATGTTGAACCCAATGATTTCGAAGGAAATACTTTAAAAGGGTTTCGAAACTATGTTCCCACAAATTCATACTTTAACCTAATGCTTTTGAAAAGTATGTTTTAAGTATGTCAAAAGGTATGTTTTATGTGTTTCAAAAGGTATGTTTTAAGTGTTTCTAAAGGAATGTTTTTAATGCTTTCGAAAGGTATGTTTAATGGTTTCGAAAAAGGATGTCTATGGTTTTAAGTAATGATTTCAAAAGGGATGCTTTCTATGATCTTGAAAGGGATTGTTTAAGGTTTTAAACAATAATTCCAAAGGTACTGTTTTGGCTTTATAGCCTAATGTCTTCTAAGTTAAAAGGGCTTAAGTAATTCAAAGGGATAGATAACCCTATTAATTTTAGGTTTTCATCAATGTTATCTTGTAAAGCATAAATCATGGCATAAGTATGATTTCCTTGTTTTATTATAATATGATTTCAAGGGTAAATCATTTATAAAGATGGTTTTCAAGGAAATGGAATTTGAATAGGGTAGTTAACCCTAAGTATATGACTCAGATTTTGGAAGATCAGATAGGACTGGTGTAGGGTCATGCCTTATACTTTAGCTAGTAGCTCCTAGCTAATATAAGTCCAAAATTCCAATATGTAGCACTTTGTAACATGTAAGACTAAAATGATGTTACATACAGATAGGAATACACAGAGTAGAGGTAGGTTATTGGTGAGCTTGCAAAACCATTATGATCAGTTGGCCCTATGACAAGTAAGTTAAGGAAAGATCGTCCAGTATTGTATCTAACATAAGTTAGAATTTTTAGAATGTTTTTTTAGCCCAAGCTAGCCAGTGGTTAATAGTCCACCTAGCAAAATTGTATCGTTCAGACATATAGTCCATTGATTACCTGATTTATATGCATATATGTTATTGTTGTTATAATTAATTTGGTTGTAGGATTTTGATTTGCAAAAGATATGATTTTAAAAGGATATTAGTAAGGGGAAACCCATTCTGCTATGCGGCGTGGCCTAACTTAATATTAGTAAACCGAGATGTAATAGAATTATTCACACCAGGCTGTATGTCTGACTCGAAGTTTATGTTTTCCTCTTAAATCTCAAGTGCTCAAAATTAATTTTGAGTAGATTAAGAGTTAAAGACTTTTCAGGTTTAGTAGGTTGGACGAATAAGCTTCTGAAGACGTGTAGGAGGCAAAGCTAGATATGTAGGAGTTATTTAGTAGTATTTTCAATGCGATGTACTTATGACTGATATGTCTATATATCGTACTCTGATCATCCGAGGGGGAATCTTCATACGTAGCTCTTGTCTTATTTTATAATAATTATATTTGATCAAACCTGGGAATCATTTTGGGATTATGTAATTGAATATAAAATATTGATTTGAAATGTAATGAGAAAAGCTTTTTTTGAAATCTATGTTGATTTTATTTCATATTCATGTGCTTTTGATATTATGGATACCATTAACATTATTGTATTTCATCACCGGAAGTTAATACTATAGATGACTACAACACCTGTAGCACTTAGCTTTGGGCCTCAAAGTAGGGGATGTTACACAGGTCTTGTTAAAGTTGAAGGTTTCCCAATCTACAATTTTTTTAATTGAAGTTTTGGATGATATTGTTTTCCATCCTTCTCACCATATTCTCTAAAACAAAAGAATTTCATGCAATCAGTCTATGCAGAAATTTATAAAGGATCGAAGGTTCGAGCCCTCCTTCTAGCACCAAATATTAACAAATAAATTCGCCATCACCTAAAAGTGTATAAAAGATGGATTAATCAAAGAGAAGCATCTACAAAGCAGGTCGAATTTGGGAAAGTCATTGGTTGAGATGTGCATAATTCTATGTTCTTTGCAATTCTTTGTTTAATCATTAAAGTCCGAGTCAGGTAAAATGAAGTATAGGGTTGAGGTCAAGTTAAAGTACAAATTATAATCAATGACAAATAGAATAGTCATAAATCATAGTCTATATGCTATGTAGTTGTGCGTTTCCAATTCCTTATTTGTACAAGACTCAAAAGTATTACAATTGGAAAAATCCCCAAACTGATTTCGAGGTTACAAATTTAAAAACATGTAAAAAAATAAGGAGAGACTGTACCTCGAAACTGCACCCCTATATTTGTATTCATAGGAGCTTCATTTTGCCTCTGTCTTCTACAGGGTAGGCTTCGTCGTGCTTGACTTTGACAATGTCATTCTGACCTTAGTCTTCATGGTCGAATGTCATATATAAGAGGCGGCGTTATCTTATTTTTGATGTCTTCAATGTTGATGTCCATTGGCGTAGGCATAGAATGATATCCCCAAAGTGCTATGAAATATGACGCCGCTTTTCTGTAATGTGAAGGTAACCGCAATGGTTGATGACAGGCATGTCACTATACTTTGGGCTTTTTTTTACTCTTTTAGTGGAGACATGCAGAGACTACAAGCTATGGCGTTAATGTCTTTCATTATGTTAGTCGAATCCCTTTAAGAGTGGGTGATGACTTCGACGATGGTAACCATAAAGCAGTATCAAGGTCTTCACGGATATCGATGGTGTTCACCATCAACACCACTCGTATGGCTCATGCAAGGTCTTTGATGTGCTACTTATGGATAATGTGCGATGTGATCATTGATGAAGAGTGGGACAGCTTTGTGTTTTTTGATATCATCATAGAACAATCCTTCACGTCGTTGTGGGACAACATCTTCGAAGAGCTCGTGCGGTGCAATTTTGGTAACATATGACGCAAAATATTGTTGAAGTGTGGTCCCTGTCTCTTCCTCATTAGTCTATAAGTATCTTACTAGTTTCACGTTTTCGTCGGTATCTATGGCATGTGATGTAACTGGGAAGAAATTACTAGTATCGACAATATCACTTCAACATTGTGATGCCTTTGGAGGTCATGGCACATCGAACCTCTTCAATGAGAATTGCAGCAGTAACACATATCTTCGAGAATGATGATGGAAGGAGACGTGATCAAAGAGCGGCTCTACATTATCAAAGTTAGCATTGGTGGTAACACTCGCTATTATAATGGCCTAATCATTTCTCCTTCTAATGAGGTTTGACATCATCTTCTTGGAACTTTGAATTAGAAACCATATACTCTTAAGAGATTATGTGGATAACGGTTACACATCTGTTGTACATATGCATCATAACCTACTACTATGTAACACTACTAACCTCGTATTCCAACCTACTCTAATTATCATTTTTCATATCATTCCATTAATTATACTTTAATTATAATATTTCACACCCATCATAAATGCATATTCGATGCGACTTATATATATCTCTCACATATATGTATGTATTTATATTCTTTCATACTTACTTAATTATCATGCCTCTACACTATTAATTAACGTGCAATTGATTTTTATTTCCATAATTGCATATATATTAAATTTCGATCAAAAACTTCAAATGTTAATAACGTTTTCATTTCAACTTCGATCGAAAAACTTTATATACAAAAATTGATTAGAAAATTGCCGCAAACCCAACGGTGTAAGTTTCTTAGCGAAATTCTGACATTTGTAAAAGTTCTATTTTCAGCATTATCACTTATTTATTAAATTCTTTTTAATTAAACGGCGTTAAAATCATAGGGTGTTACATTCAAACTTTAAAAGAATTTCATCCCTGAAATTCCTCCAAGACTGAACAATGCAACATAATATACGACCATTCCTTAGTTAGTGTACAAACAATTTTGCAACCAATTGTGTAAAAGCACATGGTGTATCACAATATATATGATCTACATACTAAACTATTAGTTCCTAAGATGATAGTTTTGATGACAACAAACTTAGGACTTGTTATAAAATATAAATACTAATATTCTTATATAGATATATATATATATGTATATGTAGGATATATATATGCGGGTATTGAGAATGAAGACTATATAGTATAGAGATTCAAGACTGAAGACTTATGAGTATCAAGATTATAAGGGTTCAAGAGTTCAATATATCAAGATAAGTAATAGAGTCTAGATTTATGTTAAAATTTCATAATAGCACTAAAATCTTTATTCGGATTTTAAATTATGGAATGGAATCCACCTTCTCGCTTTAATAGTGGGATGGAACCCGCGACCTTCTCTAGTGGAATGGAATCCACGAAATTTTCAAAATGACTTATTTTTAGATTTTTTTTCAAAATTATCTTTTTAAAAAGACATCTCTCTCTCGGTTTAAATATTTTAGCCTTAATTCAAAAACTATTCTTATCAACTTTTTGATCTCAAAATCATCTCTTGTTTTTTAAACTATCACTTGATTTTAATACTTTAGCTTTAATATATTTTAAAGAAGTCTATACTTAGTTTTTAATATTACTTTTATATTATAGATTATATATTTTAAGATTACTTTCTAAAACTCTTTTATAAGTTTAAACTATATTCAAAATGGTTTGCAAAGTTTAGAAAGTGTTTTGATAAGTTTTAGAATAGAAATCATTTTAAGCAAAATCAATTTTCAAAAATAACATAGGCATGTTGACATCCCCCTACCCCCTTGTCAACATGGTAGCTATAGATTTTAAAATTCAAATTTTCAAAAAGAAGTGTCTAGTCATCATAACCTTTTGCGAAAGGACATATCTGTTATTCTCCTATATATACCAGTAGTTTTCAACAGAATTTTACTTAAGTTTTCTTTGTTCTCTCTCCTTGTTCTCTTCCATTCTTATTTTCAAACATTCTTAACAAAACTCTGCCAACATTCTAAGTGCATCAAACTTGATCATCTCTAGTTTGATTCTCTGCCACTCTCTCTCAAAGATCTCAGTGATGTTCAGAGTTATAGGATCATTTGTAATCAAAGATCGAAAGATTGAAGTGTATTGAGTCTCTCTGTATCAAAGTGTGACTGTAGCCCATAAATTAATTGGGTGTGATTGTAGCCCATAAATTAATTAGGTGATCTTGTCACTTGGCTAAATCATGAGAGTTTGCCCTGGACTCGGAGATAGAAGGGTGTATCTCGTGGCCATGAAATCGAGGTTGTAATATCGACATTATATTTGAAAAGAAATCTGCATAAGAAATTGTATGAGACTTGTAACGACCCAATATTTTCAACCATTCGCATCCGCACATGTAACGATCCTGAAATTCCGACCCAATTTTAAAAATTCTAGAACCATTATTTTAATATAAAATGTGAAACTTACATACGATTTCAATTAACGTCCAAACTTTATTTCTAAATTGCGCCTAGATGGTTATAGATATGGGTAAAGTTTCGTCGGAAAATACCGCAGTAAATTTCGTTCACATTTTATTGCACATCAGTTCATTTTAAAACGTGAAAATTTTATCTTCCGAACCTGAATATTATTACATAGAAAAATTCTTAATCATCTTCTGACAAAGACGTCATTTTTCGTTTTTCAAAATTCGGACATCTTTAGCTCCGTCGATCTTATTCTTTGGTGTTTTGCTGCATTCTCTGTAATAGAAAATTTCAAATTTTCACAAACAACTTCCGTTGCTATTCAAACTTCACATTTGGAATGCGTCTAGATAGACATAGGCATACGCCAAATTGCGTCGAATAATATGGAAGTAAATTTTGCTCGTCGCATTTGCATATTAGTTTAAATTTTATGCGTAAATTTTCTATCGTCCGAACTCAAATATTTTTCACAATGTTGCATAAGAAAAATATTCTGATCATGACGGCGCATTTAGTTTTGTCAAATTCCGCTTTTAATTGCTAGTTAAATTGTCGCTCGAGCAAATGGTTCAATAAGAATAACCACTTCGCAAACAATGTCAAACCATCAATATTTTCATACCGTTGTGTCCGCCTCGTCGCGC
The DNA here is from genome assembly GCA_030737815.1 of Allium fistulosum. Lineage (NCBI taxonomy): Eukaryota > Viridiplantae > Streptophyta > Magnoliopsida > Asparagales > Amaryllidaceae > Allium > Allium fistulosum. The sequence goes on along the minus strand of CM060902.1, from coordinate 334,928,097 downwards.
TGATCAAAACGGTATATTTGTTTGTGTCAATCAGAGTTCGGCGTCGCGAGTTATAAATTGTTTGATGGAGTACAAACTGGTCCGTTACGCAGCACAAACCGGTACCCAACTTTCCAACGTTCAAAATTCAAGGAGTCTATTCAGCTGTCTTGGAAACCCAATAGCCACCACTGTGCAAAATCATCATTGCATTGACCTTTGCACTCTGAACCCATCTGTATATATCTGTCTTTATTAATGCCTCTGTATACCAACTCACTTCATTTATTGCATTGCTCCTCTGGTATGTCTTTGCTCTCTGCTCTCTCTTCCCCCTCCTCTTCATAATTCTTTTATTTTGTCTCCCCTCTAGAGAAAATAAAACCCACCCAACTCCATGCACCAGTCCACTGTTCCATGTCCCCAGCTCCAGCTTCCCCAGCCTCGCCCAGCCCGCCCCAGTCAGCCCGCTCCAGCTCTGCCTAGTCAGCCCCGCTCCCCCAGCCCCGCTCCGCCCAGCCGCTCCGCCCAGCCGCTCCGCCGTCACCGTTGTGCCTCGCATTGGCCGCAAATCGTGCTCAATGCACCTCTGTTTTATATATAAGTATATATATATAACTGTTATATTATATGGCATTATATACTTTGGAATTTTAATTTGCTTATAACACAGTGTTTTACTGTGTTTATACCAGCTACTGCTTCGGGAACTTAGGCTTCCATTCAGATTATCAGATCTATCTAGTTCTTTACTTTGTTGTATTCGTTTTGCGTCGTGCTTGTTAGGGTCTATTTCATCTATTCGTCTTCGTGCTTCGTCATCTTCTCTAACCACGCAAGGTGAATATTTCATTCACGACTCAACCTATTATCACTACACCAGAAAAGACTTTTGGTAGCGTTGAAAAAACGCTACCATAACTTATGGTAGCGTTTTAGAGAACGCTGTTATACGACATGCAACTAAAAGTCTAAAACTTTTTGTTGCGTTGTAGTAAACGCTACCAAAAGTCACTTTTAAATGCAACTATAGATATTTTCTGTAGGATTTAAAAAACGCTACCAAAAGTCACTTTTAAATGCAGCTATATGTTTTTTCTGTAGGGTTAAAAAAACGCTACCATAAGTCTTCATTTTTTGGTTGCATTTTTTGTTTATATGCTTTTTTGATTTTCAGTAGCGTTTTTAAAATGCAACTGTAGCATATACAAACAATCAATCATATGATCATCATATTCAAATAATTACAAAAACATGCTAATCTCACAATCAAATATAATATCCATAATCAATTCAATAGTAGTTTTTCAACAAAATAAGTCACATACTACAAGCATTCACAGACAAGTTTCCACAAATGGTACTAACAAAATACGACAACATATATAACAATTAAATTCATGTTCGTTGCTTGATTACCAATAGTTCTTTGTTGTCGACAGTCTTCGCTTCGAAATAGCTAATTACCTGCAAACGAGTTTAACAATCAACAATATATATATGTGTGTGTATATATATATATAAATATGTATGTATATATATATATGTATATATGAAAATCATGTAATCTATAACTCGATATTCTATATTAACACATATTAACAAAAATTGTCAGGACTTCTACTAGCCTCATCCGTGCACACAAGAATATTGCATTCACAAGGATTCATGTGCTATAAACATTGAGATTTCTGCAACTCATATCAACAATATAGATGATGTGAAACAACTTAGATTCACCGAGGCCAAAAAATAATAAGTTTGATAATACCTATCTTCTTTGCTCCAAAGAACCAAACAAGGATTCCTCCCTTTTCGGATGCACTATATTCAAATATTTATTTATATCAAACTTCCCAAACTGACAAGAAGGCAACATACCAAAAATCTCAGCTTGGCCCATGGATCTTCACATGCTACTCCCATGCATCATCACATGCTACTACCGCCATGCATTTGCTTATCCCTGTCCAGATTATGTTGTCTATCTTCATTATATGTCCAGATCCATCTCTTATCCCTTCAAACTTCAATTTCAACATAAATAACTATTTATGTGATAGTGGGATAAATATATAATTCCTGTGTTGATTATTAATAGAAAATTATGAGTGCAACAAGCTCAAGTTCTATAATTGTACTGAAAAGCAATACATCACATGATCTGCTATGGGCAACTGTAGAATACAAATTGGAACGCTCAGTATTATATTGCATACCTGGGTGAATAAATCAACCAAGCATGTTAAGATGTTTTCTTCAGTATCTCTCACACCCACATTTTTATTATTTACATGGTACTCTAATAGCTTTTTCCAGAAAGGTACAAGAAAGTAAAGTGCCTACAAAAAAGAAAAGAGTTATGTTCAATACATTAACAAAATTTTAATAGAAAGCCTGCAAGCCTGCAAGAGTTATGCAAATTAACAAAATTTCAAACTTGATATTTACAAATACCAACAAAAGTTAAGCTACAAAATAATATAATTCAATGTCTACTAAGTGAAATCACAGGCAGCACTAATAAAGTAAGTAGTACATTATAGCATGACATATGTAATTTTATAAATAGTTTCTGCTTATTATAACATACTCTATAATACATAATCATCTTGCTCGAACGAAATTAACATAATCCAGAACGATATCGTTCATCAAACTCTGGTTTAGGCAACAAAATACAATATTTCAACTCAAAGCCAAAATAATCTAACCTGGAGAACGCTATTAGCAAAACAAGTGTTTCCAAAATTCTCGAGGCCAAAATATCTCTCGCCTTCGGGGAATTACTCGCCGATCTTTGAGCCTGGGGCTCCCATTCCTAACCCTAATTTTAGCCTTAATGCCTAAATTTTGGCTCCAGTGCTGTACCAATTTTGTATAACATAAATTCGAAAGTTTAATGTTAGAGCACCTTCAACCATTATTTCTCTAATGCTAATTGAACTTCTTGTTTTAAGATACACCGTGAAATACAACGTGAAGTATTATGTCTGACTAAACTTCAGTTTACCTCAACTTTCCCCATCTTCATGCCTTGAAATTTGCATTCAAGGACTACTTCAACGAGCTCTTTAACTTCAACAAAGATAAGGCTGGCTATTGGAAATGATCATTTGCTGGAAATCTTGCTTATGGTGGTGCTGTAGATGCCTCATCTCTGTTCTTTGTTTACTTACTCCGTTGACTACGCCTGTATTCATTACACTCAATTTCTGACAAAGCAGCAAAATTTAATACCCATCAAATATCATAATTTGGGATGGAAGAATTAATACCAAATTAAACTAAAGAACTAACAGATGGAATAGAAAGCTAACAGATAGAACAGAGATAACTTGTAACAAGCAAGCTAAATGAACAAGCAAGTAACTTTGTTACTGTAGCCTATCTTATGTTTTGGGGCTCCGTCTATTAACCCCCCGCCATTTTCTCTTCACACCCCGATTAAAATTTTAAATTTTTTATTCCAATTATACCCTTTAACAGTTATCTCGACGTACAATGCGTCCACCCTCTCCCCCTCCATTGCACTTCGCCCTGCCCATCCCACTCGTCCGCCTGCCCCACTCCACCCCGCCCATGCATCCGCCTCCAGCCTCCCTCCGCCCCACCACTAACCCGCCTGCCTCCAGCGCCCAGACCACAACACCTCCGCCTGCCACAGCACCTCCGCCTGCTTCGCCAGCCCTCCGCCATGCCACAGCACCTCCGCCTGCTTCGCCCGCCACCCTACCCCACCTCCAACCTCACGCCAGCCTCTCCGCCATGCAACTGCCGTCCCCGTACCCTCCGCCCCACTGCCAGCCCCACCACGCCGAATTGACACACCACGTTCCATACGAACGAGGTTGTTGAGTCAACCTCGTCCGCCGTGAACGTGGTTGTTGTCACAACCTCGTTCGCGGCGGACGAGGTTGGTTCAACAACCTCGTTCGCGGGAACAACCACGACCATTTATTTTTTCCATTCGAGCACGGGAAGTTTTTTTTTTACAAAAAGCGAAGGGTAGTTTAGGAATTAGACGGGGTGAGAAGAGCAAAAAATGGGGTGGATTTTTTTTTCTCAAAACGTCGGGGTGGGAAGAGCAAAACACGGGGTGAGAATAGACGGAGCCATGTTTTGGATACAACTAATCAAAATTTAACACATGAAGTAAACATATAAGAGAGTGACTATACGAAGGAAAATAATTAACATAATATCTTTTACCCATTAGATCTCATCGCTTGTTTTTGAGATTGAAATCAGTAGACGATCCACCGAAACAGATGGCATGACTATTTTAGCCATCCGTGACTCTGTCTTCTACCTCCCAATATCATAATCACTCTCATATTAATCTACCAGTTATTTCTTCAAAATTCTAAGAAAAATATATATTCACTGTCACCATTTTTCATCGGCTTAGGCTTTAGCTGATATGAGCAAAATCATGTTTTATATTTAAAATCATAATTTATGAAATACATGTTTGAGGCATAGATAAGAAAATGTACCTAGACCGAGCTCTGCATGTATCTTCCCTATTATATAACAAGGGGACCCCTCACCACCCAACAGAGTCATGGGGAACATTCTCATTTCAGTTTTACAAGTAATAAACCAATAACAACATGGCCATCCTCATGTCCACGTCTTACTTCTTATTATGTATGTCTTCACTGAAGTTGACAAATGATACACACTCTTTTTACCATCATTGTAAATATCCCTTTCCGTGTAATATTAAAGAAAATGTTTATAACAAATAATAAATCTGTTTTCAAAACTAATAATAATAATAAATAACTCAAACAGCCAAGCCCCTTGTAAATTCCAAAAAAATATGTAGTTAATTCTCAACACATATTCCAAGTGAATCTCAAAATGATAGGATGCCATAAGTGACATAGTTCTGATATTATTTTTAATCTTATCAAAGAACCAAGAGCATTTTAAAGCATTTTGCAGGTATCAATACTACCAAAAGAACCTCAATGATAATAGCAAGTTCATTCTCAAAAAATCATATTAGAAAGGCGGTTATGTATAAAAACATACATATAGACAGCAAGTTCTTCAAAGCTCAATAAGATTTTACTGGAGAAAAATGTATTCTTTCATGATAAGTATCTTCAGTTAATGCCACATACCTCTTCAATATGAAGCTTATCATGAAAGACAGTTCTCAATCATCCTTGTAAAGCGCATTAGGGGTCCTATTTTAAAACTCTCATTAACTCAATACAATGTTTGGTTCCACGTTGTGGAAGATGGGCTATGTTCAGTTAAATGTTTGAAGCATCTCATTCACTAGAAGCGATATAAACTAATTCAATATGAGAGTACATAGATTTGTTGAAATCAATATAGGGTACCACATATGAGCTGTCACCGGAATTGCAGAGAATAGATCAATAAAACAAGTATGTTATGAGATTAGTTGACTGATCTAAAAATACTTCAAGTGATGAGGTAACAGTTTGGGTACGTTAGTAGTAGAAGTTCCACTTTTTGTTCATAGGTAAAACTTAATAACAATTTATAGCACAAGTCATAAGACTTAGTAACAAATGAATATACAGACACACATACATACATATATATAAATATATATGAATGTGTGTGTGTGTATAGAAATATAAAGTTAAAAAATTCTGTATAGACTTAATTGATTCTGAAGTACAGGTCGTAAGACTTCTCCAAATTTATAACACTACCTGCATTTCATACAGCAATTGGTCCAAAATAAACTAAACCGGCCCTGCTCAACAGGATATAATGATGTTTAGTAATTCATTCAATTAAAGAAAAAAGAATATACAGACACAGTGTATCTCAGTGAGCACACTTGGGGTTAATTGGTAACTACCTACCTTCACACAAATATAGTTTGTAACATTTAAGCAAAAATATTACAAAATGAAAATGCAACAAATTATTCATTAATAGATACTTATTTACCTGATTAGTGAAACCAACGCCAATACCAAGAAAGATGCGCCCAAAAATAAGCAGGAGAAGATTATGTGCAGATGCACTGAAAGCAGAACCAATGAGAAATGTGATACCACCTCCAAACATGGTCCATTTTCTGCCTAAACTCTTTGTGAGATCAGAAGCAAAAACTGATGCAATAGATGCCACGAGATGCAGTGATGATGTGAATAAAGTCAGTACTTGACTATCAAATTTGCAATACTGGTTTCTTCCTACTGTTTCTTTCCTTCCTTGCTTGTACACAGAAGGAAATAATTCTTTTAGAAAAGCATCCCTAGGTGCTACTCCACCTAACAGACATTACACACATCAAATTATTTCGCTAAACCAACTGAGAAGCTTATTAGTTATTGGCAATATTGAAGAGAAAGTCAGGTTAAATACTACTCTAAGGGTGTTGACTTTACGTAATTATTAGTTGAATGCTGGTTAGAATGAGATAGGAAGAAAACTAAAATCTTCATGCTGTTTATAGAATTAATAACACAACCAATGGTCAAAATTATGAAACCTGAAATTCCAATATCATAGCCAAGTATGAGGCCACTAGTGGCAGCAACAAGGCAGGCTACACACACGAATGACATGTACTAACCTCGATAGCAACATCTTCTGCTGTATCCCTCAGAGTAGCATGATAAACTTAGCCCAAACTCGCTGCTGCAACTGTCTGCGATGAAATTTTACTAAAAACAGTTTCAAGTGGCTGTCCGAGTTCTTCTTCCATAATGGCAAATGCTACCTACACATGAAAGAACAAAGTTTATTCACTCAATGTACTAGTACAGATTTTGTAGTTGCAATTATTGATAACCAATATACCTTATTAGAAAAAGGGGGGACATCATCTTGCAGAAAACAGAGCTCATTCATGTAATCTTCTCTGATAATATCAGGTCTGTTTGCTAGAACCTATAAAGACTGAACTATAGCATCAAGAATTTTCACTCGATTTTAATTGTAGAATAAACATGGATAATGGAATTATAAATGGCAATATAGAACCCATACAAACAAGTTGCTATATAAAAGTCGATATTAGTTTTCAAATTAGGGAAGAAATAACAACCGAGTATGAATTTGGCATAAAAATTAAAATTAAACAACAGATAGAAGGGGTATAATAAGGAAATAGGTTGAAAATATGTACATTAAGTTATAATCGTATGGATTAGCAAATTAGGTTTGTGTAGATTGGTCCAGAAGAATTAGCAAGTTAGGGTTTTTGCTATTCGATTTATAAAATGAATGTTTAATGACAAAATAAAGTATAAAATCCATACCGGTATAAGGTTTGTGTAGAATCTAATCAAATAGCAGTAGATAGAAGGAGGAGTTGATGGACAACGTGGAGAGGAGAGGAGTAGGAAGATGATGATGATGGAGGAAAAGCGACGATGAAGACGATGATAATTTAGGACTTATGAAATTTTTCTAAAGCGAGTAGGAAAATGAAAATGGGGGGAACGTGAAAAGTTAGAAAGGTAAAAGTATTTTAACTGGAGGGAGAAATTTGGAGCGAGAGCGGTAAATTTTGGTACTGTCTTGTACATTAATAGTTGCACTTAGCTTTCAAACGCTACTAATAAGTGCAACCAAATGTATATTTTCTTGTAGTGTATGCTATGAAAATCAAGTGATAATTGTTGTTTATATTAATTTGGATATTAAATTGTTGATTGTTAAAATTGTTGAAATAAAATTTCTATAGAAGTTAAAATGGAGTATTGATAGAACTTAAATTTTCTAAATTGACACCATGTATTGTTAAAAGATTTAATATGATAAATTGTGATTTGATGTTGGTTTATGGTAAATAGTTATGACATTAAAAATTGTTATGAGATGTTGAAATTGGTTGTTAAAAATAAGCAATAATAAATCTGAAATTGAATGTGATATAGGATAGTTAACGATTTAAAATGTATGATTGATGTAGTAAAGTGATAATAGTCACCAAGTGAAAACCATAATGTAATAATCTTTAATCTGCATGAAACGATGGTGTGGATTCTAGGAATAATTATATTAATTTGCATAAATAACAAATGTAAGTTAATACGATTATTTCGGGATTATTTAAATAAATTGTTAAATTGTTATGTATGTTTGCTATTGCTTGTTTATTTACTTTGACACCATCCCAGTTATCACACTGCAAGTTCCCTTTGCTATGCTTTGTTTTATATTGAATGATATTGGGTTGAAATGATAAATACCCAATTAAACAACTTGGCCTAGGATAGATAATTAAAAATAAGAAACCCGATTGGTCAACAAAAATTATTTTGAAATTGAAATCTATTTGAAATTAAGGAATGAACTTAACAATTTGTTTGGAAATTTAGTAACGAACTTAATGGATTTAATTTATGGATTAAATTGAAATAAATTAATAGGAATAAATTAATGGAGTTTAATTGAAGCGCATTAATAAACCTATTTAATTGAATAAAATGAATTGGCAAATTTATTTGAAATGAGATTTAAAAACAAGGAAGTTAGAATTTAATAATTTGGAAATTTATTAGGTTGTTAGATTTAGATTTTAAAATCGGTTTTAATTAAATAGATTTGAAACTTGTCATAAATTAAGTTTGAGATTTAGAAAATTTGACTTAAGTGGAATACGAAACTAACTAAAGTTTTATGGATTTAATTTAGTGATAATTTAAATTTAAAATGATTTTAAATTTAATAAAATTGATTTAATCAAATTTATGATTATGGTTAATGTAACGATGAATGTAAATACGAATTTAAATGAATAGAATTTGGTTTAATGATGTGAACTAAAATTTACCATTAAATCGAATTAATTGGAGTATTAACTAAATTTAGGAAGTGAAATTTAGATCTTATTAAATTGAACAGGAATACGTAATTTTATTGTTAACTCAAATGTTGAACTAAAGATTGCATTTGGAAAGATGTTTTAATATCCGAAATAAATTGAATCGTGAAATGTCAAATTTTGGAAGTCAAATTTGCACCTTGACTTTTGGACTTTGATTTGTTTAAAGGTTAATTTAACCGACCATCGGGTAGTGTATACGTAGTTATTAAAGAGACCGGGAATGGGAATGGACATACTCTCTGTCGATACCGAAAACCACTTTAATAACTATTATACGCGGAGTGTTGATCCAGAACGAAGTGGATGGTTTGGTGAATGCATTGACTGAAGAAAGAGAACGATATTGGATGACCCCTGACATGACTAAAACAGGAGCCGCGCCGGGCCATTGAGGTTCGCCACCTCTAGCGGACACACTACTTCGATACCATATCTATTACTTTTGTGATTCGATTTGGGTGCACCCCTTGATTTGGGAGTGTTGTTTTGCGGTGTTGAGGTAGTAGCTGCTATGCTCAACATCAGTCCGGATCACGCAACTACTAGTATCCTAGTTGGTATCGCCTCATGTACCTTGTCATACTGATTATCCTATTCGTGACCACTACGTTTTGGTTTGTACCTTAGTATATGGATTGCCCTCTGGTGACTTCCGGTTTTGGGGAAACTACGGTTTTGTATATGCTCTTGGAAATAAAATGTGTTAAGGGGATTATGGTAACGCCTTAACACTATTTTAATATCGTACTTTACTAATTTTTAATTATCTATCTATCGTATTCTATTGTATATATAGATAGTTTATCGGATCCTTAGAGATGTTTATTTTATTCATCTTTAAGTTATGGACTTTTCCCTTGCACTTGATTTTCTTGTATAAGATTTTGAGTCCTGACTCGATTGTTTCTTTTTGTATATGCTCGGGTCAGTCTGAAGCTATCCAGTTGCTGATCAAGGTTGGTTGAAGATGTTGAAGGCTTAGCACTTATCTTTATCAGTCTATTTCTATTCCTGTATTGATGTCCTAGTCTGTTGGACATTTATGTATTTTCTTTTAGTCACTTTATGTTAAGACATTGTTGTATTTTATGTAGTAGCTTCATGAACTACTATTATGACGATGTATTTTCCGCTGCATTATTCTATGACTGTTCTGTGTCTGTGATGTTGTATTGATTCTCATTTACATTTATGTATTTATAATCCCATAATGATTCATGTTTTGTATTATTTAAGTTGACATGTGTGGATTATTGTCAATTTAAATGGTCCAAATATACGGGTTGTTTCAGTTGGTATCAGAGCTTCGGTTTCCCTAAAACCTTAGTTTGGGATTATATATAAACTCATTAGAGATGGGGTAGTAATACCCTAGAATGAGGAGAATCGATTCAATATCCAAATCCTTTCATTTCAAACTTTTTTGATTCGTTGATTAGACTTTCCTTAAAATTCTATGATTTTCTATCCTTGGTTTTAACAATCTCCTTGGTATTTCAGGATGGGTACCAGAGTAAACAATAGGGCAGGAAGGGGCCATGGTCGTGCTCAGGCTGCACCTGCCGCTCCAGCTCCTGTCAAATTTACCACTCTTAGTAAGGAGTATACACAGCTTGGAGGTATTAAGTTTTCTGGATCCGAGAACATTATCGAGGCTCAATAATGGCTTAAAGGCTTAGAGAAGATATTTTCTGGTCTAGAGATCACTGATGCTCAGAAGCGTCAGCTCGCTGCCTGGCAACTTCAGGATGTCGCGCAAGATTGGTGGGAATCAGTTACTTCTCGTATCGAGGAGAACACCATCACTTGGGCCCAGTTTAGGTATTAAATTATTTGGATTTCGTAGTCTAAATTCTTCTTTTAATCTTTGGAATGTTATTCATCTAGTCTATCTTTTGATTAGGGATACTTTCTCGGCACAATGGATGCCAGCTGCTGGGAATACCCAACTTTATAGAGCTTTTATGGATCTTAAGCAAGGCAGTATGACTTTTTCGGAGTATGAGAGGAAATTCAACGAACTCTCCAAATTCGGCCCGGGATTGATTGATACACCCCTTCTAAAGAACGAGAAGTTCATTTTGGGAGCAAGACCTGAGTATTATGACTTGCTTACTGGCCACACCCACTGCACCTTCACAGAGCTTGTTGATTATGCTCTTAGATATGAGGCGAAGCCTAGGGGACCTACTGCCAAGGCCACTCCTACTCAGCCCTCCTCTAGCCAGCCTAGGAAGAGGAAGATGAACTTTGATCAACAAAAGAAAGCTTGGCAGAAGACTACTGGATTGGGATACGCCCAGAAAAGCCCAATTGACCTTGCTAATATCACTTGCTTCAAATGCGATAAGAAGGGCCATTATGCTAATAGTTGTCAATCTACCAGAGCTGTTGTTCCACCACCTTCTACGACTAGGAGAGATTTATGCCATGTCTGCCTCCAGCCATGACATTTCAAGAGAGACCGCCCAATGCAAAAGAGAGGCACACCATCTAGAGTATTTGCTATCACCACTCCTACACCACCTCCACCGCCTGCTCAGGATGACCAAGGTACCTTACGAAGTACTTTTTCATTACATGATTTACCTGTTAGGGTATTATTCGATACTGGTGCTTCTCATAGCTTCATATCTATTGATCTTTGTAATAAGCTCAACTTAGAACCTACTCTTTCTACTACTTCCTTATGCGTCTCCAACCCTATTGGAGGACTTTCCAACCTCAGTAGAATTTGTAAAGAGGTTGTGCTCTTGTATGGAAGATATCGATTCACTTGGGATTTTTATGTGCTTGGCTTCGTAGCATTTGACATCTTGTTAGGTGCTGATTGGTTAAGGAAATTCGATGCTGTTATTTCTTGCAAAGCTCGTTCTGTTTCTCTAGTCAATGACAAGGGTCTACCGCTTGTCATTGAATGCAAATCACCTCAGAAATATGCCGGAAGCTTCATATTCTCTCTTGATGCTCACGGATGATCTTAGTACCACCCGTATTGTCCAGCGGTTTCCTGATGTATTTGGAGAGGTCAACTCCCTACCGCCTAAAAGGGAGATCGATTTCCGCATTGACCTTATTCCCAGAGCTACTCCCGTAGTTCTCCCTCACAGAAGAATGGCTCCTAAAGAGAAAGCTAAACTTAAAACTCAAATTGATGATCTATTTGCTAGGAGTTTGATTAGGAGAAGTTGTTCTGAATGGGGCGCCGCAGTTGTATCTGTCACCAAATCAGATGGGTCTCTTCGCATGTGTGTTGATTACAGGGAACTAAACAAACGCACTCTCAAGAACCGCTATCCGATGCCTCGCATCAATGATTTATTCGATCAGCTCCATGGAGCTAAAGTTTTCTCCCAACTTGATCTTGCCACTGGGTTCCACCAACTCAGAGTAGCAGAAGATAGTATTCATAAGACAGCTTTCCGTACCGAGAATGGATTCTATGAATGGTTGGTTATGCCATTCGGTTTGACCAACGCACCTGCTTATTTCGTCGACTTAATGAATCGAGTCTTCCGTGATGTCCTTAATAAGTTTGTATTGGTCTTCATTGATGATATTCTCGTTTTCTCCCAAGATGAGAAGGAGCATGAGACACATCTTGCTTATGTTTTGGAAACTCTCCGAAATCATCAACTTAAGGCCAAATTCTCTAAATGCCACTTCTAGCGAGACGAAGTGAGATTTTGGGCCACATAGTTTCTGAAAATGGGATTTCGGTCGATCCAGCTAAGATCGCCGTAATCAATGTAAGTTCTATCCTATTCACTATTTCTATTCAATCCCTCTTATTCCTGTCTAATTTGGAAATTTATCTACAGGATCGGGAGACTCCCAAAACTCCTACTGATATCCGTAGCTTCTTGGGCTTGGCCGGTTATTATCGCAGATTTATTGAGCACTTTGCCCGGATTTCTGCCCCACTTACTGCTTTAACTCGAAAGGCTGTCAAGTTTATTTAGAGTGAGAAGTGCGAATCAGCTTTTAATAAGTTGAAGTGTACGTTAACTTCAGCTCCAGTTCTTGCAGTAATCGATGGAAGTGAAGGATTAACTGCCTATACAGATGCTTGCCGAGAAGGTTTAGGCGCTGTTCTTATGCAAAACGGAAAGGTTATTGCTTATGTTGGCCGCCAGTTGAAGATCCATGAAGTAAACTATGCAACTCATGATCTGGAGCTTCTTGCAGTTGTATTTGCTTTGAAACTGTGGAGGCATCATCTTTTGGGAACTAAATTTGAATTATTCTCTGATCATAAGTCCTTGAGATATATCTTTTCTCAGAAGGATTTGAACCAGAGACAAGTCTGATGGCTCGAATTCTTAGCTACATATGATCTCGACATCAATTATACCCCTGGGAAAGCAAATGTTGTAGCTGATGCTTTGAGCCATAGCAAAGCATTGTCATGTTGTAATCTTGTAGAAGGCATGCTATTTCAGCTTGTTATCTCCCCATCTCTTATAGATCGCATCAAAGCTAAGCAATATGAGGACACCTTGCTCTATCGCATGAAGGAGTTAGTTCTCAGTAGAGTTGGAAATGCTGACAGTAAAGTGGGAGCACAGATAGATAGTAATGGAGTTCTGAGGATTGACAACCGTATTTGCGTTCCTAATGTCGATGGATTGAGACAAGAAGTGCTTAGAGAAAACCATCAGTCATCACTTTCATTTCATCCTGGCGTCACTAAGATGTACCGAAATATGAAGCGTTTATATTGGTGGAGTGGGATGAAGAGAGATATTTCTGTATATGTCAGTAGATGCACCACTTGCCAGCAAGTCAAGGCCGATCACCGAAAGACGGCAGGATTACTTCAACCCCTAGAGATTCCGTGTTGGAAATGGGATCAGATTTCTATGGACTTCATTGATGGATTACCAAGGACCAGAAAAGGGAACGAGAGTATTTGGGTGATTGTTGATAGGTTGACCAAATCTGCTCACTTTATTCCGGTTAAGACCACTCGTACTGCTTTGAGTTTGGCCGAGATGTATATGAGAGAGATTGTTAGACTTCATGGAGTTCCATCTAGTATTGTGTGCGATAGAGACCCTTTATTCACTAGTAAATTCTGGAAGGCATTTCAGGACGTCTTGGGCACTAAACTGAATCTGAGCACAGCTTATCATCCTCAAACAGATGGCCAAATTGAAAGGGTGAATCAGATTTTGGAGGATCTGCTCCGAGCTTGCATAATTGATTTCGGTGGATCTTGGGAAGACCATCTCCATTTGGTTGAATTCACTTATAATAACAGTTATCAGGTATGTCAAAATTTCAATTTGACCAAGCAAATTTGAATTGGAATTTAACCACCTTTATATTCAGGCAAGTATCGATATGGCACCGTTTGAAGCTTTATATGGACGACCATGCAAATCGCCGGCTTGTTGGATTGAGCCTGGTGATCGATTGGTTCTTGGCCCAGATATGATTATAGAAGCATCCGAGAAGGTTAATGAGATTAGAAGAAAGATGAAGACCGCATAGGTTAGGCAGAAGGGCTTTGCAGATAGGCGTAGAAGAGAGTTGGAATTCCAGGTTGGGGATGAGGTATTCCTTAAGGTATCACCTTTGAAGAATGTTATTAGATTTGGTCGTAGTGGGAAGTTTGCTCCTAGATTTGTTGGACCATTCACTATCACCGAGAGAATTGGTACACTAGCTTATAGAGTTGCATTACCAGAAAAATTTGAGGGCGTGCACAACGTATTCCACGTTTCACATCTTCGGAAGGTTGTACATGGTCCATCCATGACCATTCCTATTGCTCAGTTAGATGAGGTTGATATTGAGCCGGATTTGACTATAGAGAGGAGACCACTTCGTATTATTGATAGGGATACGAAGCAGCTTAGAAGGAAATCTATTAGCCTAGTCAAAGTCCAATGGAGTCCCGATGATCGTGATTGTACTTGGGAAACCGAGGAGAGTATCCGAGATTCTAATCCAGAATTATTTGTTGAAGGTAAATTCCATTCGATATTCTATACTTAATTCGATAATCTATTCTATATCCATCATATCTCTGTTATCTGTTCTTCCACTCTTTACCTTGTTCCTTTTCGAGGACGAAAAGTTTTGAGTGGGGGAGAATGTAACGACCCTGAAATTCCGACCCAATTTTAAAAATTATAGAACCATTATTTTAATATAAAATGTGAAACTTACATACGATTTCAATTAACGTCCAAACTTTGCATCTAAATTGCACCTAGATGGTTATAGATATGGGTAAAGTTTCGTCGGAAAATACCGCAGTAAATTTCGTTCGCATTTTATTGCACATCAGTTCATTTTAAAACGTGAAAATTTTATCTTCCGAACCTGAATATTATTACATAGAAAAATTCTAAATCATCTTCTGACAAAGACGTCATTTTTCGTTTTTCAAAATTCGGACATCTTTAGCTCCGTCGATCTTATTCTTCGGTGTTTTGCTACATTCTCTGTAATAGAAAATTTTGAATTTTCACAAACAACTTCCGTTGCTATTCAAACTTCACATTTGGAATGCGTCTAGATAGACATAGGCATACGCCAAATTGCGTCGAATAATATGGAAGTAAATTTCGCTCGTCGCATTTGCATATTAGTTTAAATTTTATGTGTAAATTTTCTATCGTCCGAACTCAAATATTTTTCACAATGTTGCATAAGAAAAATATTCTGATCATGACAGCGCATTTCGTTTCATCAAATTCCGCTTTTAATTGCTAGTTAAATTGTCGCTCGAGCAAATGGTTCAATAAGAATAACCACTTCGCAAACAATATCAAACCATCAATATTTTCATACCGTTGTGTCCGCCTCGTCGCGCTGATCAAAACGGTATATTTGTTTGTGTCAATCGGAGTTCGGCGTCGTGAGTTATAAATTGTTTGACGGAGTACAAACTGGTCCGTTACGCAGCACAAACCGGTACCCAACTTTCCAACGTTCAAAAGTCAAGGAGTCTATTCAGCTGTCTTGGAAACCCAATAGCCACCACTGTGCAAAATCATCATTGCATTGACCTTTGCACTCTGAACCCCTCTGTATATATCTGCCTTTATTAATGCCTCTGTATACCAGCTCACTTCATTTATTGCATTGCTCCTCTGGTACGTCTTTGCTCTCTGCTCTCTCTTCCCCCTCCTCTTCATAATTCTTTTATTTTGTCTCCCCTCCAGAGAAAATAAAACCCACCCAACTCCATGCACCAGTCCACTGTTCCATGTCTGCCCCAGCTCCAGCTTCCCCAGCCCTGCCCAACCCGCCCCAGTCAGCCCGCTCCACCTTCCCCAGCCTCGCCCAACCCACCCCAGTCAGCCCGCTCCAGCTCCGCCCTGTCAGCCCCGCTCCCCCAGCCCCGCTCCGCCCAGCCGCTCCGCCGTCACCGTTGTGCCTCGCATTGGCCGCAAATCATGCTCAGTGCACCTCTGTTTTATATATAAGTATATATATATATATATAAGTATATATATATATATATAAAAAACTGTTATATTATATGGCATTATATACTTTGGAATTTTAATTTACTTATAACACAGTGTTTTACTGTGTTTATACCAGCTACTGCTTCGGGAACTTAGGCTTCCATTCAGATTATCGGATCTATCTAGTTCTTTACTTTGTTGTATTCGTTTTGCGTCGTGCTTGTTAGGGTCTATTTCATCTATTCGTCTTCGTGCTTCGTCATCTTCTCTAACCACGCAAGGTGAATATTTCATTCACGACTCAACCTATTATGCTATGAAAATCAAGTGATAATTATTGTTTATATTAATTTGGATATTAAATTGTTGAGATAAAATTTCTATACAAGTTAAAATGGAGTATTGATAGAACTTAAATTTTCTAAATTGACATCATGTATTGTTAAAAGATTTAATGTGATAAATTGTGATTTGATGTTGGTTTATGGTAAATAGTTATGA
Organism: Allium fistulosum; assembly: GCA_030737815.1. NCBI lineage: Eukaryota > Viridiplantae > Streptophyta > Magnoliopsida > Asparagales > Amaryllidaceae > Allium > Allium fistulosum. The sequence goes on along the minus strand of CM060902.1, from coordinate 334,911,351 downwards.
CATTAAAAATTGTTATGAGATGTTGAAATTGGTTGTTAAAAATAAGCAATAATAAATTTGAAATTGAATGTGATATAGGATAGTTAACGATTTAAAATGTATGATTGATGTAGTAAAGTGATAATAATCACCAAGTGAAAACCATAATGTAATAATCTTTAATCTGCATGAAACGATGGTGTGGATTCTAGGAATAATTATATTAATTTGCATAAATAACAAATGTAAGTTAATACGATTATTTCAGGATTATTTAAATAAATTGTTAAATTGTTATGTATGTTTGCTATTGCTTGTTTATTTACTTTGACACCATCCCAGTTATCACACTGCAAGTTCCCTTTGCTATGCTTTGTTTTATATTGAATGATATTGGGTTGAAATGATAAATACCCAATTAAACAACTTGGCCTAGGATCGATAATTAAAAATAAGAAACCCGATTGGTCAACAAAAATTATTTTGAAATTGAAATCTATTTGAAATTAAGGAATGAACTTAACAATTTGTTTGGAAATTTAGTAACGAACTTAATGGATTTAATTTATGGATTAAATCAAAATAAATTAATAGGAATAAATTAATGGAGTTTAATTGAAGCAGATTAATAAGCCTATTTAATTGAATAAAATGAATTGGCAAATTTATTTGAAATGAGATTTAAAAACAAGGATGTTAGAATTTAATAATTTGGAAATTTATTAGGTTGTTAGATTTAGATTTTAAAATCGGTTTAAGTGAATAGATTTGAAACTTGTCATAAATTAAGTTTGAGATTTAGAAAATTTAACTTAAGTGGAATACGAAACTAACTAAAGTTTTATGGATTTAATTTAGTGATAATTTAAATTTAAAATGATTTTAAATTTAATAAAATTGATTTAATCAAATTTATGATTATGGTTAATGTAACGATGAATGTAAATACGAATTTAAATGAATAGAATTTGGTTTAATGATGTGAACTAAAATTTACCATTAAATCGAATTAATTGGAGTATTAACTAAATTTAGGAAGTGAAATTTAGATCTTATTAAATTGAACATGAATACGTAATTTTATTGTTAACTCAAATGTTGAACTAAAGATTGCATTTGGAAAGATGTTTTAATATCCGAAATAAATTGAAACGTGAAATGTCAAATTTTGGAAGTCAAATTTGCACCTTGACTTTTGGACTTTGATTTGTTTAAACTTTAATTTAACCGACCATCGGGTAGTGAATACGTAGTTATTAAAGAGACCGGGATCGGGAATGGACATACTCTCTGTCGATACCGAAAACCACTTTAATAACTATTATATGCGGAGTGTTGATCCAGAATGAAGTGGATGGTTTGGTGAACGCATTGACTGAAGAAAGAGAACGATATTGGATGACCCCTGACATGACTAAAACAGGAGCCGCGCCGGGCCATTGAGGTTCGCCACCTCTAGCGGACACACTTCTTTGATACCATATCTATTACTTTTGTGATTCGATTTGGGTGCACCCCTTGATTTGGGAGTGTTGTTTCGCGGTGTTGAGGTAGTAACTGCTATGCTCATCATCAGTCCGGATCATGCAACTACTAGTATCCTAGTTGGTATCGCCTCATGTACCTTGTCATACTGATTATCCTATTCGCGACCACTACGTTTTGGTTTGTACCTTAGTATATGGATTGCCCTCTGGTGACTTCCGGTTTTGGGGAAACTACGGTTTTGTATATGCTCTTGGGAATAAAATGTGTTAAGGGGATTATGGTAACGCCTTAACACTATTTTAATATCGTACTTTACTGATTAGACATTATCTATCTATCGTATTCTATTGTATATATAGATAGTTTATTGGATCCTTAGAGATGTTTATTTTATTCATCTTTAAGTTATGGACTTTTCCCTTGCACTTGATTTTCTTGTATAAGATTTTGAGTCCTGACTCGAGTGTTTTTTTTGTATATGCTCGGGTCAGTCTCAAGCTATCCAGTTGCTGATCAAGGTTGGTTGAAGATGCTGAAGGCTTAGCACTTATCTTTATCAGTCTATTTCTATTCCTGTATTGATGTCATAGTCTGTTGGACATTTATGTATTTTATTTTAGTCACTTTATGTTAAGACATTGTTGTATTTTATGTAGTAGCTTCATGAACTGCTATTATGACGATGTATTTTCCGCTGCATTATTCTGTGACTGTTCTGTGTCTGTGATGTTGTGTTGATTCTCATCTACATTTATGTATTTATAATCCCATAATGATTCGTGTTTTGTATTATTTAAGTTGACATGTGTGGATTATTGTCAATTTAAATGGTCCAAATATACGGGTTGTTTCAGCACATGTCGGACTTGAATTGCTCAAAATATCGCATTGTAAATAAAATTTGGCAAATCTCAGAATATACAGTAAATAAATATAATCACATATCACAGACACAGAGTAAAATAATGCAGCGGAAGTAAAAGAAATAGTAGTTCATGAAGCTACTATGTAAATATATCAAAGTTAAATAAGATACAATAGAAGAAATAAAATACAACAGAAGTCTCAATATGATAACCAAGTACAAGCTGAATAGTACAACAGAACTGAGATAGATAAAACTAGATAAGCAGATAATCTCCAGCGATTCCAATCTCCAGAAAGTGGAATCCAAATTTGTGAATACTCAGGCTGACCCAAGCGTAAATAAAAATACAAACACTCGAGTCAGGACATACATACTTATACAATATAAACCAACTCAAGTGAACTATAATAAAGGTACAAGTAACTTAAAGAATGCTTGGGATCGCTCATTAAGGATCCGTTAAACTATCTACTATGTAGTAATATTCGCTAATATAATAATGTCTAATCATAAAATAAACATACTTTTAAATAGCATTAAGGCTTTACATTTTCCACCTTAACACGTAAAATGCCAATAGTCTACACAGTACCTGCATACCTCGCAAGGCTATGAGAAGATACTCCATAGGTACGACACAAATACAAACTCGTAGTAAAGCTCGATATGGTAGGTGACACGGCACAACTAGGCAATGCCAGGGTAGATATACCAATTACGCATCCGGACTGGTGGTGACGCATAGCAGCCACTACCGCCCACCTCGAACAACACTCCCAAATCAAGGGTGCGCACCAAATCAATCACAAGTAATAGAATGGTATCGAAGAAGTGTGTCCGATCAGAGGTGCTACCTCCTTGGTCCGTCAATCGCTCCTGTTTTAGCCACCTTATGCCAACTCACGGGAGTTGGGTCCACGTATATACCTTAGGATCGTCGCCACCATCCTACTTCATTCTGGAAACTCCACCGCGTACACAGTTGTCAAAGTGGTTTTCGGTATCGACAGAGAGTATGTCCATATCCGATCCCGGTCTCTTTAACAACCAATCGTTATTAAAACCCATGGTTATAATTTTAAAACAGTTTATACTTCAAAATAGAATATCATTTCAAATCCAAATCTTTATCAAAATAAAGATTAAAACAATTCCAAACCATTTCAATATATTTAAAATATCATATCATTTCAAAACTTCATTTCAAATCATTTAATATATTAAAATATCATATCCTTTCAAAACTTCATTTCAAATCATTTATTTGAGTTCAAATCCAAATATTCAACTTTAAATACCTTTTAAATTCAAAGATATCATTCATTTATTATCATTTCAAGTCACCTTTTAAATAGTTTATATTTCAATCAAAATAATTCATCTAAACCATTTAAAAGTGTAAGTATTATATTTCAAATCAAGTATTCAATTTCCAAAGTTTCAATTCAATTCAATCATTTATTTCAATTAAATTTTCATAGACCATTTAAAATCTTATAAATTTCAAATATAGATTTAATCCACAAAATAACTATTCAAATTATAAAGTAAATTCCAAAGCTTTAATATCCTATATTTCATAAGTCCAGTATCTTTTTAAATAGATTCAAATTACAAGTAAACCAAATATTTTTCATACTAATATAACTTCAATTATTTATTTCAAGATTTAATATCATTTCAAATTCATTTCAAAATATCAAAATATCATTTCAAAACATCATCTATTTAATTTAAATTTAAATACCATTTAATCATATTTCAAAATAGTTGTATTTCCCAAATCAACTATTCCATTTAAATCATTTAAAGTCAATTCGTTATATTTAATAATTAAATATTAAATTTCCAAATTTTAATCTTTTCAAAGATCATTTATTCATTTGAATTTATTAAACAAAGAAAATTCAAATTTCGCAGCACTTAAAAAATGCTACGAAATGTTATATTTAAAAACAGTTCATTAACAAAAGAAGGCATTTAAAATGCTATAATATCTTAATTTAGTTTCAATTAAAATTTTAGTTAAATTTAACAACTATAGCACTAACAAAGTGCTATAATAACCCTTAGTTCAAATTTGCTATTTGGTTCATTTAAAACAACTATAGCATTTTCCAATGTTGTAATATCTTTACATTACATTTCAAAAATGCTGTCAAATCAAATTCAGAGTTTTATTTACAATTTAACACATAATTAACTTTTTATATAAATCATTTTAACTTATAAAATCATATATTTTCACACTTTAAAAACAATCATTTAAATACCTTTATTTTCTATGATTTTATAAAGTCAAATTTCCATACAAAAATCAAATTAAATAACAATTAAATTTTCATTTCTTTAATTAAATTCTTAACTTAACAACTAAGTTTAAATTTCCAAAATATAACTTATTTCCATTTATTTTACTTAATTAAAATTTTACTTTTAAACAAATTCCAGAAAATTCAATTTAAGTTATATTTCCAAATTCAACTTAAATATTCACTTATTTCATATTTTAATTTATACAAAATCATTAACACTTTTAAAAATTATTATTACTTAATAAAGATCATTAAATTCATCTTTTAAATCAAATTTGTCATATATTCTTACTTTACATAAATTCCATTTATAAACAAAATCATAAATTCCAAAATTGACTTATATTTCAAATTCTACTTCACCATTTACTTAATTCACTTATTTAATTTGTAGAAAATCACTAATATTTTATAGAAATCATTTTAATAAAATTTAAATCAAAATATAATAATATTTACATTTTTAAAATATTTTAAAATTTTTAGAAAGATATATAAACCACGGGTCTGTATACAATTTTCTAGCCTAGGTCAAGTGATACGGATATGTATCATTTCAATCCGCAGTATGCAAAGAAAAACTGGGTTCTATCATTTCAAACCCGCAATCCCAAGTTAAATAAAATAAATAAAAGGTCGCTCAGGCTTATCATTTCAGCCCATAACGATCTTTCCCTATTCTAAAGTCCGTTCGGGTATGTATCATTTCAACCCATAGTGAACCTAATCTACAGGGAACTTGTAGTGTGATAAACTGATAAAATAACAGAATAGCATGAAATAATAGTAATAGTTGATATAACATATATAATAACAGGGGTAAACATTATATGATCATAATATAACAGTTATAACAGGATGATAAAATTTTACAGATTCAAATGGTGTCAGTTTACTAGTTATATAAGTACACATCGTCTGGTGAGAATTACTCACCTGTTAAAAGCTGGAGATTACAACCAAAGCACACAACACAGGAACTACGAAGGCACAACAACTCGAATATGATTTGAGTGAGAGAGCCAAAGATGAATCTCCTTGGATACATTTGAACAAAACAATAAAACAATACATAAGTTTCAACACAAGATACCATTAAACAATGCTAGAATTGGATGCATAAAACAAAGTCAAAGTGTTTGCACTTGCTTTCTACCATCTATGATTCAGCTATGATCTGAAATGGCATGGCTACAACATGGTTTTAGATTAGGTTTGGGTTCCTAAAGGTCGGCCATAGCATGGGAAAATGATGGAGCAAAGGTTTGTGAGCATGAAACAACAACTACAAGGCAACACACACTGTTTTCAAGGCACTAAAGGTTACGGCCAAAGCACTCCAAGTCATGGCCAGTCTTCAGGTTGTCAACTACAGGTGTGGAAGAGGTGTATGGGTCAGGAAAAAGGTTGGTGGTGGTGGTGTATGGGTCGGCCTAACCTAGAGAAAGTGGTGCAACATTTGGTGATGTAGAAACTACCAATACAAGGCAAAAGCATGGGTTCAAGGCCACTACAAGGCTCGGGCAAGGCATGGAGGGGCACGGCCATGGCTCAGGGGGTCAGGTGGTGATGTGGCATGATGTTTCAGATCTGGAACAGGAGGTGGTGGTGGTATATGGTCGGCCATGTGGTGGAGAGAGGTGATGGAAGGTGGATGGCTCGGCTTGTATGCATATAGGTGATGTTTGTGCAAACTTTGGTGGAGTTTCATCACATAGGGGCTCGACTATGGCATGGGAAGGTGCTAGAGGTGCTGTTGGTCAGAGGGGATGGTGGTGGAGGCGGCCATGGTGCTGGATTGGAGAGGAGCCTAGTATAGAAGGTGAGAAAGCAAGTGAAAACAACATAAACAAGAAGAAAACAATGGAAAAGAAGAAAGAAATTTTACCAAACTTTTTTCCAAAGAGAATGACCGAAATATTTTTCAGAGTTGAGGAGAAAACATTCACGTGAAATGATATGGGAGTGGTCGGCTGAAGAGAATGAGTTAAGGCAGCCAGTTGAATGAAAAGATGTTGTAAAATGTGAAAATGTGGAATATAAAAGGCCTTAGGAAATCAAAAGTCATAAACCTTTTCAAATTTCTTTAATTTATTTATTTATAGCCTTACATTTCTGGAAATAATAGTAATCCCAGATAAAATTTCGAAAATTTATCAAAATATAATAATTTATACAAATATTTATCAATAATATAAAGTTAAATTAAGAAAAAAGCTAAAAATAGTAAACTAGTCTAGAAAATTTGAAATTTAATAGAATAAATTTTAGAAATTCCATATGAGCTTGAAATATATTTTTAAACATAAATAATAACATAAAATAAAATACATTCACAAAATAAATATTTAAAATTTAATTTAAATAAAAATTTTAATGAAGAAAATAGCAGAAAATAGGAAAACAGCCTTTAAAAATAGGAAATCAGCACAGTAAATTTTGGAAAAATTCTATTATTACTTCAAAAATATTAAAAGACAAAAATACACATAAAAAAAAGTATTAACACATATTAGAAAAAAATATGACAACTAAAATAAAATTTAAAATAGACAATATTGCTAAATACATCAGTTTACACACAATATTGAAATGTACATAACTTTTACAGTTTAACTCCGTTTTCAACGAAACAAAAAGCAGTGTTCAAGTTATTACATCTACTTTCATAATAAAAGATAAAATTTAAGATTTTATATAATTTAAATTTTAAGTTTAAAAGCCAAAGATTTAACAGTTTGAACAGAAATTCACTTTTTAGTAAAATAACCAATTTATACTAGTTTGAAATTATAGTTCACATAATAATTAACATTTATATTTAAAATGAAAATGTTTGAAATGAAACAAGCTTAAAATAGTTTCAAAATAAAATAAAGTCACATTTTAAAATATAGGCCAAAATCTAGGATTGTTACAGGACTGGAAGTAGGGTAACTCCGAACCAGTATAAAATTCTGGTGTATTCTTTGCTTTACTACTTTTATTTACTATTTGCATCTGTGTCTGGTTCTGCGATTGTCTCTGTGTTTGTGAATTGCATCTGTTTGGGTTTAATTTGAAAAGATTTCAAAAAGATGCATAAAATTAATTAAACACTATTCACCCCCCCCCCTCTAGTGTTAATTCTGCCTTAAGATCCATAATCTGCATTCCCTACATTTGGTATCAGAGCATTGGTTTTCAAAGTTATCATAATCTGAATTTTGAAAAAGTTTAAAATGGCAATTTTTGGAGATTCTGTTAACATTAGTTCAAAACTATCAAAATCATCATTGTCTCATAAGTCTGCATATTGTTATTATAGAAAATCAAGTTATCTACCGAATTGGTGTGTTGTGCAAGAATAGATGTGTTATATGGCTTTTGAAGAATCAACACTCAATGGACAAATGATGCAAATCAAGAAAAACAAATGGATACTTGATAGTGGATGTTCAAGACACATGACTGGTAATCCGGAGAAACTGAATGACATAATTTATGAAGATGGAGGAATTGACAACTTTGGAGATAATTCAAAAGGATATGTGATTGGCATTGGCAATGTCGGTAACTCTAAAACTCCTACTATTTCTGATGTTCTGTTAGTTAGGAATCTAAAACACAACTTACTTAGCATAAGTCAACTATGTTACAAGGGATACAAAATTTAATTTGAAAAGGATAAGTGTCACATCAAAGATAATAAATCAAATATTATCTTTGAAGGAATTAGGAAGAAAAATATTTATATTCTCAGTATGTGTTCGACGACGGATTTTCTATCGGTTTAGAAAATCGTCGAACGAATTTAGAAATAAAATATAACCGCAAGCGCACGGCGTACTATCGTAGTACGTGGCGAGTACGGGTCGATCCGCAGGGAATTATTTATTTTTAAAATTTCAATTCAATCAAATTATACCAAAGTCGAGAGATTGTTAAGATAGAAAAATGAGAAAACTAACAAACTAACAAATACAAATGTGAATGAAAACTATGAGAATAAAATGACAATTTAAAGAATAAATCCAATGTCTAGATCATGTAGTTCAACACATATGAAATCATAATTTCTCTTTTATGGTCATTAGTGCTTTAATTGATGTGCCTATCATAAGTATGGCATATTTGTGCTATTAGTTAGTCAACATAAGCCATCAAACTTTGACACACCCCTTAAACCACTTACTAACTTTCATGAAACTTGACAATGAAAATGAAATCTATTTTAATTATGGCCTATTAACTATTGATTTGAAATATAGACCATCAAATTTTAATTTCAAATCACTTTCTTATGCCATAATCATATTTTGATGAAGAGGCATTTGTGTTAGTGATTGTTTAAGCATAGCCTATTTGGTGTCAACAATATAGGATATCAAATTCAAAGCAAGAATAACAAATAAAACACTTCATTGATCATCATTAAGCACAAAAAGAGAGCATGAATTAACAAATAGTTGAAGCTACATAATTAGAGAGCTTCATTACCCTTAAATTGAAGGGGTTTAGCCTCTCATATTTGTCATTTGATTAACAAATGTAGCTAGCAACATGAAAGCAAAAAGAAAGGAAAATGAAGACTAATGGAAAAGAGAAGCTAATTAACAAGAATTAAAACTAACAAGAATTAAAACTAAGAGAATCTACACTACAACATGAAAGGAAATAAACAAGAAAAGAAAAAGAACATGTATTGAATTGCATAAAAAAATTACATGAAAAGAAGAAATGGCTAAGTAGCCATAAAAAGAAAAGGAGAAGAGCTTTCTTTATTTTTGAGCCTAAACTAAACTAAAGAGAGACTAAGGGAGAAGAGAGTTACATGAAACATAAGGGGATTTATACATATGTTAAACCCTAATTCATATTTTTGGGGAATGCCCAAAATACCCTCTTAGGAAGTGTAGAGGCCAAGTAATCATTAGCTTCAAATAATCCTCATTTAAGTGTACATGAAGCCATTAATTCCATAAGCATGTACATTAGCCTCTAATTTGTACATTAAGGTAGGTGGGTAGGTGGGGTCCTCCAATATCTTCACTTTGAATTTTTTCCATCTTCATTTGTTCTCTTCACTCTTGTGCATGCATATATCATCATGTAACCACTTGTAAAATTCACCAAATTTCCTACAAAACAACATAGAAAATTCCAAGTAAATTTTCACAATTTAATAAATGCATAAAAATGACCATTTTGCCCCTATATGAAGATGAATATGTGACAATTTCAAATAATTTGAATTTTGGTTTAAACAAGTTAAAATACCCAATATGATCATTTTTTTAATTTAAATAGATTAAATATGGTGGTAAAAACATGCACATTTACGTGCACATCAGTATGAAAATCTCAAATTATAACCTCTCTTTTGGCTAATACAAGTGACCCTTGGATTTGGCATAAAAGATTTGGGCATTTGAATTTCATACTCTTATCTAGACTTTCAAAACTTGATCTAGTAAGAGGTCTTCCTAAAATGGATTTTAAAGTAGATAGTATATGTGATGCTTGTCAATTAATAAAACTTAGGAAGAGTTCATTCAAATTGAAAGATATGATTTCAACTTCAAAACCTCTTGAGTTACTTCATTCAGATACGTTTGGTCCATCTCAAAATCAGTCAATAAATCATAGTAAATATGTTTTTGTAATTGTAGATGATTATTCAAGATTTACATGTACAATTTTTCTGAAAGATAAAAGTGATGCTTTTGATTTATTTAAAACTTTTGAAAAAATAATTCAAGATCAACTTTCTTTAAAAATCAAAACTATTCGTAGTAATCATGGTGGAGAATTTGAAAATGAAAATTTTGAGAATTTCTGTAATAAAAAGGAATAACTCGTAATTTTTCTTTTTCAAGAACTCTACAACAAAACGGAGTGGTGGAGCGTAAAAATAAGACGATTCAAGAGTGTGCAAGAACTATGCTTTCAGATAGTAAATTAATAAGAAATTTTTGGGCTGAAGCAGTCGTTACAGCTTGTTACAATTTGAATAGGATTTTAATTAGATCTCTAACCAATAAAACACCATATGAACTTCTTTCCAATAAGAAACTAAAGGTATCTTATTTTTAAAGTTTTTAGAAGTAAATGCAATTTATTCTAAATATAAAGGACAGTTTGGATAAATTTGATCCTAAATCCGGCAAATGAACTTTTATCGGATATTCTAATAGAAGTAAACCATACAGAGTTTTCAATTTAAAAACTAACACTATTGAAGAAACAATGCATGTATCTTTTGATGAAAATTTCAAAGATTTTGTTCAAATAAATGATGAAGATGATTTTGTTACTTTAAATAATGAATCAAAAGAAACAAATTGTGAAACTGTTCATCCTAATAAAAGGACCAGGCTTTTAAAAGATCATCCTTGTCGCATACCGAAATTTTCGACTTTCGAAAATTCGACATCGATACTCACTTTATCGACTGCCGAGCAATCGATTGCCGGAAACTCCAATAGTGAGGGTTTTAAGAAAAAGAAAAAGGTAGAAGAAGAAGAAAAGAAGAAAAGAGAAAGAAGAAACAACAGAGAACAAGAGCAGAACAGAAAAACAATATCAGAATCTTACACATCGCAGCGGAACAATATATAATAAATAAACACTAGTCTTTTAAAACAAAGAGCTATATCAGTTTATACATACATCAATCATCAGAGTCAATATACAACAATGGACAGTTATATAACTTGTCCTTATACAGAATACACAGCGGAATAAATACTATCAGATACAAATACTACGTCTCGTCCTCCAGCTTATCTCCAAAGCTCCAGAATATCCAGAATATCCTGATAACATAACTCTAGGCTGCCCGTGTGGAAATGGGTGGGCACCCAGAGTTTAGAAGGGAACAATAAACTCCGAGTCAGTCATGGTGACTGGTGTGAGATCGTAAAACAGTTATATCTTTAAAAACAACAAGGGAATATTTTTAAAGTAAATTCGCAATGCTTTTGGAAAATGAAACTACCATAAGACCTCCCACCACACACACAATGCAAACGCAGACTTGGAGGAGATTTCTTCTTATGATAGTCAAAGATGCTTACTACGCAAAAATCAAATTCTTTTTGATATTATTATTAGTGCATAGTGGAAAACATTTCGAAAGTATAATATAAATCTTAGCCAGCATAGGTACCATTATATTATGCCTGCTATAGCTGCCTCCTGAGGAGACAGGTTATACAATTGAAATCGTAAAGGCTCGTATTGTTTCTTTGGATTTCCAACAAATGGTCAGGGTAAGGAACTTCCTATCCACGATGGGTACGTCCCTGGAATAGACGACCGGAGAACCTAACCGGATCTCTGCCAACACAAGGCCGGGTTACCTCTGCAAAAATAGGTAACTACTGACACGCGTATGCCATCCCCCGATCGTCACCGATCTTCCCGAAGATCCCCGATTTCCAACAAACCACAAAGTAATAATAACTGTGCAGCAACCACAGAGGTTAAGTATCTGGGCTCCATACCATGATACCACCTTTATCCAGAAGGAATGACATACACTAAGGGGCACTACTCCCTAGAACCTTGCCGCATCCTTCCTGTTTCGACCATTTCCGGGGTGTGAGGCTCGACGAAGTCTCGTCCACAAAGCTACGCTTTCTCAAAAAGCCCTGCTTCGGGTCAAACAAAATGATCAACCTATGATCACAAAGATATAAGATCAAACAAATGATCATATCACAAATGATCAAACACTGATCATTTCACAGCAACACTCAGTATGCCACGTTACCAAATTGGGATATATCGCTGATAAATTTCAACTACATAACCTCTGAGCTCGTACGTCTCAGAGAAGGGTGTTAAGATAAGAGAATAAATTCTCCGCCACCAACAGAAATGTATTTGAAAGAAATCAGCTTTATATCTCAAATTGTAACGTCAGACACACAATCCATACAAGTCTGTTCCGGGATCGAACAGAACCAAAGGCACTTCTCACGAAGCCCTTGCATATCCGGATAATTTTCAATCACGTCAGGGCTTCCCGTCACTAAGGGTGATAAAACCTCTAAATCGAAGATCAGTCGATGTAGAGTAACTCGACGGTAATCCTTCCGTTTTCAAAAATATCCGGTCTTCAACACCGGTCTTCGAATGCAATTCATAACGACGTATCACATATTCGGAATGGGTTATACGACCCCATGGTCCTTTCCCGGCTAACCCGAATAGTGAGCGCTTATTCAAAAATAAGTGTGGCATTCAAATTCATCCAATCATAACAAATACCTATCTAAAGGTAATTATTGATAGTCGGTTATTTAACTATCAATAAAGATGCGCAACATCATCAGATCCCAAAAAAATTTCCAAATTATTTCTTCAAAAATATCTTTACTAGGTATAAAATTTCCACACTTAATCATTTGAAAACAAATTTCAAATATTCACATTTCAATTTATCTTTGAAGATAAAATCTCAAAACAGTTCATTTCATATTGGAAAATCATTTCCATACTTATTTAAAAATAAGTATTTCACAAATCTATTTATTTTCAACATTTGAAAATATTCAATACACTTAAATCAATATTAAGTATATATTCATTCTTTAAGGAAATCATTAATCTTAACATCTATTTGAGTCAAAACGAATGTTGCGTAAAACATCGTTACGACGACTCGAAATCACTAGTATAGGGATTCGGATTTTAAGATAGATATATATAAATCCCAATACTACATAAAACATTTTCTTTCGAAAATCATTTACTATAACAACAGTGTTATAGTCCATCATTTCCTTATTTCTCGAAAACGTCTATTTCAACAATGAACGTTGAAATCTATGGTTTCGATATTTAATCATTTTAAAACATCGTTAAAACAATTAACTTCATTTCAAAATATCGCTTTTCCAAAACCATACCCATTTTACTTAACACTATATTCACTGTCCAAAATCGTGAATATAATTCACTTAACCCAATTTCAATCATTTCTACACAATTTTATCTCAATAAAAATTCGCTATCCAAAATCGCGAATATACCTTCTTTAAAAATCTTCTATATTTAATTTCTCAAATTCAATCGATTTCGAATTTATAAAACAACGTTTATAAATTCTATTTCTATTTTAATAACAACCTCGACTTATAAATCTTCTTTTTATCAACTTCTATATTTTTACTTATCAAAATAAGTGATTTCGGATTTATAAACAACTTTTATAAATTCCAATTCTATTTATAAAAACTTCAATCCCAAATCAATGTCGATATTGATTTAAAAATTTATTTATCACTACTAAGTAAATTCCTCATTTTTTCCTCAAATTATTCAATATTATATTTTTAAAATGGATTCTTCAAATTGAAATCATCTTACATTGATTTCCCAATTTATTTCAATTTACCAATTAAATTTCTAGTTGGATTTCCAACTTATCTTCTTTTAAATAAATTCCTTTTTTAAGGAAATAAATTTCAATCGTTTCTTTCAATCTATTTAAAAATCCAAATTCTTAAATTAAATTCTTCAATTTATAACCACTGTTTTATGAAATCCATTTATTTAACATTTTCACTTGATTCTGGAATTAATTCGATAAGATTATAAAAATTAACTTTTTATACTTTAAATAATTCCTTTCTTCAAAATTTATTCAATTTCTAAAATTAATTCACTTAGAAATTTCTATTTTTATTTCAAAAATTCAATTTCGTTTATTTTTGGAATCCAATGATATCCAACATCCATTCAGCTAAATCTATAGCTTTCAAACAATTTCCAGACATCGATATGATCAATAACATCAATATAATCATTCACAGGTTATCACATCATAGTAGAAATAAATTCAATCAATGTGAGGGGTCCAGTTGGATCCCTCCAACCTGTTTCCCTGCATCCAAAGATGTTAGCACAATACCAATTCCGCTCCAGTACGGAATTATCGCGGTATATGGGTTTTATAAAAATCCGCTTACTAACGGCGCAATAGGGTCTCATCCGCTATACGAGGCGGGAAATCAATCAATCCAATATATACATATGCCAATATGTATATATTGCTATATATATATATAGATATATCCTATCATATCTAATAGCACAATCAATAGCAATCAACACAATCAATAAATAACTGAAAATTCCACTTTCATTTTTGAGTGAGAAAAATCTCACCTTAGCTTTAAATTTGCCATCCATTTTCCAATCCAATTCGTTTCTCTCCATTCTTAACCTTGTATAAACAATTTTATACAAATCATAAATATTCGAATTAAATTGAACCATTAAATTTTTATTTATAAATTTAATTACCAAAAATTTTATTTTAAACTTTAAAAATTAAAATTTGAACTGTTTCTCCTTAAATGATCAAATTGTCTAACCATTTGACAAGTTAATTTTTTTTATAACAATCCAATTTAAACAATTTAAAGCTATATCAAAGTCCCAGTTTAAACTAATTTCTTACTTAATATATTTACTTAACAAAACAAATCTAGAACTAAATTTCCTTTAATAATTTATTTAGCTAAACAATTTAATTTTATCGAATGATTTATTTTTAACAAATAATTATATTTGAACTAATTCTTCTTTTAAAACATCTTTCAGTAACTAAAATATCTTTTACTCTATATATTTATAAATCTATAAATTGGAAAGGATAAACTGTTTTAACTTTATCAACTGAACCCTACAAATTTTAAATTAAGGGTTTAAACTTGTGAAGTATTTTATGAAATCAAAATTACTGGAAAAGAAAATAAATTCAAACCTCACTGCAATCTGAATTCACGGCCACCAACACTGCAGCCCTAGCCTCTCGCCCTTGCTCGATGCTAGGTACGCCAGAAATCGCTTGCTTCACGACCTCGAACTCCTCATCGAGCGCGCGCCTCAGACTCTAGCACGAACTTCCACGCGCGCCTTTGCCTACACTACGCCGCGTCGCATACGCGACCTTGGGTTGCCGATCGCCTCATCACGAACTGCCGCCGTCCCACTAATCTCGCGCGACCCATCGCGCGCGAAACCCTAGTCGATTCGAACACGCGCGCCTCCATCTGCCTCGTACTCGACCCCTTCTTCGCTGCCCCCATTTCGATCGAACGCGAGACAGCGCCGCCTACCCCCCCCCCTATTGCGACTTCAAAAATGGGAGAGGGAAGAGTGGCCGTGGTTTTGATTTTGAATTTGAGGAAGATGAGGAAATGAAAATTTGGTTTTTTTTATATTATTATACGAAAGGGCTTCGGCCATTTTTCTTCTGCCAATTGATTCAAAAGTGAGGAAGAGAGGGTTATTTAAAATCTGAAAGAACATGGGTTGCATGATTTGGTATCGTGATTTTAGGCCAAAATTTAGGAAGCTACAGTATATTGATTTGAGGCCAAAAGTGTTGATGTTGACTGAATTTTAAGTTTTAAATTTAATTCGAATTCGATTAAATCTCAGCGCGTTTACTTATCGTGTGCTCACACGATAACTCCGAAAAATACGAAATTTGAAATTCGGTAATAATTCAATATTACGGACCCAATGGAACTGGTTTCGTCGAATTCCGAGACTGTGCCCCGGACGGCAATTTTAAATATCGATTCGAACGATATAATTTCAAACTGAACAGATTGTTTCCAAATCAATTTCTGAAGCTTCTATTATCTTCAGTATTATCAATACGAATTTTTAGAAACTTTCGAAATATTTTTCTTCAACTGTAAATTGAAGATATAAATTTTTATTCAACTTTCAATCGATTAAATTTTAAAGTTTAATCGCAAATTTCAAAGTTATATCGGGAATTCAAATTAAATCGTCGTTCAAATATTTAAAATTAATTAAATATTCTCAATTTAATTCGTTCAAAATTCTGGGTCGTTACAAACTTCCCTCCTTAAAAGAATTTCGTCCCGAAATTACAAGTCAGGAAAAATGTCCTTAACTCGTCTACTATCTTTCACAATCTAATAGTTTTATCAATTTTATCAAAACAAATCTTTCTACTAAAGATTCGTTATTAATTTAACTAACTTTCCACTTTAATTATAAGTTTCAAACAACATTGTTTACTTCTCAATTCAAATTTAAATTTAAATTCAAATTTTTAACTTTCAAAATTTTCTCATAAATTTTCTAACACTCTAAATTTTCGAAAAATTTCGCCAGCGTCTCCTTTGCGCGGCTAATACGGTACGACTACAAAATGTCCCTACGGACTCTCAGATTTCAAAAAGAAAAAGAAAAAGCCAAGCGGCTAGACAAGAAATCAGCAAAAACTCATATTATAATTCAAATACATACCTTTTTCGAGCAATTCAAATTATCTTTGAAATAAATTTTCCAATCCCTTTATACACCTGTACATCCTACTAGCCATTATATCCAGTTACAGCATTCAAACTATTTTGCACAATTCTATTACAAAATTTCAATATGTACTTCTTATATCATTTTTACTTCACTGTTGAAGTTACACCTATTCATTTTCCTTAATTTTACAGTTCACATTCATTTGAATTCAATTCACAATTTCAATTCAATTTGAATTCCATTCATCTCCAATTCTGAAATATTGAATTTCATCGATTAACTTTCATTTACGACTGCTTATTTTAAATTAGTTTCAATTACTAATTCATTACCAATTCTAATCTACTTATTCAAATTTGTTTTCAATATTCAGTTTAAATTCCAGTTTTATTCTTTTGTTCATTCCCAAAATTTATTACAATTTACTATTTTGGTTTATAACCACTTATATTAATCTGGATTTCCAATTCGAATTTTAATTCATCTTTCATTTACAATTATTCAATTCAATTCATTTGCTTACGAATTCGAAATGAATTTCAACTTTCAATTTCATTTTCATTTAATTGATTCACTTATACTTGCTTTGATTTAACTTCATTTTTTTAAGTTAAATTTATTCTACCAAAATTCAATTGGTATAAGTTATCAACTTAGTAATATTTCATAAATATCTTTATATAGCATTCCAGAGTTTTACCGTCATTTCAAAGCCATTTTGAAAACAATTCAAATTATCCTTTGAATTTTCAAAACAAAACCCAAATTTTTCAAACAACTTCCATTTAAAACAATTTGGCAGCAATTCCTCTTTTGGAAACCCGAAAATGAACATCGATAATGCTGCAGTCATTACCGAAGTTATTTTCCAGCGACCGAAAAGAGTTTAGAGCTTTTCATCTCTTCAAAATATTTTCCAAAACCTTTGAAATTCATTTTCAACTCCAAAAAATGATTTAACTTTCCAATTCTCCAAAATTTTCAGATTCTTTTCAAAACCTTTCCAAAAACTTCACTGGAATCCCGTTTCAATTTATAAATCACATTTATAATTTATATTCTTAAATTTCATTCGTATATGAATTTATTTCTTAACTTTGGAGTTATAATTTCAATTTCTTATTCAATTTTTTATATAACAATGATAATAATTTAATACTATCACTTCTAACATCCATGCAACCATATACTATAGTACTTCATAGAAAAACATTTCTTTTCTATACAAAAATAGTTTTGGGCAAAATTATCTCATTCACCCTATTTTAAAACAATACTGTGCCGAATTGTTCTATTCGAGTGTTTAGAGATCCCTATCAATGATCGTTAATTACTCGTATTGACCAGAATCCATATACCACTCAACAAATCAATCATCACAATATAAAACAATTTTTTACATTCACTAACAAATACGCGCTCGTATCTATTATTACACTCAACTCATTCTAGAGTACTACTGACTCTATCTCTAATGAGTAACACCCAACAGAGCAGGGTTGTCGCTTAACCATATGCTCTGATACCACTTTGTCACATACCGAAATTTTCGACTTTCGAAAATTCGACATCGATACTCACTTTATCGACTGCCGAGCAATCGAGTGCCGGAAACTCCAATAGTGAGGGTTTTAAGAAAAAGAAAAAGGTAGAAGAAGAAGAAAAGAAGAAAAGAGAAAGAAGAAACAACAGAGAACAAGAGCAGAACAGAAAAACAATATCAGAATCTTACACATCGCAGCGGAACAATATATAATAAATAAACACTAGTCTTTTAAAACAAAGAGCTATATCAGTTTATACATACATCAATCATCAGAGTCAATATACAACAATGGACAGTTATATAACTTGTCCTTATACAGAATACACAGCGGAATAAATACTATCAGATACAAATACTACGTCTCGTCCTCCAGCTTATCTCCAAAGCTCCAGAATATCTAGAATATCCTGATAACATAACTCTAGGCTGCCCGTGTGGAAATGGGTGGGCACCCAGAGTTTAGAAGGGAACAATAAACTCCGAGTCAGTCATGGTGACTGGTGTGAGATCGTAAAACAGTTATATCTTTAAAAACAACAAGGGAATATTTTTAAAGTAAATTCGCAATGCTTTTGGAAAATGAAACTACCATAAGACCTCCCACCACACACACAATGCAAACGCAGACTTGGAGGAGATTTCTTCTTATGATAGTCAAAGATGCTTACTACGCAAAAATCAAATTCTTTTTGATATTATTATTAGTGCATAGTGGAAAACATTTCGAAAGTATAATATAAATCTTAGCCAGCATAGGTACCATTATATTATGCCTGCTATAGCTGCCTCCTGAGGAGACAGGTTATACAATTGAAATCGTAAAGGCTCGTATTGTTTCTTTGGATTTCCAACAAATGGTCAGGCTAAGGAACTTCCTATCCACGATGGGTACGTCCCTGGAATAGACGACCGGAGAACCTAACCGGATCTCTGCCAACACAAGGCCGGGTTACCTCTGCAAAAATAGGTAACTACTGACACGCGTATGCCATCCCCCGATCGTCACCGATCTTCCCGAGGATCCCCGATTTCCAACAAACCACAAAGTAATAATAACTGTGCAGCAACCACAGAGGTTAAGTATCTGGGCTCCATACCATGATACCACCTTTATCCAGAAGGAATGACATACACTAAGGGGCGCTACTCCCTAGAACCTTGCCGCATCCTTCCTGTTTCGACCATTTCCGGGGTGTGAGGCTCGACGAAGTCTCGTCCACAAAGCTACGCTTTCTCAAAAAGCCCTGCTTCGGGTCAAACAAAATGATCAACCTATGATCACAAAGATATAAGATCAAACAAATGATCATATCACAAATGATCAAACACTGATCATTTCACAGCAACACTCAGTATGCCACGTTACCAAATTGGGATATATCGCTGATAAATTTCAACTACATAACCTCTGAGCTCGTACGTCTCAGAGAAGGGTGTTAAGCTAAGAGAATAAATTCTCCGCCACCAACAGAAATGTATTTGAAAGAAATCAGCTTTATATCTCAAATTGTAACGTCAGACACACAATCCATACAAGTCTGTTCCGGGATCGAACAGAACCGAAGGCACTTCTCACGAAGCCCTTGCATATCCGGATAATTTTCAATCACGTCAGGGCTTCCCGTCACTAAGGGTGATAAAACCTCTAAATCGAAGATCAGTCGATGTAGAGTAACTCGACGGTAATCCTTTCGTTTTCAAAAATATCCGGTCTTCAACACCGGTCTTCGAATGCAATTCATAACGACGTATCACATATTCGGAATGGGTTATACGACCCCATGGTCCTTTCCCGGCTAACCCGAATAGTGAGCGCTTATTCAAAAATAAGTGTGGCATTCAAATTCATCCAATCATAACAAATACCTATCTAAAGGTAATTATTGATAGTTGGTTATTTAACTATCAATAAAGATGCGCAACATCATCAGATCCCAAAAAATTTTCCAAATTATTTCTTCAAAAATATCTTTACTAGGTATAAAATTTCCACACTTAATCATTTGAAAACAAATTTCAAATATTCACATTTCAATTTATCTTTGAAGATAAAATCTCAAAACAGTTCATTTCATATTGGAAAATCATTTCCATACTTATTTAAAAATAAGTATTTCACAAATCTATTTATTTTCAACATTTGAAAATATTCAATACACTTAAATCAATATTAAGTATATATTCATTCTTTAAGGAAATCATTAATCTTAACATCTATTTGAGTCAAAACGAATGTTGCGTAAAACATCGTTACGACGACTCGAAATCACTAGTATAGGGATTCGGATTTTAAGATAGATATATATAAATCCCAATACTACATAAAACATTTTCTTTCGAAAATCATTTACTATAACAACAGTGTTATAGTCCATCATTTCCTTATTTCTCGAAAACGTCTATTTCAACAATGAACGTTGAAATCTATGGTTTCGATATTTAATCATTTTAAAACATCGTTAAAACAATTAACTTCATTTCAAAATATCGCTTTTCCAAAACCATACCCATTTTACTTAACACTATATTCACTGTCCAAAATCGTGAATATAATTCACTTAACCCAATTTCAATCATTTCTACACATTTTTATCTCAGTAAAAATTCGCTATCCAAAATCGCGAATATACCTTCTTTAAAAATCTTATATATTTAATTTCTCAAATTCAATCGATTTCGAATTTATAAAACAACGTTTATAAATTCTATTTCTATTTTAATAACAACCTCGACTTATAAATCTTCTTTTTATCAACTTCTATATTTTTACTTATCAAAATAAGTGATTTCGGATTTATAAACAACTTTTATAAATTCCAATTCTATTTATAAAAACTTCAATCCCAAATCAATGTCGATATTGATTTAAAAATTTATTTATCACTACTAAGTAAATTCCTCATTTTTTCCTCAAATTATTCAATATTCTATTTTTAAAATGGATTCTTCAAATTGAAATCATCTTACATTGATTTCCCAATTTATTTCAATTTACCAATTAAATTTCTAGTTGGATTTCCAACTTATCTTCTTTTAAATAAATTCCTTTTTTAAGGAAATAAATTTCAATCGTTTCTTTCAATCTATTTAAAAATCCAAATTCTTAAATTAAATTCTTCAATTTATAACCACTGTTTTATGAAATCCATTTATTTAACATTTTCACTTGATTCTGGAATTAATTCGATAAGATTATAAAAATTAACTTTTTATACTTTAAATAATTCCTTTCTTCAAAATTTATTCAATTTCTAAAATTAATTCACTTAGAAATTTCTATTTTTATTTCAAAAATTCAATTTCGTTTATTTTTGGAATCCAATGATATCCAACATCCATTCAGCTAAATCTATAGCTTTCAAACAATTTCCAGACATCGATATGATCAATAACATCAATATAATCATTCACAGGTTATCACATCACAGTAGAAATAAATTCAATTAATGTGAGGGGTCCAGTTGGATCCCTCCAACCTGTTTCCCTACATCCAAAGATGTTAGCACAATACCAATTCCGCTCCAGTACGGAATTATCGCGGTATATGGGTTTTATAAAAATCCGCTTACTAACGGCGCAATAGGGTCCCATCCGCTATACGAGGCGGGAAATAAATCAATCCAATATATACATATGCCAATATGTATATATTGCTATATATAGATATATCCTATCATATCTAATAGCACAATCAATAGCAATCAACACAATCAATAAATAACTGAAAATTCCACTTTCATTTTTGAGTGAGAAAAATCTCACCTTAGCTTTAAATTTGCCATCCATTTTCCAATCCAATTCGTTTCTCTCCATTCTTAACCTTGTATAAACAATTTTATACAAATCATAAATATTCGAATTAAATTGAACCATTAAATTTTTATTTATAAATTTAATTACCAAAAATTTTATTTTAAACTTTAAAAATTAAAATTTGAACTGTTTCTCCTTAAATGATCAAATTGTCTAACCATTTGACAAGTTAAATTTTTTTATAACAATCCAATTTAAACAATTTAAAGCTATATCAAATTCCCAGTTTAAACTAATTTCTTACTTAATAAATTTACTTAACAAAACAAATCTAGAACTAAATTTCCTTTAATAATTTATTTAGCTAAACAATTTAATTTTATCGAATGATTTATTTTTAACAAATAATTATATTTGAACTAATTCTTCTTTTAAAACATCTTTCAGTAACTAAAATATCTTTTACTCTATATATTTATAAATCTATAAATTGGAAAGGATAAACTGTTTTAACTTTATCAACTGAACCCTACAAATTTTAAATTAAGGGTTTAAACTTGTGAAGTATTTTATGAAATCAAAATTACTGGAAAAGAAAATAAATTCAAACCTCACTGCAATCTGAATTCACGGCCACCAACACTGCAGCCCTAGCCTCTCGCCCTTGCTCGATGCTAGGTATGCCAGAAATCGCTTGCTTCACGACCTCGAACTCCTCATCGAGCGCGCGCCTCAGACTCTAGCACGAACTTCCACGCGCGCCTTTGCCTACACTACGCCGCGTCGCATACGCGACCTTGGGTTGCCGATCGCCTCATCACGAACTGCCGCCGTCCCACTAATCTCGCACGACCCATCGCGCGCGAAACCCTAGTCGATTCGAACACGCGCGCCTCCATCTGCCTCGTACTCGACCCCTTCTTCGCTGCCCCCATTTCGATCGAACGCGAGACAGCGCCGCCTACCCCCCCTGTTGCGACTTCAAAAATGGGAGAGGGAAGAGTGGCCGTGGTTTTGATTTTGAATTTGAGGAAGATGAGGAAATGAAAATTTGGTTTTTTTTATATTATTATACGAAAGGGCTTCGGCCATTTTTCTTCTGCCAATCGATTCAAAAGTGAGGAAGAGAGGGTTATTTAAAATCTGAAAGAACATGGGTTGCATGATTTGGTATCGTGATTTTAGGCCAAAATTTAGGAAGCTACAGTATATTGATTTGAGGCCAAAAGTGTTGATGTTGACTGAATTTTAAGTTTTAAATTTAATTCGAATTCGATTAAATCTCAGCGCGTTTACTTATCGTGTGCTCACACGATAACTCCGAAAAATACGAAATTTGAAATTCGGTAATAATTCAATATTACGGACCCAATGGAACTGGTTTCGTCGAATTCCGAGACTGTGCCCCGGACGGCAATTTTAAATATCGATTCGAACGATATAATTTCAAACTGAACAGATTGTTTCCAAATCAATTTCTGAAGCTTCTATTATCTTCAGTATTATCAATACGAATTTTTAGAAACTTTCGAAATATTTTTCTTCAACTGTAAATTGAAGATATAAATTTTTATTCAACTTTCAATCGATTAAATTTTAAAGTTTAATCGCAAATTTCAAAGTTATATCGGGAATTCAAATTAAATCGTCGTTCAAATATTTAAAATTAATTAAATATTCTCAATTTAATTCGTTCAAAATTCTGGGTCGTTACAATTCTATAGAAAATATACTAGGAAATATTGAATCTGTTGTTAGAACTAGAAATCAACTAAACAAGATGAGTAATGTAGCTTTTACATCAACTATTGAACCCAAAAATCCAAAGAAAGCATCATCTGATGATCATGGATTCTTGCTATGTAAGAAGAACTGAATCAATTCACCAGAAATGATGTATGAGAACTTGTTCCTAGACCTGAGGACAAAACCATAATAGGAACGAAATGGGTTTATAAAAATGAAATGAATGAACAAGGTGAGGTCATTAGAAATAAAGCTCGGTTAGTCGCACAAGGTTATTGTCAAGAAGAAGGAATAGACTTTGATGAAACCTTTGTACCTGTAGCAAGATTAGAAGCCATTAGAATTCTACTTGCTTTCGCAAACCACAACAATTTCAAATTATTTCAAATGGATGTCAAAAGTGCCTTTTTAAATGGTTTTGTTAAAGAAGATGTTTATGTTGAACAACCTCCACTTTTTGAAGAAGAAAAAGTTTCCAAGTCATGTTTACAAATTAAAGAAAGATTTATATGGTCTGAAACAAGCTTCTAGAGCCTGGTATGACAGACTAAGATCTTACGTATTACAATCAAATTTTGAAATTTGTAAAGTAGATATTACTCTTTTTATTAAAAGAAAAAAAATGATATCCAATTAGTCAAGATTTATGTAGATGATATCATTTTTGGATCAACAAATAATGAAATGAACAAAGAGTTTTCTGAAATAATGACAAAAGAGTTTGAGATGAGTCATATGGGTGAACTTACTTTCTTTTTAGGATTGCAAATAAAAAAATTAGATAGTGATATTTTCATTAGTCAAGAAAAGTATGTTAGGGATCTAGTTAGTAAGTTTGGTATGACCACTGCAAGTGAAAAACCCACTCCTATGGCAACCAATGAAGCCTTGAATAAAGAAGACATGCCAAAAGATGTTAATCAAAAACTATACAGGGGAATGATTGGACCGCTACTCTATATAACTGCGAGTAGGCCTAATATCATGCATAGTGTCTGTCTCTGTGCAAGATACCAATCTCAACCTAAAGAAACCCATTTAAAAGTTGTTAAATGTATCCTAAGATATGTTAAACACACTTTAGACTATGGCCTATTTTACCCTAAGAATGATTCATTTGGTTTAGTCTCATATTATAATCTTGTCAATGCTGGTTATAAATCAGACCAAAAAAGTACAAGTGGAACTTGTCACTTTTTAGGACATTCTCTAGTTTCCTAGTTTAGTAAAAAGCAAAATATTGTCTCACTATCAACAACTGAAGTAGAAAATATCTCTGCTGCTTTGGCTTGTTCTCAAGTTATCTATATGCAACAGACCCTAAAGGATTTTGGATTAAATATTTCAAAATCACCAATTTATTGTGACAATACAAGTTCAATAAATTTATCCAAAAATCCTACTCATCA
This sequence comes from Allium fistulosum, assembly GCA_030737815.1. NCBI lineage: Eukaryota > Viridiplantae > Streptophyta > Magnoliopsida > Asparagales > Amaryllidaceae > Allium > Allium fistulosum. Next base: position 334,885,953 of record CM060902.1, on the reverse strand, counting down.
TGCCAAAACAAAACATATTGATATCAGACATCAGTTTCTCAGAGATAATATAAGTAAAGAGATTATTTTTCTTGAATTTATCAACACCGAGAATCAAATAGCTGATATTCTGACCAAACCCTTGAATCAATCAACCTTTAGTAAATTAAGAAGAGAACTAGGTATTTGTTCTATAACTGAGATATAGAAAATAGATATAGTAACATATATATTTAAATAAATAAAAACAAAATTGTCAAAATTTTCAAAGGGATGTCGACATGCCCCTACCCCCATGTCGACATACAATGGTAAAATTTGAAATTTTTGTTTTCCCTCTAAAATCAGTTTGGTCGTTATATGCTCACAATATTTCGAATTCATCTATCTTCTCACTTCATTTTCTCTGTAATAAACTTCTAAAAATATAAAATAGCGGTCTCCTCTTCTAAATCAAACCAAAATGCAACCATTTCCTTCCCTTCTCCTAATTTTGGTCCATTCCAACGTACTACATTGGCTCGAGTAATGAAGATCGTGGAAATTATGAAGGATTCTCTACAAACGTTGACTGAATTACAAGTCATGCAAATAATGATGGCAAAGGAACAAGAAACAAGGCAAGATTTTTAGAAATCTGCAAATTCTAATGGATAATCATACAGACCCTATTGTGATTGAAGATGATTCCTCTAACATACGTATTCATAATCCATTAGAGGACGAAGAAGAAGAAGAAGAAGAAGAAGAAGAGGAAGAAGCGCCAATGGACGAGGACGATAATGTTGTTTGCATTGGAGAAGTTTGTTTTGACAAAAATGGTAATTTGGTCGAACAACATGGAAACTTTTGTCTCCATTACCCTAATTTTTTGATTCACAAGTCACCAATTGTCAAGGACCCTCATTAGATTATTACTATATTAATGTTTTTATATTTTGTGCACTTGTATATATTTGTGTCTATGTTTCATATATATATATAATGTAGCATCATATATAATAAAATTAGATTTATGTTTCGCTTATTATACTTCGTTATTAGCATTTAGTTCCATAGTATTAGTTTAAGGGGCGATTATGTAGTTTAAGCTTAGTTTTTATTGATGACAAAGAGGGAGAATTATAAAATAGGATAGTTAGGCTTAGATTAAGGGGGAGTTAGTAGATTAAGGGGGAGTTGTTGGAATAAGGATGAGTCGGAGTAGAATCGAAGTTTGTTGGAGTAGATTTTATAAACAAAGGTTGTCATCAACAAAAAGGGCGAGATTGTTAGTTCCTGAGATGATGGTTTTGATGACAACAAAGGACTTGTTATAAAATATAAATACTAATATTCTTGTCTAAATATATATGTATATGCAGGATATATATATATCTGTGTGTGTGTATGTGTGCAGGTACCGAGAATGAAGACTATACAGTATAGAGATTCTAGACTGATGAATTCAAGATTGTAGAAATCAAGAGTGAAGACTTATGAGTATCAAGAGTTCAAGATATCAAGATAAGTAATAGAATCTAGATTTATGTTAAAACTTCATAATAGCACTAAAATCTATATTCGGATTTTAATTGTGGAATGGACTCCACCTTCTCGCTTTTAATGTGGGATGAAACCCACGACCTCTTTAGTGGGATGGAACCCACGACCTTCTCTAGTGGAATGGAATCCACGAAATTTTCAAAATGACTTATTTTTAGATTTTTTCAAAACTATCTTTTCAAAAAGACGTCTCTCTCTCAGTTTAAATATTTTAGTCTTAATTAAAAAACTATTCTTATCATCTTTTTGATCTCAAAATCATCTTATTTTTTAAACTATCTCTTAATTTTAATATTTTAGCTTTAATATATTTTAAAGAAGTCCATACTTAGTTTTTAATATTACTTTTATATTACAGATTATAAATTTTAAGATTACTTTCTAAAACTCTTTTATAAATTTAAACTATATTCAAAATGGTTTAAAAAGTTTAGAAATTGTTTTGGAAAGTTTTAAAATAGAAATCATTTTAAAGAAAAATCAATTTCAAAAATAACATGGGCATGTCGACATCCCCTACCCCCCATGTCGACATGGTAGCCGTAGATTTTAAAATTCAAATTTTCAAAAGAAGTGTCTATTTATCATAACATTTATCGAATAGACATAACCGTTATTATCCTATATATACCAGTAGTTTTCAACGAATTTTTACTTAATTTTTCTTTGTTCTCTCTCCTCTTTCTCTTACATTCTTATTTTCAAACATTCTTAACAAAATCTGCCGAAATCCTAAGTGAATCAAACTCGATTGCAACAACCCTATTGTTAATTACCTAATTAATTAAAATTAATAAAGGATAATTAATTTATAATTGTAATTTGTGAAATTTAATTATTGAAGTAAATTTAGTGATGAGAATAATTAATTAGATTTAATTAAGGAATAAGTTTCATTTCTTAAATAGGATTTCAATTTAAAATTTTGAAATATTATTAAATCAATTATTTGAATTTGGTCTTTAGAGTAAAGTGTTAATATTGAGAATTTTTGTCAAAATGCAATTTTTAAATCGTTAATTTGTTTTGTCAAATTTTAGAAATTAGTGAATAATTTTGTTAAAACATTGTTAGAAAAAAAATTTGGTTTATTAATGATAGAACTAAAAAATATTAGTAACACTTAGGAGAATTAGCAACACTTTGTTAGTGGATCCTCATCTCAACTCTCTTGACCCATTAGTGCAAATAAGAGAAAGTATCTCTCCTTAGTATGCATTCACGTTCATTCTAAAGACAGAAAAGAGAAAAAAAAATAAACTCCTCCTTCTCAAAACTTTAAAACCCTAGTTCCTAATTTCCAAATTCAAAGCTCAAATCAAAGGAATTTTATCCAATAATGTAGAGTAAGTGTTTTAAACTCTATCTCTATCCTTTAGAACTCTAAAAGAATGATTTTGATCCCCTTTTTGATCAAATTGCTTGCTGTTCAAATTTTGTTCTTGAGTTTTTAGGTGATTTTGGAGAAGCTAAGAGGTTAGCAAGGCTTAAAAGAGGATTTAGCAAGATATAGGAAAATAATAGGTGAGTTAATCACTCGCACTACTATCTATAACCCATAAGAATAATTGTTAATTGCTGTTTGGATTAAATTGGTTAGTTTGCTGATTAAATTGCTTTGAATTTGATTGTGAATTGGTTGTTTGAATTTGGTGATTATTTGATTATTTGCTGAAAATTGTTTGTGAAAATCGTTGCAGTAAAACGACATCTTAGTGCAAAATTATCTGAATTAGCTCAATCTATTTGTAGTTGAAATAACATTATGTTAGCTACAAGTTCTCTTTTAATTATTTTATGAAATTTTGTAGTTTAGAGGGTCAAAATCGAGTGAATCCGATGGTGTAGCTCTGGCTTGTGCAATTTGTTTTAAGTCGAAACCTGATATTAAAATCACCATAACTTTTGATTGGTAGAACAAAATTATGTGATGTTTTTTTCAGTTGAAATATATTTTTATAAGGAACAACTTTTATGTTCGTCACCTTTTGTGAGTAAGCAGTTTACTAAGAGTAATTTGGGTTTAAAGAAGATGTAACCTCTCTGTCCTGTGTTTTAATCTTAGCTTTGAAACACAGAAATTGTTTTAGGCATATCATTCTCGTTTCTTGTCAGATTTAGATGATTTTTAATGTTTCGGAAAGCGTATTTTGTGTGTGAAAACTTTTTTGTTGAACATATTTGCAAATTTTGAACATAGGTTGATCAAAATCCTGTTGCAAACTCTCAGCTCCGTCACTGTGATAATTACATTCTCTAAACTAAACAGTCAGTAAATTAGGCATATCTCTCTCGTTTTATATCGGATTTTAATAATTGCAATGTTCTAGAAACCGTATTTTGTGTTTGTCAACTTTTATGTTTTGATTTTTGCATAATTTTGAAGTTTAAATGGTCAAAAATTCATTTCTTTGTCGCTGCTCTGTTAATGAAAGAGAATTGTTTTTAAATTTTCAAATCTTAGAATTGTTTCTAAATTATGTTAATAAATATTAAAAATTATTTTTTAGCAAGTTATTTTATATATTAAGCATGTTTGGTAAAATATTTATGGATTTGGAAATAAGACTTTGGAAATACAAATCTAATCAATTTTTACATAAAAATGATTATAGAATTGGAATATAAGTATTATGGTTTTATTACATAAATAATTTAGGATTCATGGAATTTAGAAATGTTGTTTTGAAAAGTATAAACTTAGTTTATTTTTAAATAAAATTGTTATATTTTAATATGGATTTAGAAGGGCAATAAAATATGATTTTAAAAATATAGTTTTGTGAATAATACAACCATATGGAAATTTGAGACAACTTTGTGTATATAAATAAATCTTGAAAAATTCAGAGTTATGGAATATTTTAACAAATCTGTGAATATTTTACAAAGTTGAATAATAAACGAATTTATGGAAAATTATAATAAGCATTTTAAATATTAAACTCAAAAGAGAAAAATGTTTTGAGAACCTTAATTCTATAATTTGAGGAATACTAATAATTGACTTAGTATCATCGATTGGCTTAAATGCTTTCGAATAACTCTTCGTCGAATATGGTATAACCCATTGAATAGAATATTTGAGCGGAATTTACTAGCCTATTAACAAATACTCGAATTTCATCGGGTAGTATGGGATGCCTTGGTTAAATTCTTGTGATCGTATTTGGGAAAGTACTTAACACTTTAGAGTTGTATTATCTTCTGGTGTGCGACAAGTGG